>OY998133.1:3083534-4283534 GCA_963921915.1 Hyposoter dolosus
CTCGCACGCGATCTCTTGGCTCTCTCTCCGAGAGCAATTTCTCACTGAACAATGTATAGAAATGGAATCTCTTTTGTCCTCTGGAGAGATCCGGGAATCAGATTTTTTCACTTTCAAACATTTTTTCGCAGGTAAACAGAAAAAAACTAGTCAAAACCGATATTTGAAAAAAAAACTCATTAACCCTCAGACACCACACGATGGGTTAACATATTCATCGCATGGGTGCAAATTTGCACTTTGAGTTTTCAAAACGTTCTGTCTCATCGAAATTTGTACGGATTGGAAACTCTTGGGGTACTTTTTAGGGGTAGCGATTCCTGGGCTATCGATTACAATAATTAGAAAATCGAAAAATACAAGATTTTTCACAAAAAAATGTCCAAATTCACAAAAGAAATTTTGAAATTCCGTTTTTTTTTTGTTTTAACGCAATTTCAATACTAATTGAGGTTTTGACAATTAATTTGCGCCGAAATGAAGGTAACGAGTCATATTTTAAGAAAAAAAATAATCCGGAATGATCATGAGAAAAACCGTCGCGCAGACAAAAGTTCTTGCCGCCTGAAGTTTTCGTGCGTGCAAATTTGCACCCAGGCTACGAGTTAAAATTAAGAAACTTGATTTTTTTCGGTCCAGTTAGTTGTAATTTGTAAATATGACATTCGGTCATCGGGGAACTTTAATTTTAATCCCGAAGAAAATCAAGGGATGCTGTTTGTACATCGTACGTAAGATTTCATCGGTTGAATCGAGTGAAACGAGCACAATCGTGACCAACGATTTATATTCTTTGATATCATGGCTTGTATATATTTATATATGTTTTGAACGAAGAACCTTGAGAATCGTTCCGGTGGAAAGATCGATTTATCACGGATTGATTGTTCGGAAGCAAATGCCCGAAACTAATCGACTCTCTCTCTCTCTCTCTCTCTCTCTCTCTCTCTCTCTCTCTCTCTCTCTCTCTCTCTCTCTCTCTCTTCCTTTCTTTCTTCTCATTCCTTAAGTCATTGATGTCGCAATAAGGCCCATTTTCCACTGTGTCTCGGAGTAAATAAAGAATGTACACCGGTACAGATTCGAATAAATATAAAATGAGCATGCAATATTTATAGCCTCGAGGAAAAGTCTCCGGCGTATGAATTCGTTATGCAGATTATTTTGAGGAGGAGATTTTTTCAGAGGAATAATAACCCGAAGAAAAAATTCGAAACGTTCAACGTGATTGCAAAATTTGTAAATCAAATTTTCGTATTTTTATCGATCGATCGATATCGGAATTATTTTAATTATCAACGAATTCCGAATGAAAATTTTGAGAAAAATCAAATTGCTCATGAGACTTTTTGCACGTTGTTTTTTTTTTTTTTTCAGGGAGCAAGATTCCGAGACACATCGCAACAGATTCACAAACAGTGGCAAGCCGATCCAGCCAGAGCTTTCCCATCGGTGGGTGGCGTTGTTGGTAATTTGCAAACGTCACAAAGGATCGTTGGCTCGGGTGACATATCGTCCTCGAATTCGACCTCCAGTCCCAGCCCCAGCCCCACGAGCAATGGACATCAAATCACGGTGAGTCGAGAGCATGGATTTATATTTTTGCATTGAATATTTGTGTCGCCAAGAAATCATCCCCATGCTGACTAGTGTTTCGTGAATAAATTACGAATCGATAAAAAAATGAAAAATTTTATTTAAATTGAATAATTTTTAAGAGACTCAATTTTTTTTCCACGTTACGCGATCAGATTTTTCGCCAATTGTTCAGTGCAGACCTCATTTTCAAAAAAAATGAAAAAACTCAGTTTGTAATCGAATAGAAAGAAAAATGGCCGAAAAAAAATTAATACATCGTTGAGCACAGTTTATTGAAAAAAATAAAAATAAAAAGTAGAATTAATGATGGTGCTGAAGAACTGGATAAAAAGTTATTCACAGGCGTGGTCGTTCTACATTCCCGTAACGTTTTTCAAGCGTCAGACTCGCCGTCACCGATATCAAAGGCCGCGCAACACATACTCGTAATATTCATATAGGTCAGAACTCACTTATGCAGTCGCTTGCATCTTCGATGATAACGTCGGTCAATTTTGCATATGCAATCGAAAAGAAAATATTAATATTTAGAAATAAGCTTCTTAAGAGCCTTCGTAGACATACCGGGTCTCATTGACCCAGTGTGGCGATGCGCTGCCAAAATTGGATCGCATCAACGAATCCATAAAAATAATTTTACCAATAAATACCATAGAAAGTAAAGAGGAAGTACAAACTCGTACACAACATTTTACAAAATTTGCAGAAATTAGAGCGGTTGGACGATTTTTCAAAAAACTCAAATTTTCGTAAAATTCGAAAAATCATAAAATTTAAACCGTTCAATCGATATTCCCCAAATTCAATACCAACCTTCCTATTATGATACTCTATTTATAAAAAAAAAAATTAGTAATAAATCTTCAAATTTGCGGAAGTTAGAGCGTCGACACGTTTTTTTGAAAATTTCAAAATGCCGTAGAATTCGTATTTTTCTAGCAATTCCAACAAAATTCTCAGAGAACGAAGAGCTTGTATAGATTAACATTTGTGCAAAACGGGAGCTCTGTAGCTCGAACCGTTCTCGAGTTATGAACGTTTGAATTTTACAGTCCCAGAACATACACACACACACACATGCGGACATTTTTTCTAGATACGATTTTCCGATGTTTTGGAACGTTTTAAACACATTGAGATTGTAAACTGAAAAAAAAAATGTCACCATGACATAGCTTCCTCTATGAGAAACCAAAAACGTCCCCAGTTCGGATGTTTTATTGAATAACTCGAGGTCGACGTTCGAATTGATTGACTTTTTGAAACTTTGTTCGAGCGAGAATAAAATTGATGACTCGTCCGAACGGCAGCGAGCCGTTCGGACGAGCCAAAGAAAAAGAATAAACGACGCTAAAGATTGTTAGGGGGTTGATTGAACTCTCGAGAGAGTTCAAAGACTTTCTTCCCTTGGAAGGTTTCCCCTCCAGTCATGGCATTGCCCACCACTGTGGGCGTAAAAGGATCCCAGGATACGAACGCGATCCAGTTTTGTCCTATCGAGCTCTCCGGAAGAGCCATTGTACTTACTCCCTCCTAGCATTAGATTTAACGACTTGTACTTTGATTCTGGGTCAATGCGGCCAACGAGAACCAACTCTTTTCTTAATACACATATATACTCGAAATAAGGAGAGAAGCTAAATCGAGAGACAACGATATTTATAGATATATATATTTAACGAGGAAAAAGTATCATGAAACACGCCATTTCATCTTCCGATATATCTTCGGCAAAACAGGATTTACGCTCGTACGTACGTTTCCAGCTACATGGCCAAAGTACATTTTTCTCATGAACCATTAACGGCTCTATCGTAAATTCCACGTCTTCGAGAAGTTCCTTAAACCAAAGAGTCCTCGGGAGAAAAAAAAAGAAAAAAAAAAAAAGAAAAAAAAATCGATCGTAATTTACAATAAACACGAACAAAATGGAGGATAAATGTTTAATGGAATTTACGCGAGTGCACAAAGTGTAATTTATGCGAGCCATTTAGCACGCAACGAATCCTTCGAGCCGTTGTTTTCTTCCTTCCTTCTCAATTTTAGATCGAAATATCGTCAGCAGGTGCCGATATTATTTAATCGAGAAATTATCGCCAATTGAATATTCCATTTAGACAGTTTCCTCGCTCGAGCGATTTCGAAATAGACTATTTATCGCTGTATCGTATGCACACCGGAAGAACCCGGTTCTGCGTGTGGCCTCTCGAGGAGATAGAGACTCGAGAGACTCTCGAGCAAGCAAAGAAAAATATTTTACAGCATCGAGTCGACGTGGTAATGAAAATCTTACGAACCTTATCAAACATGTTGTTTTTAGGAAAATTATATTTTCGTTCAATCTCCATCCTCTGAGGTTACGTACTTGAATGTATTTCAAATATACTCACGAAAATAATTTTATTCACGATAAAAAAGACTTTATACCAAAAAAATTCTTTTCACTCTCGATTTATTTTTGATTTTCTGTTTTTTCTTCGATTCTCGCATGAAAAACACACGCAGAATATTGTCCAATTGCCAAGAGAGCGAACGATCGATGTTTTCGAGTCCAGAATCAATTTTATTGCCCAATGAAGTAAAAAATCTTTCAATCAAATCAAAGTTTTCCTCCTCGATGGGAAATACCTCACGATTATTAAAAATAAAAGTGACCAAGGAAAAGTTTCGTCGAACTATAGTCACCGAGCTTGAGAATTTCGTCCGATCCACTCATTTTCGATCGTATCGAGTGCTGGTCTCAATATTTTGTGATATTCCGATTACTTATGTTTTTTTTTTACTTAACCGATGAGCCATAATGGAAGAACCTATAATACATAATTCTAACAACATCTGGCTCCGGATAAAATCAAGAAAGAGAGAGGGGGGGGGGGGAGGAGAGTTGATTAATCCACCAGACGTTGGCTGCGTAGATAACGATAACGAAGCTGAGAGAAAACGACAGTCTGATAAAGAGCAATACGTGATCTAGAATAGGGGGATACTGAACAAGAAGATAAACGTCACTTTTGTGATTAACGACTTAATCGATCGATCTCCGCTCATGAGAAAAACGAGAGAGAGAGAGAGAGAGAGAGAGAGAGAGAGAGAGAGACAGCAGACGCTTCGCGGCTCAACAGAGAAACATCAAAGCCTCGAGATATTTATTCGATAAAATGCTATTATGTTCTTTGCACCGATCACATAATATACTATCGCGAATTACGACTCACAAGGAAACATTTTTTATCGCAGAGTCTCCATACGTTCGATCTGGCTTCGGAATTTAAGTTAAAGAAAAAAAAAAGTTTGGAAATTGGAAGTTGCACATTGCTTCCTCAACATTTAGCACGATTTTCAAATCTTTTTCTATGAGGTACCATTTTTTTAATTTTGGCATCCTCATGGAGGAAGCTTTGAACATCGTGCCAAATCTTGAGGAAGCAATTTGCAACTTTTAATTTGCAGCGTTTTTGCAATTTCATACCAACCTTCCTATTCGATACTCTATTGATAAAAAAAAAAAATTAGTAATAAATCTTAAAATTTACAGAAATTAGAGCGATGACGGACTTTTTTGAAAATTTCAAAATTTCGCAAAATTCGTATTTTTTAAATAATTTCGACAACTTTTCTAGAAAGTAAAGAGGAAGGACAGACTTATACACAATTTCTTACAAAATTTGCAAAAATTAACGCGGTTAGAGGATTTTTCGGAAAATTGGGATTTTTGTAAAATTCGAAAAATCATAAAATTTAAATCGTTCAACCGATATTTTCTCAATTCAATGCCAACCTTTCCTATTGTGATACTCTATTTATAAAAAATAAAATTAGCAGTAAATCTTAAAATTTGCGGAAGTTAGAGCAGTGACACAATTTTTTTGAAAATTTCAAAATTCCGCAGAATTCGCATTTTTTTTTAGCAATTCCGACAAAAAACTTGATGAGGAAGCAAAATTTGATTGAATAAATAAAACGTCATGACCGAAACGGCTTAATTAGTTTTCGTAATTTTCATTTAATTAACAAAATACTGATGAGGCGTTGTTATAATAATTGAATTAATCGTTCGGGAACTATGACCAATTTGAAAGAATTTTAGTGTCATTATAATTAACGAGGCTACAAACTTTCGAGTAGTAATTTATGTGACCGAGTGTTTCCTGTCGAAGTTGAAATTCGGAAAGGGCTCGATGGAGTGAAAGCGTTTGACAATGTTGGAATAGGAGCAGGCGCCTCGTGTTCACTGGAGCGTTCTCCAGTCACTTTGTCCCGCATCTTCGGCAACTTGGGATGTTCTATTATGCCATAAGGGCAGGAAGGTGCGAGGGCGGAAAGGACCAGATGTCATTTGTCTCTGGTGGACCAAACTTGGTACGACCAAGTGTCACTATACACACAGAAAGCTCCCTTTCCTCTGTTTGTGCTTAGTCAGTACGCGGTATGCGCGCGCGTTTGTGCTCCGGAAAGGATTCTTGCGTCTCTCCTCTCAATCGCTCTCTTTTTCACCCTTTCTCGTCGATGGTTGTCTCGTGGGAAGGAGACGAGACAAATGTGACCCAGTTGGTGGATGACGTGCGAGAGAATTCCAAATCTTTTCTTCCGCTCGCCCATTATTTTTCTGCAATTGAGACGCGCTCGGATTTTGGCAATCCAGTCAATTGGCCGAGAGCCAATTTTTCAAAATTTGTCCCACTTAACAATGCTGTTGCATCGAAATATTCAGAAACGAAGTTAAAAAAATTATTTGGAAAATTAGAAAAGTTTATATAACTCGAGAACGGTTCGAGCTACAGGGCTCCGATTTTGCACAAATGTTAATCTATACCAGCTCTTCGTTCTCTGAGAATTCTGTTGCAATTGCTAGAAAAATACGATTTCTACGATATTTTGAAATTTTCAAAAAAAGGTGTCGACGCTCTAACTTCCGCAAATTTTGAGATTTGTTACGAAATTTATTTTTTTATCAATAGAAAGGTTGGTATTGAATTTGGGAAATATCGGTTGAACGGTTTAAATTTTATGATTTTTCGAATTTTACGAAAATCTTAGTTTTTCAAAAAAATCATTTAACCGCTTTATTTTTTGCAAATTTTTTTTTTCTTCGAATTCGATAAATGCGAAAATAATCGGCGGCGATCTTCGATCCCTCGTTTTGTATATGGATCTTTAATTTATCGACGTAAACAGACATTTGTTTGCCTAGACCAAAAGGGTTTTTACCGGTGTTCCCGGATCTGATCTTACGAGCAGCCACGACGGGAGCTTTCCTGTGTACACCGCGACGATGAGGAACTGACGAGACACATTTTTAGGGGAAACAGCCTCCTTCCTGCGGGCGCGTGGCTCACTTTCTATCGTTTCTATACAGTCAACAGCAAACAGATGCGTTCACAACACATACAAGTGATTCGTATATAGGCAATGTGCTCTTTCGTCGCTCAGCCGTTTGTGTATCTCGTTAAATCGCGGAGGGAGAGTAAAAACACTTCCGGCTAAATTTAACTTCAGGGATAACGTCAGTCTGCGTCCAGTCTTTACTCCTCGATTTGAGGAATTTTCGTATGGGGTTCGAGCAGTGAATTCCACGAGAAATTCTCTGCTCAATTTATTTTCCGGACCGTGACCAATTTTTTTTCGCAGGTTCGTAAAAAAGTTGAGGCTTCATATTGTTTCGTCGATAGTTTTTATCGACGATGCAAATTTTCAAGAGAATCTCGTTGCTCCATCGAGCTCTGCCTCCTCGCTTTTCCTTTCGTCCCTTTTTTTTTCTTCCCGTTTTTCCGATAAGCGTTTTTCTTCGAGTGGTGAAATGATGTACGAGCCGCGAGAGAGAGAGAGAGAGAGAGAGAGAGTCCGCGCACTTTGGCGTGTGTCGAGAGGTCGTAAGTCTCTTCTCGCAGCAGAACTTGTCGTTTTTTCGATGCTTTCTTTCCTGCGAACTTGTCTTCTCCTTTTTTATTCATTCGAGAGCGTTTCGTTTGGCGGAGGCAATTTGTCATCGCTGCTCGTGGTAGCACTTAAGGGTGGAGGGGGAAGGAGGCAGGGAGGGCTCTCGTTTGTTACGGCACACCGGAAGCCTCCCTGGAGCTACAAGGATGCTTGCAATATGAACGAGAATCGTTGCATTTCTTTCATAACTCTTGTCAAATCGATGGAAAGTGAATTTTTGCGAAAAAAAAAAATCAAATCTACACAAAAAAATGGTAATTTTTTTTTTAGTCTCTAATTTCCGATCCGCGGATTACGAAAAAACGAGCTCACGAAAGAACGAGAAAAAATGAATTCGACGTCAGAATTTTTACTTTCGAAATTCCAGAGGCTCGTGTAGAGTGAATTTTGGCAGTCGCCCAAAAAACTCACTGGAATAATAATGGGAAACAAAAAATTGATTGTTTCAATCGCGATCTTGGTGACGAGAGGAAAAAAAATTGTCTGAAGGATCAAGGACGCCTTTGACGAACAGAGGGAAGACATATATGTTTGTGAAAGACGTATTTTTGTGCTCTGATGCGAACGCCGATCGCGTGTTTGTCCGCCGGAATAATCCTGGTCAGACGAACCGGTTTGTATGAAGGGAGAGATCCTACAGAATTTATTTTTTCGTCTCTGCTATTTTCATTTTTTTTTCTCTTTCTCTCTGTCTTTCTCTTTTTTCTCCAATGTACTGAGACAACCGCCGCACTGCAGGCATACACAGTGAGATAATTCGCATCATGCTCAAGAGCGATCTGCATACATCTTTCGATGAGTATATTCGTGTGTGTTCGAAGGAATCGATTCTGCTGTCTCTCTCTCTACAATATGCTTATTGCACGCTCATAAAACTTGGTCCATGTAATAACCAGTTGGCCAAAGGTTTTATCACTGCGCTTGCACTCGCCTTTACCATCGTATTTTTACCTTTGACGATTTACAAGTCAACGTACGCGGCGGGCTCATGAGAACACAGTTGCTTCGAATTTAAAAAGTATGATTGATACAAAGTCCCGTTTCGAATTTTCAACCATTTCTCGAGTCGAAACAAATTATTTTTAACAGCCTCGGAACAACCAAGTTTGTTGTTGCTCCGTGGACCAATTATTCTTTCATATTCACAATAAATTTTTATGCAATTTGATGCAACGTTTCGATCGAAACTTATTGCCATCATTTTTGTGTGACTAAAAAAATTTCACAAGCTTTTTAAGGACGTTGTATGCAAAATTTTTTATCGATAGAATTTCTTTAAATTTGCACCACACTAAGAGAATTGTGATGTCTAATAGCTCGCGCAATTTTAAGAGGTTTCGCCAGTCGAGATATTTATTTATAAAAATCACAATTTTCAGTAGTTTCTCACAAGAGCGTGTGTTAAAAGTTGCAATTTTCAACATTAAATATTTCGATTTCTAAATGGTGAAGCCTCTTAAAACTTTGCATACACTTTTATGTAACATCGAAGAAGCTTTATTTAGTTTTTCAAAAAAATCGCTCGTAAAATTTTTTCGAAATTTTGTTTATTATTTAAAAAATACAGATTACCTCGGAAAATCTTGGATTTAGAGTATCTCGTTCTTTAGTCAATTTGCAACAACTTTTTCTAATGAACTTGGGCTCGCAAACCATTTTGTATGTAAGAAAAACTGAAAACAAAAATTAAGATTTGACCGTCGCCATACAACGTCCTCAGATCATAGGCTCTGGACGATTCGATGCATAAGAAATGTTCACCCTCGTAATAACGTATCTCGTTCTTATCAGCGACGAGAGGAACGATCCTTTGCAAACGAGTGGACGATTAAGCATCCGTCAATGAAACGAACAAACAGACTCTCGAGATCTTGGCGTAATTCAAGAGATTGAGATCCGCGTATATATGTCACGTAGGAATAATAAAAAAAAAATGAAGAAGAAGATGAAGAAGGTTGGAAAGATAAAGAGGAGAGAAAAGAAAGGTTAAAAAAAAAAAACAGAGATTTTGTTTCTGGAGTAAGAGAAGGGAGAACGCATGCGCGCAACATTCCAATTCTCCCTCCTCGCTCTCTTTCTTTCTCTAGTCAATCGTTCGTGTGGCGCTTCGCGCGAGAGCTCTAAACGCACGCGTTTCCAAAGCCTCCACCTACAATTCGTAATGCCGCGGCGGCGAACTGCTGCTGCCGGCGTATCGACGACCAACAATTCGAATCAGTCAGCAGGACGACTTTTGCTCGTATTGGCCGTGCACACGCGCCACTCTTCGCCAATCCTAAAAAACCCAAATTTCGAAAAAATCAATTTTTACTAAACTCGTGGCTCTCAAAATTCACCGTTTTCAAAAATATCGAAATTATTTAATTGATTTTCTTTTTTTTTTATCGTCAACCAACTGTCAACGCGAAAAAAACTCGAAATTTTGAAAAATTCTCCATCAAAACACCAAAAAAGTTTCGTTTCCCAATAAATCGAATGTGAGAAATGTAATTATTGAAAATTGTTGACTATGCTCTTTCGTGAATCATGTGCTACGACAGTGAGGTCGAGTGTGTCACCTAAAGTTGTGTAAATTTCCAGTGGACGTTCTCAACGATTTCGTAAACGAAAAATCGCGTGAAAGTACTTGCCAATAATTACCAGAACGTGATTCGGGCTAATCCTCGAAATGGCTCAATGCGTTTCTCCAAAAAGCTACAATTTCGAATAAACAAATACATGAAAGTAACTGTGTACGTATTAATCGGTGAATCGACGCTATGATTTCGACGGATTTTTGGCGATATCATCAGCACCTGTCTCCGGTGAGTGCGCGCGAATTTTATCATTTCATTGCGCCATATATATAAATATAGAAAAAAACATACATCTATATTTATTTGCGAACGCGGAATAAGGCATAAAAATTCACGAGCTATTTAAAGTCCAATTTTTTGTGGCAAACTTTCCTCGTTCCCGGGACGACATTTACGAGTTACATTCATTACTCTCCGAAACCAAAAGTAAAATAATAAAAATAAAAAAGAATGTTTTAAATTCTGAAAAAAGGCGCGGTCGTCGAACGTTTCCGAAAAACATCAACTTCTCGAATTTAAATGATAAACATGTATTGGTTCTTTTACTTTTTGCTTTACGTTCTCTATGAAAACAGTATTTTTCTTTATGGGTTTAATATTTATTCAAGAAATCAGAAAATATTCTTCGTCTCGCGCGACACTCTTCGCGAGAATCTTTGAAATTCACGTCTCTCTTTATTCTCGTTGATTTCGTTTGTTTTTTAATCCTCGCATTCACTGCAGGCGGAAAAGAACGTTTATTTATGTAACATCATTATTTACAGAATTGCGTTTCATAAAAAAGTATGCGATTAAAAAGCCATTCGAGAAGTAACTCAGCTCCACCCTCGCATCTCGACGCCGTGAAATAATTTATTTTTTTTTTCTTTCTTTTTTTATATTTTTTTGTACCAATGCAATAATATAATTATTGCATTGAATTAAAAATTCTTGGTATCGTTTCTGACGAAAAAAATTGAAATTTAAATAAAAATGTGATTTAAGGATGTTGAGTCCCAGATCGCAAATGATAAGAAAATTCTGAAAATTTGGTATGTTTTTGTATGAGGTATTTAAGAGATCGTGTAAAAATTTCACGACGATTAGGAAGCTCGTTATTGAACAATTAACATTAATAAATTAAACGTAGTCAAACGTAGTTTTATGGAAACTGGTATAACTTTGCGATAAGTTTTTTTTTTGACCTCTCAATTTTTGAATATCTACAATATACTGAAAGCAACGGAAACAAAACGAAGTTTATTGATAAATTTTTTTTGTATTTGTTTAAAAAATTGTTCTTAACAAAAGGTTAATTTTTTAATAACGAGCTTCCTAATCGTTGGGAAATTTTTACACGACCTCTTAAATATTTCATACAAAAACATACTAAATTTTCAGAATTTTTTTATCATTTTTTATTTCAACCCTTAAGGTGGTTAAAGTAATGATGAAAGAATTATTAAAACTTGGTATGTTTTCACATGAAGTATTCACGAAGTCGTGTACAAATTTCGCTCAAAATCCTTAAATCTCTCGATTGGTATAGAAATATTGCAGAATTTTTTGTTTCGTTGTGAAGCATTTAAAAAATTCATAACGAGGTTGAATCTTGACGTGCGAAGGCCGACAAATGACGCGGATAATTTAATGCTCCGAGGAATATTTACCACATGAAAAGAAAATCATAGCGAAAATCCCATCAGCTCGGGATCAGACACGTCGAACAAACGTAAAAAACTTCATGCATATTGAGACGAATTTATCTCCCGCGCTTTTTATCCCTCGCGTGTACGTGAGCCTCTGGCAACTGTTCGCGGAATTGGAAACACGTTGGTGGGGACCTCATCAGGGTGCGGGTAAATTTTGCGAAGTTTCCTAAAAAACCAGAAATTCTGGGAGTTCCATCTCGCGCCGTCCCGGCAAAACGAACCGCACGAAATAAGACGAAGAGAAAGCCAGGAAAGGATGAACCCCAAAGTTTACGAGAGCCTATCCATCCTCGCTGCGACGACCACGGAAACGGAACAACTCCGTCGCCCGAGTTTTCCTCGCCTCTCCTATTTTTTTATTTTCCATTTCCACAAAGAATTCCCTTTGCTGTCGTCCAGGCAACTAAATTCATACCTTTAAGGACGTTTTATGGCGACGGTCAAATGTAAATTTTTGTTTTCAGTTTTTCTTACATACAAAATGGTTTGCGAGCCCAAGTTCATTAAAAAAAAGTTGTTACAAATTGACTAAATAACAACATACTCTAAATCCAAGATTGTCCGAGGTAATCTGTATTTTTTATATAATAAACAAAATTTCGAAAAAATTTTACGATCGATTTTTTTGAAAAACTAAATGAAGCTTCCTCGATGTTACATAAAAGTGTATGCAAAGTTTTAAGAGGCTTTACCATTTAGGAATCGAAATATTTAATGTTGAAAATTGCAACTTTTAACACACGCTCTTATGAGAAACTACTAAAAATTGTGATTTTTATAAATAAATGTATTAGATATCACTATTCTCTTTGTGTGGTGGAAATTTGAAGGAATTCTATCGATAGAAAATTTAGCATACAACGTCCTTAAATGTCTTTCCTGGTCTCGTGCTTTTGCTTTAGAGAACGTTGTGAACAATTTCTATCGAGCAATTTTCTGTACGACAAAAAACGACTGAATTTTTTAAAACGAAAACTCGAATTTCCAAATTTTTGGCTCGAAACCCCACTGCCTACGATATGGAATCGCTCCCAGGTCTTCCTGCTCAGAATTTAGCTCGTAATTCAGCCGCGAAAGTTCAACTCTCGCGGCACAACATCGTTCGAGGGTTTTATAACTATATTAAATCTTGTACAACGCTGGGGCTTCCGTTTTTGCGTAGTGGCTCGGTCTTGGATGTTACACGTTTTCCGCCTGGGTGGAGTTGCACACAAGTTCATAAGTGTGGTTGAAAAAATGCAGGAGAAAGAGCGAGAGAGACATGGTGGTTCGTATATACGACGATTCTCGACGTTGGTATCGCGTCCCACAGCGTGAAACCACCGTGTGTGCATCTCCTTAGAGAAACGAGAGAACCAGGAAGCGCGCAGTGGGCTTCTCTGCTCGGCGACTCTTCGGACAAAGCACCCTGCTTGTATCAAATACGCACAGACATACTTTGAGCACTGGCACGTACATACAAGCCAGAGATGCATTAGTTGATGCATATATAAAACGAAACACTCCATGTGTAAAAGTGTGTGTCGAACGGTTTGTTCACGGAAGCAAATCTACGCCTTCTCCCGCGGTTAAATTTCACCATCTCGCGAGACATTCTCCTGGCGAGCCCTCGCGAGAGATTCCTTCGTGCAGGAAAACGTGCACGAGCAAAAAAAAAAAAAAAACAAAATTTAGCAAAAAAAAAAAAAACAGTAAAAAGATGATGCTCAAATCTTTTTCTATGAGGAACTATATTTTTACTTTTGGCTTCCTCGTAGCGTCTTGAGGAAGCAATTTGCAGCGTTTTTTGTATTTGCATTTAAATTATATAATTTCGACAACTTTTCTAGAAAATAAAGTGGAAGTACAGACTTGTACACAATATCTTACAAAATTTGCAGAAATTAGAGCTGTTGGACGATTTTTCAAAAAACTCAGATTTTCGTAAAATTCGAAAAATCATAAAATTTAAACCGTTCAACCGATATTTCCCAAATTCAATATCGACCTTCCTATTATGATACTCTATTTATAAAAACAAAAAATTAGTAATGAATCTTAAAATTTGCGGAAGTTAGAGCGTCGACACCGTTTTTTTGAAAATTTCAAAATGCCGTAGAATTCGTATTTTTCTAGCAATTCCAACAAAATTCTCAGAGAATGAAGAGTTTGTATAGATTAACATCTGTGCAAAACGGGAACCCTGTAGCTCGAACCGTTCTCGAGTTATGAACGTTTGAACTTTACAGTGCCAGAACATACACACACACACACATCCGGACATTTTTTCTAAATATGATTTTTCGATGTTTTGGGACATTTTAAGCACATTGACATGGAAAACTGGAAAAAAAAATTTGCACCGAATTTGTAATCGACACTTTGCAAAATGTACGTTCGTCGTATTATATTTTTCCGTTACACGAAGTACGTTGGTACAAAAAGATTAGAAAATCAGTAGAAAGATTCAGCTGACATCAGCTTCTGACCACGAGTATACGTAGCACCAATCTCTGAAATTGGATGAGCTGCCTTCTATAAGCTCCGGCAATATATCTACATTTAAAGCATGTGGAGAGTGCTTTATATCTCTCTGTATATTCCGACGATAACCCGGGAGTATTTGCGCGAAATGCCCGGAGAGGTCAAGTATCCGTTTGTCCGAGTGTCTGTTTGTATTTGTGGAGATTTATCGAGCCAGCTGTCTCGTTGATCAGAAAAGAAATAATGAAGCGTAAACTCGTCGGAATGATGTGATCGATATTGACAAGAGTTCGATGTGTCGTTTTCCATTATTCGAGCAACGTTGTTTCAATGAAATATCGGAACGAAATTATTTTTACTCATTTTTCAAGAAGACGGTGGAGGGAATTTCTGTTCGGAAAATGCCTCATTAAGTTAACAAAAGTAATGGGCCATTTTTATAATTGAAATCTTATTCAAATATCGTAACATTGTTTCCTCGTTCCCTGAAGACTCTCTCGAGTCTCTGTGACTTTCTCCATCCCTTTAGCTCCAGCACACTACACACTACAGTGCTAAGTACCTACGTATTATTCATAGTCTGTAGCGCATCGTGAATTTTCGTCGTAGCGACTTAAGCCCGCAATTTCGACAGACGTGAACGCAATGCTAAAGTTTTACTCCCTCGAGGCAACACATACAGTTGAAAGTCTCCCTAGTTCTCTGCTGTAACGTTTCACTACCTTTTGCTTGGGAAACCAGCACGATGAACGGTTACAACTTGATCCTATCGATGTGTATAACTCTCTGCATGTGTGTATTTTATAAACATTCATATAAAAATCGTCGTTACATTCTATTTCGTGGGTTGGTTGTTATGGAGCATCGTTTTTTTTTGATTGAAGTAAAAATTGACTGTTTGCAATTCGCGCACTCCTCGGTGAGGCTTAGTCGACGATGTCCGATGATCGAGGAATTCTATTTGCTCGCTGTCCGATCGAGATTCGAATGAATTTAAAAAAAATGATTATTTTTTTTTAGTTTTTTTAGGTTCATCGTCGCAACAGCCAAATTTTTTGTTTGTTTTTTTTTTATTGGATTTAATAGTTTCTCAAGAATTGATCAGTTTTCGGAAGAGAAACCCTGAAAATTGACTTCGACTCTAGGGTCAAATTGACCCCGTGTGATCGTTTGTCTTTGCTCGGGCGTGGCCGGTGGACGAATTTGTGAATTTCGTCGAAAAATAAAATAAAAACGTGAGCTTTTTTTTCGCGGTGCGATACTCATAACTCTGCACAGTTTTTTGATGACAGTGCCTTGCACACGTAGAAGCTGTGATCGAAATAAAATAAAATAAGAATCCGCTGTCTCGCGGGTCCTTTTGGAAATTTGCCAAAAAGTGAAACGAAACCACCAGCGACTTCGGGTACTCCGGGGGTCGGTTGCCGTCGACGCCGACCAGCGCTCATCCCTTTTCGCAGAGATCTCTTGACGCGGTTCACCGTGCCCGCGAGGAAATCGAGGAAAATTTCTCTCTCTCGGTCTTATCTCTTGACTTTTCACGCCACACCCAACAGCTCAATTTGCTCGAGCTTGCGAAATATATATCTATAGGTGAAAATGGAAACGTTGCATTGCTGTGATTGAATTCGATTAAACTTTTCGAGCTCCTTTCGCCTGATATATTGGCTAAATTTGTGGTCCACTTGGCAGTCTCGAAATTCCTGGTTTTCGATAATATTTGAATTATTAGGATTATTGAAATGATTATTCAATTAGTTGATGAATTTTTTAGCTCAGAAAAGTCTGATGGGGCAAAATGGACCCCTGGGAGTTTTACTTCGGACTCTATAAACAGGGAATTTAAAAATTGATTGAATTGAATTATTGAATTCGATTAAACTTTTCGAGCTCCTTTCGCCTGATATATTGGCTAAATTTGTGGTCCACTTGGCAGTCTCGAAATTCCTGGTTTTCGATAATATTTGAATTATTAGGATTATTGAAATGATTATTCAATTAGTTGATGAATTTTTTAGCTCAGAAAAGTCTGATGGGGCAAAATGGACCCCTGGGAGTTTTACTTCGGACTCTATAAACAGAGAATTTAAAAATTGATTGAATTGAATTATTGAATTCGATTAAACTTTTCGAGCTCCTTTCGCCTGATATATTGGCTAAATTTGTGGTCCACTTGGCAGTCTCGAAATTCCTGGTTTTCGATAATATTTGAATTATTAGGATTATTGAAATGATTATTCAATTAGTTATTGAATTTTTTAGCTCAGAAAAGTCTGATGGGGCAAAATGGACCCCTGGGAGTTTTACTTCGGACTCTATAAACAGGGAATTTAAAAATTGATTGAATTGAATTATTGAATTCGATTAAACTTTTCGAGCTCCTTTCGCCTGATATATTGGCTAAATTTGTGGTCCACTTGGCAGTCTCGAAATTCCTGGTTTTCGATAATATTTGAATTATTAGGATTATTGAAATGATTATTCAATTAGTTGATGAATTTTTTAGCTCAGAAAAGTCTGATGGGGCAAAATGGACCCCTGGGTGTTTTACTTCGGACTCTATAAACAGGGAAATTAAAAATTGATCGAGTCGTTTGTGAATAAATTCAATCGACCGTTAATCTCCTTAAGGCATTTTGCCAGTTTCTAGACACCAAAGTACTCGCTTGCATTCTTCGAGAGATACTAAAAGGATTATGGATCATTAACATAAATACCACTCCCTTCTTTGTTCAGTTTAAAAACGCCACGTAACCACATTGACCTTAACCGCGGGCAATATTTTCCATCATTAAAAGCATCGACTATGACGAGTCGCGTAAACGCGATTGTTGAGTAATAAATTGTTGAGTAATAAAATTGAGTCATATCCAATTAAAATTGCTTGCGGAAAAGATGATCAAGATTGGAATTTTCTTTTTGCTTGTGCTTTTAATTACTCCAGTCCCGCGGTATGAGATTAAGTTTTATCTAAATCTGTGAAACAGCCCGAGCGATATTTGCCTCGTTGCATAGAAAGCTCGTCTTATTTATTTTTGAAAAAACTCGCTTGTCGGTTATCGGCGCTCGCGTAATGTACGCGAGCTCCTCGTATAATAAGGCAGTCCAAAGCGTCGATAAGACTTGGCTCTCTGATAAAGAGGACGCACGAGCAGAAAGAACCGAGTAAACGAGGAAAATGACGGAGAGCTTGGCCAACATTTTCGTTTCGCACATACACAAATACCAAGAGTATATCCTCCTCTCGCCACCTCACAGCTTTCATAACTTTCCAGTTGATAATGTATGGCCACATCTCAAGCACTTGAATCTCTTCTTTTCACTCCTAGCCCAGCCTCTTCTCCTTATAACACTTCAAAGCCAACTTTTCTGCTCTTTGCCTCGACCTAGGCCTTTTTTTTTATTACTGTTCACGACTCTTTTATTTGCCCTAATTGACCGATATCAAATTATGAATAAATTAATGCGAATGGATGGAAAAAAATCGAGATTTCTACATCAAATTTAATCGAACAAATATCTAGTTTTTTAAAAATATTAATTCGTAGAATTATGGACTATGATTTAAAAAAAAAAAAATCAATAATAATTTCAAAAATAATTTGAAAAATAATTGAAAATAATTTTAAAAATTGATATAAAAAACAGTTCATTGATTGGTAACGTTACAAAAAGGTATCGGTAACTACATTTGATAATTCTAAAAATAATTAATAAAATAATTTCAAAAAAAATTGAAAAAATTAATATAAAAAATAATTCTTTGATTGGTAACGTAACAAAATGGTATTATTAGCTACATTCTGGATTGCGTGGGCTGATATTTATATCGATGAACTAGCGACCTGCGAACGTCATTTCCCGTGAGATCATAACGCATATATACAGCGGCGGCGAGCAACTCGAAGCTTTCTCGTTACTTCACGTATGCATATTTGTGGAAATCTTTTGTGTTACGTAATTCCGTACGAGGTAATTACATGTCATGGAGAGTCTCGCGACACTTTTTTCCGACTCGGTGATCGTCGCATTGAGTCGCATTATTTCTGACTTGGCCAATGATGCACTCACGCTATCCGGTCGAACAAAAAAAAAAAAATAGAATACGTAAAAAAAACTCTTACGTTCACATACGCGTCAAGGCTTCGCCCAATGCCACGACGAAACGAGCTCGAAACTTGCTATCGAATTAATCCGACGAAAAAGTCATCGGCAATTTACAAAATTGCTCAATTTTTTGCTCCTAAATCTTCACTCTGATTATTCTTTAATTATACGCACGAAGAATATCCCAATCCGATGCTTTAAAAACATCGTTTTTATTGAGGTCATCCTCGGAATTGCGTTTCGTAAATTTTTTCATCTCCCTCAGAGACCGTAAAAACATTTTTCAACTCGAGTAGAATTAGCAAACGGTATGTGCTCGGCGTCGTTACGAAAAAAATTGCTACGAAAAAAAAAAAAAAAAAAAAAACAAAAAATTTCACACGAAATTTTTCAAATTAATTTCATTGACTGCAGTCCGAGAACTACCAATTCCATTCAACCTCGAAGCACGAATTATGTCTCACAAGCTAAAACGTTAAAAATTCTATTTCACTTGCAAAATTTCTCCAGCTTAATTTATTTCGTATTTTCGTAATTTATGCTGACGCGTTGTCGATGATTATAAAAACAGTTTTTATCGAATGAGATATTATTGCAGATTCAGCTCGTTAAATGCGATTCCCCGTTGACAGGAATCACAATGTTCTTTTTGTCCCAGAACGAAATTCACACCCTGCCTGGCTTTTGTTTAACATTTGTTATTATAAATCTCGACCAACAGCTCGGCAGCAAACGATCGTCTCATATTTCGCGCGCTGCTGGCAATGAAACGAAGGATTTTGCTTTCCGACTGAAAACAGATGGAAAAATACGACGATTCATGTTTTATTTATCGAGCGATAAAACTCGTGTAGATTTTTACGAAATATCGTACGAAATTTAAAATTTTTCACATTTTTTCAATGAAATTCTAATCTCGTTCGAAAATCACGAATAATTCTCAAGATTTTTGTCCCTTTTTGCCTCAGACTTCATTTATTTTCATTTCGGATTGATCAAGCATATGATAATTAAAAAAAAAAAAATACGATGGAAAAAAACGAGCACGCACGAATAAATTTTCGATTCCAAGAAAAGTGCCTTCGATTTATTATCTTTTCCAAATTTGACTCGACCATATTATGCTGACGAAAATAAAGATTGTTGAGAGGGTCTCTAGGGAAATTCTTTTACTACCGAAGGAAACGTAAGAGAAGAGAGCGAGTGGGTATGGAGAGCGAGAGGCAAGATTTAATGTACGAAGGAACATCGCGATCGTATAAACTAACCGGCGAAGCACTTCCTTTTGGATCGTTTATTTTAATCTTTCTCTCGTTCTCGATATTTCCCTGTGATTTGTTAGCATCAGAAGCCATTTTGAATTTCCTCTTAAAAATTCAAAAATTCTGAATATTCAACTGGGACAAGTTTCTCCTCTTAATTGTTACAAACAATATTAATGCTCATTCGTAGTTACGTCGAGGGCGGAGGAAATTTCCAGTTATGGCTGTGGATATAATCCACCGGTACAACGCGTTTCGTTTATCTCTGAACTACGATTACGAGAGCTCGCACCGAGAACTCAGGAATGACAAAAAGAAGCACAAATGTTTAGGAAAAATTCTGCGTTAAATATTAACCACAAAAAAGTTGAAATCGTGACGTATATTTTCAATTAATTGCACAAATTATCGTTTTTTTTTTTTGCTGCGTTCATTTTTAGGGAGTTAAGGATGTTGAGTCCATTTGAAAATTGTTACTGTTGATTGTTCGATATTTGTGCACGATCTCCTGAATATTTCATGTAAAAACATAGCAAATTTTGAAAATTCTCTCATCGTTACTTTAACCACCTTAAGGGTTAAAATAAAAAATGATAAAAAAATTCTAAAAATTTAGTATGTTTTTGTATGAAATATTTAAGAGGTTGTGTAAAAATTTCCCAACGATTAGGAAGCTCGTTATTAAAAAATAAACATTTTGTTAAGAACAATTTTTAAAAAAAATACAAAAAATATTAATCAATAAACTTCGTTTTGTTTGCATTACTTTCAGTATATTGTAAATATTTAAAAATTGAGAGATAAAAAAAAAACTTATCGCAAAGTTATACCAGTTTCCATAAGACAACGTTTGACTACATTTAATTTATTAATGTTAATTGTTCAATAACGAGCTTCCAGTAATTATGCAGTTTTCTTATCATTTGGGACTCAAGATCCTCAAGCATCAGAAATGAGTGAAAATAAGCAGCGCGACTGCTTTCGAGAATCAGAGCATCATAAGGACGAAAAGGAGGGAAAAAAAAAGTGAAGAGATAAAAAACGTTGGCGGTTCTTTCTTCGAAAGAAGAGCTTTCCACAAGGCCCTTGGCACGATCTACATAAATATAAATGTACCCTCGCACAAGCTGTACGTATTTCTCAACTTTTGTGTCTCTTTTGCACGGAGTAGCTATATCGTCACCATGGCTACGAGGAAAAAAAGGGAATAAGCTCGAGTGACATTCTCTCTATTTATCTGCTCGGTCTCTCTATCCTGATCCTCCCACGCATCCTTCACCCTTTTCACTGCCTGTTCTCGCACCAGAGTCTCTCCTGGTAGCATACGAGCCTCTCATCCCTCCCTGCTTGCTCGTTGTCCTCGTTGGCCTATCTCGCGCGGAAAACCCGGCGGGATGCGGCGGCGACGCTGGTGGCGGCGGCGGCGAGTTTCATCCCTCTATCGAAAGGAGCGAAGAGCCGCAGCGCGCGCCGGGGCGGCTCCCCCATGAGTGTGCAGCATCAGCGCAGTCGTTTGCCCCAGTTGACCCAGGTCGCGACCGAGCTGTTCCGAATTTAAGTCCGCAAAGAATATCCGGAAGTCTGTAGTTCCGACCGGCGTCTTTCTCCTCGTCTCTGAAGCCTCTGCTTCATTAACTCGATTTACAATAAATCGCAAATCAGTGAAAATACATCGCGAGGCGTTGATAATGCAAAAAAAAAACTGAAGCCGGTGTCACTCGTTAGAATCCTTGACGTTTGACAGTGTTTTTTTTTTTGGGCAATTAAAAGGCAACGATGAAAAATTACATCAAATTAATTAGAAGACACTAATTATCAGATTATCTCTGCCAATTAATTAATTTTTAATCAATTAATTAATTATCCACCATTGTCAGTGTCTAAAGAGAGTTGGAAAAATAGAAAAATCTTGCACACAGGAAAGCGAGTGAAATTGCCCAAAAAGTTTGATCGAAAACCCCGAGATTCTGAGCGTCGAATTGCAATTATTTCTGATGGTTCCTAAAGCAGTGAATTTTTTATCATCACTCGACAATATCGTAGTGAATAATGCTGAGAAAAAAAAATTCAATCACTAGGATTTACACGTTTTATGACGACGAGGATGATAAATTAGTGAAATGTTTGTGTAACGAACGAATCGAATCGATGAAGCTCGGTGTCAACTTAAAATCTTGGATAATGACATCGATGAGTAACGTTAGTGCACCAGCGGATATCCACTCTTCGAGAAAAGTTACCAAGTCACCACCCAAGAAGTTCCCACGAAGGAGAGGAGCAAGACGCGTGCCTGAAAACTTGCATATCGTTTCTTCTCAATGACCAAAACGATTTAGATACCCGAGATTATAAGAGCGAGAATAATACACACCGGAAGATTCAATTTATACTTTCGTATCGTGGGCAACAGCTTCGAGAAGCATCGTTCGAGAAACTCAGATTAAAAACAGTCGCAGAGCATCCTCGCATCGACGCACACACACACACACGCATATAAACGTCTTTATATTTATATAAAAAAAAAATATTACTATGTACGTCGAGCAACCGAAGACATCCGCTCGGTTAGGTGTGACTCTCGTTGAAATCCGACACGTAACTCGACCGAGATTATAAAGAATTTAAAGTGACATAAACCAAGAGTGTGTCTCGATGATAAATCGTTGGAAATTAATCGAGCCCAAGCCTTGGCAAAGAGGTTATTCCTTTTGGAATAAAAGTCGAAAAGTTCGATGCGAGAAAGACAATAATTCAAAGACTAATAATAAAAACTGAAGTGATAACAAAGTAAAGAATTTAACGAGTTGGTTGAATAGTTTGTTGGGAAAATATTCTGCTGGGAAAAAAAAAAAAAACAGTTGTTTATTGAAAGACTTAATGAAATTTGTTGACGCGTTGTTTATTCTAAATCTCAGAGAAACAGAGTTTATTTATAAATATAACAAAATAAATAAATATTTATTTATTTAGAAAGATATTTTGCCCTCATGACGAATTCCAATAGTAGCTCGTCATTTTCGCGTGCCTGGCTCCGAGCACGTTGCTGTCGAAGCAACATTTTCTTGCCCAGAGCCACAAACCGTACCGACGAAACTATTTGTCGTCGTCACAACGACGACACCAATAATAATGCCAAAAAAATCTGGCAACCCCAATCCCGATTTCACAACAATCATGACAACGATGATGACGTTTTTTATGACGATGACGATGATAACGAATACGAAGAGGTAGCATCGTCCTTTTTTCGTCAGGATACTGAGACACTACTCCATCGTATCGCCTTAACCTTCTGGCACAAAGCCTTGCACATTAAACGCGAGGTTCGTTACACGCACGTGCGTGTGACTTCATTTTCGCTTCATTTTTACACTCTTTCGATTTATCGATTAATTAGAATTGAAAATCGTTGAGTTTTCTCGATGAAATACAATTTTTTTTTATTTTCAGTATCGATCGATTTTTTAGGCGAATAAAAAAAACTTTTGATCGTAGCATCGTTTTGGATATTTTGTGTTTATCATTCGATTCATTTCATTCATTATCCTTCGCATCATTTTCGCAACAGAAATCAATTTTCCATGAATAAATTTTATTTTATTAATTTTTTTTTTTTTTTCATTTTTTTTTTTACAGCACAATGGTAGCTACGAGGCTCAACCAAATGGGAGAAGTTCGATGGGCATGGGCGGGAGTAAACATTATCAGGTGAGCGATAAGAACGAGTAAATATTTATTGAACTGTTTATTTTATTGAGTATATCGAGATCCATCCCCTCAAATGGCGATTTCCTGGTTTTTCATTTTCTGTCCGAAACGCCGGAAACTCTGCGGGACTGCAATAAAATAAAATGTTTCTCAAAGATTTTCTATTTCGTGGCCGCTGCGGTAAATATCGAAGCGCATACTTCCGGAAAAATGGAGGAAACTTTTTCACATAAATTCTCGTCGATCCTGACACGAGAAATAAAGAAAAATAAAAATATTGAAAGGGAAAGAAAAAATTCCCTTCTATCGCTCTTGAAACTATCGCGGGACCCTCCACGCTTTGAAAAGTTGTCGCGGGAGTTTTGTACTGGCTCTCGAATCGCTGAAAATGTGTCCGAAAAAGTCTCGTCTCGTTAATCCCCTCCGCGGGTTTTTCGATGATTTTTTCCACAGGAATTCGTTTTTTTTTTTTTGTTCGAATTTTCATAATGCAATCGATAATTCCTGCGAGTGTTTTCTTCGGGGAATAAATAAAAGTTCCCAACTCGAATGACACTCTTTTTTGCTCTCTTTTCAATTGATTACGAATTGAAAATAATTATCGGAACGTGAATTAATTGGAATTAGACTCTCCCACGGATTTAGCCAATTGATGTCGATCAATCAAGAGTCGGAGTTATCAATTTCTCGCTTAAATTCGACGCATGAGAACTTGACTGAATAGGAATTTCTCGTGTACGATTGCTACGCAGTAAAAATAATAATCCACATGGCATTTTTCCTGCTGTAACGAAATTACACCCACGCGTGGTTCCGCTTGAAATTCACTCTCTCCAAATGTGTACATGCACGTATATGGATAACACCGTTATATAGTACGTCAAGCTGCAAATTGAAAATTTAACGATTTCGTGCAGAGAGCCAGTCTCTCTCTCACTGACGACGACGAAAAAATCTTTATCCGAACATTCTCGTTCAGGCTACTCTAAAAATACGTTTACGGGCCCATAACTCCATAAGA
The DNA here is from genome assembly GCA_963921915.1 of Hyposoter dolosus. Classification (NCBI taxonomy): domain Eukaryota; kingdom Metazoa; phylum Arthropoda; class Insecta; order Hymenoptera; family Ichneumonidae; genus Hyposoter; species Hyposoter dolosus. The sequence goes on from OY998133.1 coordinate 3,107,899, forward strand.
CCCTCGGTTTCTACGGTGAGACGTCCGTGAAATTGAACCAAACATTCGTGCCTACGATCAAAATGGGTTTTAATTACTCCATCGAGAATAAATCAAAATCTCTAATAATTGTTATAAATAAATTCCAAATTTCGCATTTTCGTCTCGTCCCAAAAGTGCGTAAATTATTAACCCTAGAACGGTAACCTTTTTGTTTACCTATTCCGGGAGCCTGGGGTCATAAATGACCCCAATTTTGAAAAATTCATATCTCCGGTAAAATTTAACGAAGAGGGTTCCACTTGGGCTCATTTTTTTCGTTTTTTTAATGCAGGATCACGTGAGCCTGGGCAATTTTGCTTGAAATCGAAAAATTATTCAAAAATGCGGTAAAACGACAAAAAACGGGAGAACGAAGGGAGAAAGGGCTCGGGATTTAAAGTCGTCCGGGGTCGTTTTGACAATTTTTGAAATGCGTTCAAAATGCGTTAAAAAGCGTTTTGAAATGCTCCTGTATTTGTAATTCATCCGGATACGGTTTCCATTGGATTTTTAGGTGTTTTCGTTCACCATAATAAATCCGTTTTACCGTTACACAAGTTTATGTGTGAAATTGCTGTTCCATCGCGAAAGAGACTTGGCTGCACCAGCTTCGTACCAAGATTTATTTAGACGCCTGGAGAGATGCGAGGGGAGGGGGGAGGGAGGGAGAGAAGAAAGCAGAAGGATTCTGCACGATATCCTTCGTCTACCGATGTACACATGCTTCTATGTATAGCACATGGAGCATCCGGCTACAAAGATTGGTCTATATATTAACTCGCCTGTATACACATTGGCAGGAAACAAAAAATACACTCGAAAAATGAGCCTCGAGGGTTTCTACCTTTTATCATCTCTATATATATATTTTGATCCTCTTATTTGTCTCAAAAGGATAAGAGAACAATGTTGTACCTTTAAATCATGCTGTAACGTTTCTACCATCGGAGATATTGTGCATCTTTTTTTTTTATGAAGCATAAAACGATAAAAAAAAAGGTTCTTGGCTTTGGTCCAAATTTTTCTCATAAGTTTGTTGTCCTCTCGTTTATCAATTCCGTTGAAATTTCGCTGGGAATTGTGTGCATGGACGTAAACGAAAGAAAAGTTTTTTTAATTGTTAATTTTAATGAGCACACGATATTTTATCGACTCGGTAAAAATTTCAGTTAATGGTTCGCTTATAAAAAATATATTAAGGAATCTTATTAAATGAACGTCGGTGAGCATAATCGTCCGAACTGTCCTTCGATAGATCGCGCGGGATAGCAGACTCGATAAGAATCTATCGGCACGACTTATCCTCCTCTCTTTGTCGTTCTCCCTCCGCAATCCAGCCTGATATCCTTCGATGTGTTTTGCATCTAGGCCATAAGTAGAAACAGACACAGAGACCTTGCCAGATGGAATATCGCGACGTATTCGATGATTGGAGGAAAAAAGAGATGAATGATGGAACTGTTTTATGGATTACACTAGCCGTGCCTGCGGGCTTCGCCCCGCAGCACGCCTAGTTGGCGCTAAAGGGTTCAGCTAGTTTAATATGAAAAGTTGAAATTTTTTTGTTCAAAATCTTCAAACTTTGATTTTACGAAAATGGCTATAACTTTTTTTTTTTTTACAAACTGGCACTCCAGCTACCGCTCATTATCTTCGTTTTCGAATTATCTTTGAATTGGTAATTAGCGATTTTTCATTTATTATCATTTTTTAGTTGCTCGTGAAGTTTGAAAGTGGAAAATATGAAGAAAAATGTGATTTTTTGGTTCGGGTTCCCAAAAAAAATAAATTATCGGAATGCAGTCCAGCCTAAAAAATATTCTGATTCATGAGCTTCATTCCTGTGAAAGATTCATCAAAATTGGTTCAGTGGCTCTTGCGTGAAAAGGGCACAAACACAATTTTGTGGTAGAGCTTTATATATAGAGAGATCGTTGCGATGTATGAATACATAGCGAGATGGAATTCAATGAGAAACGGAGCAAAGAGCCTGCAAGTAGAAAAGGACACGCTTTGAGCGGACATGGCATTATTGCCAAGACTTGTCCTCCTGCGTCTTTGCCTTTGGCTGCTTATTCGTATTTTCTTTTGCTCTCGTTTTTTTGTCTTTTTCTCTTCTTCTTTTTTTTTTTTGTCTCTCTCTCTCTCTCTCTTTCCCTGATTCACCCATCAAACTAACGGCGAATCGTCTGTGGCGACCTCCCGCTGTTCACCCTCGCCCTTCAACCGACGCCCCCTCACACCGTTAACATCTTCGCGGTAACTCGCTGCTTTGCTCTCGCCTGCTTCTCTCTACCTCTTTCTGCTCTTGTCATCTATTTTCCATTCGTGGCTTGTTCTCCCTCGAGCGATCGCGAAATCACGAGATCTCGAAAGTCTCAGGATTACAAGCACCATACACCGCGATCTACATTTCCTTATCGCTAAATAAAAAGCACCGGAAAAAACAGGACATCGCGAAGGAAAGTTGTTCTTCTGCTTTTGTTCCGATATATCGATGGAAGCAGATAAATGAATAACTCCGATTGGAAATTCAAGAAAAAAAAGTTAGCGCTTGTTATTTTCGTAAATTCATAGAGTTTTCCAGTTTTCTTTCTTCATAGACGAAGCTATGGGACGGTGAAAATTTTTTTTTTCAGTTTTCAATGTCAATGTGTTTAAAATTTCCCAAAACATCGAAAAATCATATCTAGAAAAAATTTCCGGATGTGTGTGTGTGTGTATGTTCTGGCACTGCAAAATTCAAACGTTCATAACTCGAGAACGGTTCGAGCTACAGGGTTCCCGTTTTGCACAGATGTTAATCTATACAAGCTCATCATTCTCTGAGAATTTTGTTGGAATTGCTAAAAAAATACGAATTCTACGGCATTTTGAAATTTTCAAAAAAACGGTGTCGACGCTCTAACTTCCGCAAATTTTAAGATTCAATACTATTTTTTTTTTTTATAAATAAAGCATCATAATAGAAAAGTTGGAATTAAATTTGGGAAATTATCGGTTGAACGGTTTAAATTTTATGATTTTTCCGAAAATCGAGTTTTTTGAAAAATCGTCCAACCGCTTTAATTTTTGTAAATTTTGTAAGATATTGTGTCCAAGTCCGTACTTCTTTTTTAATTTCTAGAAAAAGTGTCAAAATTATTTTTAGAAAAATAAAAAATCGATAAATGAGTAAAAATTTTATTACAAACGCTGAAAATTGATAATTGCAAATTGCTTCCTCAAGATTTAGCACGATGCTCAAAGCTTCCTCTGTTAGGAAGCCAAAATAAAAAAATATAGGATCTTTTTTTATTCAAGAGAAAAACTCAAAATTGTATTTCTTGTTATTATTTTCTAAACTATAATAATAGCGAGAGCTCGAGTCCGATTCTAATGAATTATTAGCCAAGGCGAGTATTCGTTTGCCGCTCGAGCATCGGCTCGCAATAAGAAACACTCAAGTTCGCAGGTAGAACTCATTAAAAAACTGAGACGACATCGTCAAATGCAAACACACCGAAGAAGTATGGCCCTGAGAAATGAAAATGAGAATGGTGGTCGTTGCGTATCGGGCAGCACGCGAATGTACAACACACACGCGTGAATTGAAAAAAGGTTCAGACACTGTTGCTTCACAGCCTTGTATCATTTTTATTTTTATTCTATCGTCGACAGTGAACATAGAGGCGCGCAGTGCGATAACGAATTCCACGTTCAAGCTTGCCTCTATTTTCCCTGATAGAATCTACATTTGCGAGACTTAAACAATGACACTTAGTGATCGCGTATGTGAATTGCCATGTACACACATACACACGTGACATAAGAACTCCGAATCGCGGAAGCTTCGTATACACGTGACTATATATTTCCTCGAATAAAATAAACAACCGTAACTTTGTCGTTTTTTAAACAACATCGTGTGTATATCGCGAAGACGCTTTTCTCCTGGCAACCACGAGATTCGCTTACCAAGTACCTTTTGCCTCACGAATTCGAACCGAATCCATCCTGATCCTCGAGCTGCTGCTGTCTCTTCTTTACGAGCCATACTCCATTATGTGCTCTGACGAGAGACTCGCTCCACTGAATACTTGACGTGGATCCATTCCCATCATCCATTTCTCACTCGAGACACACCAACCAAGACTCCACTGCGTATTACCTTCTGCGTGTCTCACAGACCCGCGATGTTTCTCATTAATTTCATGTCACTCTTCGCCTACAAATTCCACGTGGAATCAAGAATTTAAAAAAAAAAAAATTCTTGGATAATGGACCTAAGAATGATTTATATAAATATGAGTTTATGATTCAAAAACCAATCGACCCAAGGATCGATGTAAACAGTCACCATTTACGAAGCAGGACTGAGAGTTTCTTCGTTGCCTATGCTGACGTTATTCTTTAAGGGTTTTTCGTTATAAAACCTTCCAGAGTCTCGAGAAGTGCTCTGAACAGTATAGACGTTTCTTTCTTGCGCATTCATTGATGAAGAAATTAATTAAATTTTCACTGCGTATAAAATATTATTTTACAACCCATTTCCAATAAAAATAAATGGACACAAATATTTTAATATGAAAATCGATGAAAACCGTGTTATAATTGGAATTGATTAACTGATTAACTGATTAGGCAAGTTTGCATCCACGAAAACTTCAATAGTCGAGATTTTCAAAATATATTTTCTTAATTTGACCATTTTTTTGGAAAAATCTTGTATTTTTGATTTTATAATCATTGTAATCGATTGCCCAGAATCCGCTACCCCTAAAAAGTGCCCCAAGAGTTTTCAATCCGTGCAAATGTCGATGAGACACGACGTTTTGAAAATTCGAAGTTGAAATCCAGTAAGAAAACGAAAAAAAAATAGATTTTCTCTTAGTTATTTTGATAATTTATTTGTTCCCGGATTATGCGACGTTCCTAGAGTCCGTAACGTTGATCGTAATGTTGACGAAATCACCGACATCACTTAATCGAAGATTTTTCGTTTTTTTTTTTCTCCACTCGAGCAATACGATTTCGTTACGTCACTCGGACAAGCATAAAAACTCTTTTGGTGCATATTCCACAGTATCGCGATGCTCTCCTGCTCGAAATAGCCACAATACTGTTTTCCTGTATCGTCTTTCTCACACGATATACACGATATGAGAGAATACATACGTGCAGCGTATATATCGCTAGACGAGTGATCAGTATGTGGCCAGATGGCCCAGACCTGTGGTGACCGGAGCTCTACACAATTCCACGTGCACGTGTGTGTTCGTGTTGATCTCCGCACTGCTGTGACTTGGTTCTCGCACGAATAGAATTATACTCGCTATTTTATCCGCCAATTTTCTCGAGACTCTACGAAATTATACTGCGTAGCGAAATATACTTTATAGGATCAGTTTCGTCGCGTACTTCGCCCTGACCGGTTGGATGTCGTTAAATTTCTGCAGAAAGTTAAAAAAAAAAAAAAAAAAAAATTGTTTAACGTCAAAATTTGACTTTACGATCAAATTAAAAATTAATTGACGATTTTCAATTTTTCTGGTGCTGTCAAATGTCCAGAGTCTCATTCTCAAGTTACGTGAAAAAAAAATTACTCGCCAACTCGAGCCAACTCGGTAACTCGAACAATGAAATTGATGTCTGCATCAAAATCTCATTTATTTTCGCGCGAAATAAACATACGTCGAGTCCACTCGACACAGACAACGACGCGGGATCGATGAATCATCTTTTTACGTTTAAGTTCAATAAAATCATAAACCTGACATAATGACAGTATCGGAAATTGACACTGTCTCAATCAATCAGTGTAATCGAAATTTGAATCGTTGAGTGTTCTGATTTTATGTGTCTACCAAATTGAGTCATTGGTCCGTTGGATTTTAGTCGCGATGCCGAAAGTCTTCGTAATTTGGATTCGATATTTTCCAGTTTTTGTCATCCACGAGGTCGGTCCTTAACCAGCAGCTATAGACTTTATCGAATTAATTAAAAAAAACCATCGATTGCTACAAATTTCATAATTTGACAGATTCAAACAAAGCCTCCGAGTACACACTGGGTCATTTTGACCCCAACAATTTTCCGTCACCGATTCTTTGTTATTTAATAGCAACGAAAGTTTCAGCGCTGAATTTTCGTTTTCGCCAAAAAAAAAATTTAGTAAATTTTGTCTCTACAAAAAAAAAAAAAACAAAAGAAAAATGTATTTTTCAGGAATACAACGATTTAAAAAACGCCTCGGGTCAAATTGACCCAATATGCACTTACACGATGTGTCGAAGCGTTAACTTTTAAATAAATGAAAAAATCTTCAGTATATTTAATTTTTTTAATTGTTTAATTGTTTTTTGTTGTATTTACAGTTGCAAAAAACGTCAACGGCAACAATATCAAGAACACCGGGCGTGGGCGCGGATGCCACGTGTACCGGAAAATCTGGTGGACGAGTTAGTGAAATAATGGAACTGTGCTATGTTACCGAGAGGATAATAGCTCTTTGGTACAGAGAAGATGCTCAGGGTGTACTGGAGCATGCAACAACACTCTTGCGAGGGAAGCACGCTGACAATTACATGGTAATTCACGTCGTCACATTAATCAACCTTACAGGATGTAACGTTACATAGACAGTATATTAAAAACCCACGTGTTTCTGTGTGTGTATAAGGGACTGCGAATGTGAATGGAATATTTATTTCGCCTACTGTACAATTGACTCTGGCAGAAGGTCGAGGTGACTCGTGTGAATTAACGAGCAGATATTCTCTCCCATTAAGCACAAGTTTACGATGTCCATTTTGCTAAACTTTTATACCTGCCACATCCGACACTCTGTGCTTGAAAAATTATCAATTTATTTCTTTTTAAATTTCTGTAAAATTCCAAATCCGGCAATAAAAGTATTTTTTTTTTTTTTTTTCTATTATTTCTCGACGACAAATTCGACGAATTTACGTGGAATCTTTATTTATGTTCGTTGCTTTGTTATTACAGATTTTCAATTTATCCTCACCGGGACGAAACGGCGAATCCAACACTCGCGAGGTCGGCTGGCCTCAGGGCCTTGCACCCAGTCTCGAGAGACTTTGTGCCCTTTGCAAGGAACTCGATTCCTGGCTGAACGCTGCACCGAACCGAGTCGTTGTTCTCCATGCCAGGTGAGACCTTCCCATTTTAACATTTCGTCTGTAAACCTGGGTCATTCGTGTCCACGGACAGATACGACGAATCGATTCATTTATTCGATCAAAAATGGATGAAAAAATTAATTTTTCTAAAATTTTATAATTTAAATTCCAAATTTAAGATTTCGAACAGTGGATTGCATTTTTTCAGAATTTTTGGAATGTAATAACCGGCTGAAAGAACAGTGTGTCCAGGTTTAAAAAATCTGTCAATTCTTGCTCGCATTTAATTCTACGAATTGAGAAAAAAAAAAAATTTATAAAAAATTACCAAAAAACTTGGTTATTGAGTTTCATTTTTATTAGAAATAAAAATTATTGCTGAATGAACGAATGTTGAGACTTTGGAAATGAGATTTCCATGTGAAATGCCTCGTACGTCCCATGGACTGTAATTACGAAACTATATAATTACGCAGCACACATAATTACAAAGCAACAGTGAGATGAAAACATAAAATTAACAAAATAAAAATAAATCAACAAAGAATTGTGTGTGTGTGTGTGTGTATTTTTTTTTTTTTTCTTTAAATTAGCAACTTGACCACAACTTCTTCTTCGCTTTCCAGAGGCGGCAAGGAACGTCTGGGCGTAGCGGTATCCGCGTACATGAATTACAGCAGTATATGTGGCGGCCGCGATCAAGCTTTGGACAGATTTGCCATGAGAAGATTCCTCGATGACAAAATTGGACATCTTCATGTTCCATCGCATCGCAGGTACATTAAAAATTCAAAAATAATGAAAAACAAACAAACAAACCAATTGACAGTGTCAACATACAAATTGGTGTGCGGGCTCGGGATGAATAATTCAGAGGGCGTGGCGAATGAAATATTGAAGGGACCACGAAATCTCATGTTTTTCTTCCACGTCCCCATTCCCGAGCGTGAAAAAATTTACTCCAAGTATCACCGAGCTCGAATTTTTGTAAATCTCTCAAAATTATCGCATAATATATTTATTTAAAAAAACGCTGCAAATTGAAATTTGCAAATTACTTCCTCAAGATGCAAATTTCAATTCGAAGCGCTTTTTGTATTTGCATTTAAATTTTATATAATTTCGACAACTTTTCTAGAAAGTACAGAGAACGTACAGACTTGTACACAATATCTTAGAAAATTTGCAGAAATTAGAGTGATTGGACGATTTTTCAAAAAAATCAAATTTTCGTAAATTTCGAAAAATCATAAAATTCAAACCGCTCAACCGATATTTTCCAAATTCAATACCAACCTTCCTATTATGATACTCCATTCATAAAAAAAAAATTAGTAAGAAATCTTAAAATTTGCGGAAGGTAGAGCAGTGACAGAATTTTTTGAAAATTTCAAAATGTCGTAAAATTCGTATTTTTCATAATAATTTTGACAACTTTTCTTGAAAGTAAGAAGGAAGTACAGACTTGTACACAATATCTTAGAAAATTTGCAGAAATTAGAGCGGTTGGACGATTTTTCAAAAAACTCAGATTTTCGTAAAATTCGAAAAATCATAAAATTTGAACCGTTCAACCGATATTTTCCAAATTCAATACCAACCTTCTCATTATGATACTCTATTCATAAAAAAAAAAATTAGTAAGAAATCTTAAAATTTGCGGAAGTTAGAGCGTCGGAACTGTTTTTTTGAAAATTTCAAAATGCCGTAGAATTCGTATTTTTCTAGCAATTCGAAAAAAAATTCTCAGAGAATGAAGAGCTTGTATAGATTGAAATCTGCAAAACGGGATTAAATATGATTTTTCAATGTTTGGGACATTGACATTGAAAACTGGAAAAAAAAAAAAATGTCCACCGTCACATGGTTTACTTTCCGAGGAAGTAAAAAGTGCGAAATTTAATCGCAGTGAAAAAAACGCCTACCATTAAATATTCTCAATGAATTCGCCAACTTTTTGAGTCGTTTTTCAATAAATTTCCAAAGAATTATAAAAAATTGATACACGAACTCAAATTGACGTAATTATTTCCGCCATTACGAAACTCCATTATCGTAACGTGAGATTTAAAAAAAATAAAATGAAAAGAATAAGCTTATCATTATTTTAGAGTATTAACTTTCGTCTCTCTTTCTCGATACTCGATCGACGACATGTCTCCATGTTGAAAACGTTATAAATGTAATCTCGAGGCCTGATCGAGCCTCGTTTTCGCGATGTCGCGATATATACCAACGAGCATTATACAGAGACACACGACACGTAAGACTCGGATAATCTGCGCTCGTACAGGTAGATGTAATGACGATAATGACCCGGTAATGATGCGTGATCGTGGATTCCCTGAGGGGGACATCGCGAATGCTCCGGCAGTTTTGTCCCTCGTTCTGGTAAGCTCCTCTCATTGGCTCGTTCCCAGAAGCACACACGCACACGGAGATCGAGGAAGGATCGTACGTTAGCATATCGTTGCGTTAATTTCACTCTTACAAGACTTTTATAACGACACTTAAAAGAACAAGAAAAATAAAGGAAACGAGGAAGAAAAAAAAACAAAGTGTCTTATCGTTGGATGACCAAACGTGTCGTCGATAAAAATCAGTTTCAAGTCGTTTATGGCGTTCGAAGTGACTCGTGCGATAATATTCTTATTTATATCGATTCATACTCCATATACACATACAAAAACATCAAAGAAATTAATGATGTAAAAACGCATTCTCGCCAACAGATACGTCGAGTACTTCAGCGGTCTTCTCGCCGGTTCCTTGAGAATAAGCCCATCTCCTCTTTACCTAACCCACGTAACAGTCCTCGGTGTACCACTCTTCGAGCCAACCGGATGTCGCGCTTTTCTCAAAGTCTATGAAGGCCTCACACCCGTCTATACATCCGATCTTTACTCCGTTACCAACGCACGAGAATTCACCATCAATCTTGGAGGCTTACGTCTTCGCGGTGATATACTCGTCAAATGCTATCACAGGGTGTACTCCAAACAGAGCCGAGAAGTCATGTTCTCACTCCAGGTAATTTTTCCAAAAAATTTCCAATTCTTCTTGAAAAAAAAATAAAAATAAATAAATTAAATTAAATAAAGTGAAATTAAATAAAACGAAATCAAATAAAATCAAATAGAATAAAATGAAATGAAATTAAATTAAATTGAATTAAACAATATTAAAAAAAAAAAAATTAAATAAAATAAAACAAAATCAAATCGAATAGAATGAAATAAAATGAAATAAAATGAAATAAAATGAAATAAAATGAAATAAAATGAAATAAAATGAAATGAAATGAAATGAAATGAAATAAAATGAAATAAAATGAAATAAAACGAAATAAAATGAAATAAAATGAAATAAAATGAAATAAAATGAAATAAAATGAAATAAAATGAAATAAAATGAAATAAAATGAAATAAAATGAAATTAAATGAAATTAAATGAAATTAAATGAAATTAAATGAAATTGAATGAAATTAAATGAAATAAACTGAAATAGAATGAAATAGAATAAAATAAAATGAAGTAAAATAAAATAGAATGAAGTAAATTGTAAATTGAGAACGAAGAGATTCATCGACGATTGTAAAAATGTTAATTTTTTTTTTGCCAAGTGAGAACTTGCAAGTTTATCTGCAAATTGGATTTTTAATTTGAAAAGCAACGGTCTCACTATGAATCATGATAATGAATGAACAATTGCGCGCACTTCCGGTCGCAGTTTAATCTTATCTTCTCTTATCTAATTCACTTTTTTTTTTTTTTTTTGGTGACGGTCTTTGATTATTTTTCCTTTCAGTTTCACACTTGCGTCATCACGGAAAATGTCGTGTCGTTTCCACGCTCGGAATTGGACGTTGCTTGCCAGGATCCTCGCTGTCCAACCGACAGTGTCGTTACACTTTATTTCGCAACTGATGCCAGGCGTCAGGACGGTCCTGTACCTGCACCGACTCCTGCTGTTCCACACGCTTCGGCTCATCACGATCCCATTTTGCACTGGGACAGTTACACGAACTTGGAAAACAGCGACGACGGTAAGTTTTCAAAATTTCATTATTATTCGCTCGACTCTGTTTACTTTCGGTTGAATTCACAAAATTAACGAACTACGAATAAATCCGAGAGATTCGCCGAGAAAAAAAAAAAAACAAAAAAAAAAAAGAAGAGATTTATTCTCAATGTCTCAACGGAACTAGCCCCGATGTGTCGCCCAGTGGAAAGTTAATCCAACTTGAGAGATTATTCAACGATAGTGAAGCATCGTCCAGTTATAGTCCAAATTCCCTCTGGTTTGGATTTTAACTCGACAGTGTGGCTTTCGAATATCGTGGAAAACTCGCTGAGCGCGGGAGACAGTGAAAAGAGAGAGAGAGATCGATAGACAGATGTCGTTATTTATGCCCAGGAAGAATCCAAAGGGCAAATGAATGAATAAACAAAAAATACACTATTCGAAATAATTAAAACATAATTTTGAAAAGACAAAAACAAGATTCTAATAAATGAAAAACCGAATAAAAATAAGATAAAATAAAATAAAAATAAAAAACCGCACGCACGAAAAAATCAAGTAATGAAATAAACCAGTAAGTAAAATGAACGAATCTAATAAACGCAAAACAAGAATAACAATAAAAATAAACATAAGCACGTACGCAAAAAATAAAATAAAAAATAAAGTAAAATAATTAAAAAAAAATAAAAAATCAAACGCACGCACGCGAAATACAAACATAAATCAAAAGAAAAATGAAATAAACACAAAACCAAAAATGAAAATGAAAATAGAAATGGAAACAAGCTTCGCACGCACGCAAACAGAAAAAAAAAAGAAAAGAAACGCAACGAAAAGAACAGCACAATTGCACGCTTCAGAAAACGCTCTCTCGCAACTAAAAATCATTAAGAAAATAAAGAAAAATGAAGAAAAGAGAGAAAGAGAGAGAAAGGGAAAAGCGACGAGAGTTCTGGGAGAACGGCCAAGACCTTAATTAGAAGTACCGTCGGCCAATTTCGAGGGAAATCTCGTGGCCGATTTTTAAGCTGTCTCACCATTCTCTCATCGACATAGCTCGAGGAGGAAGGGAAGAAAAAGTTTGAAGCACTGGCAAGTTGGGCATTAGTTTCGATTATCGGGTGAGAATCGAAAGGTCAATTTTACATGTAAATTCGCTTGGCATCGAGCCGAGGGTATCAACTGCATCGGCTGGATTCACCAATCCGATGAAAATTTACTGAGAAATGAATTATTTACCAGTTTGCACAGTTCCGGATAGAAGAGAGACGGATTGGGAATGTGGCGAAGAGAGAATTAAAAGCGACTCGTTCTCATGAAGCAACTTTAAACCATTTATACGATCCCTTGATTAAAAATCAATTAAAAAGTCAGTTTTACGATCGAGTTTACAGGAAAATTCATTTTCTTCAAAATGGGAGAAAACTGATTTCATTTTTCTTTGCATTTTAAATTCTCGTGTTGTATTTTTTATCAAGACTCAATTTATTTTCATCAACCCTCCAATTTCGCTCAATAATCCGTTCACTTCTTTCTCGTCTCTTCGTTCTCATGGATTTTCCACAAATATGACTCCCTCGATGTACAGAATTTGTTTCCTCTTTCAATAAAGCTTTGACCCAAATTGATCTCGATAGTAAATCGACGTCATTCGTCACGCGACGAATCACGCAAAGGGTTGGGCATCGAGGATATCGCTGGTACAGACAGGCCAAAGGGAGCGAGTCAGCACGCGAGAAAAAAGGAGAGAAAAAGTAAAATATAGTAAAAGATAGAAGAACAAGCTCAATTTCTATCGTAGCTCCGGGCGTAGGGGATGGGCCGACGATAAACTTTTGCAGGGATCGGCTCGCCTGCAGATTGGATTTCAATATCGCATCTACGAACCCCAATAACTTCCATCCCTCACACCGCCGTTCACTCTCACTAAATATTTCACTAAAAAAAATGCAACTTTTGGCGTTGCTAAAATAAAAAAAAATAAAATAAAAAAAATGAATTCCACGGGTTTTCGGAGTTGAATAAATTTTCGTTCGTTCAAGAAATGATCAAACGTGCCAATCCCTCCCTCAAATAGTTTACATCATTACCCTTTTTTTTTTTTGCTTGGATTTTTCCTTTATGAACATTTTTCGGAACATGCAAAAATTTGAAAACTTTCAAAAATACATTAGAAAAATAATGTTATGGGAATTTCACTATTTTTTTATTTTTGCTTCCCCATAGAGGAAGCTATGTGACGGTGAAAATTTTTTTTTTTTCAGTTTTCAATGTCAATGTGTTTGAAATTTCCCAAAACATCGAAAAATCATATTTAGAAAAAATTTCCGGATGTGTGTGTGTGTGTATGTTCTGGAACTGCAAAATTCAAACGTTTATATCTCGAGAACGGTTTGAGCTACAGGGCTCCCGTTTTGCACAGATATTGATCTGCACAAACTCTTCATTCTCTGAGAATTTTGTTGGAATTGCTAGAAAAATACGAATTCTACGGCATTTTGAAATTTTCAAAAAAAGGGTGTCGACGCTCTAACTTCCGCAAATTTTAAGATTCATTCCCAATTTTTTTTTCTCCCTTGAGTGTACCAAAAAGTGGACGAATATTTTCACACATGATTTTTCTCCCTGGAGTAGACTTGAAAATAATCGAAGGCGTGTGTAAACTGACAAACTTGCACTTATCTCGATTACGCTTCTCGTACACCCTGCACAATGGAGTAGCCGATAAACTACGTGGCGCGTACTGGGTGCAGCGAAAATCGAACTTTGACGACCTTGAAACTTGCTCACCTTGACCTGATTAAAATTTAATTGTTGGTTGCACGAAACTGCACTCCCTGAAGAATTGTCACATCTGTCTGAACTCCTAACAATGTTGAATTTATTGCCTTGTGTTGTTAATTGAAAAAAAAAACATTGTATATTTTTTTCTAGCTTAAATACTCAAGTTTGAAATTTCTTTTTGCTCATTTTTGTTTAAAATTCCGCCAAGAGGTTGAGGAGTGTCAAAAATTTGTTAAAATTCTTTTTACAATGCTATACGATGCTCCTCGCGATAGCTAAGAATTCAGAAAAGCCAGTGTTTATTCTTGGACACGTTCCCCTCCTGAGTTACAACACTTTAAATCAAGCTCTATTTCGCCTGGAAATAAAAAGCTTTTTAAAGAGCATAGTTCAAACGACGCTCTATGAAAATTAAAGCGAGCTAAGAGTTTTGAATTGGAGTCGAATTAAATCGTCGAAAAACAACCAATTCAATTGCTTATTGTTGCTGCAAAGACTTTTCAATTAAGGATGTTGGTAACCTATGAAATTTGTTAATGTTAATTGTTCAATAAATAGCTTCTTGATCGTCGAAAAATTTGTACACGACCTCCTGAATACTTCATGTAAAAACATACCAAATTTTGAAAATTCTGTCATCGTTACTCTAACCACCTTAAGGGTTGAAATAAAAAATGATAAAAAAATTCGGAAAATTTAGCATTTTTTTGTATGAAGTATTGAAGAGGTCGTGTAAAAATTTCCCAACGATTAGGAAGCTCGTTATTTAAAAATAAACATTTTGTTAAGAAAAATTTTTTAAACAAATACATAAAATATTTATCAATAAACTTCGTTTCGTTTCCGTTGCTTTCAGTATATTGTAGATATTGAAAAATTGAGAGGTCAAAAAAAAAACTTATCGCAAAGTTATACCAGTTTTCATAAAACTACATTTCGCCACATTTAATTTATTAATGTTAATTGTTCAATAACGAGTTTCTTAATCGTCGTAAAAATTTTAGAAAAACATACGAAATTTTTGGAATTTTCTTATCATTTGCGATTTGGGACTCAACATCCTTAATTCATTAAATTTTTTTGAAAATCAAAAAAACGAATTTACGTCACTCTTTCGGATAGAAAATGGTTTTTTTTTCTGAAGATTGAAAACGTTGACTCTGCCGCAAGAATTCCATATTAATTAATTGGTCGATGGGGAACGACGAGAAGGATAATTTTTTAGTCTCGGAGCACACGATTCCTTGCACATCGTGACGGCGCCGAGCAGTGCGAGGGAGTAAACGATGCGTGAGTTTAAGGTGGTTTCTTTCTTGGCTGTGCAAAAAGCCGCCTCTGTATCTCTTGCTCCATCTCCTCGTCCCACTCGAATACGAATACTTCGATATGTCTTTCTCTTTTTCTCGTAAATGCTCGTGCATATATTCTCGCGATGGTGGGGCACGAGCGAGTTATTCTTGGCAAGGAGAGGCGCCTCGTTGATTCAGACTTGCTCGCTACGTAGCAAAAGAGTCTGACCACCACGGCGGCTTTGGAGCTTTTGTGCTATTTCGTACATCATCGTTAGTACGTTCCGAAGCCTCGCATCGGAAACACTCATTTGCGCGTCGCGCTACAACTTTACAGTTTCATTTTTTACACTCAAATTTCTCGCACGAGTTCTTAGACTTTTTTTTTCGTTCAGTGAGTTTAGAATTTTTCTATCTCAGGATTTCTCCATCGTCCTGTAAGTAATTCGATCGATGTGTGTCTTTTTTTTTAACGTTCAATGTTCATAATCAAAAAATTGAGAATTTGATATTTTTCAATCAAATTTTTGACAAAAATATTCCAAAAAGGGTCGCAGTTGTAATTTATTTCAGTGACCACAAAAAATAACACGATCCTTAATTTTTCGTGAAGCCATTTTTTCATTCACAGGGTTTTGTTGTCAAAAATTGAGAAATTAAGATTTTTCAATCGAACTTAAAGCAAAATTAGTCTCAAAAAGCGTCGCAGTTGTTATTTTTTTTTAGAGACCACAAAAAATGACACGATCCTCAATTTTTTGTGAAGCCATTTTTTCATTCACAGGGTTTTGTTGTCGAAAATTGAGAAATTAAAATTTTTCAATCGAACTTAAAGCAAAATTAGTCTCAAAAAGCGTCGCAGTTGTAATTTATTTTTTTGACTACAAAAAATGACACGATCCGTGATTTTTCGTGAAGCTATTTTTTTTCATTCACAACTTTTTATTATAAAAAATTTGAGAAAAAAAAATGCAGCTTTGAACGAAAGTTTGGTAATTTTTGAGTATCGGGAAAAAATAGTAGATTCCAAACCGGATCCGACCTATCCGCGCGTTTCCTTAAAGGGACATGTGGCTGGATTGAACGAATGCCGGACAAACCTGGTTGACTGCGTGTCATTTATGTCGCAGTGAGAAAGTTAACTCTAGCGAGAAATTCTGACGGATGTGCAATTTTTCTTCGTCGATTTCTGGGACTCATAATTCTGAATTGCTTCAATTTTCATCGGCAATAAATTTCAATTATTTTAACGGATTTTGTTGCAGCTCGTGATTCTTCTACACGTTTATAAAAATCATGATTCGATTTGAAAAAAAAGAAGAGTTTATTTTTGACGTGGCGTAATTTTGAAAAATTCCTTTTGACAACAATTTATTTCAACCCCTCGAGGATTTGGGCGTGCTCAAAGTTTCTCTGGAGCATGCAAACATAAATCATAGTTTAAAAGTGACGCAATGGAGCGCGGGTGGTTAGACGAAAAGCGAGAGAGAGAGAGAGAGAGAGAGAGAGAGAGAGAAAAAAAAGAGAGACTAGGCCAAAGAGTCGCCCGTTAAATCTCGCGTCGTTAAAGCCCCTGGGGCGAGAGGTAAACAATGCTGACGCAACTTTCAGAAAGACGAACAACCTGGTGACAAGACAATGGAAGGATTCTCCTGCTTTCTCCTTCCCCTTTCTTTATATTCACGAATTTTTTCACCGGCACGCTCAACAATCCCGTTGACGTGTGTTACGCCACCTCCAACCCCATTTGCCTCTTTGTCAACTCTCTTTCTTCGTATTCGTACACAAATGGAACCAGATGGGGTAAAATGGACCAGGTCAAAAAATTAAAGGACATTTTTTAACGAAACAAAGTGATTTTTGGGAATGGAAGTCAATAAATTGATCGAAGAGACATTGTCGAGAGCCAGGACCGCAAATCGAAACGGTAAAATGTTCAAACCTCGAGATTTCTAGTGTAAAAAAATTTTTTTCGAGCCTCTTTCGAGCCTTTTTTTGTCGGGTGGTCCATTTTGCCCCACTTTTCCATTTCTCCTGATTTTTCCTATAGACGAAAGCACAGTATCCATGTGTCAGCTCTCTGAAAAGAAAATCTGGAACAAGAACGAACCGGAAACGCTTTTTCGAAAATGCGAACTCGATGCCTACACGTCCGTTCAATTCTATTGTCGACGCTCCGAGTTTCCCGCAGCTTTTTTTTTACCCTCGTGTCTTTCCTTCGCGTCAGCATTACCAGTGACATGAAAAATCGAATACGCAAAACTTATTTCCTCTTGATAAATTCACGGCAAACTTTCGAAGAGATTTTTCTTTTTTTTTTTTACTTTTCCACACGTTTCGGAAATTTTTTTTTTTTCTCCTCGAATTATCTCGCTATTCACACGCGTGGAAATTTAACAAATGTCAGAGTTTTCATGTCCATTGCCCTTATAGGAAGTTGCTCATTAATTCAGCCGAACATCGACCTTGAAACCTCCACCAAAGTCTCGAAGAGTCTTCGATGCACATATGAATAAATATATGTATATGAAGACTCACGCGCGCGTATATGCGTCACGCCTCGTAACGCAGCGTGGAGGATAAATCGCAAACGTGTAGATACGTCCTTGTCCCAGATCAAGAGACGCGAAGCAGAGGGGCTGCGAATAAGTCTCGGTAGCCGTTTGGTCTGACCAACTTTTCACGCTCTGTTCGAGTTTCGCAGCCAAAGTGTATGCCCTCGTGCGGTGTGTCTCTTTAGGCTCGAAAGAGGTTGGCTACACACAACAATGTTGCAATGTGAAAAGCATAGAAAAATTCGAAATGATTAGAATTTAATAAAATTTGGTGAGTATATTCTTTAGTATTAAATATGAATATACAAATTTTTCAAAATTTTTCTTCTACATAGTTTTCGAGTTATTCAACATTTAGAGTTTACATGCATAAGCATAGGATTCCGATATATATAGGTCTATCTTTAGCATATTGTAAACTCCGATTATTCGACAACTATGTAGACGAAAAATTTGAAAAAAATAGTGTCATCGTATTTGATGCTAAAGAATGTCATCACCAAATTTTATTAAATTTTTATCATAATGTCGTATGTAGCCAACCGGGCGCGAGGGTCGAAGGAACTAGTGAAAACGAAAAACAGTAGAAACTGCCAGTTCGTGCTCAGACGAGTATCGACATTTTCAGTAATTCTACAAATCCTTGTTAATTAATAAACGATCCATTATTTATTATATTTCTATATTATGTTGGTTGTTTACGTTTCGCGTCATTTTGTAAGAGAATCACGAGTTTATTCTAATCGGGAGGAGGTTACGCGTTCGTGTACGTATAGTAGCGTGACAAGGCTTCCGTATAAGACGTGCCGCGTCTATACGGGCTTTTACTACTAAATACCGATTCGTCGAGGCTCTCGTGAGCCCACAGATATATATCTTCCCACACTCCGTTTAACAATTCCACGATCATTCCGAATACGGGAACGCGCCTTGGCTCTCAGGAACGAGGAAATCGCGAACCAGCCGCGCGCGGTCTGTTCGACGTGATTCTAAACCTCGGCACGATTAAAATCGAATTAAGGACATGCTACCAACGTCCTAACGAATATCTTTGAGTCTTGAACCTTCTGCGGCGTTCGTCCCTCGATGTAGAGCGTATTTATTCATGCGACTGAGACAAAGACCAAAAACTCAACAATGTGTTATCGAAAATTCCTAAAACGAGCCTCGAATCGATTTTCTCTTTTTTTTTTTCATCGACAATTTCTCAAAATACACGTTGAATAATTTATCTGAGAGATTTCTCCGACCCGGAGTTTTTTTTTATAAAGATACCGAATAAGTTTGTTTGGAAGAAAAAAAATGATTGCCTCGTTGAAAGAGACGAAGAAAAAAATTCTCTACAATTTCTCACAGCCACGAATACATTTTTGTTCTCGTTGTATTGACTCGACTATTCTTTCCACTTTTTTCTCTTCAAGCACGTTGTGGCGCACTGTGTATGCGGTCACGTTTGTTCATTAGCGAGAGAAAGATAAGTTTCGTTTTTTTCAATCATATTTATCGTAAACTAACTATGGGAACAAATTCTTCCGCAAACAAGAGACTTTGAGAAACGAAAGAAAAGATAATGAGAGAGAGAGAAAGGTGTGAAAATGTTGCAGGAAGACTGGCAACCACCTTTCATACCGTAAAGGTGTTAAAACGTTGTCCAGGCAAATGGCACATGGTGAGCAACACACGCACCGTATAATCTCGTAAATAATGAATGTATACATAAACATACACGCACATAAAACATAGTCAACATGAAAACTGCGTGCCTCGTGGACAGTCGAGTGCGAAAACCGTGTATACGATCGATACAAGATTGCCATTGACCATTGTTCGTTGTTTAGTACATGGCAATAAAGCTTTTCAAAAATATTCGACAAGTAACACGAAAACATTCAACGAATCAGTTTTTTTTTTTTTTTTCAATTATTTCTTCGCTATCCACAGGCAGAAAGTTCGATTGCCTTGCCACGATCGGAGGGCGATAGGATTTGAAGCCACGTTCGGTGTCGAAATAATTCAAAAAATAAAAATGCACAAAATACACGAAATAGAAAATATTAAAAAATTAATTCTTCGATATAATTGCTAATTATTTTACCAAATCTTTACAGGATTTGAGGCCACGTTTGAATATCAAAATAATTAACCCTTCGAGTGCATACGGGGTCGTTTTGACCCGAACAAAATTTTCGTCATCGATTGTTTCGTATTTACCGGCAACGAACGTTTTTCCATTTAATTTTCGTTCTCCCCAAAAAATAAATTCAGGGCCATAAAATTTGGATAATTCACTACAAGAAACGTCTCCAAAAAAAAAAAACAAAAAATGCATATTTAGCGGAATACAACGATTTGAAAAACGTCTTGGGTCAAATTGACCCAATATTCACTCATGAGAAAAACGTAAAAAAAAAACGTAATCAATTCACAAATTAATTCTTCGATGAACTGATGAATCGTTACCGAACAAAATCTCGAATCTGCATCAAATCCGAGTCACGCGTGCGTCAAAGACTCATCGCATTGACACGGTAATTCAATAAGTGTCGTTACGATATTAATTACGTGATATTTTCAAGGTTTTCTTGGGCGAAGCTCATCACTCTTGAAACCTCAAACTAATAATAGATCGTGCAATTTTTTTACATAAAAATAATCGATCCCTTCGAACGATGTTCCAACCGCGATTCATACATTTGCATCAAAAGTTGGATACGCGTGACAACACGAGAAAAAAATTGTCGGCAGAGTTGAGAATTTGGGAAAATCGAATTATCACTTTGTCGAGATTTTCTCTCGCAGAGTCGAGCTCTCAAAAGGACAGAATGAAAAGAATGTGTGACTATGTGTGTGTGTGCGTGTGTGTGTGTGTGTGTGTGTGTGTGTTGGCGATGGTTGAGCTGCGAGAAGCCCTCCACGGGTTGCCGTACATGGACTGGCGACTGGCGGCCGGTAAAACGTGTGTTTCTACTAAAGTATCTATGTATGAGTGTCTGTATTTTACAAGTGGTGTAGGACCAAAGCGCACGACCACATTCGGAGGACAGAGTTTGTTAAATCGTACGTACAGACTAAAACCGTCTGTGTGCTTTTTCCTCGTCCTCGCTCTTTCTCTGTTTTTTTTTGTCTTTCTCTCCTTCGAGCTCCTGCAAGACACTTTTGCAATCTCGTGACGTTCCACACCCACTCGTAAATGTCTACGAGACTCGACGCTACATGTTTTATCTGTGAAAATTGCAATACCGTATCGACGCGAATTGTCCAAGGGAGGAGGGGAAAAAAAAAAATTGAAAATCCTGTGGCAAAAATGAATTTTTGCGAATTCAGATCGTGCGTTTGGATTCTTTTGCCAAATTGTCGTGCGTGCATGGATTGCGAGGCTTCGAGTGTTTCTTGATTCCTCATAGAGGAAGATATGTGACGGTGAATTTTTAATTATTTAATTTTTGATTATTATTTTAATTTTTTTATTTTCTATTTTTAATTATTATTTTATTTTATTAATTATTATAATTTTTATTTTATCGAGGTGATTTTTGCTTCCTCACAGAGAAAGATATGTGACGGTGAACATTTTTTTTTTTTCAGTTTTCAATATCAATGTGCTTAAAATGTCCCAAAACATCGAAAAATCATTTTTAGAAAAAATGTCCGGATGTGTGTGTGTGTATATGTTCTGACACTGCAAAATTCAAACTTTTATAACTCGAGAACGGTTTGAGCTACAGAGCTCCCGTTTTGCACAGATATTGATCTATACAAACTCTTAATTCTCTGAGAATTTTGTTGGAATTGCTATAAAAATACGAATTCTACGATATTTTGAAATTTTCAAAAAAAAGGTGTCGACGCTCTAACTTTCGCAAATTCAAAGATTTATTACTAATTTTTTTTTTTATAAATAGAGTATCATAATGGGAAGGTTGGTATTGAATTTGGGAAACATCGGTTGAGCGGTTCAAATTTGATGATTTTTCGAATTTTATGAAAATCTGAGTTTTTCGAAAAATCGTCTAATTCTAATTTTTCTATTTATCAATGATTAGTTTATTTTTATGGCAAATAAAAAAAAAGCGAATTAAAAGCGAGTCATCGGTAAAAATGGCACGTTATGTGGCAGAATTTGACATCAACGTTCGCGTCATTTGGCCCAATAAAAGGAGCACTTGAGAGAGATTTTCTGAATGACAGACGACGAATTTTTGTCGCATAACCGTAAAAGGATAGGGCGAGATGATTCCCGAAGGCGTATAAGAAAAGAACAACGATCTCGGTCGGAGATAACCTGACCAAATATCCGAGCAAAAAGGAGCTTGGAATTATTATTTTTCAATGTTTTTTTAGTTTCATTACTTTTTCTTCGCGCTTGTAAAACGCGTGACGGAACAGACTGCTGAGACGATGACGAAGACTGCGGAGGGGGCGGAGTCGTATTGCCCCCTTCCTTTTCCCCAAGTTGCTCTCAAGTACACATAATTCCAGTCTCTTCTCGTACTATCTACTTTTACACACGTTGTGTATCAAATCTCGCGACATATAAATACATATATATCGTACGAATATGTGCCGGATTCGCGTTCGGTCTCTTGCTCGCTCTTTTGCCTCTTGACTCTTGGCTGCTGGTTGCGAGCAAACGAACCAGTGTCGTTTGTGCGCTGCAGAGTGAAAGATCTCCGTCTATTTCTCATTCGAACGAAAACGACAAAAAAAAATTTTTTTTAATTAAAAAAAAAATTTGTTCTATTAAACTTTTCAAAATTCAGCTGTGGCTCGGAATCGCTCGCCGTTTGAGTGAGTTGAATGATTGATTACTCGATAACCATGTGGTAAAAAATTTGGAAAAAATTTATGTTTCTATACTTGAGGCCAAAGAATGTTATCACCAAATTTAATAAAAATTAATAAATCGATAAAAATAAAATAAATAAATTACTAAAAATTAAATAAATTAATAAAAATTGAATAAATAAATTGATAAAATTAATGAATTTCATAAAAATTCCTCCTTGAACGAATGTTTGACGTTTCGATTTTGTCACGTGTGTGTCCGTGTGTGTGTGTCGATTCTCATAATTTCTCTTTCTCGAGCAACCGGTAGCTTTGACTTTACCTGCTCTCGCGGTTCACCGGCATCCTCAGTCTCGATAAGAGACTCACACACACACACACACGGAGATTATGGAAATAAATGGACGAGGTGTACGCCCTTTTGACTCGTTTTCTTTATCATTTATTTTTCGCTCAATGTTGCTCAGTCTCTCGATGGGTTGGGTTCTTGGTAGGAATGCAGATGAGATTCGCCACAGCTCCGCACAGGGAAAATGTATCCCCCGACTTAGCACAAGCCCCGGGCTCGTCATCTCTCTTGCACTTTTGTCATTAGTTTTCTTCCTTCGAGTGCAGAGTTAACAAATAAAAAAGAATTAAAATGGGGGAAAAATATAGATCCGCGTGTTCGCGCGCCCACCTTTCCTCTCGTTGTTGCTTCTGCCTCATGAATCTCTATAAGGCCGTCAAACTGGTAATTCATCCACGCTTCGGGCTTCTCCTCGTATTATGTTTATGCGTGTATAACGCCGTTAGAGTAAAGACCTCGATTATATATTTCTTCGTCGATATATTTTATTATCTCGCCCATCGGCGCGTCGATACAACTCGCGCGTATGACGACGTTTAGCTTAACAACTGATTGACGTGATTTTTTTTTCATACTTACTAAAAATTCATCACGGAATCGACAACGTGGGCAAAAATCCAATCGATGTAATAGCTGCGCGATCGGATTTTATCGCCAATGAGAATCTAGCTGAGAATATTGACAGCTGACATTGATCACTCGAGTCGATCAATTGACTTCGTAACTTGTAAGCTGTTTAACTTCAAAGAGGATCGACCGACCAGATATCGCGGTAACGGCATTTTCTGCTTTTTCGATTCATACACGATTTCTGTCTCTGTCTCTCTGAACACTGAACACTGGATCGATGCAATGTTGGTTGAAAAATTGAATTTTCTGAGCAATTTTTTGGAGGACAACATTTGTCAACGCTTCCATTGAAATTCTTGGCCTTTTTTGACGATTCGAATGTCCGGAGATTTGGAATCGACGCGTTGAGGAAATTGGTTGAAGATTTTTGGGAAAATTGAAAAAATTGGATGTTGAAATTTTGAGAATGTGTATAATGTCGAAATTGTTGCAAAGTGCATTGCAACAATGATGCTGAAACATCTGCACAGCTAGTTGGCGCTTAAGGGTACGGCTAGCTTAACATGAAAAGTTGAAATTTTTTTTTTCAAAATTTTTAAACTTTGATTTTACGAAAATCGCTATAACTTTTTTTTTTACTAACTGGCACTCCAGCTAGTGCTCATTATCTTCGTTTTCGAATCATCTTTGAATTGGTAATTAGCGATTTTTCATTTATTATCATTTTTTAGTTGCTTGTGAAGTTTGAAAGTGGAAAATATGAAGAAAAATGTGATTTTTTGGTTCGGGTTCCCAAAAAAAATAAATTATCGGAATACAATTTCAATTTTTATATAAAAACTTGCCGTGCCTGCGAGCTTCGTCCCGCAGCACATCTGGTTGGCGCTAAAGGGTACAACTAGCTTAATATGAAAAGTTGAAATTTTTTTTTCAAAATCTTCAAACTTTGATTTTACGAAAATCGCTAAAACTTTTTTTTTTTTTTACAAACTGGCACTCCAGCTACCGCTCATTATCTTCGTTTTCGAATTATCTTTGAATTGGTAATTAGCGATTTTTCATTTATTATCATTTTTTAGTTGCTTGTGAAGTTTGAAAGTGGAAAATATGAAGAAAAATGTGATTTTTTGGTTCGGGTTCCCAAAAAAAAAAAAATTATCGGAATGCAGTACAGCCTAAAACCTATTCTGATTCATGAGCTTCATTCCTGTGAAAGATTCATCAAAATTGGTTCAGTGGTTTTTGCGTGAAAAGAGCGCAAACACAATTTTGTATTAGAGTTTTAAACATATAGAGATTGTTCATCACAACTGGCACTTGGAAGCCCGTGTAAAGATACAAATCTGCAAAGAGTATTTCACGCTAACATTCCGAGTGACTCTAGGAACCCTTGCAGCTGCAAATACTCTTACAACGACGACGACACGACCGAGCAGTCAGATAAGGCCAAGTGGATCCATTAGCGTAGGAAATTTTTCATATACTGTCATTCTCGTTTCAAGATGGAATGTGACACGATAAAAGCTCAACTAAACAAACGACCGAACGAAAAAAAAGCACTGAGCAAAACTAGGAAAGAATATTCGAACCGAAAGGAAAGCTCGTAATTACAGTTCGAAGGGAATAAAAAAAAAAAAGAGAACGAAGCAATGGAAAAAAAAAAAAAACGAAAGAGAAAAACGATTAAGGACGTTGTATGGCGACGATCAAATCTAAATTTTTGTTTTCAGTTTTTCTTACATGCAAAATGGTTTGCGAGCCCAAGTTCATTTAAAAAAGTTGTTAAAAATTGACTAAACAACAACATACTCTAAATCCAAGATTTTCCGAGGCAATCTGTATTTTTTCATATAATAAACAAAATTTCGAAAAAATTTTACGACCGATTTTTGTGAAAAACTAAATAAAGCTTCTTCGATGTTACACAAAAGTGTATGCAAAGTTTTAAGAGGCTTCACCATTTAGAAATCGAAATATTTAATGTTGAAAATAGCAACTTTTAACACACCCTCTTATGAGAAACTACTGAAAATAGTGATTTTTATAAATAAATATCTCGATTTCTACATGGCGAAACCTCTTAAAATTGCTCGAGCTATTAGACATCACTATTCTCTGTGTGTGGTGAAAATTTAAAGGAATTCTATCGATAGAATATTTTGCATACAACGTCCTTAAAACGTTATCGGTGGATTTATCGGTACGTGAAAAAAAAAAAATGGAAAAAAATGAAAGAGTGCGAAGGAACGAAGAGATTTATAAGAGAAACCTCGTGACGAGTAATAAGCGTGGACGAGCGTGGAGAAACACAAATAAAAATGATTTATATATATATATACACGACGACGAACGACTTACAGTCGCGAGATGCGTCGACAAGATTGCGACGACGCGTGTGGATTGAATTCAGATGAGAGAGTATAAACTGCCGCGAGTCAACTCTGGACCGATTGCCTTCGAGACAGTGTACTTTCTCCCCCCCCCCCCCCCTCTCTTCCTCTCTCTCTTGTTATGAGTGGCAGATTTGCTCCGTATAGATCGTCCCGTGTCATTGACATCGTCGGCACTCTTATTATCATAATTATTAACTTTTTACAACGTGTGGGAAGCATCAGAAAGACGCGATGAAAAAAAAAGAGAAAATCTTAACTGACAGTTTGTTTTGGCGAGATTGGAGAACGACGACTCGTTCTTGCCGAATGTCCAAAAGTTTGCAAAATGGGACACCAACGTTTTGCCATACTCTCTCGACTCTCGACCGTTTTCGCGACGTTTGTAACTCGCTCATTCGCTCACTTTTTTCCCTCCCGGAGCACAAACCACGAGTCTAATGGCTCGAGAGAGTCCGGAGAGCAATGTGGTGGCTGGAAAACTGCTAAACACGCGATTCTACACACGAGGCATTTCACGTAGAAATTTCATTCCAAAATCCCCAACGTTTTTCTTTCTGCAACAATTTTTAAATATTTTCCCATGAAAAAAAAAAATTAAAAATGTTAAATTTTGTGATTTTTCTTTGTAGCATTTTCCCTCGTTGTATAAAAATCTCGAAACACAATTTTCTCCATTTTTTTATGCAAATTATCGATTTTCCGAAAATCCTCACCATTTTGTTTGTTCGATTCTGTTGGGAATTTAAATTTCACGTCGAAAGCCTCATGTGTGTGTTTATATATAGAATATAGAAACGTGTAATCGCGGATTACAGCACCGGGACGAAATGACGCGATGTTTTATCGCCTCACGCGACGGGATACTTAACTTTTCCACCGCTCACCGAGCCATTCATCTCTTTTTTCTATGATTAGGCGCGTGTAAAATGTGTTTTTTCTTTTGACTCATTTTTATTGGCGTTTATACGAATGAATGATCCATTTGCACTGTGAATATGAATAACTCGTTAAATTCGTTCACCAATTGTTGAGAAATAGTTTCATAAACATTTCTCCGAATCTCGCTTGTTTTTTATTGCCTCTCGTTTTGTTTTATCGACTTTTCGCTGTACGAGGCATTATGTCACGTCCACCATTTCGAACGAGTTGAAAAATTATTATTTTATTGCGATGTTACGATTTAGTTCTTCTGGTTCCGCAACAATTTTTTACTCGATTTTTCAAAGACGATTTTCGACTCGATTTTTTTACTTTTTTCTGTCGAACTCGATGAATTTTTTTGTTTTGTTCGTGAAAACATTTATCGCACTTTTCTTCGATCGGCAAATCGTTGCGAACTATCGCACGGAAGATGCACAACAAAAAACGTGATGATGTGTCGCTGATTAATTTAATTAGCGACTCGACACGTGTATCACCTCCAATCCCTTGTTAAAATTCTCTAGCCAGCACTTTTTTAATTACTATCAATTAAAGGGAATCATGCTCTCGTGCAAAGGAATACAGAGTTGTGAGGTAGAGAGTTCTTGCATGAATCCCATAATTACTGAGATAACTAACTAATCGATTATGGCTTTGATTCTCTGTAGTGATGGCGATCGACATTTTTCCCATTATTTTTTTACAGTTATTTGTTACAACAGAAGGAACTATATTTTTCATTTTGGCTTCCTCATAGAGGAAGCTTTGAGCATCGTGTATCTTGAGCATCATGAGGAAGCAATTTGCAAATTTCAATTTGCAGGGTTTTTTGTATTTCCATTTTAATTATATAATTTCGACAATTTTTCTAGAAAGTAAAGAGGAAGTACGGACTCACACACAATATGTTACAAAATTTGCAGAAACTAGAGCGGTTGGACGATTTTTCAAAAAACTCATATTTTCGTAAAATTCGAAAAATCATAAAATTTAAACCGTTCAACCGATATTTTCCAAATTCAATACCAACCTTCCTATTATGATACTCTGTTTATAAAAAAAAAAAATAGTAATAAATCTTAAAATTTGTGGAAGTTAGAGCGTCGACACCTTTTTTTTGAAAATTTCAAAATACCGTAGAATTCGTATTTTTCTAGCAATTGCAACAAAATTCTCAGAGAATGAAGAGTTTGTACAGATTAACATCTGTGCAAAACGGGAGCCCTGTAGCTCGAACCGTTCTCGAGTTATGAACGTTTGAATTTTACAGTGCCAGAACATACACACACACACACACATCCGGACATTTTTTCTAGATATGATTTTTCGATGTTTTGGGACATTTTAAGCACATTGACATTGAAAACTGAAAAAAAAAAATTTCACCGTCACATAGCTTCCTCTATGAGGAAGCAAAAATCACCTCGATCAATTAAAAATAATAATAATTAATCAAATAAAATAATGATTAAAAATTGGAAAATTAAATTTATATTTAAAAAAAAAAATAAATATTAAAAATCACCTCGACCAATTAAAAAATAATGAGGCTCATGGAAATTCATCAGGTCAGTCAATCAAGTTAATTAATAATCTCCACCAAAGATTATACAGAATTCACGAAACCCAAACAAAACTGGCCGTAGATTTGAGGCTCGAGCCAATATTTTTGACCCAGAAAAACGTAAAATCATCGACGGATTACTTTTTTCGAAATAGAACTGGATAATTTTGTCTCGAGCTTTCCTAGCCTCTGGACTGGGTTCACGATTCAAAGAATATTACGACATCGTGTATCGGAGTCGATTAACTGCTGGATTGCATTCCTTGAACTTTGGTATCGCAGCTGCAACGCAAAAAGAGTGAGAAACATAAAAAAAAAAAAAAAAAAAAAAAACGAACAAAGTATGAAAGCGTTAAAGAGACTAGAAATAGTTCCGAGAACTCGGCGTCAAATTTGAGTCTCCTGCTTCATTTCTCAAGTACACGAAATATTATGGAATGCTCGTGTGTGTGTGTGTGAACCACCACCAGGGCAATATTACGTCAGGCACGCGCGTGAATTACATGAACCGCGTGCCATAACTCGAGCTACCGAGTAAATTGCTCGTCAGGTTCGTGAGCACCAACAGCACCACACATTTAACGAAGCCTGAGAAAGCAAAAAAATGAAAATAAATAAAAAAATAAGACAACAAGCTCTCGTTCCACTTGAGCCTCTTGAGCTTCCGCCTCTCAACCACATTAAGGAGGTTGGCTACACACAACAATGTTGCCATTTTAAAAGCATAGGAAAATTCGAAATTATCAGAATTTAATGAAATTTGGTGAGTATATTCTTTAACATTAAATATGAATATACAAATTTTTTAAAAATTTTCTTCTCCATAGTTTTCGAGTAATTCAACATTTAGAGTTTACATGCATAAGCATAGGATTCCGATATATATAGATATATCTTTTGCATATTGTAAACTCCAATTATTCGACAACTATGTAGACGAAAAATTTGAAATAAATTGTGTCATCGTATTTGATGCTACACTGAAAACAAAATTTTGTTGTAAAAGATCGATATTTTGTTCGATACGTTCGACTAAACGTTTTTTTGAATAATTCCAAATATGCGGTAAGAAATATTTTAGAAAGTTTCTTCGGAAGGAAAAATTTTGGTCGTTCCAATCGTAAATTTCGCTGATAATTCCGTTAGAAACCAAATATACTAACGAAAATTTAGTAATTATCAAAAAATATTTAGTTTACCGTATTCAACAAAATATCGACCATTTTTAACAAAATTTCATTTCCACTGTAAAGAATGTCATCACCAAATTTTATTTAATTCTTATCATATTGTCGTATGTAGGCAACCTCCTTAAACAGGGAAAAAAACTCCTGATGCTAATTCCATTCCCATTTATATCCTCGTTCCTTGACCTTGTATTTTCCGTCAGGATTGACACACCGGGTCAATCTGACCCAAAAATTACAACAACAACAAAAAAATCCATCATCTAATCTTTTTTGTTTTTGTTTTTTTTTTTTCATTTTTAGAAGGCCGCGAAACGCCACTTTCGCCACCACCTCCGTCGAGCTCATCGGCACACACGTCACCACGTGGCTTAGGATACACGTGTGGCCCAATCGATGGATCGCTTTACGCAGTCGTTAATCAGGGCGCCGGAGGTGGTGCTCGGGGCTCCCCGCTGACGGTATCTATGGACAGTGGAATAAGCAGCGCACCCCCGCAACGACCGAGTCCGCCCGAGCCCGAACCCGAGAGTCAGGCACACGGTGATCTCGACAAACTCTTGCACGATATGATGCTCACAGTTGAGGTTATTATTTCAATCGTATTTTTATTTCTCTATTTTTTTTTATTTTACCACGACGAAAAATGCCATTGGCCGCATTTTAACGATCGCTCAATCATCTCGTTTATTATGTATTCCTGCCAATTTACCATTTAAGATCCATCAGACGAACGATCTTAATCGACCGGCCCTATTTATTTCGAATCTCCAAAATTTATTTTCATTCTTCGTCCTTCATTCTTCAGCTCCAAATGTTTCTCGTCCATCAATTTAGCTCTAACGAGAAAAATGATTTTGTTCAAATTGATCAAATGGAAAAAAAAGTTGCAACGTTTTTGCAATTTGTTACCAACCTTCCTATGATGATGCTCTATTTATAAAAAAAAAAGAAAAATTAGTAATAAATCTTAAAATTTACGGAGAGAGCGATGACGGACTTTTTTTGAAAATTTCAAAATGTCATAAAATTCGTATTTTTAAAAATAATTTCAACAAATTTTCTAGAAAGTAAAGAGGACGTACAGACTTGTACACAATATCTTAGAAAATTTGCAAAAATTAAAGCGGTTGGACGATTTTTCGAAAAACTCAGATTTTCGTAAAATTCGAAAAATCATAAAATTCAAACCGTTCAACCGATATTTCCCAAATTCAATACCAACCATCCTATTACGACACTCCATTTATAAAAAAAAAATTAGTAAGAAATTTTCAAATTTGCGAAAGTTTAAAAAAAAAAAAAATGAATTCATTGAAATTGAAAACTAGAAAAAAAAAATTCACCGTCACAAAGCTATGACGGAGTAAAAATAATAATAAATTTTTAAAAAAGTTTCGCACGTAGTCTCGTAATTTAAAAACGAACCATCACGACGTTTGGTCAATATTGACATTGTATCGAAAGGCGTCCATAGCAAAACAGCAGAACTGTCGTAACATTAGCAACTTGACCTCGTACGTCACTCCCAATCAATGGCGAGTTTTTTATTTTCAATTTTTAGTCACCTTTTCATATTTGTTTGTTTTTTTTTTCTCGTTTTAGTCGATGCCAGATCCACCAACTAGCGAGGAATACAACAGACTAAATCGACGATCTGACAAGATGTATATTCACGAGTCACGTGGCTACGGGAGCAGTAATCCAACCTCGAACTACTCGAGCATGAAAGAATCGAACTATCGAAATTACGGTTCGTCAAAACGTGACGCAAGCCCAACTTTTAACACGAGTACCAATAATTATGGTAGCCTTAAACACGAGACAAGAAACATGGACATTGTTGATTATAGAAATTCGCAAGATCGGAATAATCACGATACAAACTCATCGTCGAGCACCAAAGTCAATAAATCTTTCTCACCGAGCGGTAATATTGATTTTATAGACGAGGACATTCCTTATCACGCCAGACAAACAAGTCAACCATTTAGTTACGGTGCTACCAGCGATATGATCAAACATCAAAAACTTTCGTCTCCATCCCTCGTTCGAAAAGCCACCATGAGAGCAGCCACCAATCCAGTCGTCGATATCGATGATATTCTCGCTGATAATTCACGCAGACCGATCAGTCCCCTCAGCCCGCACACGCCTGATCCACCACCCGAATTCGCTAATGGATCTGCCAAACTGAACTCTGATCACGCGGACGGGTAAGCCTTGAATTTTAACAAAATTAACTAATCCCATAAATTCGATTGTATAAAAATCTAAAACAAAATTGTGTTTGTGCCCTTTTCACGCAAAAGCCACTGAACCAATTTTGATGAATCTTTCACAGAAATGAAGCTCGTGAATCAGAATAGGTTTCAGGCTGTATTGCATTTCGATAATTTATTTTTTTTGGGAACCCGAACCAAAAACTCACATTTTTCTTCATATTTTCCACTTTCAAACTTCACGAGCAACTAAAAAATGATAATAAATGAAAAATCGCTAATTACCAATTCAAAGATAATTCGAAAACGAAGATAATGAGCGGGAGCTGGAGTGCCAGTTTGTAAAAAAAAAAAAGTTATAGCGATTTTCGTAAAATCAAAGTTTGAAGATTTTGAAAAAAAAATTCCAACTTTTCATATTGAGCTGTCTGAACCCTTTAGCGCCAACCAGGTGTGCTGCGGGGCGAAGCTCGCAGGCACGGCTACTTTTTAAATAAAAATTGAAAGAAACGGTTTCGTAAAGTTAAGAAACACAAGAAATTGCCTGAAAACGTTTAATACGAGTTTACGGGATTGGCAACGAGTTTGGTGATTCTATATCGTGTGAGCTAAATGACAAAAATGGCGAATGCGGTCTCGCCAGGTTGAGTCACTCTCGAGGACGTTGCGAGCTTGGGAAACGTTTCTAGGATATTTATGATCAAGTGTCACGATTGAGAGAGAAACAAAAAATAGAGAAAATGAGGAAAAAATGAAAATGAATAGATTCGCAAAATCGTCTCTGGTTTTGGGACTTTCTCCAGCTCGAGATTTTTTTTTGTTTCGTTTTTTTCACTTATTAATAAAATATATTAGTGAATGA
This sequence comes from Hyposoter dolosus, assembly GCA_963921915.1. NCBI lineage: Eukaryota > Metazoa > Arthropoda > Insecta > Hymenoptera > Ichneumonidae > Hyposoter > Hyposoter dolosus. Next base: position 3,140,550 of record OY998133.1, read on the forward strand.
CGTACGTCCTCAAAACCGCGAGTATTTTTTTTTATAATTTTTTTCTGAAAGAAAAATGCAAACAACCGGAAATCTTGAGTCTATTTGCTCCGAGTACAAACATCACCTTAACGTGACAGTCTTGTTGTCAAACAGAGAGAACCGCACGAAGCTTTGGGAAACGAGCGGGAGTAAAATAAGACGAGGAAGAAAAATAAAAAAAAACAAAGAAGCGACGAAACGTTTACCGGAGTATATTTCGAGCTGGCTCTTGCTGCGTGTCTGACATAATTATAAATATAGACTGCTCTCGAGACTGCGTCAAATCGGCCATGGTGCAACATCGCTCTTAATTTCCTCGCTCTTTCTTCGTCTTTCCTTCGGTATACACCCTGAAAAACATAATTGGATTAAATTTCGGTTGTGCGAAGAAAATACAACTTCCTCGATGCCTTGGAAACTGTGACGATGCCAATGTCTCATGAAATTGCGTCCCGAAGATTTAACCCTAGAACCCTTTCTCCCTTCGTTCTCTCGTTTTTTATCGTTTTACCGGATTTTCCAATAATTTTTTGACTTCAAGCAAAATCTCCAAGGCTCACGGGATCCTGCATTAAAAAACGAAAAGAATGAGCCCAAGTTGGACCCTTTTCGTTAAATTTTATCGGAGATATGAATTTTTCAATTTTTTCATTCATGTCCCCAGATTACCGGAATCGGTAAAAAAGAAAAAATAAGATTACCGTTCTAGGGTTAAACAAAAGTTTGAACCATTTTTTTTCTTCTTTAGTAAAAATAACAAGAATAAAATTGCCAAAAAATATATTATGAAAGATTTAAGCCATCGGGAAACAACTTTATGTAGAGTTCTTTTAAAATTTTGTGAAAAAGTTCTTGGCACCAAAACTAACAATTTTCTCCTGTGAAGAAAAATTTTCCGACTTTTTGAATTCGAGATATTTAATTTTCAATTTTTTGTTTTTCCCATCTAAGCGCGTGTAAATTGTTTCGTTAAAAAGTCGCAAGAAAAAAACAAAAAAAACGCAACTCCAATTTACACGCGTTTAGATGGGAAAAATAAAAAATTGGTAATTAAATAATTTTGTATAAACGTTTTTGGCACCAAAACTAACAGTTTTCTCCTTTGAAGAAAAATGTTCTGTCGTTTAGAAATCGAGATATTTAATTTCCAATTTTTTATTTTTCCCATCTAAACGCGTGTAAATTGAATTCACGTTTCGTTAAAAAGTTGCAAGAAAAAAACAAAAGGAACGCAACTTCAATTTACACACGTTTAGTTGGAAAAAATAAAAAAATTGGAAATCAAATATCTCGATTTCTAAACGTCAGAAAATTTTTCTTCATAGGAGAAAACTGTTAGTTTTGGTGGCAAGAATGTTTGTACAAAATTTTGAAAGAATCCAAAACAAAGTAATTTTGTGATACGTTAATCGTGCCTCGCAAAATCGATAATTGATGGAAAAAAATCCATAGCCCGCAACGGTAATGCCCTGATTACTCGGCTAACGAGCCTTTGTTGCACGACTCTCAAATCTCATTCTCGAAAGAGTTCAATTACCACACTCCGTAACGAGTTCAAAGTTGTTTCAGCGACGAAAAAAAAAGAGGGAGAGAGAGAGTTGATAGTTTATTCGTAATGATTCGCAGGCTCTCCTGGTTGAGACAACAGCAGCTGAAACTTGCAGCCAGACGGGACGAGAGAAGTCCAGGAAAAATGTGGCGCCAAGAGAGCGGAAATCGCGTGATCGGTGAACTGAGAAGTCTGCAAAGAGGACGATTGAGGCACGATGGTTACGCCAGCGATTCAGCAGTGCTCGACGACGACGATGATCTTTGGACCACCAACACGATCAGCTACCAGGTAATTTATTGTTCGTGTTTTTGAAAAAGCAGCAAAATTATAAATTGTACGACTAGAAAAATTAATCAACGTGTCTTTACTCATTAAATCGTTTTTATCGTTTTCGTTGACGTTTTTTTTTTTTTGTAGCAGAGCTCGAAAGGAGCTCCACACACATCAGCTCCAGCGAGTCCTCTTTTGCCTCAAAGATCGAGCAGTAGAAAATTCAACGGTGGCGTAATGAACGGAACTCTGGGAAGGCCTCGAGCGGAGAGTGTCAACGAGAGACCTTTCGTCACTGTCAAGAGAGCCTACGAATTCCAGAAATACAGCGACAGCCAGGTAAGCGAAGAAAACGATTAAAAAACAAAAAAGCGATATTTTCGGCTTTGTAGAAAACCCAATTTTTCACTAGCTGCATATTAACTCCCTGGGCCTTCCGTTGCCTCCATTATTTTCATCATTAATACAAAATCAAAAAAAAAAAAGTAAACTTAAAATTTATCAAACACGTAGAGTCCACGCAGTTTTCGTTTTCGTCATCTAACTCCTGTTTTTTTTTTCGTTTACTTCATACTCGTTGAAAATCAAATGAAAATCTTTTAAAAAATTGCCTAATTTTGAGTTTTCCTCCCTAACCAACCGGCACATTTATTAATATAAAACAAAAATGATCTCCGGGATTACGTCTCTGGCGACATTGTCTTCGCGAAGCACGGAAGAGCATCGCTGCGTTAAAAAAAAAAAAAAAAAACATTTTTCGAACTTTTTACACAATTATTCACAGTGCCGTTAGCTTCAGTTGACGATTTTTCATCAATTTTTTACCAATACCAATTGACGCGAGAATGAACGAGTTAATAAATAAATTTGGAACGGGAAGAAATGAGAATTTTGATTTTTGAGTGTGAATACGAGTGTGAAAGGGTCTGAAAAAAATCCTGAGCAAGATTAGTTGTGCATGTTGCCTGAGAAGAAGAGCTTGGCTTGCGTTCCAGAGCCCTCCGACGTCCCCACAAGGGGTACAAAGAACAGCACACCAATTAGGCGTAGGGCAACAGAAATCATTAAGCAAGAGGAGGAGTGCGGATAAGCAGGAAGAAGAGATATCGAATCGAGGGAAACAGCAGCAGCCGCCACGTCCGGATTCTCGAAGCGATAGTTACGGACGTGCAGAGACGTTGCTGAGAGAGCATCGTCAAAATTCGAGCTCACTTACAGGGTGCTTAAACAATTTACAGGAAAATAAAACCGCCGAAAGATTCACAACGCGTCCAGAGTCGAGAAACGATGGACAAAGCAATTCGAGCAATTTCGAAACGATGAAAAACTTTTATTCGGACTTGACCATAAACAACGATACGAAAGATAATGAGACTGGACTTTTAGCTGTTGTCGAACAAAAAACGAGCCAACGGGCCAACGATCCTCTCGCCAGCCTCATGCAATCATTGGCCGAAATGTCACCCGTCAAAAAATCAATATTGACTAATAAAAACGAGAACAATAATAATCTCCAATTCCATCATCATCATCATTCTATTTCTACATCATCGTCGACAACTTACAACAGCGACACCAACACTGACACTAACAGTTCCCCTAATCAGTCACCAAAAGCATGGCAGAGTAGTACCCAGGTTTGTCTCCATAATAAGCTTTGCACCTTTTTTTTTACACGCCCTCCTTTCGCATTTTTTTTTACACTCCAATTAACCATTTTTGGCTTTAGTGGAATTTTTTTTTTACGCCTCATTTGCTTCCCATGGGAAATGGTACTGTTTCGAATTTCCATGTAAAGATCTACGACGTTGAAGTTTGCATTTTTGGAAAGCAGCGAAATTGCCTTTTTTGGAGCAAAGCTCAATATTCGGTGAGGAGGTCAAAAGAATTTTTATTTTTAAAATCAAACCACAAAATCGATACGAAAATTGTCATGTTTGTTGAAATTGAACAAACGATAGAAAAAGTATTTTTCGTTGGAAGCCAACGTTGCGAAATTGAGTCCCATAAAAATTAGATCGTCAATAAATTCGTGTATAGAAAAATCTAGATTTAGATTTTTTCCAAAAATGGTTAACCAGAGTTTTTTTCTCATCAAGATAAATTTTCCTGCATAGTTTCGTAAATACTGTGCCAGAATAATTTCCCAAGCCCGATCAAATCGAATGAAACCTGTGAACGAGCTTAAATTGTTTTTTTTTTCGTTTCTTCTGTTCGTGCAGCCGCCACAAAACGATTCTCCCTCGTCTTGGATCGAACGAAGCGCAAGTCCCGGAAGCGCAGGAGTGGGAAATGCCTCGAGGCCTCAAACCCCAGCATTTCCGGTTCATCCCCGTACACCCTACGTCAACAATTCATCGCCAACTGTGACATTCGCTGCTGATCGTAATTACGTAATTGCCAACAACATCAACCATGACACCTCGACTTACGCCGTCAACAACAATAACAATCACAATTCCGACGCCCACGTCGGTAACAATATCAACAACAACAACAATCGTGGCTATGTCGCTGATCGGGCTATTTACATCGAGGAAAGACGAGACATTAATCGGGAGACGGGACTTCCTCCCAAGAGTCCGACGACACAGCGGTAAATTTCAATAATTTAATAATAATAATTTCGCTGGGTAATTGGCTGTTTAAATTTTATTTCCAAATCTCTTTAATTTCTTTTTTTTTTCATTTCTTTTGACCTGCCAACTGACAACTGCAGAGCATTTTTCATGAAATCTTTTATGTTCATTTACCAAATTCCTTGACCCAACGAAAAAAAATTTTGCTCTTGCTTTTTCGATCGATTAGAATAAATAAAAATTAATCCAAATGATAAAAGCATAAAAATGATAAAAACCTTCGTGACGTTCCCAGAAATAATTTTTTATTGTTAAAAATAGAAAAATTAAGTAAAAAAACTTGAAATTTGAGTCTGTGAACGAAAACACAACCGAACGAGTGCATTTTGTCGAGAAATAATCGAGAATGTAATAATCGATAAGAAAATACAGGAAAAATTGTGATCTTCTCGATTCTAGACGTTTGAGTTTTCCGGCAAGCGGTACGCTTAAGCAAATGCATAACAAACGATGGCCACTCACTAACCAGTCGGCGTCGTTCGACTATAGGTAATAAAACAAAAAACGAGTAAAATAAAATAAAAAGAAAATAAAGAAAAAAGAACTGAGCATTTGTTTGTTGAAGTAACAAAATGTTAAATGCGTGGAATTTGTCAACATTCTCAACAGCATGAATGTACCTGCACCGTTGTTCGTTACGTGTCGTTTTTACGCCCTCACTTGGCATTATTCAACGATTAGAATTGATAATAATTATGGAGCACGAAACTGGCACACAATTTTCCGACAACCAGCGAAAATCTAAGAATGAAAAATGCTTTTCTAACATCACACATTCATTTTCAAGGATTTCTCATCGAGACTAAACAAAAATACAAAAATAAATACAACGAGAACTAACTTACGTATGTGACCCAACAATCTCACACTGAGCGAATTAACCCTAGAACGGTAACCTTATTTAAATGACCGGAATTTTGAAAATTCATATCTCCGGTAAAATTTAACGAAAAGGGTTCGAAAAGTAAAAAAATTAGTCAAAAATGCGGTAAAACGATGAAAAACGGGAAAACGAAGAGAAAAAGGGGTCGTTTTGACCCCAGGTTACCGTTCTAGGGTTAAAACTTGAGAATGACCGTAACAGAATAGAAACGGGTGACGATCTGGAACACTAGTGAATTTTTTCTGAGCAGAATTCTCTGGAAAGTGAAGGAGAAAATTTTCTTCTGTATAAAATCAAATCTTGATGAAATTTTTTATTCTGCTCAATAAAAATCGCTAAAAAGTCACCTCCTTTTATTCGGTAACGGTAATTTTTTATTCCCTCCATGCATATGTGTTTCGTCCTCTCAATGTTTATAAAAATTCGTGTAAAACGCACTCTTTTGCACGATTGAAAAAAAGCGCACCAAGCGTTTATCTGTTGTCTCGCAATGATTTTATTTCGACGTTTAATAAAATTGGTTAATTCCAGCAAGGACCGGCCTGTCTCACCGACGAGTGATTCGACCATTTCGGAAACGCACACGGTCATCCGTCACACAGGAACGCCAACGCACGTCGACTACACTCAGAGTCCCAAGGTATTTTTTTCGGTTTTCAATATTTTCACTCTCCTGGTTACGACGTTTTGCAAAAAAAAAAAAAAAAAAAAAAATGGCAATTGCCAGAGTCTAAGTTTGATCGACAATAAATTGAGCATTTTTTTTTGGCAGAGCGCTACTTCGTACAGTTCGGTAAACAGCGGAGGTCATTCGTCTCCCCAGGTACAACATTATGGCTCGAGGAGGTCGAGCGTTCATTCGAACACCGAGCCCCAAGAGGTCGCTGACGTGAACGTCAAATTCGTCAGAGATACGAGCAGAATTTGGTACAAGCCGAATATCTCTCGAGAACAAGGTAAAGCGATTTTCTTACAAATTGAGAAAAAAAAATTGGGTGCAAATTTGCACCCACGAAAACTTGAGGCGACAAGAACTTTTGTCTGTGTGGCCCAGCGGCTTTCCTCATGATCATTCCCGATTATTTTTTTTCTTAAAATACGACTCGTTATCTTCAATTCTGTGCAAACTGAAAGTCAATACCTTAATTAGCATTGAAATTGCGTGAAAACAAAAAAAAAACAAATTTTCAAAATTTCTTTTGTGAATTTGACCATTTTTTTGTAAAAAATCTTGTATTTTTTGATGTTCTAATGATTGCAATCGATGGCCCAGGAATCGCTACCCCTAAAAAGTACCGCAAGAGTTTTCAATCGGTACAAACGTCGATGAGACAGAACGTTTTGAAAACTCAAAGTGCAAATTTGCAACCATGTGGTGAATATGTGTTAGCCCAGAGGTCGTGTGGTGTCTACGGGTCAAACATTTTCTCCATGAATTTGTGATAATTTTTCATGGGGTTTATTAATTTTTTTTCTCTCGTAGCAATTTCGATGCTGAAGGACGCGACACCCGGAACTTTCGTAGTTCGCGATAGCAATTCATTTCCCGGAGCCTTCGGTTTGGCCTTGAAAGTGGCCACTCCACCTCCCGGTGCACCGAGCAGTCCAAAGGATCCGTCGAGTGAATTGGTCAGGCATTTCCTCATCGAGCCAACTTCCCGTGGTGTTCGGCTTAAGGGCTGCGCAAACGAGCCAGTCTTCAGTTCGTTATCCGCTCTCGTTTATCAACACAGCCTCATGGCAATGGCATTACCGTGTCAGTTATTGCTTCCGGAGCCTGAAGCCGCTGCTCGAGCTCTCGACTCGCCAAGCTCGAACAGCACTCAACAACTTCTTGCTCAGGGAGCAGGTAAACTTTTGAAAAATCATTAAAAAACCAAGTTTCGTCAATGTAACTGATTAATCCTTCGAGTGGTTACCTCTTGTAAGTACACACTGGGTCAATCTGACCCAGGGCGTTTTTCAAATCGTTGTATTCCAGTAAATATGCATTTTTTGTTATTTTTTTTGAAGAGACGTTTATTGTAGTTAATTATTCATACTTTATGGGCCTAAATGCATTTTTTGATGAAAACGAAAATTGAATGCCAGTGACGGAAAATTGTCTTGGGGTCAAAATGACCCAGTGTGTACTCGAAGGGTTAAAAACGATATTAAAGGATTTTATGGAAATTTGACGCAACACGATCGTATCTTTGCAGCTTGCAACGTTTTGTACTTGTTCACAATCGATACCGAGTCGCTGACAGGACCTCAAGCGATCAAGAAATCGATAACGACCCTCTTTGAGCAAAAACCATTGCCAACAGCCACGATCGTACATTTCAAAGTTTCGACACAAGGAATAACGCTCACGGACAATGCGCGCAAACTTTTCTTCCGTAGACATTATCCCACCAACAATATAAGTTACTGCGGCTTGGACACTGAGGAAAGAACGTGGGACTTTGTCAGCGACGACACAGGACGACCGCTCAGCGCTCAGTAAGATTCATTTTTTCAAAATCCTCATCAAGCTAACGTTTTCAGTTTTTTTTTTGCCTTTCCAATTTCTCGATAAAAGAAAAAACGGATTTTGATTTTTTATTGGAGATTCGACGAAGCTTTTCTGAAAGAAATTCACAAATTTTCGTAACAGAATTTTTACGATTTGCAAAATTATTTCTATTTTTTTATTTTTTTCTTGCAGCCGTTGTTTCGGATTCGTCGCAAGAAAACCGGCCCACAAGACGGACAACCAGTGTCACGTGTTCGCCGAGCTAGAGCTGGGACAACCAGCCACGGCGATCGTGAATTTCGTGAATAAAGTGATGATGGGAAGCGCCGCGATAAAGGCCAACATCGTCTAAGCGACGAATGGAAATCCTACAAAAAAGAAAAAGGAAAACAATCGATTGTTCCGAGGACCGGACAAATCGCCGGGCTCGAAAAAATCGACGAGAATCTCGAAACGCATAGATCTGTCCATAATTCGCTCTGCGAGTTCCCACGCAATCGAACGAAAAGATCGCTTGATTCACCGAAAACAAAAAAAAAAAAACGAAAACGAATAATCAACATATGGATCGAAACTTTGCATGCGAAATTGTACGATTAGAGAAATGTAAATTGTTCTTCGTAAAAATGTCCATTTCTCTATAACGAACGACGTCGACGAGATCGACGAAGTAGAAGAAACGAAAATATTAAATCGATCGTACTCGTCAACGGGTAGAATTAAAATAATAGATTCATTGATGACACACTGTCGATGCATGCCGCACACGATCGTAAAAGAAGAAATATCGATAATGCAATAAAAAAAAAATTATTTTCGATGAAATTCAAAATTATGATGCAAAAAGATGGCTCGCATTTGTTACGTTTCTCTCGTAACATCCCGTCGACATCCACAGCCAAAATCTTCCAGTAAAATTGCAATATTTTACAATTTCCAACTCTGAGCATCCGAATGCAGCAAATTTCCATGCGCAAAACACCGGAAAAACGATAAACTACCCACGAAATGAAATTCTAGATATTACAATAAATCTATATCACGTTATTGTCGCGGGTCCATTGAAAAAGATCCTGAAAATGTTAAATCGTTGCCACGTGCCCATTATTGTCATACCCTTTATCTCGCATACGAGATAAACAAGAAATGTTCATAACTGTACATAACACTAAGGCCTTAGAAAGAGTGAGACAGTGAAACAGAAAGAGAGAGCGAAAAAAAACGAGAACGAGAGAGAGAGAGAGAGAGAGAGAAAAATGAAGAAAAAGAGAAAGTATCGGAGAACTGAGCTAAAAGTAATAATTAGCTGAATAATCGATAATATCTTTTCTCCACTTCAATGATAGAAATTCGAGAATATGGGTCGGGGGGAAATGGGAAAAAATAAAAGAAAAACAACGTGATAATTACGGCATCGAAAAAATTGTTTTTCGTCTACGAGAAAAACGATTGAGGATTCTTTTCCCGGACAAGATTTTATTTCAATTTTTATCAAAAGCGATATCCCGAGTTTACAATTTTTTAATTATCATTTTTTTAATGATAAATACATTTTTAATGATTTTGTCAATTTTTGTGTACGGGAAAGGATTCTCGAGCAACTCAAAAAGTTCAAAAAATATTTACTTCAAGTTTGATGTGCCGGAAGTAGAGCAGGGTCAGTCCGACGATAGTTCTTGCCATGAGAAAATGAAAATTCAATCAAGAACTGTTAATCGTGGGGCAGATCACGTGCGTTAACGATTCGACGAATTCGAAATCCTAACGCTCGCGAGTTCTATAATGATATCCGTGAGCTTTCGGAATATAGGACCGCAGAGGCGTCGAAATGAAAGCCAAAAAGCCTGTGAAAAAAAAAATTAAATTTCCCCCCTCCCTAGCGAAGACTAATGAGGAGTCAATTATTAATCAAACTCTTAACCGAAAGAATGAAAAACAACACGTTGTTGAATAAATAAACGATACGAGATAGTTAAGCGCTCGTTACAGTAAAATGTAGAATGACTTGAATGTAAAATTCACCATCCTCAAAAAACGAGTGATCGGCAACAAATTCAACATCTTTTTTCTCCCCCTGTTTCTATTATTCCTGCTTTTTTTTTTTTAATTATTATTATTCTTCCATTTACGTTGACGTGACATTGTTTACAAAGACGTCACTCTCTGCGGACATGCCACAAACGTGCTAGTCAAAATTCGATCTATTCGGGAGGATGGAATTTTATTCGTCGTTGCTGAAAGGGCCATATTCTATATCGAAGAAATAAAATCATGAGAAAAGAAAAAACAAACAAACAAGTTACACGCAGACACAAAAACGTAATTTTAAATAAATATTGTACTGTTATAATAATATATTCCCAGCCCCAGAAATTCCTTTTTTCCAAACATTGGCCGGAAATTGGAAGAAAGCCCTTATCCCTTATTTCTTTATCTCTTTATTTTTACGAATTTAGACGACTAACAAAATCGACATATTAAATACACATTTATGTTGTAATCACGTTTTATTTAATTACTTGAGTCATTATTCTTACTCAGCTACGTTCTTTATTTTTATCTCTACGTCCGGACTTTTGTTGTGTCCTCACGTACAGTAACAAAAACCAACCCGTGTGTTTGTCACGTTCATATATATATATTTAATTATACATAATTAAACATAGATATATATTAAAATAATAAAGGATACTCACTGCGTAAAAAGTCTACAAATTTGCATTTATTCATTTCAAACTTTAATTTTACGAAAATCGCTATAACTTTTTTTTTTACAAACTGGCACTCCAGCTACTGCTCATTATTTTCGTTTTCGAATTATCTTTGAATTGGTAATTAGCGATTTTTTATATATTATCATTTTTTAGTTGCTTGTGAAGTTTGAAAGTGGAAATTATGACGAAAAATGTGAATTTTTGGTTCGAGTTTACAAAAAAAAAAATTATCGGAATGCAATACAGCCTGAAACGTATTCTGATTCATGAGCTTCATTCCTATGAAAGATTCATTAAAATTGGTTCAGTAGTTTTTGCGTGAAAAGGTCACAAACACAATTTTGTAGCAGAGAGCTTTATTGGTACGGACCAGAGTCGCGAGAAGATCGAAAAAACTGGAAGGTATGTCTTCAAACTACAAATCTATCGCGAGTTGGACATTTTTTTGTTCTCTCAAAAGGCAGTAACAGGTTTTGGGAACGTTTGAGATTTTCAAGATTTTTTTGTGACTTTTTCTCCACGTGTCTGTTGCTCTCGCGGGCCCATCAATCACTTCGAAATTTTGAATGAAAGTTTCTCCGGAACTATAGAACGGATTCGTATGAAAAAAATTGACGTCACGCAAAAGAATGGCAAAAGTGGGTTGACCTTTATTTAATCCCGATTCGGAGGCTCATTTCATGAAGAAAAATGTTTTTAATTGCAGCTGACAGCCGCTCGAGTCCGCCATGATGTTTTTTTGCCGGCCGCATTATTGTAACGAAATTCTAACCTCGATCTCGTTTTGTTCGAACGGTGTCAATCTCACAGTTGTTTTATTTGTTTACTCGCACTTCCGTTTGTTTTTTTTAACTCTTTTATTCCGTAGCGGCGAGGTAGGCAAGCAATAAAAAGATTATTTCCCGAAGAAACACATTTTCACCGTTTCACACAGCACGACGTAGTGTGCGTGTGCTCGAAGTAAAACCAACGTCTGCTGCGATCTAACGGCAAATATATAAATGACCTACTACGAGAAAGATGTATATATATCGACGTAAACAAGAATAACCTCCAGAAGCCTCACGTTTCGCTTTGAACCACCGCAGCGCACAGGCGTCGTCCCTTTCACCCAAAATTATTTCATATTCTTAGCACAACAGTTATCCTTCCTTCAGGATATAAATGAGCGGAACTTACACAACCGCGGAATTTTGAGCGTACATATAAAACCAAAGTACAGTGTTATCCTCCGGAGAGCAAACTTGACCGAGTTGACCTTGACTTCTTCCGAACGTACCGTTATGTTTCGCGAGTGCCTCATCCACACAAATGACTTATTTTTCTATCATTATTATCTTTTTAAGAAACAAATCTTTGATACTTCCGGCTCGATCGATTATAACGATCGTTCCGAAACTGTTAGACGAGGCTCTATCTAATCAAAAATGTATTAGGCTCGTATTTCCAAAGCCCAAAACCTGCTCAGCTGTGTTTTTCGTAAACTTTTTACCATCGATCAAAACCTCGTTATGATTACGAGTTTGTTGGTTTAATTTCTGCCTCTAACGAGGATCATACCCGAGAGAATCTTCCGAAAAATCGTTTCCGAAAGTTTTTTTTATCGCCATTCTATTTGGGAGAAAAAAAATGGGGGAAATTTATAGAAAAAAGGGAAAGAAACACGCTGTTCGAAGCGACACGATCGTTCGAAGAAAAATTAATCGACTGTGGTAAAACGAGGCTCGTAATTATCAGAGTGGCTTTCAATGGAGCCTTCCGAACTACTGACGATTATATCGACGAAGAATAAAGCATTTCTGTACCAGGTGAAAGACAGAACCGTATTTACTGCGAGGTTATGGTGCATGACAGTGAAACTGAGGTTTTTCATCTCTCGTTCCGTAAGATCGTGAGTTTTGTTGGGTGGGGAAGACTGCAGACAGCAGGTCAGTAATCTCGAGAACGTCGACGCGTTTGCATCGGCTTTGCTCTTCTGCTCTCGAAAACCGGTTGCATATTATTCCTTAATTTTTGTTTTTAACTTCAAAAGATGGCGAATTATTCCGTTCGATCAAATATTTGTTTACACGCGACGCGCTGTTTCGTCGTTTTGTTTACGTTGAGAACTATCGTCCTTGGCAATCCAACGAGTGGGGAAAATCTTCACGTAGTTGCAATCGAAACGAACGATGCAAATAATTATTCCGAGTACTTCGAATCGCCAGCTTCCGATTACGATGATGGGTTCGTATTGTCAATTGCACGATTTCTTGATCGTCATTAAAAATTTAATGACAAGCTATATAAAAATGAAATAATTCATTATAAAACAGACGAGAAATTTCTTACGAATCGGACCAAGTCCAACCGGAAGTGAATCCACATTTCGGGAACGGTGGACGAGTTCATCGAGAACCTCCGCCAACAAGGCAATACGGCTATTGGTTGTTGTCACCATGGACAGCTCGGAACCGTGAATTTTCATTCTCTGGTTTCCTCGAGTCGATGCTCGATGTTGTGACCGGTGGCTTGAGTTCCATCGTCAGTAACGTTATTGGCAGTGACTCAAAAAGTCGTAAACCACGTACCGATCGCGTTAGCTACAAAGGCCATCAACTTATCAGAATAACGCCATCCACCAAGAGCCAGGTCAAGGACCTGGAGGAGCTCAAAGACTCGGAAGGCGATGATGTCCGATTTTGGACTCCACCGTTGGGTAACAAGTAAATAACTGGATTCTCGATCTATTTTTAAATTCATAATTAAATCTTTTCGTCACGCTAAAATAAAAACTAGAAAGTAAAGAGGAAGTACAGACTTATACACAATATTTTACAAAATTTGCAGAAACTAGAGCGATTGGACGATTTTTCAAAAAACTCATATTTTCGTAAAATTCGAAAAATCATAAAATTTAAACCGTTCAACCGATATTTTCCAAATTCAATACCAACCTTCCTATTACGATACTCTGTTTATAAAAAAAAAAAATTAGAAATAAATCTTAGAATTTGCGGAAGTTAGAGCGTCGACACTCTTTTTTTGAAAATTTCAAAATGCCGTAGAATTCGTATTTTTCTAGCAATTCCAACAAAATTCTCAGAGAATGAAGAGCTTGTATAGATTAACATCTGTGCAAAACGGGAGCCCTGTAGCTCAAACCGTTCTCGAGTTATGAACGTTTGAATTCTACAGTGCCAGAACATACACACACACACACATCCGGACATTTTTTCTAGACATGATTTTTCGATGTTTGGGGAAATTTTAAGCACATTGACATTGAAAACTGGAAAAAAAAAAAATTTCACCGTCACGTAGCTTCCTCTATGAGGAAGCAAAAAAAATAATAAACATCTTTTTACATTATTTTCAATTTTTATTTTATTCATTTTTAACCGTAAGTTCAGTTTTTTTTTCGATGACTCAAGGAAAATGATTACTGGGCTCTTGAGAAAATCCCAAAAGGAAGAAAATCCAAATTCAAAAATCGCAAGTTCTTATTCCTACTCAACCCTCCGTGGATCATATGATTTTTTATCGCTCTCTCGATCATTTGGGTCCTTTTCGTCCTGCCACCTGTATCTCACGTATTTGAAGAGAAAAAAATCTGAAAAAATTCTTCTTTAACCCTTCGAGTACATACTGGGTCTTTGTGACCCCAAAAATTTTCTATTGCCGATTGTTTGGCATTTAATGGCGACCAAAGTTTTGGCATGTAATTTTCGTTTTCTTCAAAAAATAAATTTAGATCCATAAATTATGGATAATTTTCTACAAAAAACGTCTCTGAAAAAAAAAAAACAAAAAATGCATATTTACCGGAATACAACGATTTGAAAAATGCCTCGGGTCAGATTGACCCAGTATGCACTTATGAGCTGTGCACTCGAAAGTTTCATAGTTGATATAGTCGTGCATTTATTTTATTCTTAAATAAAACGTTTTAAAAAACAAGATTTTCAAAAAAAAGTTGTCACTTGGGTCGGAAAGACCCATATCATCCACAAAGGGTTAACATGTACGAAATTCTTGAAAAAATCCAAGAAATATTTTTTGTAATACAGGTCAACGGACATCCTCATCTCACCGGACATAATACCCGATGTGAAGGATTTCTTACGAGAAAAAAACATCGACTTTACAGTTTTAATTCCCGATCTTCAGGTATTTTATAAATTACACATATTTTTATTTTTCTCAGCCTTTATCAAACTGTTGAGAGAATTTTTTATTGTTTTTACAGAAAACTATAGCGTATCAGAATCCAAAAATGTCCAAAGAACAGAGGGATGACCTTCTCAATAATCAGGGACATCCGATGACTTGGAGGCGTTATCATCGATTCACCGGTACGACGATCATTCGCATTTACATCGCTACAAATTTTTGATAATTGTCCGAAAACTTGAAGATTTGCGTATACAAATCATTCTTAACTTTGACTTTGCACAATTGCAACTTTAATTCCAAATTCTCGACCCTTTTCAATTAAAAATCGTAAATTCGTTTTATTTGGTTCGAAAAAATTCACTTTGTCGCGGAATCCCGGTGGCGAGATTCATGGAAATCGATTGCATAGATTTCCCGCGCCCTTTCGCCCTTCGTTCTCCCGTTTTTTTATCGTTTTACCGCATTTTTCACTAATTTTTTGACTCCAAGCAAAATTGCCCAGGCTCACGTGATCCCGCATTAAAAAACGAAAAGAACGAGCCCAAGTTGAACCCTTTTCGTAAAATTTTACCAAAGATATGAATTTTTCAAAATTGGGGTCATTTCTGACCCCAGGTTACCGGAATATGTAAAAAAAAAAATACGCAGTAGCTAGTCGTCCGGATAGTCCGATGAATAATATTCGTCCGAACACGCTTTATCCAGCGATATCCATTTTACCCGAACGAGCAAGGGTCGCTTATTCGTCCGGACGTGCGTTTAGTGTACGAAATATCCGGACGAGTAGCCACATCCAAAAAAATAACGTTACCGTTCTACGGTTAAAAATTGTCAAACGAACTAACAAGTTTTTTCGACTCACAGATCTATGGATGATAATAATTATTTTCACCATCTTTATCAAAGTATTTCGTACATTTGACGAAAAAAAAAAAAAATGTTTTTTTTTAGAGATAATGAAGTACCTCGAATACTTGGCCTTCAGATATCCTCAGTTGGTCGAACTGATAACAATAGGACATAGTTTCGAAGGGCAACCTCTGAAGGTTGTAAAAGTCTCGAGCGGTCCAACGAAGGATGGAAAAGCGAAGCCCATACTTTGGATCGACGCAGGTGAGCACAGAGCTGAAAATTCAAATTGAAAATAAAAAGAAAAAAATCATTTTATTGAATTTTTTTATGAGTTGCAATTCCTACGATTAAAAATTCTGATTCCTTTGTACGAAAACAGGTATGCATGCGAGAGAATGGATCGGTACAGCCGTCGCTACTTACATACTGAATCAATTGATAGAAAAAAATAATACGTACTCGAAATTGCTGGACGCTAGTGATTGGATGATCTTGCCTGTCGTTAATCCCGATGGCTACGAATTCAGCCACATCGGTGATCGACTTTGGCGAAAAACTCGAAGCAGTTATGCAGATAACGAGAACGAGGGGAGGTAGTGTATTTTTTTTTGTTGATATCGAGTTGTTCCCAAGAGTTCCTGATTACACGAAACAAGCTCGATAACCAAAGCAATTGCTAGAAAAAATGAAACACCAAAAAAAAAAAAAAAACAAGAGGAAAACGAACCGAAATCAAAATTCGAAAACTCCAACTTTGAGGGTTGAAATTTGTGACTGGAATTATTTTTGAATCCATCGTCCAGTTGTCCAGAGAACGATGCATAAAAGTCACTTTTTTTGAATCCCCACACACAGGCTCTTATGGCAGACACACTCCCTTTGCAACTATTTGTATTTTTAGGAAATTGATCTTTCCAACTTTAGCGAACAAAAAACGAACACAAAAAAATATAATGTTCACAGAAATCAACGCTGTCTTAAAAAATCCTTGTTACCGTTGGAGCTAACCTGGGAATTGAAATTGAAACAAACTTATTTCAGGGTAACGAGTAATAGCGAAATGAAGAATTGAAGGTTTGACAAGGCTGCATGGACCAGCTGGTTGAAAAAAAACGTTTTTTAAAGATTGTTATTGCGTCAAACGCGAATTAAGCTCAACAAATGAGTTGCACATAATTTCAATAATAAAAAAAAGAAATTTTAATCATTTCTGCCATGATCAAAAGAGCAAAAAAGTTTTGTTGCTTCTGCGACTCACAAGTACAAAAAGTTGTTGTTTTAATAATTAATGGGGCTTTGTCTGTACAGATATACACCCGCGGGATTGTTTTACATGGTGTCCCATTACACCAAGTGGTTATGGGCACGCTGCGATGGGGTCGATCCAAACAGAAATTTTGGCTACCATTGGGGCGAAGATAAAGAGGGTGGCATGAGCGGAGATCCTTGTCACGAGACTTACGCAGGACCGACAGCCTTCTCGGAACCCGAGACCAAAGCAATGTCCGATTTTATTATGGAAAATCGTGAAAATATTAGGTTCGATGAAATTCCATGAAAATTTGGATCGATCGTTTGGACAGTGATTTTATCTAATTGAGCTTTTTCGATGCTAGATTATATTTGACGCTTCATTCGTACTCGCAAATGTGGCTGGTACCATGGGGCCATACGAGAAATCGTCCTGACGATTATTTGGATCTTGCCAGTGTCGCCAAAAAAGCTGCTAAAGCTATGGGGAAAATTCATGGCACCAGCTACAAGGTTGGACCTTCGGCAGAATTGTTGTATCCCACCTCAGGTGAGCGAGTATTTTATTCGAATTAATTTTACTTGATTCTCTCCAATCTTCTCAATCCTCATTATTTTCGTATCCAGAATTTTATTCACACATTTCTTTCCGTTGTTGCAAAATAAATCGCGGATCCGAATAAAAAAAAATTCGATTATCGACAATAAAATTCAAATGTTATGCGAATATTGAAAGGAAATTGTCATTTCTCTATTTTTCTTTTTTTGCTAAATAAATCGCGAATCCGAATAAGCAAAAATCGAAAAAATTCGATTATCAACAGCAAAATTCAAATGTTACGCGAATATTGAAAGGAAATTGTCATTTCTCTATTTTCCTTTTTTTTGCTAAATAAATCGCGAATCCGAATAAGAAAAAATCGAAAAAATTCGATTATCAACAGCAAAATTCAAACGTTACGCGAATATTCAATGGAAATTGTCATTCCCTCGTTTCTTTTTTTTTTTACAAAATGAATCGCGAATCCGAATAAGAAAAAATGGAAAAAATTCGATTATCAACAACAAAATTCAAATGTTATGCGAATATTCAATGGAAATTGTCAAGATTCGAACTCATCTCGTCACTTTGACGCTTTCCCATGTCGCTCATCGACCCGTAGCCTAAAAAATGATAAAAATAAGCGAATTAAACGTAAAAAACAATTTTCAGGTGCATCTGACGATTGGGCGAAAGGTGTAGCAGGAATAAAGTATTCCTACACCCTGGAGCTCCGTGATCGTGGGACGTACGGGTTTTTGTTACCAGCGAGCCAAATAATTCCAACAGCACGAGAAACATGGGCAGGAATTCGTTCTCTAGCACGTGCCGTGACAGCAGCGACCAATACTTGAGATAAAACATCGCAAAGTGACTAAAAACTTGCCACGTTGAAGGAATCCGTCCCGAAAATCTCGATTCAAAGACTTTGTTTTTATTTATTATTCGCGTATTTATTTCTGGACGATAATTGCAAAAAAATATAGTTTAGCGACGTTAAGATGAATTTGGCAAGCACGTTGACCGGACGCGTGAGCCGGAAAACCGAAAAATAATCGACAAAACATTGCCGCGTCATTACAAAACACGAACTATGCGAAAAAGAAATTTCCACGACGATTAAAACGTTTTCTGCAAAAAACCGCCATCAATTTCGATAAGTGAGTAGAAAATAGCGAATGATAATGAAAAATAACAAGGCTGCTCCGATATGACGGCCCGCGAAATTTGATAAGACAAAGAATTTTGATCTCATCAGTAAGTTGTTCGATTTTAATCAAAACTCATTTCGCTTCACCGATACTCTATTTTTTTTTTATCTCGAATTCACCGACTCCCAAGAATTTGACGTACAACGATTTTTTTTTATTTTTGTTTTTAGTTTTACGGGATTATGAGATCCATCGTCAAATATTTCGATACGAAAAAAACGATTCCTCGATTATTGAGGAGATTCGGTACAAATATCTAAATATTAAGAAATTGATAAAATTTCGTGACAACGTTCTTCTACATCAAGTGCGAGAACACAATTTTTTTTCGATTTTTTCATTTGTCTAGTTATCGAGTAATTCAGCATTAAAGCAGAATTCTTATGCCCGGAATATATTTTCTTATTTATATGAAAACGCTATGCTCAAACACGTGAACATGAATTTTCGATTACTCGAGAACTGGCTAGAAGAAAAATCTGAAAAAATTTGTATCGTCATTTATAATGCTAAAGAATTTATTCACGAAATTTTATAATTTCTAATTATTTTGAAAATTTGTATGTTTTTAATATGGGTAAGCATGACAACATTGTATCGTTTGTATCGAAACTTCTTAATAGAAGAAAAATGTCACTTTTCTAGGAGCTGGACTGACCGTTCGTTTGCATGAAAATCGTTCGTTTGGCAATTTGAGCTGAAATTTCATGTCGAAATATTTTTTGAGTTACTGGAATCGCAATAAACAATTTTGCACATTTTTTCAATGGCGATCTTTTAGTTTTTATCGTCACCACTCTGCGGCGTTTGCTGTTTAATGAAAACGCTGATTATTGAGTCTCAATAATTCTTGACCAGGCATCGAACGAGAGACTCAAATTTTTTGAGGCGACCTCGGACTATAAAAAATCTTGGACACACTATAAAAATCGATAATGAAAAAAAAAAAAACACAGTCCGAAGGTTCATTTCGTTAACAACGATGATAAGGTGCCCAAGATATTACAGAGTTTTTGTCCATTAATCGTTTGACCGAAAAGGGTCTTATCGAAACCGTTAAATTTTTCTCCATTACTTTTTTTTTTCGATCGTCTCCGATACGAAGATACGAGAGATTTTTGGCTCTATAAATGGGCCCGTGAATTTATCGCGAAACAGCATTAGTTCGACAATGTTGTTCCACTACGTGTTGGCCGCTCTCCTCGTCGCCCAGGGTAAGGAAAAAATTTAAAAAAAACCAAAAAAAAAAAACACGAAATCATGAGAAAAATGTTTTTCACTGTTCGTAATAATTTATCTGATAAAAATCTCGTTTCAAAAACCAAGATTTACTGGTTTTATCCGAAGAGATGAAACTTTTTCTTAATTCGAATTGAGTGAAGGGAAAACGTTGAAATCCCATGGAATAAAAAAATGGTAGAATAGAAAAAAAAGGAAAAACAGTGTCGAATTTTGTTTTCAGGTTGCCTGGCTCGAAGCGGGCTGCGAATCACTGATGGGATCGAAGCGCCGCCCCATCAATTTCCACACATGGTTTCCATCGTCTGGGGAATCCCTCCGATAATTTCGTACAGACACTTGTGCGGAGGTACGATTGTTTCGCAAAATTGGATTCTCACAGCTGCACATTGCGTCAGAAAAGCTCCGTTGTTCTGGAAACTGGGAGTTTTCGCTGGCAAACATATTATTAATCAAAAAGAGGATGGCCAACAATTCTCGAGCGTCGCACGCAGAGTCCTTCACTGGAAATACGACGGGTGAGTTGGAAAAATTACGAATTTAAAATTTTGTCAGCTCAAAATTTTGCTTTTCTTGCGCAGATGAAAATTGCTAAGAAATTAATTTAATGATTTTCATTGTCGAGACAGAGACGAGCACGATATTGCCTTGTTGCAACTTTCCACACCTTTGGAATTTAATAAAAATGTCAATGCTGTATATCTGCCGAGCCAAGGGAAGGTCCCTGTTGGGGAGGGTATCCTCTCGGGTTGGGGCTCAATCTCGAAGAAATGGTTGCCCAAATATCCAGCGATTCTTCAAACGGCGACGATTCCTATCGTCACCAATGACGAGTGTTACATAGCTTTGCACGAATTGCCTAAAGATCCTAAGATTTTTGCGACTCAACTGTGCACTGGACCTATTCACGGTACCGTTTCTGCGTGTAGTGTAAGTATTTCCAAATATTTTCATTTTTCCTCGGGTAACAAATTAATTTGTGAAGACAATTAGATTTTTCAAATCTTTTTTTTAAATCTTCAAACTTTGATTTTACGAAAATCGCGAATTATGAATTATCTTTGAATTGTTAATTAGCGATTTTTTATTTATTATCATTTTTTAGTTGCTTGTGAAATTTGAAAGTGGAAAATATGACGAAAAATGTGATTTTTTGGTTCGGGTTCCCAAAAAAAATAAATTATCGATTTATTAGAAAAACAAGAAAAAAAAGAATTTGTCAGATAGATGCGGCCGCTCTGAAGTGATGCGCGGACAAAAATTTGTGGCAATTGATTTTTTTTTATATAGATTCAAAATCGAAGAATGTTAAATTTTTCCAGTAACTTGATTTTTGTTTAATTATCGTTTAGTCATAAAAACTTCATTTTTTTTCTTGTTCTCTTGACCATACCGATCTGGTCGACAGTTCGAGCCTAAAACTGAGACCAAAATTCTGAAAATCTTTTCCGAATCGATGAAAATCGAAAACAGACAAAACCGATAATCCGCTTTTTTAATTTCGGTGAAAATATAATTAAAATCCAACGACAAGTTGAGGCAGCACCAAAATATCAAACTTTATCGATCACATTCTACCGAGACTGAACCGTTCTCGTATTTTCTGTTATTTAGGGAGATGGTGGTGATCCCTTGATACAGTACGACGACAACGGTGATGCCCGGCTCATAGGAATCGTCTCTTGGTCACTTTGGCCATGTGGAGATGGTACTCCGACGATCTACACACGAGTGTCCGCATACGTCGATTGGATCACAGATAAACTCAACGACCGAAAATAATAATTTCATAAATAAATATCCGTCGAATTGAGTTAGATGCTTTGTTTTCTTAATTTCCCAAAAAAAAACAAGAATAATCAAAATGTTTGAATCGTCGATCGGAAAATATTGAAATTTCGTCGGGATTACAACGTAAACTGCAATATCAATAAAGGCGAAAGTGATCAAGCACATCGATTGCATTTATAGAAAAAAATGATGACACGAGTCCAGGAAATCGTGTCATTTCTCAATCGATATTCTTATCGGTGAATTTTTCTCTTCCAAACGTTGAAATTACGAGATTAAATCGTGAGAAGAGCCCTTATCAGATATCGAACAAGATCAATCTGACGATGCACTTGCCAATGCTATAAAACCGGAAGGAAAAACGACCAACCCATTCAGACAACATGGAAACTAAATTTCTTTTCGCATTTTGTTGTTTCGTTCTGGCCGGGGCTGGTAAGTGTAAAAACAAACTATAAAAAATTTTGTAGGTTGAAAAAAAAAAATGAATCCGTTCGTCATGTTTAAAGTTTAAAAAAAAAATAAAAAAATGCAGAAACTTTTTAACGAATAATTGAAAGGGACGACCTTTCGGAAGAAAGTCATCAATGGACTTCATTAACGCATTACTATCAGGAAACGACTTTATTTAGGATTCTTTAAAATTTTGTATAAACGTTCTTGGCATCAAAACTAACAGTTTTCTTCTTTGAAGAAAAATTTTCTGACGTTTAGAATTCGAGATAATTAATTTCCAATTTTTTTATTTTTACCATATAAACGCGTGTAAATTGAAGTGACGTTTCGTTAAAAAGTTGCAAGAAAAAAAAACAAAAGAAACGTGAGTTCAATTTACACGCGTTTAGATGAGAAAAATACGAAAATTGGAAATTAAATATCTCGAATTCTAAACGTCAGAAAATTTTCTTCATAGGGGAAAATTGTTAGTTTTGGTGGCAAGAACTTTTATGCAAAATTTTCGTGATAGTAATACTTTAAATGGGGAATTTCCTTACGTGCGATAGTTCGAAATCTTGGATTCTCTAAATAGAACATTTCCAATGATTTTGGAATCATTCTCGAGGCTCGTAAACACTTTTTTGTTGGAAACACAACGAAAAGAAAGATCGTGGGTCCAGAAAAACTTTTTCATTATTCAGAGAAATCTAACATCGTTTTGGAAAAAGTGTGAAGAGAAGTTTGATCGCGAAATCGTTCGCGTCTCAATGATTCGGACGTGACGACGTTTGGAAAATAACTTAAAAATTGTGAACCTGTCGAATAATGGAGCAAAGGGAGTCGATTTTTAAAATGATCGTTCGAAGGTTACTTCGTATTTCGAATTAGTCGCCTTTCCTTTAAAACCCTTCGAGTGCACACCGGGTCGTTTTGACCCCAACAATTTTCTGTCACCGATCGTTTGGCATTTAATGACAACGAATGCATTTAATTTTCGTTTTCACCAAAAAATAAATTTAGAGCCATAAAATATGGAAAATTTGCCACAAAAAAATTCTCTACAAAAAAAAAACACAAAAAATGCATATTTACCGGAATACAACGATTTGAAAAACGCCCTGGGTCAGATTGACCCAAGATGATGATTCGAAGAATTAACATTCAATTTCTTCCTCCGTTGTCTCTAAATTTTTCAGCAAGTCAAAAAATCGGTTTCGGTCTATCACGATTTGGGCACGGTCGCATAGTTGGTGGTGAGGACGCTTCAAAAGGTGAATTCCCTCATCAAGTGTCTCTCCAATGGGGCGTGCCTCCGTTGCTTCCTTACCAGCACTTTTGTGGTGGCTCGATAATAAAAAGTGAATGGATTCTCACGGCTGGACATTGCGCCAAAGCTGTGCCCATACTGGGAAGTTTCGTCGTCAAGGCTGGCAAGCATAACATCAAAATTAGCGAAGATGGCGAGCAAGTGATCGCTGTAAAGAGGAAAATCGTTCACCAGGATTACGAAGGGTGAGAGGAAATGATTGAAAAACTAGAGTCTCTTCAGCTGACAACTTTACAATTTTGAAACTTCCGAAAAAAATTTAAAAAAAAATTCATGGGCTTTTTTTTAACAGTCGACTAAAAAAAAGAAAAAATTGAAAAATGTTTAATAACAATTTCATGCGAAAATGGAGACGTGCAGGCATTTTTCACGACACGTCTGGACACGAGTGACCCATCATCGGTGTTTGAGTGCTAAGGAACACATTTCCGGTTCCTTTTCCTCCACCGAGTCGTGCTTTCGAAAAAAATAGAGATTTATGATAAAAATCTATTGTTTACAGTGACGTCGGTCCTTATGACCTCGCTCTGCTGAAGCTCGCGTCTCCCTTGACCTTCAACAATTCTACGCGGCCGATAAGCCTCCCGAAAGATTTGACGGTGCCCTCAGGAAACAGCACTCTCGCCGGATGGGGTTCGATTTCACCGGATGGTCGAGAATTGCCTGAAATCTTACAAAAAGCGGTTTTGCCGCTGGTTGACCTCAAAACGTGCAATGCGACGTTGGAAGAGCTCGTCGGACCGTCCCCATTGCACGAGACCAATGTTTGCACTCAATCCGACGACCAATCGGCTTGCAGTGTAAGAAAAACGTCGCTGATGAAATTTTTTTTCGTTTTTTAATCGTTTTCGTTTTCTGTTTTTTTTTTCATTGTGCTTTTTCCTCATCACAGGGCGATTCCGGTGGACCGTTGATAAAAAGAAGCACCGACGGAATTATAGAACAAATTGGAGTTGTTTCTTGGGGTGTCCTCCCGTGCGGATCGAACGGAGCACCTTCCGTTTACGTTGACGTATCGCATTTCGTCGACTGGATCAACGCCACGACGATAGCCAACTGATAGTCTCTCCGAAATGCACAATCAATTATTCTGTCACACAATGTTTGTTTTTTTTTGTTTTTATCGTAATAAAAAGATTTTTTTGCTGCAATCCAATCGCTTTGTATATTCCTCTTCACAAGTTTCACTGGAAAAATGAATTTAAAGAGTTTCGGGAGGAAAGTCGAAATATTGAGGAATTGATAAAATTTGGTGATAACGTTCTCGAACATCAAGTGCGAAGAGTCGACCGCATACATGAGGAAGCTTTCAATAATAAATAGGAAAAAGCTTCTTGATGCATTTTTCGTCACTCAGCAAAAAATAAATCGATAAAAATGGGTTCGAAGTAAAAAAACTGATTATCGCATGAAGCAACACTCGAAAAAAAATCAATGTCTACGATCAAACAAAAAGCTCCAAGAATTTGCAGTCGAAATTGCATTGTGATCGATCGGTCCTAATCAATGCAAAGTCGCCGAAAGATACGTGGTCAGATGACGAACGATTTTATCACTTAACAAGAGTATAAAATGACCAGGACCAACAGGAAATGTCATCAAACGACGAAGGACCATGACTTCGAAACTTTTGGTTATTTGTGCACTTTTGGTTGCGGTTCACGCTGGTAAGTCCAAGCAGTTTGTTTTTCATTCGTTGCAATCTTCAATTTTCTTTGCTTTTTATTTTATTGTTTAAAAAAAATTATGATCAATTATTAATTCATTCATTAATCGTTAAAATTAATTAAATATCTCTGTATATAAAAAACTCTGCTACAAAATTGTGTTTGTGTCCTTTTCACGCAAGAGCCACTGAACCAATTTCGATGAATCTTTCACAGAAATGAAGCTCATGAATCAGAATAGATTTCAGGCTGTACTGCATTTCGATAATTTATTTTTTTTGGGAACCCGAACCAAAAAATCACATTTTTCGTCATATTTTCCACTTTTCGCTAATTACCAATTGAAAGATAATTCGAAAACGAAGATAATGAGCGGTAGCTGGAGTGCCAATTTGTAAAAAAAAAAAGTTATAGCGATTTTCGTAAAATCAAAGTTTGAAGATTTTGAAAAAAACATTTTTAACTTTTTATATTGAGCCCGCAGGCACGGCTAGTAAATAATAAAATTATTTAATTATTTTATTCTATTCATTACAACGAATTTCGTTACGTCGATGAATTCAATTTGTAGAATAAATCAATATTTTTAACTCTGCTAATGAATTTATTTCGTCGAATAATTAATAACGTGGATCGTTCTCAGTGGAACCACAATTCGGGAACAATGTTCCAACTCTCGGTTTGGGATTTGGTCGTATCGTCGGAGGTGAGGACGCCAAAGAGGGCGAATTCCCTCATCAAGTTTCCCTTCAATGGGGAATGCCTCCGATAGTTCCTTTCCAACACTTTTGTGGTGGATCGATAGTCAACAGTCAGTGGATTGTCACAGCTGGACATTGCGCTCTCGCTGTACCTTCGTACGGTAGTTTTTACGTAAAAGCTGGAAAACACAATATCAAAAAACAGGAAAGCAACGAACAGAGTGTCGCGGTCAAATCGATGTACATCCACGAAAAATACAACGGGTGAGACTGATGAATTTTTTAACAATAACAAAATCGAAAAATCGTGTCTCTTTGTGAACGTTTTCCCAATTGAGTTAATTTTTTACTTTCAAACGTTTTTTTTCGAATTGAAAATAATTTTCATCGTCTGTGGATTTTTCATAGAAACGTTGCACCGTACGACATTGCTCTGCTGAAGCTGAAAACTCCTTTGAAGCTAAACGACGCAGTGAAGGCAGTTGCTCTGCCGGAAATGGGTTCGGAAGCGAGTGGAAACAGCGTTCTTTCCGGCTGGGGTGCCGTTTCGGGAGACGGTCGAAAAATGCCTGCAAATTTGCAAAGAGCCGACTTGCCATTACTCGATCATGAGACTTGCAAAGCTGAGCTGGAAGGTCTTCTGGGACCAAGTCCATTGCACACGACCAATGTTTGCACGGGATCCTCCACCGGCCAATCTGCCTGCAGCGTAAGTCCCCGCAGTCGTAGAAAATTTTAATCCAACTTTTTTTCTAAATCCAATCCTTTTTTTCCAATCCAATTTTTTTTTTTTTCAAATCCTCGTCGTCGAGCCACTGCCGCGTCTTTTGATTCCCGACCTCGTTCCCTACTGACCGATCAGAAACCGTAGTCGGAGTCTTTACAATATTAATAATAATAATAATTATCATTAGTATTATTATTTTTATAATTATTTAAAAAAATTTATTTTCGTTTTTTCAAAAATAATTATAAAAAAAAATAGTAATAATAATAATAATTGATTATTATTATTAATTTTTTCATTATTATTAATTATTCATCAGTATAAAATAATAATTAATAATAATAATAATTTTTATTATTGTTATAATTATTAATTATTATTATTGTTGCTAATGAAAATCGTGAATATTTTACGTCTGTTGTATTTGACATTTTTTAAATTTAGGGCGATTCTGGTGGTCCCTTGATTGTCGAGAAGCCTTCCGGTGCTGTTGAATTGGTAGGAATTGTTTCGTGGGGTGTGATGCCTTGTGGTGCTTACAATGCTCCTTCCGTATACACCGGTGTCTCGCAATTCATCGACTGGATGCAGGCCACCATGAAGAAAAATGCTTAAAGCTCGATTGCAAAATTTCTCTCTTTCAGCAGCCCAAACGAGAACTGCTTTGAAATACGAAAGTGAAAACGCTCATTCCTCAATGTTTCCATTGTAATTATGAAAATTTTGGGAGAATAAAATTTATTCAGATATTTTTTGTCGATTTTATCGATTTTATCTTCCAAAAATAAACCATCGACGATACAAATAAAAAATATTGGAGAAAAACACAATCGAAAGATGGCTGAACGTCTGCGGAATGATAAAAAACTTCGTCGTCATTCATGAATCGATTCATCTTATCAACGTTGACGCACAATATCGTTCGTTCACTCGTAGAATACAAAATTCAGTGCAAATTTTGCATCGCGGTTTTCGAGCTCATTAATCAACATTCTCGAGCTCTTGGGATTTTGGGAAAATCCAGACCATTCGGAATCAGCGAAGGAGTTGGAAATCTGGTGGAATTATCTGTTCGTGATTTTCTGCGAGCTGGAAACTTAATTTTGAAAATTAACAAGTTCGAACTCGAGAAAACTCGAATATCAATTTAATCAAATATTATTTATATTTATATTTACATTTATATTTATATTAATATTTTTATTTATTATTTATATTTATGAATATTGCATAAATTAATTTAAATATCGAAATATTAACTCCAGAACGATAATCTGTTTTGTCCTGTTCTGTTTAATCTGAACGTTAATCCATTTTTTATCGTTATACCGCATTTTTCACAAATTTTTCGACTCGAAACAAAATCGCCCAGGCACACGTGATCCTGCATTAAAAAACGAAAAGAATGTTAAATTTTGACGGAGATATGAATTTTTCAATATTGGGGTCATTTATGACCCCAGGTTAGCGGAGTAGATAAAAAAAAAAAGGTTACCGTTCTAGGGTTTGCTCAATTTATAGAATTTCATGAATAAAATTCCACTCAGTTCGGAGCGGATGGACAGCAAAGTCTTCCGACACCGAGCTCCGATAATGGGAAAGTGTAAAAAGAAATGTTTTGTCATTATCGCTGCAAATTGTTACGATAACGTGATCCGAGGATACGCAATCAGAGATGACAACGAAAGCGAGTGATTGGTAACGCGATGGGAATCCCGATTGACAGACAGAAAGCGAAAAATTAACGTTCTCTTTAATGAATCCACTTTTCTTATCAGTCGCCTCACACACAATCGTTCGTTTGCTTTCGCAAATGGACTATTTACGAAAAATCGATCTCATCAATTATTAATGGATGTTAGATAAAAATTTTTGTTTGCATGGAATGATTATCCGTCAGAATTATCGGCACTTTAAATTCACTGCAAACATCGGCAACAATTTTATTTATCAGAGTCATGGAGTCACTGTCTTCTGTGACGTTCTTGCGAGCAGCCAATTCCGTCAAGACGTGCTCGTCTGTTCGTGAGCTTCTGCGGCACGTGGAACGATGTTTCGAACTCGAACGCTCCTGAACCACGTGTCATGGAATGCACAAAGGGATATATTGATATTTTCGGCCTTCAGCAAAAACATAGTGCGTCTATAAATTATGTAGAGAGATTAAGAACATATGGCGAACCAAATGGAGTTGCTTTCTTGCTTGGTAATAGTTAACGGCGCCGAGAATTCAATTGAAATTACTGTTCCTTATCTAATGTGATAAGGTGAGAATACTATATATACGAAGATACAAAAAACTGGCTCCGAAAATCGCAACAGCGTCTGGGACGAGTCGTGGAAAAAAACAGTTTGAGGATGTTGAGTGTCGATGAAATTTGTTAATGTTAATTGTTCAAGCTTCTTGATCGTCGTAAAATTTGTACACGACCTCCTGAATACTTCATGTAAAAAAATACCAAATTTTAAGAATTCTGTCATCATTATTTTAACCACCTTAAGGTTTGAAATAAAAAATGATGAGAAAATTCTTAAAATTTAGTATGTTTTTGTATGAAGTATTTAAGAGGTCGTGTAAAAATTTCCCAACGATTAGGAAGCTCGTTATTAAAAAATTAACATTTTGTTAAGAACAATTTTTTAAACAAATAAAAAAAAATATTTATCAATAAACTTCGTTTTGTTTCCGTTGCTTTCAGTATATTGTAGATATTTAAAAATTGAGGGATCAAAAAAAAAACTTATCGCAAAGTTAAACCAGTTTTCATAAAACTGCATTTGACTATATTTAATTTATTAATGTTAATTGTTCAATAGCGAGCTTCCTAATGGTCGTGAAATTTTTACACGATCTCTTATAAATACTTCATAAAAAAAAAACTCACCAAATTTTCAGAATTTTCTTATTATTTGCGATTTGGGACTCAAAATCCTGAAAATCGATAAAAGTTCAAGGAATCGTCGAATTTTTGAATCCCAGACGTGCTCCAAGGCAAATTTTGATTCCCTAAATCTGCTGAACGAATCCAACTCGAATTTGTTCATTCTTCATTTGCCTTGTCGTTTCGTGAAGTCTAAAAAGATAATGCGATCGTTTCATTGAAATTCGTAATATTTTCCGAGATATGACGAAAATCATAAAATTGTTGATCGGAATCCCAATCCCTTGCGCACACACTTGTGTCATTCAAGATCGTCAAATTAATTGTTTCGAATTCGTATTATAAATAGTTTTTTGGTTATGTTCAGTACAAACTCTGGCTTGTACGTCTTTGCTATCTGAATACGGAATCGAATATTTGGACATGGTATTTGACATCTCATTGATATACAATACATACTTCTTTGGCTTCCTTATTGGCCACAGACATATCGAGACATTACACGTAAACATCACTTTTGACGTCTGTCTAGCACTTGTGCTGTTTCTCTCATTTTTTTATGCGTAATTCACGTTTCACAACACTGAATCACAAAAGGTCCCTTCGTTTTAAAATTGGTATAAAAATGAGTCTGATTGACAGTCGAGCGCGTCTCCGCTCAGTAGCGACACAAGAAGCATCGCTAACATGTCGAAGTTGCTAAAAATTCTTTGTGCTACCGCTCTGTGCTTTGCCATGGTAATTAATTTCGTGAATTCCTTAATTGGTATTATCATTAACCTTGGAACGGTAACCTTTTTTTTTTTTTACCTATTCCGATAACCGGGGGTCATAAATGACCCCAATTTTGAAAAATTCACATCTCTGGTAAATCTTAACGAAAAGGGTTCACCTTGGGCTCATTCTTTTCGTTTTTTATTGCAGGATCACGTGAGCCTGGGGCAATTTTGCTTGAAGTTGAAAAATTAGTCAAAAGTGCGGTGAAACGATTTTTGAAAAACGGGAGAAAGGGCGTGGGATTTAAAGTCGTCTGGGGTCGTTTTGACCCCAGGTTACCGTTCGAGGGTTAATTATTCACTATTTAGGGTAGAGAGTGGAAATGCTGTGATAACCGTTCGAATGCACACATCCTGTAAGTGCATATTGGGTCAATCTGACCCAAGGCGTTTTTCAAATCGTTCTTTTCCAGTAAATATGCATTTTTGTTTTTTTGTTTTTTTTTTTTTTTTTTCGTAGAGACGCTTTTTTGTTGTAGATTGTCCATATTTTATGGCCCTCAATTTATGTTTTGACGAAAACGAAAATTCAATGCTTACTTTGCTATTAAATGCCAAACAATCGGTGACAGAAAATTCTTGGGGTCAAAAAGACCCAATATGCACTCGGAGGGATAACGATCTCAAGCCCGCATAGGCAAGAATTGCTCGACGATAATTAAAAATATTCGTGCACTTTTACCGGCTTATCGTGAATATACAGGCAAGTACTACTCGCTATTCAGGAATTTTGGGAAGAAATTCAGTCACAAATCATATCATCTGGATAATGACGGCAGTCCGGAGCGCTCTCCAACAACTCAATCTACAAGCTGCCGTTATAGAGTCGGAAATCTCACGAGAAAACCGTAATACCATCGAACAGTTTAAATCAAACATAACAAAAGAAATAGAAGAGGTAAAAATGAGAAAAATTTAAGTATCGACAAGATAAGGACGTTGTATGGCAACGGCCAAATCTAAATTTTTGTTTTCAGTTTTTTTTACATACAAAATGGTTTGCGAGCCCAAGTTCATTTAAAAAAGTTGTTACAAATTGACTAAAGAACAACATACTCCAAGATTGTCCGAGTCAATCTATATTTGTTATATAATAAACAAAATTTCGAAAAAATTTTACGAGCGATTTTTTTGAAAAACTAAATAAAGCTTCTCCGATGTTACATAAAAGTATATGCAAAGTTTTAAGAGGCTTCACCATTTATAAATCGAAATATTAAATGTTGAAAATTGCAGCTTTTAACACACGCTCTTATGAGAAAATACTGAAAATTGTGATTTTTATAAATAAATATCTCGACTTCACATGGTGAAACCTCTTAAAATTGCGCGAGGGATTAGAAATCACTATTCTCTTTGTGTGGTGCAAATTTCAAGGAATTCTATCAATAGAAAATTTTGCATACAACGTCCTTAAGGAGGTTGGCTACATACGACAATATGATAAGAATTTAATCAAATTTGGTGATGGCATTCTATAGCATCAAATACGATGACACAATTTTTTTCAATTTTTTCGTCTACATAATTGTCGAATAATTGGAGTTTACAATATGCTAAATATATATCTATATATATCGGAATCCTATGCTTATGCATGTAAACTCTAAATGTTGAATAACTCGAAAACTATGTAGAAGAAAAATGTTAAAAAATTTGTATATTCATATTTAATACTAAAGAATATACTAACCAAATTTCATTAAATTCTAATCATTTCGATTTTTCCTATGATTTTAACATGGCAACGTTGTTGTGTGTAGCCAACCTCCTTAACACTGAATTATCTTCACGTTTGTCAATCACAATCATAATGGCCCATTTTTTTTTTTTTTTTAATTTTCTTACGAAGATACGACCCTTGATCGATCTTATTATCAAGGATGCAAACAGCAAATTCAATGAAACGGAATGCCGAAGCTATTTGGTTGAGTACGAAGCTGCAGGACGAAGTGTCCTGTGTAATATGAAATCTACAATCCCAAGCACAGTGAATGCAACGCTCGGGAAAATAAAAGAAGCGATCAATGTAACGACCAATGCGCTTTCAAAACTGAAACAATTAGAAAAACAAGCAATCACGTGTGAAGAATATTTATGCTTTAAAGTAAGTGACAAAAAACTTTTCGGGAAACCTTTTGCGAGGGACCTTTCAGTCTCGCAATCGGCAAGAAAAAATAAAATAAAAGTAATAACGGAAAGGTGGATATCTCCTGAAAATTGGTGAAATTTTAATTTTTTTTTGTATCTCAAAATTCGATTTTTTTTTGCAATTTAAATCTCATCAATTTTATCAAATTTTTTCGATTTGAGAAAAAACCAATTGAAATTTTTTTCGAGGGCTGTTCCATTTTGCCTCGCGTCCCACGTTGCCCTCTATTTTGGTATGTATGTACGTTTTTTTTTCAGATAAATATGGAAGTTGGTCAAGTCTACCAAGATTTCTCTCGAAAGACTCGCTCGGTTTTGTGTACAAGCAGCAGGCTGGCCGAGATGTCGAAAATCCAGCAGGTCGCCCGAGTAGAAAATCTGTATAGCGAGTATCTCAAGAAGGGCAAGGGCCTCATCATGAACACTCTCGCATGCGTAAATACTACTCATCACTACTCATGAGAATGACGAACGTCGCTAAGGATAAATTTCATCGTAACGCGTTAAATAATTCGATTTAAAAATTATTAATAAAAATTATTAATAAAAATTATTTTTAATAATTGCCTCACCTGTCAAAACCTCAGAAATGCACAATCATGCTATTTTGAGAACTTTGTAAATAATTACTCTGGATCATTGTATTTTTTGTTTTTTTTTTTATATTTCCTGCGTATACCCTTGTTAGTTTTTACGATCCCTTTCCTTTATCCCCACTTATTCCCCACTACATGACTCTGAAGTTGGCAACGTTGAGATTCAACGAAAAATATTTTTTCTATCAATTGTTGGTAAATTTAAAAAAACCATAACAATTTTCGTGCCGATTTTTGGTTTGGATCCTAAAAAAAGATCGTTTAATGGTCCTGACCGAATATTGAATAAGAATCTCGAGCTCTACTCAAGAAAAAATACAATTTCGTTGCATTCCAACGATGCAAACTTCAACATCTTCCCCACTGCACTGTTCCTGAATTCTTGAGTTCCTTGAGTTGCCACCAGAGACTCCCACAGCCCACAGCCACTCTTTCCTAATGCACTACTGTATCGCATTCGCACGAGGACCAAGGGAAACTGTGGAAAACCTTGGCCGATACAGATGGCTATATTTTCACTGAGTTACAATTGGTTTTCACGATCAGAAACTCAGCGTAAACTGAGGGTTTTCCAATTACAGCACGCCGTCGCACTGTGCGGCACGGCGTGCTCGACGGTGCGTGTTCCAACTACAGCACTGGGTCGCACGCTGGGGCACGGTAAATTGCTGTGTCCGAGCACGCTGTATCTGCAGTAATACCAACAAAACAACAATTAATCATACCAACAGTCGTATTTCGCGCAACTTCGTGGCAGTGATCATCGAGTATCCTCTGTATTTCTCTTCGAGCGATTCGTGATTGGTGATGACTGATGAGGCTGCAAAGAAAGGTAGCAGTCTGGTGGAGAATTTAGGATATAAATTGTGTTCCAACAAACACTATCGCACTGTGCCGCACTGAGCCGCACAGTGCGACGCCGTGCTTCTTAATTGGAAAACCCCCTATGCCTCTCGCTCAGTGATTGATACGCCAGCCGGTACATGGCTAAGCGGTCACCCAACCAAGTACTGACCGCTTAAAGACGTTGTATGCAATATTTTCTATTGATAGAATTCCTTTAAATTTGCTCGACACAAAGATTTTTAAAAATCACAATTTTCCGTACTTTCTCATAAGAGCGTGTGTTAAAAGTTGCAATTTTCAACATTAAATATTTCGATTTCTAAATGGTGAAGCTTATTAAAACTTTGCATACACTTTTATGTAACATCGAAGAAGCTTTATTTAGTTTTTCAAAAAAATTGCTCGTAAAATTTTTTCGAAATTTCGTTTATTATATAACAAATACAGATTGACTCGGACAATCTTGGATTTAAAGTATGTTGTTCTTTAATTAATTTATAACAACTTTTTTTAATGAACTTGGGCTCGCAAACCACTTTGTATGTAAAAAAAACTGAGAACAAAAATTTTGATTTGGCCGTTGCCATACAACGTCCTTACTGTCGGTTTACTCTGGATCATTGTAATAAAAATTAATTTTAAAAACGGATTTTTGGACTAAACGAATAGAAATACAATTTTTTCAAATGTGCATCTTTTTTTTTTTGAACTTCACTTTGAAAAAAAACGTGATGGAATCACCCTGAGCCATCCTACGAAATGTGGAGCTTTTTCGGAAGCTCCGAACGGTGTACGTGAAACTTTACCAACTGCGGGGTCGATTCGGACGATAAATCATTGGAGATTCGAATTTGAGTCGAATAAAGATTATTGAAAGTATGATCGAGAGAAGTTTTGATTCCAATTGATAAGCGATAATTATTTTGCTCATTAAGTTCGAAAACCACCGGTCGAATGCCGCATTTCCTATAATAAAAAGACGACACTGCCAAAAATATATACGATAAAAATGTGCTTCCGTGTGGTTTCCTCCGCTCGAAGTGATCCGAGTTGAAATGAGACCGAAGCGATTTCCCCGATTGAAACAGGTGGTATGAAATGATTTGTGAAAATGTACAGGCCTAGGAATCTCCACATACGTCATTCAAATACCTGAATAAACAATTCGATATTTGAGAATTATACATTCCGCCATATTTCTCTCCACTACCATCGACAGCAAGAATTTTCGATCATTTATTCATTATTTACAAGTTTCCACGTGTTATTCTCTTGACTTCTAATTGACCTTCAATGTCGTTCTAAATACGCATCAACATGGAAGATCCCTCCGGATGGTTTACACGCCGAAATTATTATAAAAGCCAGAGAAATTTATACCCGAACGAGTCTCTAGCCGTCTGTACGATGAGAAGCATCTTCAGGATGTCGAAGCTCGAAATGACTGCCATCGTGCTTTGCGCAGCCTGTTTCTTCGTTCCGGTAATTAATCGCCGAATCCAATAATTTTTATACACGATCATTGAAACGTTTTTTCTTCGTTATTTTAATTAAAATTAAGGATGTTGAGTCCCAAATCGCAAATGATAAGAAAATTCTGAAAATTTGGTGTTTTTGTATGAAGTATTTAAGAGATCGTGTAAAAATTTCACGACCATTAGGAAGCTCGTTATTTAAAAATTAACATTAATAAATTAAATGTAGCCAAATGTAGTTTTATGGAAACTGGTATAACTTTGCGATAAATTTTTTTTTTGACCTCTCAATTTTTCAATATCTACAATATACTGAAAGCAATGGAAACAAAACGAAGTTTATTGATAAATATTTTTTGTATTTGTTTAAAAAAATTATTCTTAACAAAATGTTAATTTTTTAATAACGAGCTTCCTAATCGTTGGGAAATTTTTACACGACCTCTTAAATACTTCATACAAAAACATACCAAATTTTCAGAATTTTCTCATCATTTTTTATTTCAACCCTTAAGGTGGTTAAAATAATGATGACAGAATTTTTAAAATTTGGTATGTTTTTACATGGAGTATTCAGGAGGTCGTGTACAAATTTTTCGACGATCAAGAAGCTATTTATTGAACAATGAACATTAACAAATTTCATAGGTACTCAACATCCTTAAATAATATCGATTTTTGTTCGTCGTTGTGTGTAGAAAAGCAGGACTGAGAGTTTCACATCGTTGGATAAAGATTTAGTCGATTGTTATATAAACTACGCCATGCTACACATCTCAAGTCGAGCTGGACAACTTCGCCACGAATTATCCCTTATAAAAATGTTACCCATTGGAAAAAACTCTGAGACTATTGATCGATTCAAAAGCCAAATGGAAACCGACATCGCATTGGTAAATATTAAATTAAGAAATTTCGTATCAATAACTCGATACTTTTTGTTAACTTTCTTAATTTAAAAAGTGAGTGGCCGTGCAAAGGGTTTATCTCTACAAAATTGTGTTTGTGCCCTTTTCACGCAAAAACCACTGAACCAATTTCGATGAATCTTTCACAAGAATGAAGCTCATGAATCAGAATAAGTTTTACGCTGTATTGCATTCCGATAATTTTTTTTTTTTTGGAACCCGAATCAAAAAATCACATTTTTCGTCATATTTTCCGTTTTCAAATTTCACAAGCAACTAAAAAATGATAATAAATAAAAAATCGCTAATTACCAATTCAAAGATAATTCGAAAACGAAGATAATGAGCGGTAGCTGGAGTGCCAGTTTGTAAAAAAAAAAAGTTATAGCATTTTTCGTAAAATCAAAGTTTGAAGATTTTGAAATTTTTTTTTTTAACTTTTCATATTAAGCTACCTGTGCCCTTTAGGGCCAATTAGGCTAGTAAATAAATAAATAAACGAACAAATAAATTGTTATAATTTGTTTCAAAGGCTCATGAGTTCGTTGACGATATTATCGAAAATGCGACAAGCAGTTTCAATGAAACAGAATGCCGGAGGTACTTGATTGATTACAAAGCAGCGGCACAGGACGTAATGGACCATTTGAATGACAGTATGATCAGCGCAATCAATAAAACATTCACAGAAATTGAAGAAGCGATTGCTGTAACAACTGCAGCTACAGAAAAGCTTGAACTCCTCAAGATTCAGGCAAGCGGCTGTCGTGGATATCAATGCTACGGCGTAAGTAAAAAAAAACTTTCATGAAAATCTTTCTATGGATAGAATTCCTTTAAATTTCCACCACACAAAGAGAATAGCGATGTCTAATAGCTCGCGCAATTTTAAGAGGTTTCATCATGCAGAAGTCGAGATATTTATTTATAAAAATCACAATTTTCAGTATTTTCTCATAAGAGCGTGTGTTAAAAGTTGCAATTTTCAAAATTTAATATTTCGATTTATAAATGGTGAAGCCTCTTAAAACTTTGCATACACTTTTATGTAACATCGAAGAAGCTTTATTTAATTTTTCAAAAAAATCGCTCGTAAAATTTTTTCGAAATTTTGTTTATTATATAAAAAATGCAGTTTACCTCGGACAATTTTGGATTTAGAGTATGTTATTCTTTAGTCAATTTGTAACAACATTTTTTAATGAACTTGGGCTCGCAAACCATTTTTTATGTAAGAAAAAATGAAAAGAAAAATTTAGATTTGATCTGATCAAGAAAGTTTATGAAAATTTTTCAGATAATAAAGACTTCAGAGTCGACATTGGTCGATGTGCTGCGGAAGACAAACTCAGCTTTGTGCAGTAACGGGAAGCTGGCCAACGGATCAAAAGTGAACAAAGTCGTTCGTTTGGAATCTCGTTACATCGTTTACGACAAAAAGGCAAACCAAGTCATTAAGAAAACTCTGGAATGCCTCAATTCATCTCATTCAAACTATTTGTAAATAAATAAAAATTGTCTCCCACAATAAAAATCATAATTGCAAGAGCAATAAATAAATGACTCGATACTTTTTAATCCTGATTCCGTCTAATGAGCCAGTGGAAAAGTTACCACGAAAAACTTTCACCAGGTAATAAAACAGGAGGGAATAAATTTCCATACTCGTTGTAATTTCTTATTTGGCATTGTGTCTTGATTTGAACCGATTACACCGGATGTGGAGTCGATCTGGTTTTACTTTCCGAGGAAGTTCCTCGAGCACTCTCACCTCATGCGTTGCTCAGAGAAAATGATTCCGTTCGTCAGTGTCTCGAACGTCACCAGAGCTCGGTAATTTTCCTTTGAATTACACACTCCGCTTCGTTTTTTTTTTTTTTTTTTATTCGAATCATCCAATTACTCAACTTCCTTTAATGATCCGTCAATTAAATAAAATGTACACGTTGATTACTCTCGGGCTCGTGATTTTCCGTGCCACGGATACACGATCGGAAATTGAATTGTTAGCAAACAGGCCAACGAGAATAGTCGGTGGCAAAGAAGCCGAAAAAGGTACTCACCC
This sequence comes from Hyposoter dolosus, assembly GCA_963921915.1. Lineage (NCBI taxonomy): Eukaryota > Metazoa > Arthropoda > Insecta > Hymenoptera > Ichneumonidae > Hyposoter > Hyposoter dolosus. The sequence goes on from OY998133.1 coordinate 3,178,725, forward strand.
TTGGCAAGTTTCTATACACTGGGCTAACCCTAAACGTGGATTACTCCCTCGTCATATTTGTGGTGGCAGTTTACTCAAACCTGAATGGATCCTGACTGCTGGACACTGCAAAACTCTCTCACCTTCCAAATCACCCGGACACTATATTGTTCTTGCTGGAAAATATAAACTCGGGGAACGCGAAGACACTGAACAGAGCCGAATGGTCGAGAGAACTTTCGTGTATCCAGAATATTCAGGGTAATTTGTTTTTTCTCTCATTTCCCATTTTGCTTGATCGATTTTTCATAGCGAATAATTTATTTTTCGTTAAATTTCCACTCTTAATAATTTATTAAATTAATAACTAATTAATTAATCAATTAATTAATTAATTGATTAATTAATTGATTAATCAAATAATAATAAAACTAATAATTAATTAGTTAATTTATTTAATTCATCGAATGAATAATTAATTAATTAATTAGTTATTAAACGAATGATTAATTACTTGATAATTAAATTAATAATTAATTATCAATTGAATAAATAATGAATTAATTAATTGATAATTAAATTAATGATCAATTGATAATTAGATTAATAATGAATTAATTAATTAATTGACTAAATGAAATTCGTAGTTTTATGAAATTTTGGCGCATAAAGTTTTTCTTTATTTTAGGGAAGTCGCGCCTTACGATATAGCGTTAATGAAACTCGAGAAACCGTTTGAATTGAATCCATTCGTGGCTACGATCAATTTGCCTCACCCGGGAAGCATGCCCGAAGGCCCAGCGACCTTAACAGGCTGGGGAAGCATCGGACGAAGTCGAGCACCAAATAATCCCGTAATTCTCCAATCCGCAATTCTTCCAATTTTGGATTACGACATTTGTCATCGAGCGCTTGATAAAGTTCTACGCCACGAAGGCCGAAATCCTCTTCATCCGACCAACGTGTGCACCGGACCTCTGGACGGTACATTGTCGGCCTGCAAAGTACGTTCGATCCACATTTTTCCTCCAAAGGAAAAAAATATTCACGTCCGATATTAAAACTTTGAAATTTTGCAAAAAAAAAAAATTGATAAAAATTCTTACGATTCACTGAGGTATCGAAAAAAATTATCGCAACTATGAAAATCCATTAAATCGACGATTTAATAAACAAATGAAAAATAAAAAAATTACGTAACTGATAAATTTAGTGAAAATTTTGATAAGATTTTTTGAAATTATTTTCAGGGTGACTCTGGTGGACCATTGGTGAAGCTGAACGATTTCGATCAATCCGAGATAATCGGTATCGTATCCTGGGGACTATTTCCCTGCGGAGGGAGAAACGCCCCATCGGTTTACACTCGTGTGTCCGCTTTTGTACCGTGGATCATAAAAATAATGTATAATCATTGACTTACCTGTCTCGATCTCGAGCGAAAAAAAAAATAAACCAAAAAATGTAAAAAAAAAAAAAAACAAATTAAAATGTCAAATAAAAAAATACATACGTCAAAGTCCAGTCGTTTTTTGTTTTTAAATTAAAGACGCAATAATAATTTATTATTTCATCATCACTCTGTCATACAGACTCGCAGATTTTTTTTTTTTTTTTAACTTTTTCGCTACAACCTGCTCCTTCAGTTGCTCGTAAAATCTCGCTGGGATGTCATTCCTATTATAATAGCTTTGATACACAACGACAAATGCAATTATCTAGTACGTGTACACAAACATTTATCCTTCAAAAATTACTTTTTGTTTTTTTTCTTCGAAATACAGAATATACGTTTGACATACGTGTGTAAAAGAAATTTCGCATAAAATTCTCATTTCAAAACCTACATCCACGCGGTAGAATAGAATTTTCGGTTTCAGAATAAAAATTTCTGGCTGAACCATTTACAAATTTTTTTTCACCCATACAATAAATATACAAGCTGCACGATTAATTTCTTCGACGCTTTACCTGATCGAACTTACGAGCTTTTTTTGCAATTTTCGTTCCTAATAATTTTTTTCTATTCAGCCCGCAAGAAAATTAAATTTCTATTTCCTACAATCGCCAAGAGTGAACGGTTCGAATTTTGTGAAAAAAGTTTCCATCGAAATGATTTTTTAAATTATTTAAACAATTAAATTTATTTTAAATAATTTCAAATTATTTGAATTTCAAATAATTATTTAATTATTATTTCAAATACGTTCAATAATTTAAAACAATTATTTTATGATTTATTATTTTTACTAATTCAATTTATTTTGAACAATTTCAAATTGTTTGAATTTTAAATAAAATTGAAATTTTCGTCAAGATTATTCTCGCGTTGTGTAAAAATTCCATTTTCTATTAAAATGCGAGTATAAAATTTGGATACGACGAAAAAATTGATTTTCTCATATTTTCAAAATGTTCTATAAAGCACAAGTTCAATCCGCGAGGGTTGAGTACCATGATTCGTACCAGCGACCGGTAGAAGCGTCAAAGAAGGAACGATACAAAAAAAAAAAAGAAAATGCAACAATTCCAGTTTTGAACGCATTTCGCTGGACAATTGATAAAAACACGATCGAGACAATAATGTAAAAACTATCGAATCGATCAACGAAAACAAAAGGAAAACAAAGTCGACGTAATGATCGCAAAACAAAGAACAACGATAAAACTCAATTTTTCTTGACCTCCTTTCTGTTAATAAATCCAGAGAGGAGAAAGACGAGTTCCGATAAAATGTCGACAAAAATAACAGAATACACAATGAATGGCTGTGTCACGACGACATAGTAAATATTTCATCGACCCACGACGTTCGATAATACGAAAATCATAATAATAATCGTTGGTTATTATGCAGCGTTAATAAATAAATAAAGCACTTGAGAATTTTTCTAAAAAAAAAAAATAAACAAATAAAAACAAAACAAAAAAGTGTGAATAACGAATAAAAAAATTCGCGATCGCGACGAATGAAATGATTCGAAAATAATCTCAACGTGCATCGTTTCCTGCACGATGAGTCGTGCGAAAAAAAAAACGACAATCTTTTTGTATTGTTCGTAAGTCTGAGCTCCTCAGGCCCCAACCAAACGATACCTTTTCTTTTATTTTTATTTTTTGTTCTTTTTTCACTTACGCACTAAAGAGGAGATTATCCAGACGAACTCAAATGGACACCGTGATGCACGATATCGCACGAAAGTTGCCTACATTAGTCCCCGCAGTCTTCCCGAGCCCTAACGACTGGCAAAATGCAATTTCTTCTGCTCCCACGTCTCTCGAAAAAAACGAATATTTATGTGACCGCACATAAATCTATTTCCCCCATTTCTTTCTTTTCACATTTATTTTTTTTTTTTTTTTTTTTTCATTCTCGCGTCTATTCGCTTAGTACAGACAGATCCGTTCTCGTTTCTCTGGCTAAAGGTGGGTCTGAAAGGGTTGAAATAAAAAAATAAAAAAACAGGGTGAAAAAAACTTTCGATCAAAAATTATCATCAAGAAAAAAAAATAATATTAATATACACAAGACAAAAAATCTTCGAGGTGAAGAATCCTTAAAAAAACATGAAAATTCTGACTACGATTCAATTGCACCTCGTTTTCTCAAGCAACGAAGAAACATTCCAAACAAAAGCTCTCGTTGCCAGTCCCAAACATCGATAAATTTGCAAAGCAACACAAAGTTTCCACATTGAAATTTGCAACGTTTTTCACCATTTTTCAAACTCCACAAAAAAAAACAACAACAAATTCCATAATTTCCAAAACAAAAAAAAACGTTAAATCCCAAAATGTCGATTTCCCAAATGTGTACTCGTAGTTCAACGCTGCAAATTTCAACAGAATTATTTTTCGTCCGCTGAAAAATAGCTGCGAACGTGAAAAGCGTGCAATTAAATCGCAAAGTCATTTCCAAACGTTTTTCCTTCGCATTCGAGTCTCGAAACGTGCGTGGCAAAAAAAAAAAAAAATAAAAAAATAAATAAACTAGTACCAACGATCCTTTCGCCATGGAGAAAGGAGCGAAAAAAAAATTCATTAGATCATTCCGCGTGCTTCTTGCGTGAAATAGTATGAAGAATTCAAAGTCTTGATTCCGTCGTACAAGGAGGTTGGCTACACACGACAACATGATAAGAATTTAATAAAATTTGGTGATGACATTCTTTAGCATCAAATACGATGACACAATTTTTTTCAAATTTTTCGTCTACATAGTTGTCGAATAATCGGAGTTTACAATATGCAAAAGATATATCTATATATATCGGAATCCTATGCTTATGCATGTAAACTCTAAGTGTTGAATTGCTCGAAAACTATGTAGAAGAAAAATCTTAAAAAATTTGTAAATTAATATTTAATACTAAAGAATAAACTCACCAAATTTCATGAAATTCTAATAATTTCAAATGTCCCTATATTTCCAACATGGCAACATTGTTGTGTGTAGCGAGCCTCCTTAAAGGGAGGGCTGAAGGGGGAACAAAAATACATAAAAACTCGGTACCACCACAAAGCGAATAAAGACAAAAAACATCGGTCATTTATTCTAATCGATAATAATCACCGTCGTCGTTATAATAATAATAATAATAATAATAATAATAATAATGCGAATAATGATAATTTTAATAATAATAATGCTTTATTGAAATAATATCAGTACTTGGTATGGCCAAATATCATTTTTCTTTCTTCTCATAATTCTCCTTTTGTTACTTTGTTACCTTGTTCGCTCAAGCTACTATTTTCTCGGTTACAATGATCATTTAATTCTCACCTTAATTAAAAACAATTAATTAAACATCGTAATGTGTTTATAATGCCATTTCGTAAAGCCACGCTGAGTAATCGGACGATTTTCGCTCTCGTACAATATTTCGATTCGCGCAAGATCGTTTTTTCCTTCGAAGATATAATAATGTTTATATATGTTTTGTTTTTGTTGTTGTTGTTGTTCTGCTGCTTCGTCAGTTCGATAAATACAAGCGCGTGAAATATATTGCAAGCAAAGGTTAAGGGATTCGTGAGTTTAACATTAACGTGTAAGTACAGCGCCTGCTTCGTCCTGATTCAAAGATTTTTCTTGTTGTAATAAACAAAAAAGAATTTTTCGCTATTTGCGAGAGAAAAAATATTAAGTGGGTCGATTAAAAATGATTAGTTAGGCCGATCGAAGATTCAACTCTTATTCGTTCTCGCCTTTTTATTGGGTTTGTAAAATTAATGTTTGCTCTGTCAACTCTAGATCAACGACTGTGAAGGTTTTGTGGAATTAAAATAATTCATTGTTCGCAATTACGTTCGTGAAAATCTACGTGAGAAAAAAAAAACTCATCGTTCGTTAACGATTCGCTTGGTTTTTCGTGCAGCTCCCCTGTACCCTCGAGGTGTTTGCTAATTAAATTAACAATTGATCGGAAGCTTCAATATTGCTGGTAATCACATCGATCCTGATGCCTTAATTAATTAGTACAAAATATATTGAATTTTTACTGGTCGCTAGCTCAATTCCATTCGTTTAAATAATCGAAACAAATAAAAGGAAATTCATTCCAAGGAGGGACGTTTAAATTTAGTTTCGAGGTTGTCAGATATGTTCGAGTATATCGCAGATCCTCTCGTTTCCTATGGGGGGCCATGCTCAGTCGAATTTTTATAAAAAAACCGTTTTTTTCACCGTCGTTCTGAACAATTTACCAAAAACCCTTCGAGTACACACTGGGTCGTTTTGACCCGAACAATTTTCCGTCGACGATTCTTTGGCATTTAATGGCAACGAATACATTTGCCAAAAAATAAATTTAGGGCCATAAAATAATTTACTACGAAAAACGTCTTTGAAAAAAAAAAAAAAAAAATAGCAAAAAATGCATATTCACCGGAATACAGAGGATTGAAAAACGCCTTGGGTCAGATTGACCCAATAAGCGTTCACAGGATGTGTGCACTCGAAGAGATAAACAAGTTTTTGTCAAAAATTTCCAGAAAATCGCAGCCAATCTCACGAATTTGGCACATTGCCTCTATTTTGTTTTTTTTTTTTCACCTAAAATTTACGATTTTTAAGAATACAATTAATTATCAAATAATATATTACAATTCGTTTGTTTAAAAAAATGTAATCAAACATTTTCTAATATTTTCTGACTAAGCGCGACTCCTTAATCAACCGATTTCAACTCTCGACAGCATAAAGCATTTTTTTCGTAATTTAAAACACAATTTTCATTACAATAGTCCAACAGTCATGAATCCTTTTGCGAGAATGAATAAAATTCGTTAAACAATATCGTTTTGTTTGGTCAAGGTTGAAGGAATCGTCTGCGCAATATTTTTTGAGCACTTTTCGTCATGACGATACGATCGGTTGTTCCATCTTTCGTTAAACCGTTCTGAATCCGACGACTCGACAAGGAGGTGGTTAATCTTTGCTCCATACGACTGGACGATCTGCAGCCATTTCCACTAATCTGTTCACGTATCATTTCCATCGTTTAAAACCCAACCAAAAGTAAAAAGTAACCAAAGTGTGTGTGTGTGTGTGTGTTAGTCGAAAACACACGAAATTCGGTGAGAAGCTCGAAAAGGACGATCGGATCGAAGCGCGCGAGACAAAAAGGAAGCGATGAATGAAAAAGTCAAAAAATGCGGCGAGGAAACAAAAACGAACGATGTGATTTTAAAGCTCGAGAAAATACTCGGGAAAGGATTCATGCCAAGGATGAAAATCGACTCGTTTTCGTTTACGAGTAACGGTCAACGAAACAACGATTATTGCATCGAATTATCGTCTAATCAATAATTAACCCTAGAACGATAACCTCATTTTTTTTCACCTATTCCGGTAACCTGGGGTCAAAAATGACCCCAATTTTGAAAAATTCATATCTCCGATAAAATTTAACGAAAAGGGTTCACCTTGGGCTCATTCTTTTCGTTTTTTAATGCAGGATCACGCGAGCCTGTAGCAATTTATCTTGGAATCAAAAAATTACTCAAAAATGCGGTAAAACGATAAAAAAAAAAAAAACGGGAGAAGTCCTTGACCCCAGGTTACCATTCCAGGGTTAAATGTAAAATGTTCAACCAATAAAAAACCAAGAAACTTCATGATTATCGTTAGAATGATTAAATCTCGAAGGTCCTCCCAAAAAAGCTGATTTCTTTTACTAAGTTGTATCCTTTTCGCTACTTCGGCCACAAGCGTTGATAATTTAACAATGTTTATGTATACACACACTTATACATATATAAATATATGCACAGATATATATCTATATATATATACGTATATGGAATTATATATTTTAATGGTTGAACAACATTCTGGCCTGTCAATACGTTTGGGCTTGAACACTCCCCAAATTTGCACGAGAATTATTTTTTTTTCTTTTCCTCTCACGACTAGTACGTTTTTTTTTTTCTCCTTTTCTCTCTAAATTCTCGCAAACGAACTTTTTGAGTACACGTTTTAATTTCTAACACTTAAATCTTCGTACGGCACTGAGTTTTTCATTGTTTTACATTTTTCTTTTTGCCTCCCCGTGTCCTCGGTTTTTATCATACACTCGACTCATTTTTCATCCTTTTTTTTTTTTCTTTTGTATACATTCATGAATATGTATACGTTTGGATAATTTATATTATTTACGAAGTTACATACAGGGTTCAAAATGAACGTGAGACACAATAGGACACATTTACATTCACGAGCTAGCTACAATGTTTTTTGTTTGTTTTTCGTAATAAAAGATACTCAAGTTTGCAAGACTTTATTCCACTTTTATTTTTTACTAGACGAACTAATTATTTACATCTTCGTTTTGACTTGTCGCCTCGATCCAAATTGACGATTTTACACGTGAAATTTTCTGTCTCGAGGTTTTTTTTTTTTTTTTGCGATCTTATCGTGACTGAAACTTTCTTGAGACGAAAATTTATTTTTTCCGAATTGCAAAGCTCATTATTTCCTTGTTCCTCTAATTTCTTTTTATTTTATTTTTTTTTTTTTGCTCGCTTTTTTCTCTTTCTCAGCGAACGAGAGTTCGGCATTTATTTTTTTATGGGAATTGTCTGTTCGGTTGGGAGAATCTTTGAAGTATCTATTGTTACGGAAATTTTGTATTTCAACGCGTATGTTCGATGGTGGAAAAACGAGGCCCTCGTATCAATTAAAAAATCAACGAATCCCGAGGGAATTAATTTATTAAGCGAAAAAAAAGACAAATCCAAATTTCTTGTCTCGATAAAGACGTTTCGAGTGTTGAAAAAAATTGAGGTCCCTGAACATTTTTTACGTTGTCCTTTCATCCCTACAGTTTTTGTTTTTTTTTGTTTTTCATGGATTTAGTCGGAATAACAAATCGTTGAGTATCGAACGTTGTTAGCTTTACAAATTTGTGTATCTCTCCGAAAATCTCGAAGCAGAGAAAAGCACATTGCTCCATGGGATCTGTACGGAAGTTTGCATCGTTGAAATGCAACGAAATAATATTTTTTTGTATCCATAGGGGCTACGAAAATGAGGCAATAATTTGGAATCTTGACTCGCTGATGAAATGGAATAAAAATTGAAATTTTGCAGAAATTCATGAAAATCGATAAGGGAAAGAACTTTTCGTTGCTTTCGCAACGATGCAAAATTCAATATCGCAGGATCTTACGATTAGTTTTACGCAATTGATCAACGTAGACAAGTGTAAGAGCAAAAGACACACAGAACAGAGAGACCCTGATCACGCATCTCGCTGCAGTATTTTTCAATCCCTTTTTCTTCCCCTTGCACTTTTCCCTTTAATTTTTTACAGCAAACTTTTTACTTGTTTCTTATCGCGTTCGATAGAACAACAATATTGTGTGTTTTATACGGTGGTACCGGTTAGAATGATACAGATATATAGAACGAGTGTGAGGCATAAGACAGATCTCAAAACGGACATAGGCATAAAGCGTTGAGTACTGCAGTGAAGGTTTGTTATATCAGACTTTAGTGAGCCGTTATTTGACGTCCGATTGAAGAAGACATTGGACAGACGTCATCATGGCCAACTTACCATTTCGGTTGTCAAACTGGCGAGGGCTTCCTCCACCGTAGCAGCGATTTTTCCACTTGCGTCGTTTCTGTCGCTCCCACGGATCGGCGTGCTCGGGAAGCCTAGAAAATATATTCTTATTTCAACTGTTGTATTTTTGTCCTTTTTGCCTTTTTTTTTATTTTTACACTGAAAGAATTATATTCGGAATAAATTACTCGATTAAAAAAACGTCTGTTTTTTTTTTTCAGTGAGTTGAACGTTGATAATTCTTTCCGTGTATACTTGACGAACATCGAGGACGTGAATATCCTTTTTTTTCCTGGATGTGCGAGTGGAACATTTTCCTTTGGGCAAGCGTTTTATTATGTAAATTCTTTTCGTTTTTTTTTTCATTTACGATCACGATGGTCTCAAAGATTCTTTACTCTATTGGTGGCTGCTGAAGAAGCATCGATCCGAAAAAAAATTGTCAAAATTGTTAATACTGTATTTTATTCGGTTTTTCATTAAGCTTGGAAAATGTGTTTTCGTTGGAAGAAAATACAGCATTACTGCGACATCGGTCGCGACTGATGAACGTGCAGAAATTTTTTTTTTTGTTTTTTTAATGAAAATTTATTTGACTATGAAATTCTAGAGTTTTGTAATCGGGGACTAAAGCAGAGCAGGTTCATTTACAGGGTGATTGAAAAGAGGGTGCGAGTAACTGACAACTCCTGAGGCTTGAGGATTCAGCGAATAGACGTTGAATGAAGATTGCGAAATAAAAATTAAAGCAAAACTCTTTTCGTTTTGGAAATTTGCATGTGAGCAGTTTTTTTTTAAGTTCTATTTTCATTCTCAAACCAATGAGGAGTCATCCAGTCTAATTATCGCGAAATTGACACGGCTTGTTTGTGAGCTAGACGATTCGTGCTAACGTGTCAATTGAAGCGTGTCAAAGCTCGTATGAGTGTGTTAAGTATATATTAATATAAATTATGCACAGGTTGTCGCAGATTGGTGGGTTGTTACTGTGGGTTGGAGTTCTGGACTCAATTCGAAGGCGAGAAGTCTCTTGCCGGTTTTTTAATCACAACTCTTTTGGATAAATTGTTCAATTCGAACAATTGACGAAATCACGAACTTTCACTGAGTATACTGGCCAAACGGTCAGAGATCGAGCAAAAATGCATGGGACCAATATTGTAGAGCATCAAATTTCCTACAAAAAAGTTCTCTACCATAATTTTCTATCTCGAGTGCTTTAGTCCTGAGAACGGATTGAAGTCAAAACAATCTCCGTGACCTTGAAAACCACGCCGATCTTCGAGTCGCTCTCAGGACGAAACTACGACAGATGGAAAATTGTTATCAAGAACTTTTTTGTAGGAAATTGAATGCTCTACAAAATCGGTCTCTTTACGTTTTTCTCTATCTCTAACCCCTGAGCCGCTACTTACCATTTTAATAACTCATCTAACAGAGACTCATAAAAAAACGGTAAAAGACTTTTTGGCCTAAAATTCAGTCTGGAAGTCAAATTCACACATATCGACAAGTCAACCTGAAACAATCTGCAATTATCAATATGAATATTGATAGAAGAATAAATAGAAAAAAGTGATAGAGACACGAACTTATCTCGAGGCTCGCCGGTCCTAAGCGACTGTAGACTTTGAAAATCGTTTGCATATGAACAGTTTCATTATATAAAAAAAAAAACGTGTATGAAAGGGTATTGAATGACCAGTGACGAGAAAGTGTTTCATTCCTTAGTGTACGCAGTATACGATTTTTTATTGTCGCAGCATTTTTTTGCTTGACATTTCGTCGCGTTGTAATTGTTTTTTTTTTTTTTTTTTTTTTTTTTTTTCGTTTGGCTAGACAGAACTATGATACATGAGAACATAATTTCTTGTTTTTGGCATTTGCTTGTACACCTCTGAATATTGTACGAAGAAACATGGCAGTGTTTTGGCGATGAATTTAAAAAAAATGTTCAAACATCACTGCAGATTTTTCCTAAACAATTAATTGGCTGGATAATTATACTACTTATTAAATTTGCGTGAAAAATCTACAAGGCAACTGGGTTTCAGAATCGACTAGATTTATTTTTTGCATTCCAAAATAATGAACAAAATTGTGACTTTTTCAAATTTCAACATTCGAGCTTTTCTCGATCAGCAAAAAATTCACTAAACCCAACGATCCGTTCGATCGAGTCAAATTTTTTTGTTTTTTTGTTTTTTTTTTAATTTGAAAAAATCGATTTTCCTCATTTTTGAATGAAATTTTATGAATGGAAGTCCCGGACGATGGATTAGTTTGCGATTCTGAGGCACATGGCGTTATAGTTTTTGTTAAGGTTATCGGCTCGTAGTTTTTTTCGATAAAAGTTTCTTCCTCACGTGGAATTCCCGAGGAAGGAATCTCTTGGTGATTAGAAGTAGAGATTCATCGCGTAGAGATACTTACCAATGTCTCCGCTGCTAGAACTCTCGGTGAAGGAGGGTGTCCCCTCGGTCCAGGTTGGTGTAGAACCTTCTGCACTTCCGGTCGGTGGTGTCCACGTTAACCCACCGCCTCCTCGACTGCTGCCACCGCTCTCAACGCTCAACGATGATTTTGTTTCGCGGCCACCGCTGCCGCCGCTGCCACTTCCGCTGCTCTCCAAATGCACATCCGATATGCTGCTGGAACAATTTCACATTTTCCATCAATTTTTCCCATCCGAACGTACGAAGTTAATTCCTGCGATTTTAATTCGCAATCGTAATTTTGGTTTTTATTTTTTTTCTCTTCGTAATTGAAAAAAAAAAAACGTTACAGCGATGACGGATTTTTGGAAAAATTTCAAAATGTCGTAAAATTTGTATTTTTTCAAATAATTTCGACAAATTTTCTAGAAAGTAAAGAGGAAGTACAGACTTGTACACAATATCTTACAAAATTTGCAAAAAGTGAAGGGGTTAAACGATTTTTCGAAAAATTCAGATTTTCGTAAAATTCGAAAAATCATAAAATTTAAACTGTTCAACCGATATTTCCCAAATTCAATACCGACCTTCCTATTATGATACTCTATTCATAAAAAAAAAATTAGAAATAAATCTTAAAATTTGCGGAAGTTAGAGCATCGACACCTTTTTTTTGAAAATTTCAAAATACCGTAGAATTCGTATTTTTCTAGCAATTCCAACAAAATTCTCAGAGAATGAAGAGTTTGTATAGATCAATATCTGTGCAAAAAGGGAGCCATGTAGCTCAAACCATTCTCGAGTTATGAACGTTAGAATTTTACAGTGCCAGAACATACGCACACACACACATCCGAAAATTTTTTCTAGATATGATTTTTCGATGTTTTGAGACTTTTTAAGCACATTGACATTGAAAACTGAAAAAAAAAAAAAAAATTCACCGCCACATAGCTTCCTCTACGAGGAAGCAAAATTTCCAACCCTTTCGCCCACCACCACCGTGAATTGTTTCATTGAAAAATAAAATCCTCGGACGAGTCTCGGGCCAACAAACGCGACATCCGTCAATTGTATTTGTCCCGAGACTCTGGCGAGTCTCTAGAAATTCAATAAATTACTTACCTCACGGAATCGTGATAAGTCTTAGTGAGAGTAACATGATGAACGACTTTGTTGTGCCTGGATTGAGCAGTCGAAAGAATGGAAGTGGTGCCTTGATGATGGCCACCTCCGGTCGCTAGTGTCTGATCATTGGAGCGAACAGCATCGTCAAAGGGCGGGGGCGGAGTGGAGCAGGTTGAAGGAAGGGTGCCACCTACAAAAAGCGCACTACCATTAGCGCTAATGTCGTGAAAAAAGTGAATTTTTTCTTTTTTCTTTCGATCATCCATTTTTCTATTGACATCGAAAAAAAAAAAAAATTTCTGTTTTTTTGTTTTTATTGATGAAAAATGAAGAAAGCCTGCGAATAATGTTGGTCGGTCGTTCGTTAATTTTTTCCTGACCCTATCGAAATAATCGATGCGATGAATATCAACAAAATTGTTGAATATTGTTATTATTATTTATCGACCTAAAAAAAATTCTTTTTACTAAGCACACAAAGAGCAAATATCGTCTAGCGACAGGATTATGGGAGCACAGTTTCTACCAATAAATTCGATTTATTACCGAAAATTAAAAGAAAAAAAAAAAAAAAAAAAAAAAAACACAACTCGCTGCATTTTTTTCTCTATCGACACACACGCAAATTACGAAATAATAAAAAATCATTCGACAAAACACATTCAAAAAGAAAAGTTAATTCCTCGTTCACGTGCAAAACATTCGAGGAACTTGTCAAGTTTGTACTTTAACGAGATTTCGCAAAAATTCTATGTTCCTTCCTCTCGTAACGAGAGCCGGAACAAAAAAAATTCATTTATTTCTTTCTTCGCTATTTCATTAATTCGAGCAATTTATACTGCTACGATTTTGTTCACTAACAAAAATGGAATAAATGAAAAATTGAGTTTTCAAAATATCGTGAAATTTCGTGAGAAAAAAATCATGGAGTGAGGAAATTAAGGATGCTGAGTCCCAAATCGCAAATGATAAGAAAATTCTGAAAAATTTGTATGTTTTTGTATGAATAATTTAAGAGATCGTGTAAAAATTTCACGACCATTAGGAAGCTCGTTATCGAACAATTAACATTAATAAATTAAATGTGGCCAAACGTAGTTTTATGGAAACTGGTAAAACTTTGCGATAAGTTTTTTTTTTGACCTCTCAATATTTGAATATCTACAATATACTGAAAGCAACGGAAACAAAACGAAATTTATTGATAAATATTTTTTGTATTTGTTTAAAAAATTGTTCTCAACAAAATGTTTATTTTTTAATAACGAGCTTCCTAATCGTCGTGAAATTTTAACACGATCTCTTCAATACTTCATACAAAAACATACTAAATTTTCAGAATTTTCTTATCATTTTTTATTTCAACCCTTAAGGCGGTTAATAATGATGACAGAATTCTTAAAATTTGGTATTTTTTTACATGAAGTATTCAGGAGGTCGTGTACAAATTTTACGACGATTAAGAAGCTTTTTATTGAACAATTAACATTAACAAGTTCCATGGGTACTCAACATCCTTTTTAGCGTCAGAATTGGAGACTCAAATGTTCGGAAAACTATTGAATGATTTTTGTCACTAGTTTGATTCAAAATTGCAATTTATTTTGAATCCACGAGCTTTTGATTGGGTGGGAAAGGACAAGAATGATAAAAATTATGGAATGTGATGAAAATTTGATAACGATTAGTGATACGAACTAGAGTAGCCATGCAAAAAGGATAAATTGGGTGATTTTTTCGTCAAGTCTTCACGACTCGATGTATCGTCGAGATAATTTCTGTACTGGTTGTCGGACAAGTTAACTTTCAGAGTTTCCGGATGAACTTTGTCGTCGATGCGTATGTTCGGAGTGGAGAGTTTCATTCTGGAGGTTCTTCTCGTTGTGATTTTGTGATCACGTTTTTTAATACGTTCGACAGAAACGCGTTTGGCACGTGTGTTTGGAAACGGAGTTTCGATTGAGGATTGTTGAAGTTTTTTCGTGTCTTCTCCGTGCAGATTTCTCTTTTCGACGATATTTTCGTGGCTCATGTTCGAAATAATGAAATTCTTTTCAGCGTGTCGTAAATAATCGCTTTTGGGTTCGTTTTTTCGCGAGGGACCTTTGTCGTGCTTGATGCTCGGAGGAGACAAAGTTCTCTCGAGAATTTCATTGCGAATTAATTTCCTGTCAGTTTTTTTTGGTGCTTCGTGTTTGGGTTTGTTTTCTTTGGTCGTTTGGATGTTTCTCGTTAAATGAATGGTGGGAGTGAGGCTCGAGGGCCTTATAAAAATGTCAGGATTCCTTTGGATCACATCGACCTTCATTTTCCCACTGGAATCCATTGAAATCTCTTGTTCCTGTCGTCTCAATCGTTCGGCATAAGTTTCCGAGTGTTTTTTGTCCTTTCTCGACATTTTATCATAAACGTTACCGCCGGGGTTAATGAAATAAGTGAATTTGTTGAGAGTCTCGTGTTGTCTGTTGGGAGAAGGTTTGGCGAGATTGATTTGTGGTATTTTTTGAAGAGCAGGAGAAATTTTCTCTAGCGTTTCGTCGTTTCGGGACTGAGACGATTTGGAAGGAAATTTTTCTTGAATCGTGTGATCCGCGTTTTTCCTTCCGTCGTTAAAATTGTTGCCTCGTTGCTGAGACACTTTGGCACAACGATAATTTCCTCTCTCGGGCCTGAAAGGACTCGGGCTTGTGCGGATGATGTAATTGTTATCGTATTTCTCAACACTGACGAATTCTTCGATCTCGTCGTACCTGGGAAACCGAGGATTGGTCCAAATCGGTTGCTGGACTTGACCTTGAGCCGGAATCGTTTTGAGAGTGTTTCCGCTTATTTTTTCAAGCCCGTGATCGTGAGGATGCTCATGAATTGTGCCTCGAAAATCAATGGACGTTGGAACATGCAAATTACGTGTAAAAATTTCATTTTTTATTTCAATCGATAAAATAGGATTTACGGGAGATTGGGAGAAAGTTTCATGCAACGAAGTAAGAGCGTTTTTGTTACGACGACGTGAATTATCAAAGCGAATGGAGTTTCTCAAAGCATCAATATTATTGTCACTCCAAAAAGGCGTCAGTTTTTGTTCATGCATATTAAAAGCATCTTTGGGAGGATCACCTCGACCGGAAGTGGTTGATGAGGAGGAAGAAGCGTTACCACGATGATCGTCGATCCTCGATCTCGCGGAAGTTGCTCCTCCTCCGCTGCCACGAGGTGGCACAGGCGGTGGAACTTTTCCAGATGGAACTAAATTCGGATTCGGTGGACTGGCCCCACCGCGACCTTTCAATACTGCTGGATAACTGGTGACGCGAAGTGGACCGTCGGCTGTAATCGCCCCAGCCGATAACGGGGGTGGAGCTACGGAAACGACTGTTCCACCGGAAGTTGGCAAATTGACCGGTGTCGAGGTCGCTATCGGTACGGAACTCGTCGAATTCCCATCGAGATGAACGCCGCCGCTGCTGCTCACCACTGTCTCAATACCGGTTGGGCTTGCTAGACCGAGCCGCGCGTCACACTCGTGTTATTCGACAACTATCCATTTTTCCTCCATTTTTTTTTTTTTTTCATACTTTTTCAAGTTTTTTGCCTTTTTTCAATGAGAGCATGAAGGGAGGATAAGGAGAGGAAAGAATCAAGCATGAGAACGTCGTGAGATCTGCGATTTCATGAGCTTTTTTTTTTTGGGCATTTTTTGTAAATTTAAATCCAGGAATATTTTTTCTATAATTTTAGTGACGCGACATAATACTTGGTAAAAATATTACAAGATTTCATCGCTTCGAATAATATCAGTCAAAAATATCACAAAAATAAAAATCACAAACAAGAAGAATTTTGTTTTATTTAATTATTTTTTTTTTTTTTGGTTTTATTAGTTTCGAATTTTTGTTTGGAATTTTTGAGCGTACGATATTTGGAAGTGTGATATATTTTTTTTGATATTTTTTTTGTGATATTTTCGGGTTGGATATTCTTGTCCGTGATATGATGTCGTGGAACCATAATTTTAGCGGCGCGTTGAAAAAAAAAAACAAAAACACATGAAAACGCAGCTGACCGATCCCGGATTCGCTATACTTCATCAATATATCGAGCTTTCAACGATTACCCAGAATGCCAATTATTAACTTCGTCAAAACTCATGCTCTCTTCCCGAATCGTTTTCATCGAGCTATCGCCGAAAAAACGAATCCGTTCAGGCATTTCACCACGACACGGATTTAGGAGATTGGAGGAAAGTGAAATCAGTTTCTTTCGATAACCTCGGAATTATAGCAAAGAGAACGCGAATCGAGCTCCGTGGCTTCGAGTTGAAAATTAAGTTCGTAAAACCAGAGATTCGAGAAAAAATTTTAAACGATTTTGTAAAAAGGAAAAAATTGGACGAAAAAATTCATTTTTCCGCAATTTTATTATTTTTATTTATTTATTTATTTATTTGTTTATTTATTTATTTATTTATTATTTTATTATTTTTAGGAAGTGTGAATCATTTTAATTAAAATTTGGAAATTATTGATTAGTAATAATTATCGAATAATTGAAACTGGAGGAGCGGTCAGGGGAAAATTGAAAAGGTAGAATGATTTGTAAGGGGGAGACTCACCGAGTTTTGTGGGTGATGAAGCATGCATTGCCGTACTTCCGGTTGCCGCCACCGCTAAATAACCATCGTACAATATATGTATGTCGATATTATTGTCAATAAAGCCAAAGTGATGCACATATAAAGATGAGAATGAGGGAAAGTGGATGAAAAATGGGGGAGAATGAAAAGAAAAATTGCTCTTGTGTACCGGAGAAAAAAGTGCGGATGATAATGAGAATAGATCGATAGAAATAAATAATAAAAAAGGTAAATGTATAATCACTACGAGATTTGTTTTACTGGCTCGTTGAGGGGGCTTTTCATTGATGACGAAGATGAAGGAGAATTCAAGCGGGACTCTTGCTCGTGTCACACAGAGAAGAAAAGACAGCCGTTTCCGTCACAGCAGGCTTAACGTTACATTTTCTTCTGCAACTTATTTCAGCACGAATTCCTTCGAACGAAATCGTTAAAAATTGCAGCACGAGATTCTCAACGCTCAAGGAAGCAAAAAAAAAATTTCTCTCAGTGACAAAAAGGTTCGTTTGGTTAGAGTCAATTCGCTAGACGATAAAAGTCTACGTTTTCCAAAAATTTTCATTTATCTCCTAACCATTAACCCTTAATCGTCACATAGGGTTAATTTTACCCCAGCAGCTTTCGACCAACGATACGTAATAGAAATTTTGAGAAAATGGGACTTGTGACACCCTCTGTCGGTAGTTTGAACCTTCTAGTAGGGAGCCTCATCGTTATTATTTGAAAGGGCTCGTTAGTTCAGTTTTGGAAGCCGTAGGAAGCAGACAGTGTAAAACGTGGGGTGTACTTTTTGGAACGTTCGCTAATTTAACGAGTTCCACCTGAAAGCACGCTATTTCAAACTTCTGAAACAATTTTTTTTTTTTTTTTTAAATTGAAAATTACAATTTCTGCATAATTTTTTGTAAAAAAAAGTCATTTTTGCAGAATTTTATTTTTCGACATATTTTTAATATTAAAAATTGCACGAATTGCACTCGAGGGTTGAAAATACATTGTAGTATTTTTATTTAATTTTTTTTTACGACTTTTCAACTATTCATCGCCTTCCAAAGTGAGTGGGGTCGATAACACCCCCGATGACTATTACGTCACAATCCGGAGGTGTGACTATTAAGGGTTAATCGAGTGAAAATTCAACAAACAAAAAAATTCGTCAAATATTATCCAAGGGTATTTCCGGAATGAATAAAAAGCAAAAATAATCGAAGGAATATTGCTTTGAAGAGGACAAACAATGAGGATATCGTTCTCCGAACTTTGGGAACCGTCGAATCAACAAAAATACATAGTACAATTTAAAAATAGAAAAAAAAATTGAAATTTCGACTTACCAGTCGAGTCGAAGTCACCCTCGAGAGGCCTGAGTGGCCGCGATATGCTTTTTTTCTTCGACGGGGAATGTTTCAAAGCTGCAACACAAATTAAATGATGCCATAGTTTTCGAAACGAGGAAATAGTTCGAGTTGCCCTTATGGTGGCCGAATCACTAATCGAAAACCTTATCTAAAGAAAAACCTATTATTAATACGAAAATAAATGAATCCATTGTTATTACACAATTTCAAGGTAAGACAAAAAACATCTGTACAACACACTAAAAACAAACAACGATCACAAATCAACAAATACACAGTGTTACGATTCCAAAAAAAAAATTGAAAGAATTAAAAAAAAAAATACGAAGGAAAAAAAAAAATTCTTCATCTCAGGAATCGGACGACGACGTTGAGAATGATTTCCAGACGTCGGTACGTGTGATTTGACGGAGGAAAAAAAATGGTCTGATCTACCAAAACGTGCGATCGATCGAGGGAATGACAAAATTGTTTTTTTTTTTTTTTTTTCAATTGGGAATTAGCATTAAAATATATATGTATATACACATTCGTATGTATAATTTTTGTTAATAATAAAACGACTGTAATTGGTGGTAAAACTATACTTATACGTACGACCGTCTTGTTCTGTCGTATTTCGTTGAGAAGCGGTGAGAAAAGCCGAACGCAAGCCTACGAAAGTACGAAGTGGAACAGAAAGAAAACGAAGAACGTTTCGATGAATTTCTCGAGCGAAAACGAAGGGAAATTAATTTATCAGAAGGATAATTGGT
This sequence comes from Hyposoter dolosus, assembly GCA_963921915.1. Lineage (NCBI taxonomy): Eukaryota > Metazoa > Arthropoda > Insecta > Hymenoptera > Ichneumonidae > Hyposoter > Hyposoter dolosus. The sequence goes on from OY998133.1 coordinate 3,198,084, forward strand.
AAATAATAATGTTGTTAAAAAAAAAGACTGAGAAGACGACACAGACAGAACACAGACAATGATTTTACCTATGTAGCTGGTGACGAGGTTACGGAATTTTCGATGATTCCCCTTAATCTCAGGCAGGTCCACTTTTCGTTTAGCGTTTATCGTTTGGTTAATACGATTTGCGGTTGCGTAGGTCAGGTTCAGAGTACGTTCGACACGTAAGAAGTGCACGGACACAGAAACATTAACATTTAGCTAACGCAATATATATTAATATACCCAACATTTTCTTACAACGAATCAAAAAAATCATCAACAAAACCAAAATTATTCGATAATGACAAATACATGGCTGGATTCGAAATAGCACAAATCCAACAGGGAACAGCGTACAGTTTCCAACTTTAATTATTTTCCATATTCATTTTTTTCTCGTTACCAAAAAATCAGGACAAACGATAAGAAAAAAAAAAAAAAACAAACAAAATGTTTAAAAATGGAAAAATAAAAACAAGGAGGAAAATCTACGAAGCGACGATTAACTATCGAAGCATAATTGTTGATTTCGTAGTTGCCAATGGGAACAGTCACGGTTTCGTGTGAATTTGTTTCGAGAATAAGTGATTGTGAAAATAATAGAAAAAAGAAAAAGTAGGATTATTCGAAATGATGGGAAATATGTGAATTTTGTAAAATCGAATTTCTTTTGGCTCCTGATGCAACGATTTTCTATTCTATTCTGAAAATAATGGATTCTCGAAGAGTCCGAAGCTATTGTTTTTCTCGAAATATCAGCCACTCGAAAACACTATCGTACGGTATGACACCAAAGTTCACAACGTTGGGTTCCAACGAAAAATACTTTTTCTATTATTTTTTCTTCAATTTTAAAAATTATGACAATTTTCGTAACGATTTTGTGTATCGATAAAAAAAAAAGAAAAAGAATCTTGAGCTCTGCTAAATAAAAAAAAAAAAAACAGAATTTCGTTGCGTTCCAACGATGCAAACTTCAGGAAAAATTCGTACATTTTGTAAGGTTAGTAGAAAAAATATAGTCAGAGTGCTTCGGGTTAGAAATGAATGAGCGACGAAGTTATAGAAATTGGATAGTGGACAAGGCTTATAAATGAAATGAGTTTGTAAATAGCGAAAGTGTTTATTGTAAAATATTAAAATATTTACATTGGTGTCCACATCCAGTCACTATAGCTGAATATTTGCACAATAAGAAAATATATATCGCTATTTCTAACTTTCGTCATTCTCTCGTTTAATCACTCTGTCTCTTTGTCTCTCGCACAGACTTTCGTACGCTCTCGCATTCTGGACTAAATTCTAGTGGATCCCTCCTTTCCTGCCCGGCCTTTATTTTCCTTAGCAAAAAACATTGAGATGAAAAGGAGAGAGAGGAAAATTTGGCTATCACTGTAATTTCCAAGCATTTTGTTGCGTTAAAATTCATCACGTCGAGAATTTCGTTTCTCTCTTTTCCTTCGTTTAAAAAATCTCACCTCCGTTTTAAAAATTCGGTTTTTATCACATTTGTTGGGTTGAAAATATAATCGACAAGTAAAAAACGAAAAAATCGTCGAGCTGATAAGAAAAAATTGTCACTAAATCGCTCAACAAGAATTTGTAAAAAATGGATGAAAAAATTTGTGTAAAAAATGTAGAACCTACGTTTACGTATAATGAAATAAATGAATCGTCTGCATTGTGGATGAAATCGCGAATAAAAATAGTGAAGTTTGTACGACTGTGGCTTCTCGTCGCGTTAATATTTCGAGTTTAATTTGCGCGAGGAAAATACTCAGCTATTTATTGTGGACACCAATCGAATCGCTAGCAGCACTTTTGCTTTGGAAAAACTCCATTTCGTTAAAAAAACGTAATAATAAAAAAAAAAATCAGAATGATCGAAAGGAGGAAAAATCGTGTAAATCTTCGAACGCAATAATCGCTAAAAAAAAAAATTCGCGAGTTTTACTTTATTCGATCGCAAAAACGATCGGGACGTTTCTTTATGTTTGTTGAAAGACGAACAAATCACATTTCCGGTAAATATGAGCTTTGTTTTGTTGGCTTGTTGGTTTCGTTATCTTTTGAGGTCTCAGAAAATTTGGAAAAGACATCTGAGCATGAAAAATATTGAGCATAGTCAGACTCGACCGGTACAAATCGAACGAGAAATTGGCATGCTTCGTTAAATACCTCGTGATCATGATGGAACGAGATTGTAGCTCATCTCGTCGAATGGCAATGATATTTACTAACGAATAATTATTATTATCTAGCTTACAGCTTACTGCTTTTTTTCATATATATATATATGTATAATATAAATATATATATGTTCATTCGTCTGCAGAACAGTCAGAGATGAATTGTTTGAATCCATTTGAAAATAAACACGATAGTTCTCGACTAGCCTGCTTCATTGTGCTTTCAACAACGGATTTTCTCCTTTTTTTCCCTCTTTGTTACGTTGGACTACGAATTATCGAGATTTTTCGAGCTATCGATCTCTCCGATGCACCGAAACTGTTTATTCTTTTGAAAATCTTTAAATATTTCTTTCCTACGCTAGAAGAAACAACCTTGCACAACCCTTTGTTCTGTTTTCTGCAAATTTCGATACTACTTTGGGTGTGTGTAGTTTTTTTTCTTTATAATACTGTATTTACTATTGGAGAATGTCGATCGACGAAATAATCGAGTTCTAGAGAGAATTTCTCCATTTACTTCGGGAAGACTCGGAGGCTTGACTAATTTTTATTGTGAGTGTGTTTTTCGGCAACGTTTTTGTTCGGATTTGTGGAGTTTCGCGTGTTTTTGCTTGTTTGAAAATTCGTCAAACCTCCTACAGAATTTTCTCAGTTTTCGTACAAATTAGCGAAATTCTGATTCTGCACTTTCCTCTCGATACTCAGTTTCTGTTTGTTTGTTTGTTTGTTTTTTCTTGCTATCGATGTTCTAGAGAAAGGAGCTTTTGAGGGTGAGGGACGAAAATTCAGGAATGGGCTTTGTTCAGTGCCAGCATCGAAGTCAAATTCGTTAGGAGAGGCTGATTTGGATGGTACTTACGTGAGGGAATCTTCTTGAATACGGTCTTTGCCATAAAGTCCTGGAAGCGCTGCGCATAAAAGCCTGGTCGATGCACGGAGACGGTGTCCTGCAGGGAACATCATTTTCATCATTCGTAACTTCCGTTTATTTTTTTTTCTCTCTCTTATTTAATTTTTTTTTTTTGTATTTTAAAAATTTTATTTTATTTTTTTGAAATTTTCTTACCCCATCGTGTATCATGGATTTCCATGTGTGCTCCAATTTCTTTTTGAGTCTATAACTCTGCAGTATGTCGATTATACCAACGAATAATAAGAGGCGCTCCCCTCGGGCATTTCTCGCTGGAATACCGCCTGGACTGCTAGGAATAGGATTATAGGTCACCATCGTTAATGAAAAACAGCTTGTTAGTATTAATCATTAGTCTTGAAAAACAAAGCGCACTGGATTTGTTCCATGCCACGAGAACGAGAGATTCATTGATTGATTGAATTTATTTTGCCTTGAAAACTCACGAGGGGAATATTGTTTGATAATAAAAAATCTAACTGGAGTAAAGATTGAGCTGTACAAAAAAATGATACAAAAAAAAATAAAAATATACTGCAAAAAATACAAAAAACGCAAACAATAGTAATAAAAAAAAAAAAAAACGTTGAAATATAATACAGAAATGGCAAATAATGAGAGAGAGAAAATATCAAGTTTTACAAATTCATAATGAATGTAAATTTTATTCAAAGAAAATAACGTGAGTTTCAAAATAGCAAAGAGATCGATCGAGTGACTCGATTCAGTTTCGAAAGTGCGTCTTGGAAATGTATTAATCTTAAGGTAGTCGGTTTTAGAATTTAATGAAATTTGGTATGGTTGTAGATTATGATTAGAAAAGGATCCAGTCAAAATTTCAAGAGGCTACGGAGAACCAGAAAAAAAATATTCGCATTGGTAATTTCGTACATTTAACATTGAGTCTTATGAGAAATCTGTTTTCATTGTATTTTACAATGAATTCTTATCAATTCTTAGGGGAAATCACAGTTTTCATTGTAAAATACAATGAAATGTATGAAATCGATGTTAAATTCATGAAATTACCAATGCGAATATCTTTTTTCTGGTTCTCTGTAGCCTCTTGAAAATTTGACTAGATCTTTTTCTTATCATAATGAACCACTGTACCAAATTTTATTAAATTCTGAATAATTCAGAAATGATGAAATTCTAAATTCGGTAATTCGAAAACCGACAGTACTACCCTGAGAACTGTATAAGAAGTCCGGGTCAACATGACCCAGTGTGTTAACGAAGACTTGAAACGATCAAATGAAAAAAAAAAAAGTGCAGTATTTTCCCGCGGCTCGTCCCAAGCGAAATACGAAATGAATGAGCTCCGGAACATTATTGTCAGACAGCAATCAGTCCGCAATAAAAAAAAAAAAACTCGGTTGTTTAATTGGATAAAGAAAAAAAATTATTGATTCGGGTTGGAGAATTAAGAATCGTATAAATTTGTTAATAAGTTTTGATACGAGTTGGAGAAGAATACTCACGGTATATCATCTTCCTCGTCGATGGGTTCGCTCTCCGCTTGAATACTCTCCATTGCTGTACTGTGTGCAACGAGCCTCTGCCTATTGATGCTTTTCGAGCGATTGAGTGCGGCTGCACCGATTCTATCCTCGCGTTCTTTTTCACGTTCCGCGTGGACGAAAGTTCCGCTCTCGTAACCGGGCTCGCCCGTTTCTTCTTCAGCGCTAGCTGATAACCTTTGTTCCTAAAATTAAAAATTCGAACTTAAATTATATCGATCGAAAAATGCTATAGAAATAAGCTCGTTCATCGAATTTTATTCAAGAAGTTGAAAATTTAATTTTCACTCACGCTTTTTTCTCTTGCCCCTTGATCGAGATTGTGAATTCCAACGAGAAGAGAGTAATCCATGATTTTAAAACTCTCCAGTACTCGACAATCACGCTGTATCGTTTTTACCAGAGCTCCGTAAGTATCGGCCTCAAGAAATATTCCCTCGGGGTGATGCTCCATGAAATCGAGATCTTTGTACGTTGGCGATGATTTTGATCTCTCACCTCTCGAAGCCTTTTTACAACAATTGAAAAATTCATGCCAAATGGATTAAGGAGGTTGGTTACATACGACAATACGATAAGAATTAAATTAAATTTGGTGATGACATTCTTTAGCATCAAATACGATGACACAATTTTTTTCAAATTTTTCGTCTACATAGTTGTCGAATAATTGGAGTTTACAATATGCAAAATATATATCTATATATATCGGAATTCTATGCTTATGCATGTAAACTCTAAATGTTGAATAACTCGAAAACTATGTAGAAGAAAAATGTTTAAAAATTTGTATATTCATATTTAATATTAAAGAATATACTCACCAAATTTCATTAAATTCTAATTATTTCGAATTTTCCTATGCTTTTAACATTGTTGTGTGCAGCCAACCTCCTTAAGATGATGGATCAGTCACCTCGAATTTTCGAAATTAAAATTCTTCGATGTCGTTTGACTAATAAAAAAAGGCTCTGTCAGCGTACGCAGGACGATGGCAAAAATCCGCTGACAGGGGCTTTTTTTTTTTGTCGGTGAAACCGTGTCGGAAATATTCAATTTCGAAAATTGCAGCTATCTCTCTCGCACTCACATTGCGAGAATGCAACTGCTTCATCACTTTAAGGACGTTGTATGGCGACGGTCAAATCTAAATGTTTGTTTTCAGTTTTTCATACATACAAAATGGTTCGCGAGCCTAAGTTCATTGTGAGAAGTTGTTACAAATTGACTAGAGAACAACATACTCCAAATCCAAGATTTTCCGAGGTAATCTGTATTTGTTATATAATAAACAAAATTTCGAAAAAATTTTACGAGCGATTTTTTTGAAAAACTAAATAAAGCTTCTTCGATGTTACATAAAAGTGTATGCAAAGTTTTGAGGGGCTTCACCATTTAGAAGTCGAAATATTTAATGTTGAAAATTGCAACTTTTAACACACCCTCTTATGAGAAACTACTAAAAATTGAGAAAAAAAAAGTTGTTGCAAATTGACTAAAGAACAACATACTCCAAATCCAAGATTTTCCGAGGATTTGTATTTTTTATATAATAAACAAAATTTCGAGAAAATTTTACGAACGATTTTTTTGAAAAACTAAATAAAGCTTCTTCGATGTTACATAAAAGTGTATGCAAAGTTTTGAGGGGCTTCACCATTTAGAAGTCGAAATATTTAATGTTGAAAATTGCAACTTTTAACACACGCTCTTGGGAGAATCTACTGAAAATTGTGATTTTTATAAATAAATATCTCGACCTCTACATGGTGAAACGTCTTAAAATTGAGCGAGCTATTAAATATCGCTATTCTCTTTGTGTAGTTCAAATTTGAAAGAATTCTAATCATAGGAAAATTCGCATACAACGTCCTTAGTCGGACGGTTCGAGCTTTTGATTCTTTGAAAAACGCTTTTTTAGTCGAGTGCACATTGGGTCAATCTAACCCGAGACGTTTTTCAAATCTTTCCGGTAAATATGCTTTTTTTTGTAGAGAAATTTTTTGTAGAAAATTTTTTATATTTTATGGCCAGAAATTGATTTTTTGACGAAAACGAAAATTAAATGTCAAGGAATCGGTGATGGAAAATTTTTGGGGTCATCATGACCCAGTATGCACTCGAAGGGATAAAAATCTTCAATCACACTTACTTTTCTCTTGTAAGTCGATCCCTTCAAATCGTATTTCTGATGCAACTTTACCGCCGAGGGCAGAAGATTGTTCATTGCGATCAACCTAACATTTTTACTATTGCAACGGTAGCAATAAAGGCCGAAGAACTTTGGTAATAAAGTTCTTGGATTCTGATTTAAATTCTGCAATAGAAAATAAAGCGAATAACGATTACAAAAAAGTCCAAAAGATTTTTAAATTATGGGAATTAAGGTCATAGATCAGTCCCCGTGAACCTCGTCTTGAGTTTCCGAAATTTGAAATTCTTCGATGTCGTTTGACCAATCACAAAAAGGCCCCGTCAGCCGAGGCAGGACGATGGTAAAAATCCGCTGACGGAGGCTTTTTGTAATCGCTGAAATCGTGTGCAAGATTTTTAATTTCAAAAATTCAAAAAAATTTATAAAAATTTATAAAAATTTTCGTAAAATTTATAAAAGTTTTACAAAAATTTAGAAAAATTTAACAAGGATTTATAAAAATTGATGAAAATTTTACAAAAACTCAGAAAAATTTATAAAAATTTTACATAAGCGTAATTAATGGTTTTTTAATTACCATATAATATCCAGGCAACAGAGTTTGCAAAAACTCTCCTTCCTTATGCTGTACAGTCTTTATAATAAATTCGTCGTCCTCCGTTAAATAAAAGATACTTCCGCTAGCGCCAGGATTGGATAATTCCCGCAACGGCGCGCTACACATAGACATCTGCAAAAGAAATGTCCCAATTAAGTTCCCAAAGTCCATAAAAATGAAAAGAACCTGAGAAACGGTCGAAATTATAAGACGAAAAAAAAGAAGTGGACGATGAAACTTGCCAAAAAATCGTCCGGCTGAATGCCGAACAAATCCCTAAAGTATCGAAATGCTATTGGAGCGTAATTTTTGAATTTGAACTCGGAAAAATGGTGAGCCGGTGTGTGGTTCGAGCCCTCGCTGGGAAAATTCGTAGTTTCCACCGTCATGAAATCTTGCATGAGTAAATCTCTTTCGGGTTTGCTAGCGAGACCGCCGACAGCGTGTTGTATTCCCAACTGTATGGATCCCATGATTTGGGTCGTTTGGATCTGTGTGAACATTGAAAAAATAAAAAAAATCATTAATAAATGTTCAGACCGCATTTTTTCGATGATTCCACGGATAATTAGAAATCATTGAATTTATTGAGACAGCAAACCTTTTTGTAAGTGATCTCTCCCCCCACGCCGACTCTCCGATGTCCAATTTTTCTTTCCCGCTCCGATTTGTTTCTGGAAACTCCGGCAGGAGTTTTGGGTCCGCCGCTGCCATGTTGAGTGGCTGAAGTCTGTGTGAGAATGGAACGTTAGAAACTGCGTATCGCTCGAGAGCCACAAAGTAACGAGGGGGAATTATTTACGTCGTTTGAATCAGAAACTTGACTTTTGTCGCTAGAATCAGGATCTTCGTAGAGGGCAAGGTCACAGGGAACGTTAACTTGACAACGATGCAGTTCTGACATAACGAGCGGGATCTTGAACGATTTTTTTTCCGCGGTTACTGGGGCATTTCTCCAGACGAGCTAACGATAGTCAAATATTTATTCTTGACAATAAAAACAAAGACAAGTATTTCCGATTATCGACAAATTTTTTTTTTTTTCATTAAAGGAAGAAGGAAATATTATTTGTCGATTTTTTAATTGACGAGGGGCACAAAATCTGATTTTTTTACTCACATCAAAGGCTGTGACTTTTTCCCCCGCCGATTTATCTGCAAAGACATTTTTTATGTTGTAATTCCCAATTGCGTTCTCTTAATTATTTTTGTGATAGAATAATCGGGATAATTGGGAAGAAAAAATAAAAATATTCATCGTGATTTATTGGGCTTTTTCGTATGCAGGAAAATAAAAATAGCTGTGAGTAAATAAACGTCTATAATGACGAGAATAACAATAATAATAATAACTATAGTGATAATAATAATAATAAGGTGTAGAATCATGAATATTCAAGGATATGGAAAAAAAAGCATGTAAGGAAACATTCCAAGAATCATGAATCACGATTAAGATGCTTGGAACTAGAAAATCGCGTCAGCTGTCAAAGTTCACACCCGTGAGTAAGAGGGGCACGTCAAAATTGACACTTCTTCGGACGTCACATCTGACATGCGCGATTTTATCAGACGAACTCGAAAAAACGAATCGTACCAAAAGGATGTGTGGAAAAAAAAGATCGGGGAATTGTTCGGTTTGACAGGTGGGAGGAGGATTTAAATGTCACTCCGAAAAACGAGAAAGGTTTTGTTGGAAACGCGAGGTTATGGAATAAACTTTTGACAGTTGGGAGGAAATGTGAATTTCGAGGCGGAATTTTGTAAATAATCGTCGTTCGCTCACCGTCTTCGTCCCCGGAATCATCGGTCCTCGACGGAGCATCGGAGCTTCGGGTCGGCCCTCCGAAACTCGTCTCGACAACCTCAATCACATCCACATTGTCGCCCGAAGCCATTTTGTACCTTGGCCCCTCCCCCGCTTGTCAAACGAGACAAACTCTGTGTTATTTTTTGCCCCTTTTTTTGCAATCTCCAGCGATGAGCCCGAATCACCCGAAATTTCGGAGTGACAATCCTTCGGGGCGAGGATTATTTCTATTTATTTGTAAATGAAATCGCACAGTCTCTCGCATTATATTTCGACCACATGTTTAATCCCGTTGATGGGGGACTCGGAGAAGCAAACTTTTCGATTCGTCAGCCCGGCGAGATCCTCGCTCGCACATCGTAACTCACGCACGCAAGCACAAAACATAAATTAAAAAAGCGGACTCTTCTCGTTCCTTGTCAATCTCTTCCACCGCACAGTACTTATGGAAGAGAGCAACTATTTTGTTTTATCCAGTTTGAGGGAGAAAAAAGAAGAAAATATATGTGTACGGTGTCCCGTAATAGAATGACAAGTTATATAGACATATAGATACGCCCACGGGCACGATCCCCGAGCTAAAGCTTCTTCCGGAGTATACGGGAAAGGCTTCGTCTATTGACCGGACGCCATATTGGATTTTCGACTGTGATTAATCATGAAATATAGAGTTGTATCGGAGATGCCCGAACTCTGACGCGAGCAAGAAATCACTCGTCTAAAGTTAGCTTCCCGGTTTCGAAAAACGATTTGTTTTTTTTTTAAATATATTCCTCGTCAGTGATCCGGAGCTTGTTAAATCGCTTATTTGAATGTATAACCTCCTTTTTTCCATAAATTCTTCAACAGCGATCTATTTTTTCTTCATCAAAATGATTGTTTTGCAAAAATGAACGGAAGTGCGAAAATCCACGTGTATGTCTAGTGTCTAGTTCACTAGGTTTTCAGTTTTCCCACCAGAGACGGTGTAGCACTGCAGCAACGCACGTAGCTTGTACAGTTTCAAGCGAAGCGCTCACTCTGAGTAAACATGGCGCTCGACCTCACTGTCAAGGTACATCCAGTTGTTTTATTCCAAATAGTCGATGCATATGAGCGTCGGAATTCGGATTCCCTGCGAGTCATCGGAACTCTGCTGGGTAAGTTTATCGCAAAACACTCAAATTATTGCTCGCAACAATTTAAAAACATTTCTGCTTCATGTGCGACCTGCCGATCGCATGCTGCACGGGCGCAGGCTTCAGCCGAATTTTCCGTGAATTTAAACCACTTGGTAGCGTGACACTTCAACCGATTATTACTTTTCTCACTTAGAAATCAACTAGTGCAATCATCTGGTACAAATTAAACTCACTTTTTGTTATTTCCTCGTGATTTGCATTCCTAACCTCAAAATTTCGATTCTGGCCGAAGAAACGTTCGAATAATTACGTTTTTTCGATTTCTCTTGCTGTCAGAACAATTTCCAACCCAGTACGATAATCACAGTCTCAAATACAATTGCATTTTGCCCCAAAATCCTTCTAAGGCTCTCCAATATTTCGTTAATCACGAAGTAAATTACTTTTCTTCAAAAAAATCGATCATAATTTTTTTTCAAAACAAACAATTGAAAAACCGTTCGAAACTGCTGCCCCAGTTCATTTCCTTGAAATCGTAAACAATGAAATAAGATCGAAATGTCATTGAAAAACAGGAAGTGCGGAAAAGGGTATCGTCGAAGTGACAAATTGCTTCTGCGTCCCGCACAAAGAATCCGATGACCAAGTCGAAGCGGAACTCAATTACGCCATGGATCTCTACGATCTGAATCACAGAGTTAACGCTCAGGAAAACATTGTCGGATGGTGGGCGACGGGCAAAGAAGTTACTAATCATTCCTCCGTTATCCACGAGTATTATGCCAGAGAATGCAACAATCCGGTCCATTTGACTGTCGATACGACTCTCATGAACACCACAAGAATGGGCATAAAAGCTTACGTTTGCGTACAACTCGGAGTCCCCAACGGCAAACAGGGATGCATGTTCACCCCCGCCAAAGTCGAGGTAAGTGCCAAACCCACGATTTTCCTTGACGAGAAAGATTCAGAAAAATCACCAAACTAATCATACAGGAAAAAAGAAAAACCTGGAATAATCTGTCCAATTCCATTTTGTTTGCCATTAATTGAGATTAATGAATCAATAAGAATTGATTACAAATTAATTAATATTAATTAATTCTTATTATTATGGCTAATTAATTCCATTTCAAAAACCATGACAGTTTTCGTACCGATTTTGTGTTTGGATCCTAAAAAAAGATCGTTTTATTGTCCTGACCAAATGTTGGCCAAAAACCTTGAGCTCTGCTCAAGAGAAAACAGAATTTTTGCCTGTTGCCATTTTTGAACTGTTGCCTTCCAGCAATGCAAACTTCAAGCTCAAATGCTAACGATGGGTAATTCGTGGCGAAATCGTAAAAAGTCGTAAAAAATATTTTGCATGAAATTGTTATTGAAAATTTTATTTATCGAAGACGAAAAGTTATTATTATTTGTTCAAGGATTCAAAGAAGGCCCACAAATTTTTTCAGATTTTTTCTAAAGTTTTAAAAACGTGAAACAAGCGAAATAAAGAAACGAGTCATCGTTAGTTTCAACGGTTGCTCAAAAAATCGTTAGCTGACGAGGGTTAAACAGTTTATTGATATTTATTGAAAATCATTGTTACGGGAGAGTGAGGAATAATTTGTTAAGACACTGAAAATTACGTCGACGAATTGGTTGCCAACAGATAACTTGCTACGAGCCAGAAATCGTGGGACTGCAGCTCTGTGCAAAAACCCAAATTCCCAACAACCTGACGACAGTAGCAAAGCCGAGTGGCGGAGTGGAGCCAATGATGGATCTCGCCCAAATAGCCGAAGCGAGTACAAAGTTGCTGGCGATGTTGGATCAAGTGCTGAACTACGTGGACGACGTTCTTTCGAACAAACAGCCTCCGGACAATCAGGTTGGCCGAGCTCTTTTGGACATGGTCCATTCTGTACCGAAAATGAACACGGATCAGTTCGACGAAATGTTCAATAGCAACGTTAAGGATTTATTGATGGTCGTGGCGCTCTCGCAATTGATAAAAACGCAGCTGCAGCTGAACGAGAAACTCACGCTTCTGACGACCCTCTGAGACTGGAAGGAACGTCACAATCGTCACATCGAGAAACAAGCGACAGTGAGGGCTTATAACGAACGATAAAACTCAGAGAAATGTAATATCGATGTATGGAATAATTTTGATGGATTTTCGAAGGAATAACAGAGCCATTTTTCCGATAAATAATTTATTCTCCTTCCCAAATCTTATGAATCTCCCAGGCTCGCTGGACGAACCAGCAGAAAAATTCTCTTTCCTTCTTTCCACGTTTATTCGTTGTCGATCAGACAAGCCCAGTCGGGCACTCGGTTGCTCTGCAAATACGTCTCTTTGGTCAAACATCTCGAAGGCAAATCTGCGATTCCAAATATCGCCCCACCCAACCATGCCGTGTAATTCGCTTTACTCGGCGCCGTGTGGAACTTTAACTTTTTTATCTTTAGCTTGTCCGCGTACAAGTCGCTCGCCAGCAAACTCATCAACTCCGATTTTAAACGACTCGCGAAACCTTTCGCCATCGTTGTACCGCCTACCAAAATTATATTCTCAGCCAGTGGTCTCCTCGTGTCGATTGGGCACTGAAAATAATAATTAACGTTACATTTTCTGGCAATTGCTCGATTAATCGATTCTAAGAGTCGTTTCAGACTTTTTTTTCGTATTGCTGAGTTTTTGAAACAACGAGAAAAATCTATTTGATTACTTTGACTATCGCATCGAGGATCATCGTCGGTATACTGAGATTATCGTTGTCTCGTTCCCACAATACTTCAAACGCCTTTTCTCTCACTTCTCCAGGAATAGTGAAGGTTTGTATTCCGGGATACTTGACGGAAGGTGGAGGAGGCAGAGCCTCGTCAGTTTCCAATTTTTTCGAGCGTTCCATCGTCGTTACGAAGCACGTTCTTACTTTTATATCTTCTATGAGATTTTCATCGAGTTTCAAATCCGGCAACGTTTTTTCCAATTCGTTCTTAATGCATCTGGAATTTCGTTCAAAAAATTTGAGACACTTTTGAAAAACTGGACGAAAAGTTGTTTCAAGTGCAAAAAGCCATTGTGGATCAAGTTAATAATTTCATTCTCGATCTATAAATTCATATTTCAATTCTTTCGTCACGTTAAAATTCTGTTTATAAAAAAAAAATTTTTCCAAATTGTTGTCAGTTTTTATTCGATTCATTTTAAATCGGAAATTCAGCTTTTGCTCGACGCCCAAAGGAAAATTTTGACTAGGCCCTTGAGAAAATCCAAAAAACGAAAATTCTGATTCTTCCTTAACCCTCCACGGATCGTATGGTTTTTTATCGCTCCCCGTATTAAGGAGTCCTTTTCGTCCTGCCACGTAAATCTCGCATATTTTGAGAGAAAAAAATGTGAAAAAATTCTGAAATACTCTCCATGGACTCTCCTTCAAGGTTTCATAATTGCGAGTCATTTGTTCTATTTTTAAATAAAACGTTTCGAAAACCAAGATTTTCGAAAAAAATTGTCGCTCGGGTCGAAAAAGTCCCGTAAGATCTGCGGGCGATGGATAATTCATGCTCGACAGAAAAGAACGGCCGTACTCACTTGTGCACGGCTTGAGCCCCGAGAGGCAAAGATTGCCAAGCCTTGAGAACAGGGACGCCTTCGAAAATCGGTATCAGAGTCGCTTCCGCGTAACCCACGTCCAACACAAGAGCGGTGTCCGTTCCGAGAGTGCTAATGACGACCAAATGCGTAGGGAGAAGCATTAACGAGCCAATTTCAAAATGTCGGAACAAAACTTTGGCGAGAGTTTCTCTAAATTGTGTGGGTAAGAGAAGAGATTCGAGAACTATGACCCTCAAGTCTTTGGGACTTATTGTCGCGTGTCTGGAAAAAATAAAAACTCGTTAAACACGAAAGTTGACAATTTTGTATTTTTTTATCGTTTATCGTCATTTTTTTAATTTAAAACGATCTATCGAGTTTTTGGTTTTTTTTAAATGATTTTTTTTATTCGTACCTGAAGAAAAGTGCGTGCAAAAATTCGACGAGCAATTGGTACAAATCTTCCGTGTCGTTGTACTCGAAAATCTGTCTTATTTCTTTCGTAACGGAGCATTTTACTTCGGTCCTGATAATACCACGTGGCGACGGTTTACCGCCATATCCGAATCTTTTTGGGATGAAAAAACAAAGGACGATTAATGCCACGAGGCTAGAACGATCGGCGATGATTGTTTTTGCTTTTGGAATAATGGAAAAAACGCGATGCGAGCTTATTACTTTGTGTACGCTGTGCCGATGTCCAGAACCATCACTTGCTTGTCCGCCACGTACCGTATGCCCTCGTACGGCCTGTGCATTTTCGTAACACTATTTAAAGTACAAATATAACAATTTGTAGGTTCATTAACATTCTCGCAAAATTACCTCATTGTTGAAACGACAAGTTGTTTTCACTGTCACCATTCGCGTCAGCCGCGAGTGACAGCCTCGAAACGATGTCTGGAATGGGTGGGGAAGGTCTCATTGAATGTGAGTTCAGAAACGATTCGACAGATGACGCCGCTTACCAATTCGACGATGTCGACGGAAACCGAGAGTTTTTGGGGGAGGCTTCTTCCGGTTGTGCAATTAAAAAATCATGTGGAAATTCCCGTATTTATTGCTTTTTTTGTGAGTCCTTGTTATTTCTTTTGCGAGTTTCTCTGCCGTTCGGCCGTTCTTGACGAAATTTTTAATTGCTCGCGTAAATGATTTAAATGTTTCGTCTCGTATCCAGATATCAATTGAAAAATTAAAGATTTAATGAATTTTACATATTTCTATAATCCGCAGATCAATGAAAAAGACTCCGCATTACAATTGTCAATGAAAAAATTCGATTTATTTTTGTTATAATTCGACGTACAAAATATCGATGTATTTCTTATTACCTAGTATTAAGTTGCAAAGAACTGATCATTTTTTTAAAAACCGGAATATGGCACAAATGATCATGGAATGAAAATAAAAATGAATCTTTATCGATAAATCTTTTGAAAACAAATAGCGGAATAAAAATTGACATTTTCGAAAACTGACGTTCATTTTCGGGAAAAAATGTCGATATTCAGTGGAAATTGAATGGGGTACTTCCGAAAAATTATCGGAAATCTATAATATTAATGTAAATAATGGTAAAACTTCATGCAGTTTTCAAATAGCGGAAAATATTCGAATCTCTGTACCGAATACCCTTTAACAAGATGAGAATTTTCGCATTTTTTTTAAAACGCATTATACACGAAAATTCTCTTACAAGGATCATTAAAAAGTTGTGGGTCGATTGCGTCTATGCGGAATCGTCTCCCCTCGGTTCAGTTTTTGCTGCTGAGGGATTTCCAGACAAAATCTTTTTTAAGCACATAATCGTCGCGGAATCATTCTCTACAAGTGCTTCCTCCATAACCGGTGCACTGTTTCGAATCAAGCGGAGAGCTTCGTTTTTCAATTTTTCGCAGTTGAGCTTATCAGCAAGGATAACATATGCAACAACGTTGTTTTTGGTAAGAGATTCTACCATGACAGATTCACACTTGTTTTTCAGATCAGGAACATCGTAGAAATCAGCAATTCCAATCATCTTTTCAACCATGTTTTTCAACTCAGTTACTTCTCCACCGTAAAGATAGTTGAGGAACTGTTCGAATACCTCCACATCTCTATCCACGATCTGAACCTTGCTGTCTCTTTGTTCTTTCATTTCATTTAAAAACATGGCTTCAAAAACTGTGCTTTGCCCTGCGAGAACTGCTTTGTGAGCATAGAATGTTTTCTCTCCCAGCACCAAACTGACGTCACAGAAAGCTTTACGGTCAAACATACATTTAAAGTTTGCCAGAATATTTCGCGGTGGATAATCGCACTTACTCAACATTACGGATGGCGGCGTTGTCGCATTTGCAAGACTGATAGAGTCGGATGCTCTCGTGATAGTTATCGTAAACAGTATGACGACTGCCCCGTTTGTATCAGTTTTCCAAGTTAGACCAGAAATATCGGTGTTGAGCAGTGATTGGTTGCTTGAACAGCCATTCCTGCTGGCTGTCTGATGACCATACGACGATCTACTATTGATCTTAACCCCCATCGAGTTTGTTGTAGAAAAAGCTCCCCCGGTTTGAAGCGAACCATCTGCGTTGATGTAGTGGTTCATTGGATACGTATAGCGTTTCGAAACTGGCCTGCTATAGTATTTAATTAGAGAACAATTGTTCCTAATGCAACAAACTACTTTCATTGCTTCAATCTCCTCAGTATCTGAGAATTGTACAGTCACAGCCATGTCCAAATTTGTTGGGGATAAAAAAATGGTGCAGGTATATCCATTTGTACCGTTGAGATAGAACATGGGAGAAACGACTCCATTTTTGTAGGTTGAATCGTAAAGCAGGGACCAATTGTTTAGTGTCCACGTGTATTGCGTGGAATACTTTCTTTGAAGTCCCATATGATGTTCATACTTTTCTAGCGATTCTCCAGACATCTCTGCAGCTTAGATTTCTGTCATTCGCAATGTCAAATCTGAAAAATAGATTGAAGCGTTCGTGTACGTCAGTAATCATGGAAATACTGGCTATTGCCTACATTCGGTGATTATTGCGCTTTTCCAAGGTGGAAGTCTCCTGGATCGGGAAATCGTTATGCATACAACAATGTCGTTCGAAATCTCTATGTATTGGCTTTGGTTATACCTTGTCCTCCGAATGGGCTGGTTTTTTTCAATCGCGCTTCCACTATCCAAAATCCACGGGTATCTGTAATCAACGCAATACTTTTATGGTACGAAAAATTTTGGAATTGTAGAAGAAACACAACATACTTTCAGAAACGGATGCTCGAATATTTTTTTCTAAACTGTTTTGTGAGGCGTGCAACTAAATTGGGGCACGGTCATGTTTGTGACTTACGTATCGCGCTGAATAAAGAAAAAAAAAGCGGCGTGTAATCTTTGCACGAAATATTCCGGGATTGCCTGTGTTCCCTTGTTTTCACGTGTAGCGCCAAAGCTGAAAATGTTGACCTTTATCGCTGCATATCACGTGACTAGGAAATCGGTTTTCGAGACCAATCAGATCAATCCTGCAAGCAGCCATGTTGACGCTGCTCAGGGAGACTTCTGGCACTTTCTTTTTCTTTGGCTTGGCACTCTTGGCAGTACACGAGTTCAGGTTCAGCGCGTTGCGTCTTGAGAGTGTTTTTCGGAACCGGGGCTGAGATCAAGTTTATTTTTTTGTATACTTCTCTAAATTAACTGAAAAAATAATTAATCGGATAGAGAATTCTAGAGTGCAGTGAAACCTTGATAAAATTTCATCCACCGAAAGTAATAAGGAATGTAAATATAAATAACCCTAACCTCAAAATCATCACGGACTGCGAGCTACATTGATCGATCATCATGAAGATCACGAGGTTGAAAAAGGTCCAGAAAAACTTGGGTTTTTATGTAAATAATTACAAATTCCGTGAGCCTTATCAAGTCCTAATCGATGGAACATTTTCCTTCGCTGCTCTCGAAGTGAGTAACCAAAATTACGTCAATTTTTGAATTGTTCATCTGAAACCATAACCCAAACAAAAAAAAAGATAAATTATCATTTCTACAGTATCTTACGAACTTTTAAGATTTATTTTCAACTTTTCAGAACAAATTCAGCATCCAAGATCAATTACCAAAATATTTCAACGCGCAGACAAAATTATTGACGACGCCATGCGTGATCCTGGAAACAGAAAAATTGGGACCCAAAGTTTACGGAGCTATGCTTATCGTTAAGCAATTTGCAGTTCATCGCTGCAAACATGAAAAAAATCCAACTTCCGGCTCCAAGTGTCTACTCTCCATGATCGGAAAAGACAATTCGTCGAGGTTTGTTTTTCAATTTTAAAAACCCTCGGTCTTGAAATTTAGGCTTAAAACTTTCACCGGGTCTCACAGACCCCTCTACGGCCTAATTCAAATCCTTCGAGTGCACACCGGGTCATTTTGACCCGGACAATTTTCTGTCAGATTGTCAATTTCCGTTTAAATACTATTTGAAGAACGTTTCGGGTCAAATTGACCCGAGATGCACTCAGAGGAGGTGCGCACTCCAAGGGTTAATAATAAATGAAAAAATAATAAATATTTATAAATTTTTGCGACGAAATTTTATATTTCTTCCATCGATTCAATATTTTTGTGCATATTTTCGACTCAACGAGACTTTTCGTTTCTCTTTCTTTAGATATCTCATTGCGACCCAGGACCGAGAACTCCAAAGCCGTCTGAGAGCGATACCAGGAGTTCCTTTTTTGTATTTACACGGTAAAGCACCGGTGCTGGATCCGCCGTCGCAGGCGAGTAGGAAGCAAGCGGGACAGTTGTTGGAGGGAATATTAATGAATCAGACGCAGCAAGAGACAATAAATTCTCTCAAACAAATATCCGGTTTGGCGATAGAGCCAGAGACAAAATTAAAGAAGAGAAGAAAAGGTGGACCGAATCCTTTGAGCGTGAAGAAGAAAACGAAGAAAGAGGCTGTGAAGGGTGTAGCGCAGACGACAACATCCTCCGGGAAAGTGCGTAAAAGAAAGAAGCCAAAAATTTCTGCGCACATAAAACAAGCGTTGAAAATGTCGAAATGAATAAAGTACAAAATGACTGTATGAAACTTGGTTATTTATTATTTATAATACAATGTGTCTTGTTTTTCTCCTTTCGTTTTTTTTTTTTCCATATTTTTTGTATGATTAATCGAGGAAAAACATTTTCCCCACGTTATCGTCCGCTCGAAGTGTAAATCGCGATAAATCGCCTTGACAGAAACCAGCAAAATGATAAGTTGTCTTAAAGTTCATGATTTCTGCAAAATATAAAGAAAAAATAATGGGATATTCGTCATTCGCTTCGCAGTTGAAAATAAAATAATGTTCGTTTGTTATAAAAGAAAACATGAATGAAAAATGGAACGACATTCCAATTGAGATGCGGAGCTGTGATTTTTCCGAGTTGACGAAATATTGACCGGAGAATTTGAGCGTCGTAGCAATTTATTAACTTGTTGCGAGAAGATCGAAGGAAAAAACGACGAGCGGAGATTACGGCTTTGCCGAAATACTTTCGCGCAGAAAGTCTTGTCACTCGTTTTTGTGTGGTTTTTGTTTTTTTTTTTAAATAAAAATATTATCATCTACTAAATCTAATATACACTTGTGTTTAATCTTATAGGAAAAGAAGAAAGTTTAGGGACATGATGAAATTAAATTCACGAAGTAATGAATCGACTTGGAAAGTTGCACTAGAGTTTGGCAAATGCAATTGAATGAAACGATAGTACCAGTCTTTGACTCGTCGAGGACGATTCACGTTCATTGCCAACCGACGTTCCATTTTTTCGCCTTTTTTTTTCGTTTCAAACTCAAATTCCTCTTCGTTTTTCTTCTTTTTTCTTTTTTCCACCATTTCTCACATCACGAATTTTCAGTCAGTCAAGGAGGCGGCTTGAGGAGAGCGCGAGCTGCCATTCCCAACATTTTCATTCGCTTTGCCGAACGATGGTTCGGATTCGAGGCTACAAATGCCGCAAGCTGAGTCTGCAGTGTCATTAATACGGTTCCCATATGCTGTTGGGTCACCACGTCGTTCGTGTCTAAATTCAAAATCGCCTCTTCCAGCCACCTGCGAAACAATTTTCATTTTTTCTAAACATCTCATACATCAACTATTAACCCTCCTTGGGATCCTTTGGATCTTTTTCGACCGAAGCGACAACTTTCTTTCGGAAATCTTGTTTTTCAAAACGTTCTCATTCGAAATGAAACAAATGCGACGACTACAATAACTAGGAAACCTCAAAATAGAAAGTAGGAAAAAAAGAAAGAAGAAAGAAATCACAAAGAGCAAGAAAAAAAGACGAAAGTAGAAGAAACTAGAAAGAACAGAGGAAGTACAGACTTATAAACAATATCTTAAAAAATTTGTGAAAATTAAAGCGGTTAGACGATTTTTCAAAAAACTTCGTAAAATTCGAAGTCATCAAAATTAAACCGTTCAACCGATATTTCCCAAATTCAATACCAACCTTCCTATTATGATACTCTATTTATAAAAAAAAGAATTAGTAATAAATTTTAAAATTTGCGGAAGTTGGAGCGTCGACACCCTTTTTTTGAAAATTTCAAAACGTCGTAGAATTCGTATTTTTTTTTGCAATTACGACAAAATTTTCAGAGAATGAAGAGTTTGTATAGATTAACATCTGTGCAAAACGGGAGCCCTTTAGCTCAAACCGTTCTCGAGTTATAAACGTTTAAATTTTACAGTGCCAGAACATACACACACGCACACATCCGGACATTTTTTCTAGATATGATTTTCCGATGTTTTGGGACATTTTAATTAAATAAGGAAGCAAAAAGGAAAAAAAAACAGTAGAAAGTAGAAAAAAAAGTATAAAGGAGAAAGTATCGGAAAGAAAAAAGTACAAAAAAGAAAGAACAGAAAGTAGAAAAACAGAAACTAGACTATTCCATAATTTTTTCACATTTTTTTCTCTCCAAATACGTGAGAATAAGCGGTTGGTATACGATCCGGAGCACCATAAAAAATATGATCCGCAGAGGGTTAAGAATAAATAGGAATAAATTCATGAAATTTTGCTTCCTTTCCGTCAATTTGTTTGCTGAATTGTCGAGAGAAAATTTCTCACCTGTGCTTGAGTTCTGTGCGGTGTCCCAAATCGGCGGAGAGTTGTTGCACCAGAGACAAGATGACTGGTTGTTGAAGCATACAACGTTGTCCTTGTCCCTGAGGTCCCACCGTGCTCGAGAATACTCGAGACGGTTCTGTCTTTTCGCAAACTAATACGACGAGGCCCAAGTCACTGGCGCTGAGTGCTTGCTGGAAAGCGGCGTTCAATTGACCGCGTTGAATAAGAGAAAGAACTCGAGATTGAGCGTCTGCGACCGCAGGCACGGAGATGCAAGGTGTCGTGGCACGAGATCTGCAAATTTGTGAGTAAAAATCAAAGTTTCGCGAATTCTCTTTTTTCATAATGTCGAAAAATGATTGAAAAACATACCGAGCTCCAGCAATGTCGATCAATTGTTGATTGAGATTATCTCGTATGCATTCTCGAATATTCTTCACAGCCTCGTCCTGGAAAGCTCCGAAATTTCTCGCCATTTCATTTCGTAAATCCTCTCGAACGAGGTTCGAGGTACTCGTCATGAGCTGCAACGAAGTTTCGTTTTGCTGTTCGTTCCGATCGTGGCATTGTTTGTCCAACAACTTTTCAACGTTTTGTAAATCTGCCAAACGAGACAAACAATAAAAAATCTCTACTTTTCCTAATAACAGGAAAATATTTCAAGCAGAAAATTACGAATTGCTTTAGGAAAAAGTTTTTTTTCTAGAAGCGTGCTTTTTAGGCGATGTTAATTAAAATATTAACTCTCCGCAGGTCATGTGGGCCTTTTCGACCCCAGCGGCAACTTTTTTTTCGAAAATCTTGTTTTTTTTTTAAGTTTCATTAAAAAAAAAAAAAAAAACGAATGCAACGACTGTAAAAATTAATAAATTTTAAAGTAGGAAGATGGAGAATATTCCATAATTTTTTCAGATTTTTCTCCTCCAAATACGAGAGACGCAAGTGGCAGGACGAAAAGGATTCATAAGATCCGGGGCACCATAAAAATTCATACGATGCTCAGAGGCTTAAATTTGTTCCATTTCCTTGCAAATTAATCGACGAGCTTTGGGTGAAATATTTCGGATAAAAAATAATCTTACACTCATGAGTGCCTCTGGCGAATGCGTCCTGCACCTGCCGGAACATGGATTGACAGGCTTTTTCCATTCTGGACAAGAGAACATTGGCGAAAGTTTCTTTGAAGGCATTTTCAAGAGCCGGTTTGGCGGCGTTGGTTGCAGCGAGAGCGATCGTGTCTCTGATGTGTGGGCTGCCGATGAGCTGTGTCAAGTTTTCTCTCAAAAGAGCGTCGATTCTCGTGACGTCGGTTCTCAAATGAGCTTTTAACGGTTCGACAACATCGTTGACGACTTGGGGCAGAGCAGATTCGATTTTGTTGGTAATGTTGGTTTGTAGTTCATCGAGAAAATCGTTTTGTCGGGCGATGCGAGCGTAAAGCGTTTGTTCCATGGAGGCCAACTGTTGTTGAGAGGCACGAGCAAGAGCAGATTCGACTCTCGTGGCGATGGGTGTGTCCTGTCGAAGCCTGGTGACTTCAACGCGAAGTTCGCGAAGTTCCTGTCGTTGTTCTTGCATAGTTTCCAAAACAGTTTCGAGCTTTTTGGTCAATTGAGCGATGTCGTGGTCGGGAAGAAGGCGAGGTTCTGGGATTTCGACTTCGTCGTCTTCCTCGTCTTCCTCGTTGGCTATTATGCCCGCTGTTTCATTTTCCTCCTTGACGACGCTTCCCTGGACACTTGTTTTTTCCTCCTTGTCTGCAAATTCCTCGGATTCGCGACCCGATTTAGACGCGGAAGGATGCTCTCGTCTCCACGTGTACGCAACATCCGTCCAGTTTTCTGGCGGCCCTTCGGACCATTCCTCGCCCTTCAACTCCGCACGAGGAGATTCTTTCTTCGCTTCGTCCTCTGGGAACTTTACGAAATCCTGCATCGCCCGTTCACCAACGTCTATCAACGAGACTATCGGAATGTCACTCCAGTCGTTGCCCACTCCCTTGACCCAATCTTCCGCGTTTATGTCCGCCAACACTTCCTCCTCTTTTTCCTCTTCCTCCAAACCAGCGAGGAAAAGGATTTCTCTTACCTCCCGAGACGTGCTACTGCCACCGCTCGGTGGGGCTTGCTCAAGTTCGCTCGTCGCCAATGGCGGGTCTGTCGCGTTTAAAGCTTGAACGGCTTGCGCCAGCGATGGACTCGCTGAGATCACTGTTCCGAGCTCTGGACTCGCTCGATTCGAATCTGCACGAAAAAAACAAAGAAATCGTTATCTTCGCGCTACGTATTCTGAGTAAATATTTATTTTTACGCTTGTTATTTTTATCTCTCTGTATATAAAGCTCTCCAACAAAATTGTGTTTGTGCACTTTTCACGCAAAAACCACTGAACCAATTTTGATGAATCTTACACAGGAATGAAGCTCATGAATCGGAATAGTTTTTACGCTGTATTGCATTCCGATAATTTTTTTTTTTTGGGAACCCGACCCAAAAAATCACATTTTTCGTCATATTTTCCATTTTCAAAGTTCACAAGCAACTAAAAAATGATAATAAATCAAAAATCGCTAATTACCAATTTAAAGATAATTCGAAAACGAAGATTATGAGCAGTGACTGGAGTGCCAATTTGTAAAAAAAAAAAGTTGTAGCGATTTTCGTAAAATCAAAGTTTGAAGACTTTGAAAAAATTTTTTTAACTTTTCATAAAAAGCTAGCTGTACCCTTTAGCGCCAGTTTTAAAATAAAATTGCTCCCATTTACCGTTGTTTTCCTTTTTGGAAGGCGAACTGAATGCATCAGGCGTCATGAGATTTAAAGCTCCGTTAACATTGGTCGCTCCTTCGATCGTTACCGAACGATCTTCTTCCTCCCCATTTTCCGCGGTGATTCCATTTTGATCGTCGTGTCTTATGTGTTGCTGCAAATCCTCGGTATAATCCAGAGAATCGTGGGTCAGAGTGTCCATCAAGCAATTATTCGCCATTTGATGAACCGGTCGAAAGGCGATGTGACATTCTTGCAGGGATTTCGGCTGGACGAGATACATTCGTATGACGAATTGATCTTCGTTCTCGTCTTCGCAAGGACAAAGGTCCTCCAGCGATTCGCCGGTCGGACGAACTTTCCGCAGACCCGCGTCGACGATTCCGAAGCTCAATATCGGATACGGCAACAAAAATTCCGAAATCGTGCTGACGCAAGCGATTCCATCATCGCTGTCTTTTGCCAAACACAATATGTACAAACCCTTGTTACATATGTCCGAGAGAAGCAAGAAACTTGCACTCAGATCCAAACCAGCTTTTAATATCGGAATTTTTCCACTTATCGGCGACGGATCGAAACGTATTGTTTGCAGACAAACCCACTTCTCGCACGACCAAACTTTCAACTCGGAATTATTGTCACAGCCTGTTATTGCAAATCGCCAGAATTGAGCACTGCAAGTTTTAAAAAAACGTGTTTTTTTCTTATGAATTAATTCCATCACGATTATTCATTATCTCATCAAAATTCCAGACGTTTATTGGAAAATTATGACTTCCTGGACATTTTCTCCGAGGCTTGATTAGACCGGAGGTTCAAAAACACTTTATTATATTTCGTACGACTCGTTTTCATAGTTTATCACAAGACTAAAGGGTGCATCGTTGGAAAGCAACGAAAAAATATATTTTTATTTATTATTTTGATAATTAAGGTAGTTCTGTCGGTTTTAGAATTAGTGTTCAGAATTTAATAAAATTTGGGATAGTAGTAGATGATGATTAGAAAAGGATACAGTCAAAATTTCAAGAGGCTACAGAGAACCAGAAAAAAAATATTTGCATTGGTAATTTCGTACATTTAACATTGAGTCTTATGAGAAATCTGTTTTTATTGTATTTTACAATGAATTCTTATCGATTCTTAGGAGAAATTACAGTTTTCATTGTAAAATACAATGAAATGTATGAAATCGATGTTAAATTCATGAAATTACCAATGCGAATATCTTTTTTCTGGTTCTCTGTAGCCTCTTGAAAATTTGACTGGATCTTTTTCTTATCATAATCTACTACTGTACCAAATTTTATTAAATTTTGAACGCTAATTCTAAAACCGACAGTACTACCTTAATGCGCTCGTTACAATTTTTCTGGTAAATTCAGTTTTCAAATGGCAAAAATTTGGCTCTGCTACAGAAAATAATCGCGAACTTGAAATTTTTTAGTTTATTTATGATTTACTCACTCTGGTTGGTAGTTTTTGTGATCGTCAAGGAAGAACATCGAAGATATAGGTCTGCCTTCGTGAGGTCTCCACTCGTGCAAACAACTCGGTTGTTGAAACGCGTTACCGTGGATTATAACTTGGAAGAACTTTATTTCACCGTCCAAACTGGCGGTGGCTATGGCCGTGCCATCGGGACTGAGTATCGCTTCTACTATCGTTCCTGAGTGTTGGCAAATTTCTGTCATGCCGCCGCAATCCCTTACCAAGGGATCTGTCAACTAGAAAAAAAAAAATAAAAAAATTCTGAATAATTGAAAATTGGCAACAGCGAGTCGCAGCGCGATAATTTTGATTTTTCATTTTTTTTGACACTCAAAACTTTTTGCTCGGCATTTGAAAATGAAAAAATAATCAGTTTCTTGGTTTTAAGTTTGATGAAAATTACTTTTATGGGTTGAGGTCCAAGCAAGCTCGACACACTGTCCACTGACCAAAGTTCGGCTTTGGAACCTCTGGTAACGAGTAAAAACTTTGAAACGTCGTCGCCCTCGCTAACTTCGTCTTCGGGGATGTAAGGACACCAAATAACTCGATGACTCGTCGGCGACACGTCTTCCGTCTCGACTTGGAGTATCAACGTGCAAACTAGATTCGTGGGTGTCGAATCGATCGTGTGGACAAACAAACATCCCAGAAAATCTATGCTCGCCAAAACGGCTCCGGAAACACGCGCAAATGCGAGGTCTTGGATGGCTCCACGCATTCCTCGGAGGAGAGCACGTTGCTCTCGCTCTTTGTATACCACACGCACGACTCCTGCGCCGCTTCCAGCTACGCACAAAATATTTCGATTAATCAAATGATTTTTCAGGAAAATTCGATCACGGAACTTTCCAAATAATGAGAGGCGACAAAATCGACTTTTCAGCAAAGTAGATTGAGCGTTTTGGCCGTGGAATTGGATAAAAATATTCTTACAACATCCATGAATGGAAATGGAACAGTTTTCTTATCAATTACGTTCCTAAGTTCAATTTTTGACACTTTTAAGTATTCAAATCAATTTTTCACCAACTAAACCGCGATTGAAATGAATTTACTCTTCACCATTCTCTTCGGCATGAAAAAACGAAAAGATTCATGTACTTATAAATCAGATTACTGCTTTTGGAACGATTTTACGAACGAGAAACTGGTGAGGTCAATATTTAGGCGATTTTGTGGTTTGGAGGTAAAAAAAATGGGTTTGTAGTTCTGAGTTAACGAATAAATTCGCGTTGCTTCGGAAATATTGCTTGTTCACATTTTGGATGAAAATGGTCATGAAAGAAAGAATTGTGAAGAAAAAATACCTTTAATGCCGTAAGCCAAGTATTTGCCGGACATATGAACCGCCAAAAGTTGTCCCGTGTAGAATTGAAATTCCCAGGCAAAGTCGACGATACTTTTAAATTTCACTTTAGAGCTTCCGTGGTCGTTGCCACCGGCCGATGGAACGATCGTCACATTTTTGCTGACGAGTTCAACGGAATTTTCGTCGTCTTGTCCGCTGAATTTTCTGCAGAGCGAGAAATCGTAAAATGTTGGGAGAAAAAATGGTGCTGCAATTTTTACGAACGCTGGGAAAAAATTGATTGGGACGACCGAGGATGCGAAGGAATCGATTTCGAAAACATCGAATTTTTGGCAGGCGATGAAATGTTACAGGTGCGAATTGAACTTTGATATTGAAAATCGATTTCTTTGTTCGTGTACTTACACGGATTGTGGAAAAACCCTGAGGTTTTCTTCGCCGGCTTTGATCATGGTCGGACGATAATGGGCGATCTCCTGGAAATAGTGGAATATTTTCAAGTTGCGAAAATGCAGAAGAGTCGAACGAAAATACTGAATTGAGAGAGGAAAAGTTGTTGGACCGGGTTCGAAAATGAACTCTAACCTAAAAGAGCCGGTGGCACGCCTGCTAAGGCAGCTCTCCCCCCTCCGCTCTCTTCTCTTATTTCGTTGTTGCAAAAAATACAGAAATCTCAAAGTTTTTCATTATTTACCTCGAGAAGTAACAGTTCTCCGATCCTCGGGAGATCGATCTTACGAAGGAAAAAAATAAATAAATAATAATTGATCAATTACGTTTATTCGTTCGTTTGACTATCGCGGCATATCGCGGTTTTGAGGCCTTTTGTCCAGCGGAATCTCTTTTCCAACCCGAACACGCACACACACAAACACGACAGTCGCGCGCGGGGAATAGGATGATGAAAAAAAACGTATAGTATATAGTCCAAGACGTATATATTAGGTGGGGAATCAATTGCAATAAAAACAAGCTTCAGGTTGCACGAAAGGTGACCAGCATGAAGTCACAGTCCTACTTTACCTACATTGACATTGTAATTTCGTGAAAAGATTTATAAAACAAATATATTTGTCCGGACTTTTTCCCCGTGAAGGGGATTTGTTCTGCGACAAAAAATGCCACCTTTTTTTATGTTTTCAATAAACAAAATATTTGTGATCGAAAGGGGAAAAAAAATAAAAAATATGTGAACCCATGGAATGTTTAAAATCGCTGTGCATAATAAAATGTCAGTGAAGTAAGTATCGAAAAGTTTTCGAAACCACATCACTTGCTGTAAAGAGTCTAGCATCGAATCTAGATGCTCACTTGACTGGACCCCAGATTCACGACTGTGGGGTGGGCGACTGTGCCAATTCGGAGACAAAACGAAGACGTCTCGCGAAGTGATTTTGTTTACGTGAATCAATCCACAATCAAAATAGTTTTAAGGTCAAAGAGGTGAATATTTTCATGGGCTGTGATTACCTAGAACAGTAAAGAAATAAAAATCAAACTTTGGTGCCAATCAAACAGTGTTTCACCAAAACTGCGAGCATAACCTCAAAAGTCAGCATCGATAGCTCGGAAATTGAGCTCAAAATCAAAATTTCTCGCGTGGTGCAAGCAAAGGAAGAAAAAGGGAAGAAAAAGGTGAAAATGACTACAAGCGACAACAGCATTCCGTACGTATTGACCGGAAGTATATTCTACATGTTTGGCCTGAAATGGTGTTACGAGTACGCGAAATTTTGGGTGAGTCCAAAGCGTAGGAGCGAAGAGAAAACTGGCAAGTTCGAAAGATTAAAAATAAGTTGCGAGAATTTATTAACGAGTCACCCGATCGAAGGGAGTCTCAAATTGATAGCGACCGCGATAGGTCTGGCGGGTACAATGACAGGTGGTTTGGCGGACGATGGAATAGTGTCGCCAAAAGTTGTGCACGCAACGATTTATCTGTTCTTCGCATTCTCCGGCTTAGTGGACGTTCTCAATTTTTATTTTCCTCAAAACGTCACCAGTGGATTGACGAACCTTGCGTTAGCGCAGAGTTTCTTCGTCGAAGGTTTTCTCTTTGTGTGGGCAAGCGTAGAAGGCAGCGCCTCCGTTAACATAATTCTTGCTGCGGTTGTTTGGACAACTGCGCTCGCAGTTGCTCTGGAACTTGTCTGGCCTGAACTGAAGCTGCTCAGAGGATGCACGACACTTATTCAAGGTGGATGGATCGCGCTAATGATGCGAATGTACCAAAACCGCACGAGCCACGTAGAAAGAATCGCTCTGGCATTTTCCTGGCACGTCGCAGCTGCTTTTGCCGTCACTTTGTGTGTCGTCGCTATTACACGTAGCTGCATGCCTCGTCTGATCGTCCAAGAGCCGCCAGAAATCCCCATTTACGATTATTGCCACGAGCCTAATCAGGAGATTTAAATAATGGCAAAAGTTTGTCCGAATCTCGTGCGAAGAATCAACGCCTTAGGCAGTAGCTTTTGTAGTCGATTTGCTAGGAAATCCACGTCGAAAAAGAAGACTCTGTAATCGGTAATTCTAAGGATAAGGCGTTAGTTTTTTTTGAGAACATTTTTAAAATCGGTCCGGATTAAAATGACCCAGTGTGTCGACGGAAGGATAATCGTGAAAAAAACTGTAATTAAGTTAATTATGATGCCTTCTCTCTGTTGATTTTCTGTAGAAACAGAAAAAATGTAGTTTCATTTTCTTGTGATATTATGAAGTAGATTATGATATTTTTTTTGTATCCGTAAGAATTAGATTTTAACTCTAACGAATATTTGACTGGGGCATTTACGAATTATGTGCCTTTTGTGTTATCGATTCTTGCTTTAAGTTTGACACGAAGAAGTACTCTCCACACGTTGTATCGCATTGCATTTTTTCTCTTCTACAATTTTCCCCTTTAATGGACTAAGCGTTTTCCATCCAGTCAATTCTGGATTATATCGGGCCAAAAAGATTGTGATCGATACATTTTTTTGAACGATTTACAATGTACAATGTTAGTCAATAGCAATTTAAGCATCGGTGTTCAAGCCAGGGTCAGAAAAGCCTTCAATTAGTGCCCCTCCAACGATCAAAGACGAAAAGACAGCAGCGAAATTTGTTTCGAATTTCGATTCAATGACAAACTCGAGAAAATGGACTAAAATTTTCAACTGTTTCCGACCCAATTTTCAATGGAAATAAACTCCATGAAATAACGTCGAAAAATCATAAGATCGAATTCGTTTTCAATATCCACTCGCGTGGATAAATCTGCGAATTCGTTGCTGCCTTTTGCAAATTTTTCTAAGACATTATACAAACAATGATGAAGCAATAATAGACTAGAAATGAAAAAGTAAAAGCATTTGAAAAAAGAGGACCTTGAAGAACCTCCTCAATCTATATTATACTTGAAAAAACAACGACTTTTTATACCGAATTTAGAGAATACATCTGTTATATGACTTTCTGTTGTGCCACGTTATTATAATAATTGATAAAAACTAATTTTGTCAACATTTTGATACCCAATTTGTATATTTATTAAAATTGAATAACCACATACTGAAACGTTTCTCCTTATTAAAATAGATCCATGAGTTGCGATCCTAACAACGCTGGTAAATGTAGTTTCCTCCATTCCACTGTATTTTTCCAATCGAACGGAGAAACCATGCGAAATTAAACGTAAAAACATAGTTAGCAACCTATTTTGACGCCGGGGCAGACAATAAACCAAATTCATTCGGTCAAAGAATTGCAAAAAGATTCAACAGGATGCCATAACATGGTCGTAGCGAAAGTTTCATCATTCGGACAGAATAACATTCACCATTGGGCAGATGAAAAATCGTAGAAAATCAAAATCTATTATGAGACTTTTTCCTCAACCCGTTACTCGGTAAGACCGATTTGAAGTTTCTGTGACGCCACCTTGACAAAGTGACACGAACCCACTCGTTCGTGTGGCTCTAAAAAGTTCCCTGAGAAATTCTAGGGAATCAAATGGCTGGAAATCGTCAGATTATATTGGAACAGCTCGTGAGTCATTACCGACTATTTGAAACTACGTTGGGTACGGAAAACCCCAAGACTTTGCCACATAGGTTGCAAGGCAGTCGAGTCGGATGGTATTGATAAGTTTCTACCACCTCAATTAGTTTTTCTCGAACCATCAGCCGTTGAGTTTGAGTCTTCTCTGCAAGCGTTTCAGTCGGACGACCTACTCACATCGTTTCTGAATGACGATCGTTCGTCGCTCGTTCCCAATCTTGCACAAGTTAGTCGAAACTGACAGAAACTATGATCGAAAACAATTTTGAGTACAGTGACGGTAAACATGTTTATGTTACCTTCGAGCATCAAAGATATTTTCATTCGGTGTGATAACCCTGAACGGATTCAAAACGAGGTCGGGACATAAAATCACACGACAACGCTTTTTTGGCGGAAAGGTTATCGATTGATGAAAAACAGATGTCGTTGGACGAGGTAAGATAAACATGTGACGCACACAATCACGTGTTATACCAACGTGATTCCATTATTCGATATCATTATTAATTACCTACGAGCAGGTTATTCCTAACGAGGTATCTAATGACTGTTCATAGTCAGCATGAGTCAACATGCTCTTCGCTTATCTAGCCTCCGCCTATGATAACGGGTGAGTATGGAAATGAAATTCTACGTTTTATCTAGAAGTGTATTTATTGTAAAAAAAAATTGCACGATTACACCAATTGACTCTCTACTGAGCCTGGAATACGGTAGTACCCGCGTATTGTAATACACATGTGAACACAATCTAATTTCTACGGCTAAGTTAAAAATAAAAGTCACTATAACGAATACATACGTTTGAGGTTGATATATGGTTGTAGCCTCAAACTAGCAGACCTGTCAAGTATACTTGTCCTGAGACTCTACCGAGTCTCTTGATACATTATCATGCTTAGAGTCTAGAAATTATGAACTAATCGTATACATATACCTTACTGGGAAATCAAGAGATGCGGTAGCGGCTCGACGCCAAGTATTAAAAAAAAGCGTAACGCGAGCCGGCCGCACTCTTGTATAGAGTAAAATAGGCGTTTTATGACGGCACAGAAACTTGAAATTTACAGAATACTGATTTTACAATGACGTGAAGTACAATACAAAATTAGGAACACAGTTAGCGAAACTTAACTTCTATAACTAAATCAAACTTAAACAAAGTTAATCACAATCATAAAGTTATGAGGTAGACACTGTTGTAGCCTAAGAACCATATATGAATTATCATCCTTCGAGTCTAGAACTCACAAAATATCGTATCATCGTATGTCTTACTAAACCTACTGGTATACTCTTGCAAAATACTTAATAGTCAAATATGTGATGAACAATCTAAAGTCTTGGTGTCGCTATCCGGTACAAAATTATTGCATGCTAACTATAGTCAGAACTTTAACATTACAAATTGCGGAAAACCCATAAAATACATCGGTCCCAGGGCAAGAATGTGATCATAATATCCTTAAGATTAGCATAGAGAAATAGGAACGATGTATTCAAATATACCTACTAGCAACATTTGAGGAAAGCGGCCTTGTACAATTCATATGCTAATGCTAATAAACATCGAACGCTCCCTAATGGGTAGGCCGTCTCTAATATTCCATGTTTCATTATCATTAAAATTGCCCAACGACCCCAAGGTCGTTGCTGTCAATGGCGTCACTGGTAAAGGCGACAATATTTTTTATCGTCGTTGTACAATATCTACATTATGCCTAGTAGGATGTGGGGGGTTCCATAGATAGTTAACATGTGCATGGGAATGAAATGTACATGCAGTCTCTGTGTTCGAATGTGTACACTGAGTTTACAAAATATTTACAGCAAGATGTTGGTCGTGGAAGTCACAATATGCAACCAGCCGGTGGATAACCTTTTTCTATTTGTCCCTTTGGTTCGCAACAAAATAATGGTCGATGGGGTTGTATTGGCACGGAGTTGCGACGAATAACGTCTTCAGCACAACGATGAAATAACATGCAGCAGAAATCGCTGCAAGTATACATCTCATCCAGAAGTGGACATTTATTAGGTGGATAGTCCAAATGTTTAGTGACATACCTGAAGAACTTTTTACGAGCAGGACCGTCCGAACTGATAAATTTTCTCAGATTGGTGCAAACGGCCTTCCTCCGGTTTGCAATGGATACTTTCATGCTGCACGTGGGACACTCGAAGTTTACACAACAATTACTTTCTGACAAAAGCGCGGTACTCGGCAAAGGACTCGGCTCAAGCGATCCAGCTTGAAGCTTGGACTTGGATTTTGTACCTTGAGAGTGAGAATGAAAAACGGTAAAATCACAGAGGCATATGTTTGCTGACTCAGGTGTAATAAAATTTATATATGGACCGATACCACCAAAGTTCCAGTGTTCCGAAGAATTCATGGACATGCACTCATGAGATATTGAAAAATTACATTCTATACACTCATGTGTTCTCATGTAACGTTTAAGTTTTGTGGGCCTGCGACAAAACATTCGACACAGATACTGAAATGATTTTTGTATAGCCTGGGCTCGTTCTTCAGTGAATTGATTATCTTTTAATAACATGGTATAGTTGACCGACTTGAAGTCACTTTCTAATATATCAGCCCAGAAATGGAGTTTATCAACAACACTGGTTAACTCCGAGAGGTGCTCAGCAGTCATGACGGTAGGTTGGGCCGCTGAAGATGAAACTTTCGTTGCTGGCGGTGACGCTTTATGCTGTTGCTTCTTCACATCTTTGGGTTTCTTCTTGATGGTTGGCTTATCAGTAGCCGGAGCTGCAGGTTTCCGCACCTTCTTAACAGAGACTACTGGTGGTATGGTTTGAGGTTCGTCAAATGATGTCGCATGGCTCCTCTTCTTCGTTCGGTCTTTAGGTTTCGAAACATGTTCTTTTTTCCCCAAAAAATTTTCCTTTACAGTACTTGTTGCTGCAACTGATTTGGACTGGGAACGTTTCTTATGCGGACGTATCAGTTCCTTGCTCGCAGAAGTATGGGAGCCACCAGCGTTCTTGTCGGTGTCAGTACCTCGTGATTTAGAAAGTGGAACACTCGTAACTGTTGTTTTTTCTGTTGTAATCTTTATCAAGCCGAGCGCTTGTAAAAACGTGGGACTGACTGGTCGCACATCCGATCGTTGCCCCGCAGTCCCGGCTTGACTGATATCAACATTAGGTACATTCACACTGGATGTCGTCATCTCGATGAAGTTCTCGTTCAAAACTTCGCTACTGGATCCATACATGATAACCCGTTGGTTACATAACACAAATTTTTATACAATGTTCAATAAGAACGTTCGCGCGGCGGTAAGTCGCCTCCGAATATCAATGAGAACTGGCGTAACTAACTGAATATCGCCGCTTATATTAGAAACGGGGCCTCTCGCTCGCTCCCGTAACAAGGTTATGCGCGAACGTGACGTCAATCGACTGAACGCGAGCGATAACGGAACCGACTTGAGTGAGCAGTAACTGAACGCGTTTAGATAGACACCATGTACCTAAATATATTGACTGTACAGTAACAAAGCAACAAACGTTAAACGAGTAAACAATACAAACACACGTGTCAACGCTACGATGGGTTAGTCACTACTAGCGTTCCATTGCGTGGGTTGCGTGTCTAGTGATTGGTCGCTTTATTGTGCCCGATGATTGGAGCGACCAATGCCGTAATGCGTAAGCGTAGTGCCGTAAGCCGGACAAAGTTGGCAAGTTAGCAAGTATAGCTGCAGTTACGAGCGTAGCAGCGCATGGATTCCCCCACGGAATGCTAGTACACGACGGTTCGTTCGACTTGCTCAGCAATCGCATGCCTCTGCAGGATCATCATATTTGCGAATGTTTGTCATATGAACATTTGAAGCGGTGTTTGGCAACTGTAGCTGTAGCAAAGTGGGATTATAATTGTGACTTCCTGCACGAATATCCACGTCGCCACCGCCACACAAATATCAAAGTCGTCATGGCTCGCATTCTACAAAACTCATATTAAGACATTAATAGCCGCTCACCCATGTAGATTATTAGAGAAACATGGCTATTAGCCAACTGGCGTGAGCATTTGTAACCAGTTCAGTAAACTAATTTTCTTTGACGTCGTTGTTAACAAGTCTAGAGCGATGCTCACGTTTCTCACATCGCGTTGAACCCCTTTGTTCGTGACATTCCGATGCTATGGCGACGATCGCTGCTGAGCTGAACGCTACGCGCGTGCCATTGTTGCACGAACGACTACATCGTGCCATGAAGCTAGTGCGATTATAGCTCAGACACGGGAAAAAACGGTTTAGATTATCAGAAGTATGTATTTCAACATCTCATTGCTGCTCACGGCTGGAAGAACCAGCTACTCACCAAAGTCTAAAAGTGAACCAGCCTTGTAACCTTCTGGAAACTTATACCCACCACATTATACAACTTATTGTTTAACGAAGTATCTTCTCTGGCATACGCATGCCACTTACTCGTTTACGCCAATAAACTTCCGAGCAAAATAAATAGATAAATGTTCTGGAAAACGTAATTAACGTAATTAACGTTCTCGGAACGGCTCGTGCGTTATTACCAGATGGTGCGCGGGATGTTGACTGCGGGAAGAACCGACCGACGCGCCGTAAATTCCCGAACAGTTCAGAGACCAGGGTTTTTATTAACGTTCTACCAGCTCAATTGGCTTTTCGCGAATCATCAGCCGTTGGGTTTGAACATTGTCTGCAAGTGTTTCAGGCGAACGACCTGCTCACATTGTTTCTGAATGACGATCCGTCGTCGCTTATCTTCCGCATACTACAAACGCCGGTCAGATTCGACAACTCGAGAAATCAAAGAGTCACCGATCTTGACATTGAAGGCGAACTGGAACGCCACTCGAAGTACGCACAAGCTTTTATAAAAAGAATGCGAAGAATTCAGTTGAAATAGTAAAAATAAGCAAATCTGGTAGTGGCACATTTCCTACCCAAGGAAGGTAGCCAGAACAAAGCCAAGAAGAAGAAGAAGACAATTTGCTATGTTTCAGTGAGTGGCACCAACGGGAAAAATATCGGATACAGTGGCAGACGTAATCTATGTTAAATTTAACAGATCTGGCTCCAGCAAAGCACGAACTAGCAACTGGAAACCTTCAGCACACCCAAGTAGCTAAGGCGAAGAACATTAAGTTCTACAGAAATGTTCGACTGGGAAGAGAATTTCAAGCAAATGAACTCTGCGTGATTGGACAATTACGCGAAAATCTCCGCACACACTCACAGAATGCACGACACAAAGTGCCAGGAACGATCGTTCGACTTATAGTAGCATGCGATAAGGCAAAAAAAATATTTTCTAACAGGGAATCTCTGGTTTTCAAGATGGTCATTAAACTACTCGGATGCAGTGATGCAATCACTGTAATTGTAACAGCAATCCGATAGAGTACCGTGATGCAACGTGGTCAGTTTCGATACACTGCAGCGTTATTCATGACGTTACAATAGTATATTTACAGAAAAATTATAATTTCAAACCCACAGTTCTTGAAAGGATGCAGTTGACCGGCATCTTCACAAATACATTTAAAAAAAAACGGCACTGCAACAACTCACCCAAAAAAAAAAAAACTGCATCATGCACATCTCTACCAGAACCAACTCCACGAAGAAAATCTCCACCAAGGGACATACTCTAACCATGTCTCAACTCCACCAAAACTTTTCTCCACCAAGGGCATCTCTACCATTCATGAAGATTGACCCCAACTGTTGGTATAGAACTGCAGTTTAAATAAACGAAGTTACAAACAGTTCCAAAAAACGTCAAGTGATGATTAAGGCGATTTTATTAGAAAGAATTAACTGCAATAATCTTACGAACCTACTCATAAAATCTCTCACGCTCGAACGCTAACAAAGGGGATTTCCCAACAACAAACCAAAAGTATCAAGAATCTTCTTTTAACCATATACATCGAGTCGTATTACTATTCTGGTGAATTTCTGCCTCAGCTTCCTACTTTACCAACGAATACTCTTCAGGCGCCTAATGGATATCCGTTCGGACTCATTTTTCTATAGTCATTATACCATCAAAGGGAACAGGGAACATTAACACCATATATGTCTTTTACGTTTTGAAAAAAAGGGGAATGTATCAGGAACGATTTCAAATGGCAAAAGACGTTTGAGAAAATAGATTTTGATAAAAATGCAAAGTTATTCGACGAAAACGAAAACTATCAGTAAGTTGGCGACTTTGTTGATAATCTAACAATCGAAAACAAGCGTTAAGCAACTAGAAAAAGAAAAAAGTGCAGCTCCATAGTTTTCATTCATCATCGGAACGACAAGCGGCAATGTCCCGTACTAGAATGAAGCTCGAGATTAAAAAAACCCAGCCCAGGAAACCTTTGACACATACAAGCGACCAAACGACACAAACATAACTTGTAAGCGTAGAAAAATCGTATAAGATGTGTCATATTTCACGTGCACTAGAGTGCCGAACGTGAAGAAAATCGTCGTTCGCAAATCTGTTTGTTTTTTACTCGATAGTTGTTTCGAACTAAATCGTACAGCAAAAGAATCGTGTACCTGGATAAACGATTACAGTACAAGAATGGTGAGTACGTGATTGATAGCCGGTAAATCGTGACGAATAGGTTATGAAAATAAAATTGTAAATCCTGCGAGTTATTTCTCGCTCGAACGTAATAACTTCGAAAACAACGTTATTTTCTTATCACAAAATAGCAAACGAGTCGTACCGTGTTTTTTTCTCTACAGTCCGGAACTCTGAAACCTTATTTGACAGCAGTGAGGCACACCCTCACCGCTGCATTGTGCTTGGAGAATTTCGAGTCCCAAATAGTCGAAAAACACAATAAGCCCGAGATCGAAGTTCGCATGAGCAACGAACTTTTACTCACTCCCGTTGTCATAAGTCGCAACGATAAGGAAAAAGTCCTGATCGAATCGAGTATAAACAGCATGCGAATTAGCATAGCGGTCAAGCAAGTCGACGACTTGGAAAAAATTCTCACACACAAATTCACCAGATTCATGATGATGAGGGCTGAGAATTTCATGATTTTACGACGCATACCGATCAAGGGCTACGACATCAGCTTCCTCATAACTAATATACACTGCGAACAAATGTACAAGCACAAAATAGTCGATTTCGTCATCCATTTCATGGAGGAAATCGACAGAGAAATCAGCGAAATGAAATTGTCCATGAATGCGAGAGCCAGAATTTGCGCCGAGGAATTTCTGAAAAGGGTGAGTTACGCTTCAGAAATAACAGTGTCAAACGTTTTTTTTTTTTCTTACATAGATTCAAACATCGTCTACGATGATTACAGATTACTTTTTTTTTCGTTCAGGGAAATATATTTCGTCGTATTGACCCAGTTTTGTTTTCTGTGTAATTTGCAAAATAGTCTCCCTCAAGTTTTTTTCGACAGAAACTCTGTGCGAGTGAGAAATTTCATTCAGATAATTTTCCAGCTATGGTAAACTCTCAACTCTTAATTTTTTTTTTTCCATATTTTGTGCAGGCATTTACTGCTTAATTGATATCACACATTAATAATTGAAAAAACGCTGCAAATTGCAGCGTTTTTGCCATTCGATACCAACCTTCTTATGATAATACTCTATTTACAAAAAAAAAAAAATTAGTAATAAATCTTAAAATTTACGAAAAATTTCAAAATGTCGCAAAAATGGTATTTAAAAAAAAAAATTCGACAACTTTTCTGGAAAGTAAAGAGGAAGTACACAATATCTTACAAAATTTGAAAAAATTAAAGCGATTAGACGATTTTTCGGAAAACTCAGATTCTCGTAAAATTCGAAAAATCATAAAATTAAGAGCGTCAAACCGATTTTTCCCAAATTCAATACCAACGTTCCTATTATGATACTCCATTTATAAAAAAAAAATTAGCAATAAAACTTGAAATCTGCGGAAGTTAGAGCGTCGACACGTTTTTTTTGAAAATTTCAAAATGCCGTAGAATTCGTATTTTTCTAGCAATTCCAACAAAATTCTCAGAGAATGAATAGCTGGTATAGATTAACATCTGTACAAAACGGGAGCCCTGTAGCTCGAAAGACATTTTTTCTAGATATGATTTTTCGATATTTTGAGACATTTTAAGCAAAAATATGAAATTTAAAATCGCAGCTTTGCTCGATTCAGCAAAACTAGTAGGAAGTAGGAAGAAATTTTTGAGCGGAGACTAAAATCCAGACATTGCATGCACCTGAAACTAAAAAAATAGAAAATATTCTTAATTCGTATCAGAATGTGACAGGAAAATGATTTTTTCACAAAATGCCAACGAGCTCAACTTTCATTATTATTTTTTTCTTTAGAATATTTCCTTCTATGAACTTGAGTCTGCACTCGATAACGTTCTAACGAATAAAATGCAGTAAAAATAATTGAGCAAACTCCAAGGATCAGAGACTTGCAGAATTAATGAAATTGAATGATTTTTCAAACAGTTTTAGGCGTCACGAGGTAACCAAGAATTGAGAAGAAAAACTAGATAGCTCGATATCGTAAAAGAAAAACTGAAGCACCTTGCTCGAGAGAAGAAAGCTCGTCATAGACGTGAGAGCAGCAACTAAGAAGGAAAAACGCAATCGTCTCCAATTTGCAACTCTCATCAATCGATAACCAAAAAAAAGCAGGAATCGTAGGAGAGAAGAGGGATCGATCGGATTTCCGGCAGGAAGAACAAGAAGCTCGTAATTGAATCCGATAGACTGATGGTCGCAACAAAATAAAAATTATCAAAATAATAACGACCAGTGGAACGAAAGAACGAGAAGGTTCGTCCAGCCGAAACGTCGCCGGATTTTAAAACGACAGAGATTTTTTTTAAACGATTTTAACTGCATTGCGTTTAGACACTATTGTGCACCGCAAAACGCATTTTTTATGAATGTCGAATTTCTTCCTCACGATTATCCACACACATACCCGAGCTGTATTAAAAAAAAAAAAAAAAACTCGCCATGGAGCTAGTAACGAACACCACAAGTTCTCACACGTTCCCACATACGTCAGAGGAGTCAAAAGATTGCGATTCAATTAATGGTCAATTATTTTCTTCTCGTTCATTTAAGCATTATGAAAATATACATTTTTTTAAAGTACATTCACGTATATAATGTCAGGAGGCAATTTTTTCTTAACATTGTTCGAGCTAACGCGCTAGTCAAACGAGTGCTCAATGTCCACAACGATTTCGCGTCGCGTTTCATATAAAAATCAACCGAAATAAAACGAAATTCGAATCGAACCTAGAAAAATCAAACCACCGATAAATCGCAATTTTAATCGAAATTTTTCAATGCACCAAATTTTATTCCCTCGAAACATTCGAGGGAATAAAATCGAATAGAAAAATTGAGAGAAATGCACGCGATGACATTGTTCGGTATCTCTCGAGGACGCGATGCATACGAATCCGTTAAAAAATCGGATTTTATACTTTCAAAAGACTCGATGGAAAATTGCCATCGGGAAAATAACATTCATCAGCTGGTGGTTCGCAATCCATCGTTATTAAAATTTTTCCATGTTCGTGAAGCAAGCTACGATACTAATTCCTTTAAGGAGGTTGGATCACGACGATACATTTTGCCATGCTAAATCATGACAATACAATTTTTTTGAGATTTTTCCAACACGTAGTACTCGAGTAATTGAACACTAAAGTTCACGTGTATAAGCATAGAGTTTACATATATACAGGTATAGATCTCGTGCATAAGAAATTCGATTTAACTCTCAATTATTCGACAACCGTGTGGTAAAAAATTTGGGAAAAAAACTTGTGTTTCTATACTTGATGGCAAAGAATGTTATCACCAAATTTTAACAAATTCTGATTAATTTGATTTCGTGATCCAACCTCCTCAAATTGTACATCAAACTTTTCATATTATTGCGCTGTCAGAGAACGAGCATTTGTTTGACTAGTCTGCTAGTTACCTTGAGGTTTTGAGAATGAATTTTTGTGCTGAATGTCTGAAGAGAGCGAGACTTTCTAGGAGAGTTTATTCAAATACCTACGTATTTGTATATTCATTAAAAAGATTCATCTTCGACGTAATGTATGATGTAATAATTTTTTTTTTCTTTTCTATAACTGCCAAATGAAAACTCAATGAATAAAGAAAAGAGAAGTTGAAGGAAATACGATATTTTATAATTTCCTCCTCCTGCTTCGTCCTGGTCGGCCTAGATGAGAGCGAGGGGTCGTCCAGACCCAGGTTTTCCAAGGTACTACAAGAACCGAGTAGGGATTTTTTAATAATTTCGATTTTGAGAATAAAGCTTTCGAAAGTCTGCAAACGTTTTTTTTGTTTCCGGAAATATTTTGATTTTTGCAAAATTTAATTAAAAAAAAGGCTGCAAATTGAAATTTGCAAATTGCTCTCTCAAAATACTCAAGATGCACGATGCTCAAATCTTCCTCCATGACGAATTATATTTTTTATTTTGGAGGAAGCAATTGATCAGTTTTCAGGTTATCGCGTAACGAGTTTTTTTGAAATAAAATTTTGCGAATCTGATGAAAGTCCAGGAATTTCGTAAAGTTGATTAAAAATTTATAAATCGTAATATCGTCTCGTTTCGAGGA
This sequence comes from Hyposoter dolosus, assembly GCA_963921915.1. Lineage (NCBI taxonomy): Eukaryota > Metazoa > Arthropoda > Insecta > Hymenoptera > Ichneumonidae > Hyposoter > Hyposoter dolosus. The sequence goes on from OY998133.1 coordinate 3,239,405, forward strand.
TAAAAAGTTTACGTATAGGTCGCAGGGAGTGCAACGATTTATTTCGATCGTTATGCAGCGCGGTGCTTCCTCCACGCGACGAACGGACTTCACGATTGAGCGTAGTTCACGGACACAGTAACGTACGACTATAAGCAACAACACAAGTGCATGGATAGGCGTGTACAAACGTACGACATGAAGGTAACGTTAAATCTGTATGCAAAAGTACCGGCGATCTCTTTAAATCGCATCAGGAGAGAATGTCCGGGCGTATACAACGTCGAGAGAATCTCCACCGATCTCTTGTGCTGGAATCCGTCAAGCCGTCACGTTCTTGCGAATACAATTTTTTTTTCTCTTGTATTCAGCGCCATCTGTCTTTGCGAATGGAACGAAAGAGGGAGAGACAAAAGGGTTTGTAGCTCGCAGTATTCTTCGGGATTACCGTCAATCAGCAACGATTTTCTCAAGCCCAAGAGTACGAACGTGTTTTGTCATTTTAATTTTCGGGTATTCTGATCGATAAAGCAAGAGAAATTTTTGCACAATTGATTCAGCAAACGAGGCAGCAGACTGGCTTTTGTATGAAATCAAAAATTACAATGACGATATAAACTGCTGTGTTTCTCGGGCTATTTTGATTTTTTCATTGCTTGAAAGTTGCCATTTCTATGCCTCGAGCGAGCCAGCATTACTCGTGAGTGTTAATTTGACTCTAATGAGCATAAGGCCTTCGTATCACAGTTCCAAAAACTGAAAATTCTCCAGTTTGTACGCCTGCTGTAAAACTGATATCACACCGCGAATAACAGAGTATTAAAACTTGTATCACAAGCTCTAATGTCAAGTTCCTAGCAAAACTTCCTTTATTACCCTCCAAATTCGTATGCGAGGACACTGCGAAAGATAAGAGCTCATTATGCACTATTTTCAACGTATTTCGCGGCAACACTCGAGCTCCGTTGTTGATGCACTCTTAGTGAAACAGTTGAAGTTGGAAGAAGATACTCGGGAAACAATCTGGACGAATCTGCAGCGTTTGGAAAAACGTGACAACCCCAAAAAATCATGTTGCAAGAAAAAATTGAGTTCTTAATTCCGCGACAGAAAAACTTTTTGGGAAATCGGTAATTGGCAGATGAAATTGAAAAAATTATCGAAATTGGTTTAAAAAATGTGTTTTTAATTTAAAGAAAAACTAATTTTTTGGCGTTTTTGGGATCGGAATTATTAAAATTTGTTGTAACGTTGTGGGACTTTAAAGAAAATTATTTTTGTCGAGAAGTAAAAATTTTGAATAATTTATTTCAAAGCATTCGAAACTTTGATGATTTTTCGAGAAAGAGGACACACTGGGCCAGATTGACCCAGTGTAAGAATCTGAGTGAGAGTCAACAGGATATAAAAACAAAGAATTAATTTGTAAAATAATAAATTCGGATTAATTATTCGTTAAGTATTCAACGCCTTAACCCTTAATGGTCACATGGGGTTAATTTTACCCCAGCCCCTTTCGACCAACGATACGTAATAGAAATTTTGAGAAAATGGGACTTTTGACACCCTCTATCGGTAGTTTGAAGCTTCTAGTAGGAAGCCTCGTCGTTATTATTTGAAAGGGCCCGTTAGTTCAGTTTTGGAAGCGGTAGGAAGCGGACGGTGTAAAACCTGGGGTATACTTTTTGGAACGGTCGCCAATTTAACCAGTTCTACCTGAAAGCATGCTATTTCAGATTTATGAAACGATTTTTTATTTTTTAAATTGAAAATTACAATTCCTGCATCATTTTTTGTAAAAAAACGTCATTTTTGCAGAATTTTTTTTTTCGCCATTTTTTAAATGTTAAAAATTGCACGAATTAAATACAATCATCATGGTCGTTACTCAAGGGTTGAAAATACATTGTAGTATTTTTATTTAATTTTTTTTAACGATTTTTCAATTATTTATCGAATTCCAAAGTGAGTGGGGTTGATAACACCCCATTAAGGGTTAAGGAAATATTGTTTTTCGCGTATCTACAGCTGGAAAAATTGATGAAAATCCATATAACGATACGTATCGGGTGATTTAATAACAAAGGGTTACTGGCCCTGTGAACCGAACTTTTGTTCTGTTTTGCCTGGAAAAGAGAGAGAGAGAAGGAGAGCTTTGACGAGATTTACTAAATACATTGGCGCGTGCTGCACATGCACGTGCTGCACATCTGCATACGTACATTTATATATATATATATATATATATATACGTATTTACGTAGACATATAAGAGAGTTGGATATATATTCTCTCGTTGGATAAAAGCTCGAGCTTGCGCTCGTTTGGTTGGACTTTACGCCGACGCCGACGCCGCAAAACGGCTGATACACTCTCGAGCGCGAGTCGGCGTAGTCTGGGACCTGGCGTCTCACGAACTGCAACGGTCAGAGAGGAGAACGTGACGCTGTGCAGCCAGCCACCAAAGAACAATCACGACAGCAGTTTTGTCGTGTAATACGTTCTCGTTGGAAAAATCGCTTAATATACGAACTTTGCACACATGAATACATTTATATTAATATATAAATGATACATATAGAGAAATATACAGAAAGGCTGATTGGGCCACTGCATCAACGATCGAGAGAGAAAAAAATTCGACGTCAAAGAGAGAAACAATCCCCGGAAGGAGGAAGGAACAAGAAACAAGAAGAATAAAAACTAAAGACGTTATCAGGGGCTAATAATAAGAGTGAAAAAGTGTGATTAGGTAGGATGCGTGTACCTGGGCGCGGTGTGAAATCACCTAGGAAAAAAAACATAAACATTAACGAAGCAACAATTCAGAGTCGTTGTTCCGAGTGTGGCAGTTTTGTTAATTCGATCGAGACGTTCGATCGACAATTGAATAACAACAAAAACAGTAACGTCATCGGAATTGATAAAAAGCTGAAGAGAAGCCTGAGTTGGTTAGGTTGTTTAAATCGAAAGTGCGAGAGCAAGGAAATCGCAAAATCGAGGATCGAGAGGGAGGAAACTCGTGGAAAGACAGTATCGAGTTCGCGAAGGTTATTTATCTGCATAGCAAAAAAACTCGAGGCTCGAAATTCTCTTCAGAAAAACGAGCAAATCGAAAAATCGGAGAGAAACTTTTTTCAATTTTTAAACTTTACGGAATTGCCTTATTTTTTAATACGAATTTGGAAATCTCTTCAGACCGGATTCCCGAGCCTTTTCACCAGTGAGAATAAAACTGTTTTCAGGCTCGCTACGTGCTGTGGTTGAACTTCTTAATACACTCAGCCACACACACGCGTAAAGCTTCCTCGATATACACGGAATCAAGCGGCGCGCGGTCTCGCGCGTTCGCGCTTTTTTGTTTCTTCTTCGGTTTTGATTTTTTCAAAACTCTTGACAAACTTCGTGGCTCTTTTCCGCCGGATACCACTAAGATTTTCAGCCTTTCTTCAACCTTCGCTTTGTTTTCGTCCTGTTTGGATCAACACCGGAAATATACCGACGGAACACCAAACACCTGTATCGGTAACAGGCTCCTCATTATAAAACGCGATACTCGCGTATATTTGACCGCTGTGCAAAACCGGCATCAGCCTGGACCGCCCAAGTCCCAGCTACTCATGTTCATCCCGGATACCCTGAGGAGCTGCATGGTGGAACCGGATGTCTCGACTTACCTGCAGGCCCCTTCCGTAGGACAGGTCAGTCTTTTTATTTTATCGATACAAACGATCTTGATAATTTTACGAAAAATAAAAACTTATCCATAAAAATTCATCGTAGATTTGAACAAATTGAAATTTGCAAATTGCTTTCTCAAGATGCTCCAGATTCACGATGCTCAAATCTTCCTCCATGAGGGAGATTTTTTTATTTTAGCTTCCTCATAGAGGAAGCTTTGAGCATCGTGGATTTTGAGCATCTTGAGAAAACAATTTGCAAATTGCAAATTAGTTGGCAAATTTGCAAATTAATTGGCAGATTTTAAAATTTGAAAATTACTGTTATGCAAAATTACTGTCACAAAAAACCGTCGGAATCGGTAAACACAAAAATTGCGACGGCAATGCAGTTTCTGATCGATCGAAAAATTGCACAATTAACAATTTTTTTAAACAGTAGCAAAGGTGATAAACATTCCTGGTGAATTATCGCTGGGTGCAAAAGTTTCGACGTCGAATTGAAGGCATTAAAGAACCGTGTAGGACGAATCAGAATTCCGAAGCGTCGGAGATACAGATTCATCGGTTGAGAGGACGAGGCGAATGAAAACGAGTTGAAAAAAAAACCAAAAAAAAACATTTGTATTTCGTAGCTCTTGTACATTTTATAGGGCTGTAGTGTGCGATATCGTATCTGAATCCGTGGTCGACTCCGCGTGGCGCGTGTGAACCGCCCGCGAGAGCTTTCGAATTATGGGGCAACGTCACGCAAGCCTGTCCGTTTGTTCTTCGTACTCGCTCTCTCTCTCTCTCTCTCTTTCTGTTTCTTTTTGTGTTTTACGTTCTTATAAGTTTTTAGAATGTTATAATTTTATAATTTCGCGATGTTTACGACTCTATCGAGATCGTTATTATTGCATTGTTTTCTATTCTATTTCATTTTATTCTATTCTCTTTTATTTGAGTTTGCTCTCTCCCACTATGCTGTATTATTTTTTATATATTTTCTTTTTGTCCTTTACTTTGGAATGTATTATCTCATTGCCCCAAAGCTCGCTGGGGCATGATAAATATATCAATCAATCAATCAATCTCTCTCCTCTTCGAATCAATTTTCTTCCCGTCCTTCGTCATCTGTTTTTTTTTTTTGCCATAACCAATGTGACGATTTGTCCCATAATTATTAAAAATAAATTTGGTAAATATTTCCAAGTGGTCCTTTTACGAAAAACGGTCCCAGATTTTTTTTCAAGCATTATTATCGATTTGCTTATTTATTATTTTCTTCTTTTCATTGTAAATTATTTTCATAGAATTTTTTTTAAGCATTATTATCAATTTTCTTATTTTCATTGTAAATTATTTTTATGGTAAATTTTTAAGTCCCCCTTAAAGTTTTGGGACATTTTACGCACATTGACATTGAAACTTGGAAAAAAAAAAATATTTATCGTCACATCCTCTATGAGGAAGCAAAATGTAAAAAACATAAATTGTAAAATACGATATGGACGATATGAGTAATTAGGATAAACGTCAAAGCGTAATTAGACGTGGGAGGTGTTATCGGATGATAGGACGACGATGTGGTCCGTTGATTGCGGTGTTACACGATTGCGTTCGTAAAATTGGAATCGCCGTGAAGCCCTCGGGCGAGAGGGTCTCTCGCGGGTTGCGAGGCTCATTTGACGGCTCGTTTCGTCGAGCGGTTGTCACGTCGTTAAATAACCAACCAAGTTATTCCGTCTTTTTCTGTCCTCCGTCTCGCTTCCTCTCTCTATTCGACACTTTCCTAACTGATGCTATTCCGCAGAGTGTCCTTTTGACACTTAACATCCCTATAGGCTGAGAGACTTGTTTCGAAAAGTGTACACATCAGTGAAGAGTTTAAAAGAGGAAAGTTCATCGTTCCCTTCGTGGCTAAAATCTCGTTTGCCTCTTTCCTACGCTCTCTGCAAACGAAAGGGTAATTTTATTCTTTTTCCTTCATTCTCGTTGTTTATATCACAGGATACGAGAATTTATGCGTCTATAGGTTATCTTTCTCGACTGGGTCTATGCTCGACTCGTGTCTATATGTCCCGCGCCAGACGGAGAGGAGTTTGGCTATCGATCGCCCTCAGAGCACAGCATCAGCCGCGTGGTCGCCTTTCTCTCGTTCCCTCTCACTCGCTCTTTCCATCTATCTTGCTTTTTCTCTTTCCATCCCTTATTCCGTCTACTATCTCTATACCCCAGCATTCTATCTTCTCGAATAGCCAACCAGTCTGCGTCCTTTACCCTCTCTCCTCTCTCTCGCTCTCTCTCTCTCGTTCTCTCGTTCTTTACTCTTCTTGCTTAGCCCATTGCACCGATAGGACAAAACAAGGCGCATGGAGCCACGCGACTAGCTCTAGACGTTGTCGTTCGTAGATATATACAGAGAGCATCAAGGCGCAAAATCCAAGCGCAGTTAGCCAAAGTCTCGTGGCCATCGCAAACCTCGTTTCTCTCATACTTTCCTCTCTCGTAATCTCGTTTTTCCCTTTACCGACGATACTCAACCGGAAGTTTACGCAAAATCTCGTAGAGTTTTTCCACACTAAAAAAAAAAATAACAATGCTCCATTTTAGCCTCTCGCGAGGGTTACTCTCTCGTATTTTCCAATTGCCGCAAGAGTAAAAATGTATGTTCCATATTTTTCAAATTTTTCAGGTCACACTGAGAAAATAAATTTGTTGATACAACAAAATTTGTGTCGAATCAAAAAATCCCGCGGCCACGGAGGGCGAAAAAAATATTTTGTTCATTTTACAAAACAATTCAGTTATTTCAAATGCCCAAAAATAGACAACCCATAACTTCCAACCTACAGTTGGTCCACCCAACAACCCAAAAGTTGATCAAACTGATGATTTAGTTTATACAACTGAAAGTTTTGTTAAACGGAACGCACGTTATTTTTTTTTTAAATCTCTCAAATCAATCAAACATTTAGTCAATCAGAGTTCGATTTTGTTGTTCAAACGACTTCATTTGATCACAATAAACAACTAAAGGTGTTGAAGCAACTGAACGACTGCATCAGGATAAATTGATTGTGTTGACTACTTAAGTTATTGCCTGAACTGCATATGCGTTCACCGCAACATTAACTTTTTTGAATCAACAAAATTGTAGCGAACAAATTAAAATTTGTTGATTGAACAAATTTTTTTTCTCAGTGCAGCGATGGCAGAAAAAAAAATGATGAAAAATTGAAAACACGAATTAAATCCAGAGAACCACGTGTCGAATGGTTTCGTATGTATTTATGAAAAATTTCTCAAAAAAAAAAAAAAAATGCAGCAGTTGACCAAGTGACCTGATTCTCTTTGTATCGAAATAATGAAAGAAAGCAGCAATTCTGATGATAAAACGTTGACAGTCCAGGAAACTATTTTCGGACTTCCGGGTATCGATAAATAAAACTAAAAAACGTGTCTGGGTCAATTTGACCCGGTATTCCGACGCTCGCGGTTAAACAAGATAATTCATTAGAAAGTTTTTCGGAATAAAAATGCATTTTGCCCCGTAATCATCATTCAGTTGGCTGAAAATAATTGGAGGTGGATAAAAATTGGAATTTTCTCAAATTTTGAGCATTTTGATCAATAAAATGAAAAAACTGAGTGCAATGAGTAAATTGTCTGAATCTGATTGATAATAAAAAAATAAACAAATGAATGAACCCCGAGGGATAATTAGATCGGGAGTCTGTCGAGATCCGATGCTGGAACGATAACGACAAAATAGTGCAAAACTTTATATAATGTTTAGTTGGAATTTAAAATCGATTTAACGACGACGAGGCGAAAATAATGCTTGCACGTTAATAATGCGAGTATATATGTGTATATATATTTACAAGGCTCGCGGGCACGCTTCGCGGGGTGTCTATTAATAACTGGGTTTGGGGTGCCGTACCTGGCCGCAGCAGAGCGGTGCCTCCGTCGTGTTCAGTCGGCGGCGCGCGTTCCTCTCTGGCTCTCCTTCTCTGTTCTCTCTCTCTTTTGCTCTGTAGCTCGATGTAGGATGAGCGGATAGCGCGGCTCGATTCTCCACCCGGCGTCTCAGTGTCGTCGCGACGACCGACGTCGTCTCCGTCTCTCCGTAACCCTGTCGCCTCTGTCGTCAGCGTCAAAAAAACCGGACGCAGCAGCCACCGTCGCCTCGACGAACCGCAAATACATCGCGAGATTTTCTTTCAATCGTTCTTCTCCATTCGTTTATTTTTCTCGCGGATAATAATTAAGCGCGTGTGCCATAAAACCTCTTGCTCCTTAATTACGATCGAAACGCAGTCTCGAATAATATTTTTTTCTAATTACTTGACAAAGTTTCCAGGAGCACTTCTCATCGGTGTTTCGATATTTTCCCATCATTCGATGTTTCCTTGATATTCATTACTCACCTTCTTCGTTATCTCACGTTTGTACCTTTTTTAGTCTCTCACCAATCTCACAAACTTATCAAATTCGCTCCTTCGTACATATATACTTGGCGGCCTCTTTCTCTCTCCCTTTCTCACACTCATACACTCTCCGTTGTCCCATTTGAATATATTTACGAGGACAAAGTGGTTTAAGCCCGCGCTTCTACCGCCGGCTACCGATAAGCTCAAATCTACCACCGCAGAGTACGACTAACCAACCAGTAAATGCGCAGCAGGTGCACCAAAATCTTCCCACTGAAGAGAAAATTTTGTTAAAAACGTTGGATATTTTGTTGGATAAATTTTTTTTGAAAAATGACAAAAATTTGGTCATTACAGCAAGAAATATTTTAGGAAGTTTCTTCGAAAAGTAAATTTTTGTCATTCGAATCGTTAATTTTGCCGACAGATTCGTGGGAAATCAAAACTATAGTCAAAATAACGAAAATTTTGAAATTATCAAAAAATATATAGTCAACCGTTCACGAACAAAATATCGACCTTTTTTGACAAAATTTCATTTTCAGTGCCTCCATTCATTCTACATGTTTTTCATCATTTATTTGTTGTTTGTTTTTCGTCCCTTTACGCGGTTAGCAAAGTTTTGCCCGTTGCATCGCGTTTTAATTGAAAATTCTTTCATTTGAAATATCGTTGTTAACGAAGCTTTGGAAAATTACGAGGAAAGACACGAGTGCAAGTGTTTTTCTTTGGCTTGTCCGTGAGAGACGCGTGCGTCGAACGAATCGGAGATAAAAGTGGGAGAAAGAGAGAGAGAGAGAGAGAGAGAGAGCTGAAGATTAAGTCGAAGAAAACTTGTGAGCTTCGTCGAGCGTCACTCTCTGTCGCCATTCTCTTCTGCACTACTCATCAAAATAGAACACACGCGCTGAAATAGATAGCAGAGAACATTCTAACGCTCTCTTTGTGGATCTCCTTCGCGAACGTAACACACGCGTGTGAGGTTTTTCGGTCATTTTATTTTTTTACACTCTTTCGATCTCTTTCTCAAGTTCTCAATTCTCTTAATCCCTTCTTTCGATCTTGCTCGCGAATGAGAATTTAAAAAAAGTGCAAATTTCGCGAGTGAAGGAGTGAAACGAGTCCTTCTCTGCCGGAAAACCTCGTTTCGCTTCAAAGTCACCTTTATACTCGTTTTTTTTTTTAGATAAATTCTTACGAGCTGAAAAAAAATAGTTTCGGGATTTTTGCGGTGCTGTGATGGAAATTGTCGTTGAAAAAGGATCAAAGTTCGCGGCGAGTGTTTTGACCACGTGAGATTCTCTGTGAAGTGTCAAGAAAATATTGAAAATCGTTGGAACGAAACGTGCGTTTGCGTTTCACGAAAAACCAAACGAACTCGATACTCAAATTAATTTCTCGTGAAATTCGAGCTCTCTTCATTTGATTATTCTCACGGAATAAGAAGCTCGAGTGCCGAGAATTTCGACGCGATATTCTCGAAGAACGAGGAATCTGAGCAGATGAGGCCGCGATCAACTTGCGTACCGGAGGTGCTGGAGGAGTACTGCTGCGATTTACGTTACGGTTATTGCGAGAATCAGTGTTTCTGACAGCCGGCGGACGAGCACAGGGATAGAGAGACGGTAGTGTGCCACAGCGGCCGCAGTGCTTGCGAATACTCGATGGTTTGTTTTCCTTTACTTGCCAATAAAAAAAAAAAAACACGCGAACCGTGAATCCAGATAAATTATTTAATCGATAATTAACATTGTAAAAACCGATTTAAATAATTATTTATTTACGTAAAAATTGACGTCGAAATTACTTTTCAAATTTCTTAAAACAAAACATTTTGGCAGTTCTGTCAATTGTTTGTTCGAATTAATCCAAACACAAACGCTCTTCTGCGCCTCTGTCTTGTCCACACAACTTTGCACTCAAGTTTATTCTCACACTTGACCGTCTGACCACGCAACGACCTTTACTACTTACTCTTCTCCAGCGTTTAAGAACGTGCAACACTTTCAGCAAATATTCGCACAGTTCTCTCTCCAATTTCATGTAAAATAACAAAGAGGAAAGGCTGCTTCATAAGATATTGCAAAGATGCATTAAAATTTTTCAACAAATATGGATTTTTAATTATTTCGATGAAAAATCAATGTAACAAGGAACTGGAGCATTGGCATTAGTTGCGAGAGCACTTTTCATTATTTTAGAATTTACGAATTTCCCGAGGAGCATGCAGAACCTAAAAATCCAAAATTTATGGATAAAACAAGCGTTCGAAAGTTAAAGAACAACAAAAAGAAAAAATTAGTAGGACGACACGTACGAGCAGGGCGTAAAAAAATGATAAAAATTCAAACGCCACTGTCTTCCGATTGTTATCGAAACTACTGACGATGTGTGCATAAGAAAATGAAATGATTTGCATTTTTTTGACTATTTTTGATTGCACAAAAAGTGCAGGTGTTTCTACTGCGACGGTCGGGTCGATCTTGCTCGAGCGTGATGGCTCGTCATCGAGGCTCACGAGATTAACTAACCACTAGGAGGTGATAGCGCAAGTGTAGTCATTGTGGGAGACGAGTAGGTGTTTCGCCTTTACGTTCGAGACTAGACCGTTTGAAAGCGTCGTTCGATTTCCGCATTCGTGTCTGACCAACAACGACCGCAACCACTAACCGCTACTTATCCCTCGCATACCATCGGACAATAGTGTGCATGCTCGTATATACCTTCGTATATGTATACGAAACGAAAGTGTATCGAGGAGATACAAGGACATCTACACGCGCAGGAACAAACATATATATGGCCAGGAACAAGGGACAGTAGAAATGCCCTTACATTGATCAGACATTCTGAGGTTACGCGGTAATATTTCGTGTCTCAGGCAGATAATAGTTACTCAATTTTTCTTGGTGCGGACTCTCAATACGGAAGCCTGTTCCATCGTAATCGGCAACAAAACTTATAAATATTCTTAACTTGTAAAAAAAAAAAAAAAAAATGGAAAATGGTTGAAAAATCGATTAAACCCACGATGGTCACATGGAGTTAATTTAATTCGTGCGGACTATCAATAGGGAAGCCTGTTCCGTCGTCGTCGGGACCAAAATTTATAAATATTCTTATTTACGATTTCTGCATTATTTTTTGTAAAAAAAGTCATTTTTGCAGAATTTCTTTTTTCGACATTTTTTTTATATTATAAATTACACGAATTTAATACAATCATCAGGGTCGTTAGTCAAGGGTTGAAAATGCATTGTAGTATTTTTTACGATTTTTCAACTATTACAAAGTGAGTGGGGATGATAACACCCCCAATGACTATTACGTCACAATCTGGAGGTGTGAATGTTAAGTGTTAAAAAAACGTAATTAGAGGAGAGAGCGATTTGTTGATATATTCATTCACCGATATTTTCGTATCTGATTGCCTGCTTCCAGGATGAGTTCCATCCGTTCATTGAGGCCCTCCTACCATTCGTAAAGTCTTTCTCGTACACGTGGTTCAACCTCCAAGCGGCCAAGAGGCGTTACTACAAGAAGCACGAGAAACGAATGAGTCTGGAAGAGGAACGTCAGTGTAAAGAGGAACTACAGGTGAGTCAAAGTTTCAAAAGCGAAATAATTAATAGCCAAAAAGTAAAAAAAAAACAATGGGGATTATAATAATTTTGCTGCGATGATATAATTACGAAAAATGAAACTATGATCGACCGAGGAAAGAAACTGTCAGCATTCGTGTCTCATTCTCGCGACAACACACGATCCCCACAAGCGCATCTCGTATTTCACTTATTTCTCCTTGAATAATTTATTTTCGTCCGACCTCTATTGGTCAATGGGCGGCAACTCCGTAGCGACCTTGAAATTTTAATTAGCGCTACGTTCCTACCTACCCATATTATTTATATATATTTTTTTTTTATCCACTAGTGTGTGTTTGTGTGTGTGTTTTTATATGGGTCCATTTTTTTTTCATGGCATGTGATTTTTTCAAGTAGCCGAAAGCTGTCAAGTGTCGGTAGCCACGTGCGCGAGACAAAAAATCAAAATTTCCATCACAAAAACAAGAAACGAAAATCTTTGAACGATAAAAAAAATCAAAATCTCTACATTCCTGTCTCTTGGTGTTTATTTTTTTATTTTCAAAATGTTGAACGTCTCTGTGTGAGTGGAAAATTGATTATTATAATATTTATTACGTTTGAGCTTGATTTGCGAGAGAGCGTAGAAAAGATTTGTGTAACGCGCGTGTAGAAAGACATTTTCCGTATCGAACAAATGTGTGTCCGTGTGATTCGCCCTAGACCAGCAATCGTTCTCGAAATAATGTGTGTCCAACGATTTTACGCTCGAGCGTGTGTGCCCCAAAGCGCAAGGGAGACAAAAACAGGAAAAAGAAACAAGTTTGAGTAAAAGGAAAGAGAGGAAAAAATAAAAAAAAAAAATATATATATATAGGGGAGCGAAGAAGAGAGAGAGAGAGAAAAAGAAAAAAACGCACGAATGGAGAGAGAAACGAGACGCGTGACGAAGAAACGAGAAGAGAAAATAAGGAGCTTCCAAACTATTTTGGGCGCTAAACGACCTCGTGACGTTCTATTCGCTCTCGCGCGCGCATTTTACCAGAGAGAACCACGCGGCAGTAGCTCTCATCCTCATTTTCATTCGGCTTGCTCAGTGTGTGAATACTTGCAGACATCAGAAAAGCTTCTTCTGCCTCCTCTCCCTCTTTCCCTCTTTTCCTCCTCGATTTAGTGGCAGGGACTGAAAGTCTCAATTAAACGAGCTTATTAACCCTCGAAAACTTTAGGAATTTATCCGCCATCGATTTGCACGTGACATAAGTTTGTTAAGGGGGTATTTTTGTCCAGAATCCTGCTTGCCAGGAAAATATGAAAACTCGAACGAAGTAATCGCCGCTTAATCGATTTATTGGGAAAAATCAGGAAACCTCATTGGTTAATTATTGTATAAACGATGTTGAGGTAGTACTGTCGGTTTTAGAATTACCGTTCAGAAATTTAATAAAATTTGGTACAGCAGTTGATTATGATGAGAAAAAAATCCAGTCAAATTTTCAAGATGCTACAGAGAACTAGAAAAAAGATATTCGCAATGGTAATTTCATGAATTTAACCCTTACTTGCCACACCTCTGTAGAATTACGTACTTGCCACCATGGGGTAGATTTGTACCCCAGTGACAAAAATTGTTATAAAAAATGTACTACTGAATATTTCGACTTGAAAATTGTTGTAGAACATATTGAAAGCTTTTTATAAAAGATTGTTTACTTTATGCAGCCAAAAATTAAATTTAAGTACACTAAAAAAAATGCTAAAACCAACAAAATTGGAAAAGTGACTATTTTCCTTAATAGGCCTGGGGTAGTTTGTACCCCAAGGTGGCAAGTAAGGGTTAACATCGATTTCATACATTTCATTGTATTTTACAATGAAAACTCATTTCTCCTAAGAATTTATAAGAATTCATCGTGAAATACGATGAGAACTGAGATTTCTCATAAGACTCAATGTTAAATGTACGAAATTACCAATGCGAATATCTTTTTTCTGGTTCTCTGTAGCCTCTTGAAATTTTTTTTATTACATTCCGAACACTAATTCCAAAACCGACAGCCTTAGCCTTTATTTGCCACACCTCTGTAGAATTACGTGCTTGCCATGCACCATGGGGTATATTTGTACCCCAGTGACAAAAATTGTTATAAAAAATGAACTACTAAATATTTCGACTTGAAAATTATTGTAGAACATATTGAAGGCTTTTTTCAAAATATTGTTTACTTTATATATCCAAAAATCAAATTAAAGTACACTAAAAAAAAAATGCTAAAACCAACAAAAGTTTCAAAACGGTGATTAGCCTGCAAAAAAAAAAAAATTGAAATTTCTACAAAATTCTCGATTCTCAACGGAGTTACGAGGTAACAAACAATTGGGATATCAATAGTATCTTTGTTTGCTGTCAACCCAACGATGATTTTTATTCGTCACCCCGAGATGAAAATTCTTTTATTAATTACACCAAAAACGGAGTCGTAACGAATAATAAAAAAAAAAGAAATGGGTTTTCACCACGTCCATCTCACTGACAAACCTGGAAAAATTTATTCTCCACTATCGTACTCGTATTTTGATTTATCCCTTTTTTCTCCTCATATTTCCGTTATTTCTTTTCTCTCTCTCTCTCTCTCTCCCTCTTTTTTTTATCGTTGCAACGCGCACTCAACGCCACATTTTCTGCTCTACCGCAATTCGCCATATATCCACGTTCTCTCGCTCGGTTCTCATGTACTTTCCAACTATCTCTACCTCTCTCCCTCCGTCTCTCTTTCCCTTTCGTTCTCGTCATCGGAGCCTCTCGCTCTTTCCCCATCTCCCACCTACCAGATTCATTCTCCGATCAATATTTTAATCCCTGCGATGGTGCGGTATTTAGCGAATATAGACGCCGGCCCGACCGACCAACCGAACGAAAACCAAAACGGACGGACCTCCATTGCACGCCCAAATGCACGTGCTCAACCTCACACACACACACACACACACACACACACACACACACATTTACAGGATTGTGTGAATGTGTATTTACGAGGCTGCACATGTGAATGCATGTATCTACAGATGGATGTGTGTGTGTGTGTGTGTGTGTGTAGGTATATAAAAGAAAATAGAAATTGGTCGAGGCAGTGCAGGAAGATCGCAATATATCGGATCGTTAGAGAGAAAGTTTAGGTACAAAACAGACGTTCGGGAGGTACGAAAGCTCAGTCGGTGCGAGCTACCCAAACGAGGCGTTTTTTCTGCTCTGCTTTGTTTTTTTTTTTTTTTACATTATTTTTGCGAGGCATCTGACCGAATAGTATACACGAGTCTGTACTCACTTTACGGATAGAGATATAGGGGATATGTGCATTATGTAGAAACAGGAAATATATATATATATATATATGTTTATATCTATTTGGAGGAGTGATTATCGATTACCTCGCTAATTTTCTTGCCGAACAAGCGCACCCCGAGCCAATCGTATACATTCGATCGCGTTTGGCAATTAGAAGAAGAAAAAAGAACGAAAAAGGAAAAGCCTCGAGCAGACAACAAAGATTAGTTGATGCTCTCTCTCTCTCTCTTCCACAGCCTTTTATATTCAGCTCTGATAGCAGTTCGTAGTTGGCTCTTGCGAGAGAGGAAGAGAGGGTAGGAAAAAAAATAGAGATGCCAACGATGTTTCGCTACATCGAGCATGGAGGAACAAACACGCGATGTACTGTGTGTGAACAAAATTTCCCCTTGCCCTGGCTCGCGGTGCTCTTTCCCTTTTTTCTCATCCTCATCATTTGACCATCTCTTATTAGCCTCCTAAAAGTTTGCGAGGCGTATAAAATGCAAACGGCTGGGAGCAGGGTTAAAAACGAAATTACGAGAACGTTCGGTAGCCAGAATAACAAAAAAAAAAAAAGAAAAAAAAGAATCTAGCGAGAAAAAGCAAAGGGTAGGAAAAAAAGAATCAAGAATTCTCGACACAATACGTAGCAGCAGTTTCGAGCTCTGCTGCCCTTAATGTTCTCGTACGAAATGGCCCTCTAAGTACGCAAGAGTGTCCTATAAGTCCATGTCCACACGCACCCAGTGTTGCAAACACACAGCCACGCACACAGCTATACACAGATACGTAAATGCATTGAGGATGTTGAGTCCCAAATCACAAATGATAAGAAAATTCTGAAAATTTGGTGTTTTTGTATGAAGCATTTAAGAAATCGTGTAAAAATTTCACGGCCATTAGGAAGCTCGTTATTGAACAATTAACATTAATAAATTAAATTAGTCAAACGTAGTCTTATGAAAATTGGTATAACTTTGCGATAAGTGTTTTTTTTGATCTCTCAATTTTTTAATATCTACAATATACTGAAAGGAACGGAAACAAAACGAAGTTTATTGATAAATATTTTTAGTATTTGTTTAAAAAATTGTTCTCAACAAAATGTTTATTTTTTAATAACGGGCTTCCTAATCGTCGTGAAATTTTGACACGACCTCTTAAATACTTTATACAAAAACATACTAAATTTTCCGGATTTTCTTATCATTTTTTATATCAACCCTTAAGGTGGTGAAAGTAATGATGAGAGAATTCTTAAAATTTGGTATATTTTTACATGAAGTATTCAGGAGGTCGTGTACAAATTTTACGACGATCAAGAATCTATTTATTGAACAATTAACATTAACAAGTTCCATAGGTACTCAACATCCTTAAGGACGTTGTATGCAAAATATTCTATCGATAGAATTCCTTTAAATTTCCACTACACAAAGAGAATAGCGATGTCTAATAGCTCGCGCAATTTTAAGAGGTTTCATCATGTAGAAATCGAGATATTTATTTATAAAAATCACAATTTTCAGCAGTTTCTCTCAAGAGCTTGTTTTAAAAGTTGCAATTTTCAACACTAAATATTTCGATTTCTAAATGATGAAGCCTCTCAAAATTTTGCATACACTTTTACGTAACATCGAAGAAGCTTTATTTACTTTTTTAAAAAAATCGCTCGTAAATTTTTTTCGAAATTTTGTTTATAATATAACAAATACAGATTACCTCGGACAATCTTGAATTTAGAGTATCCTGTTCTTCAGTCAATTTGTAACAACATTTTTCAATCAACTTGGACTCGCAAACCATTTTGTATGTAAGAAAAACTGAAAACAAAAATTTACATTCAACCGTCGCCATACAAGGTCCTTAATGTACAACAACACAAATTCTTGTACGACATGCAATTCGCGTTCGAATCGACAATAAAAAAAGCAGCCTGTAAAAAATACCATCGCGGAAGGATGAAAAAAAAGAGGAAAAGCTCCGCGAGAGGCCTGGCGATATGGCCAGTGGGAACTGTATATACAGCGACCATTTCTCCCAAGAGAAAGACAAAAGAGACGCGACGAGTTACGATCACCAAGACTTTTCTCTCTATTTTCTTCCTTTCCGCATGTAACGCGCGTTTCACCCTTTTTCTTGTGTACAACCACGAAACTAGTTTCACCAACGCCTGTTACCCACTCTTCCTCTCAATGTTCGCACGCATACATAGAATACACCAACATACAGATCGCTAATACTCGTAGAAACGTTGAGGTAGCTGAACACACAAAAGAGATGGTACGAGAATGTGTAAGGAGTGCAGTCCATGGACCAAAGGATGTGTTTGAAGATATATATGTATATAGTTTATACATATGTTATATTTATATGTATATACTGTTAGCGTGCATGTCAGAGACGAAAGCCCAGACACTTGTATGTATATAACGTGTACATAGAGGTTTATATATATATATTAATTTATATATATATGTATATAACGTGTGGGCATGTATATATATGGACATGCAGTGAGCATACACGCCGTCGCGACGGAGGCTGCGGCTACGCGGCGCCTACCAACCACCATCTATAATCTCTATGCGGATATCGATTTTCCACCCTGTATTTCCTAAATTTATGCAAACTAGCGAACCTTCTCTCTCTCTCTCTCTCTGTGGCTCGTGATACATTCTCGTAATATGTTCATCGGCGGCCCCATTCATCTAACGAGCTCAGCCGTGAGCCGTCACGTCAATGTCTGCGCAGCCTACCCCAACAATCTGTATATCTGCACATATTATGCATCGGGAATGATAATGTTGACGGAATGTGGAAAATGCTCAAGATACTTCGGGTGGCGAGAACTCTTCGGACCGGAAATGCATTTTTTTGGAGACTTTTCTGAATTGGACGATCGCGAGTGAAAAATCTGCTGGAATTTTTCTCGGACGTGAATAACAGCGAGAGTGCAAAAAAGTGTGTAAATAAATTCATTTTTCCTTAGGATTCAATTTTTATAAAATCATCGGCAGTCACAGAAGTAGAAAATCTCGAGAAAACTCGACACGGAGGTATAGGAAATGCCTTGATTTTACGGATATCGAGAGGAAGTGCAAGATTGGTTGTAAGAAAATAGGGTCGAAGAACTTTCCCTTCGAGAAATATATAATTCATTTCGCAGTTCTTCGTCTGCTGAGACGAATTGAGCGGTGCTCTTTCTCTTTCTATCTTTCTTCTTCGTTGGTCGCGTCTTGGGTCCCCGGAGGCGGTTTCAATCTGTGTTATATTATGTAAAATCGTTAGACTTGTCATTCTCCTTCGTCCTTGGTCCTCGCATCAAAAGCAAGCAGAGAGGACGAGGGAAAGAGAACGAGAGAAATGAATAAGACGCTGCAAGGACGGCAGGAAGGAAGAAAAAAAATGAGAAAGTCCGAGAGAGAGAGAGAGAGAGAGAGAGAGAGAGAGAGAGAAAATGCGGAAGAGAGAGTCCCGGGGCGAATCATTTTCGAGAGAAACCCTGTCGCGTTCCTCTCTGTATGTACAAGATCTATATGCATATACACGTGTATATACGTATACGAGGGAATTCGATGCTACAGAGGATAATACACGACCGCGCGCGCGACGTTGCAGTGCTTCTATCTGTCGCTTTTGGTGCTCTCTGCTCTTTTGCTGTATATACCAAAATCTTCTGTACACAGATATACACACATCAACAGATATTACTACACGCTTGAAACGCCAGCAACGTCGGCATCAACCTCTCGATGCTTTTCAAGTTCATACATATATGAATTAATAGTTGTTGCTGACTATAGTGCTTGCCTTGAGATTTTCGTTGTAACTATTTAACGAATTTTGAAACTCGTCAGATTTTTTTTTTCATATGAATCCGAACCATGGAGGGATGGTCTGTATTGCGTTTTTTCTCTTTTTGTCGGAATCTTGTCGGAATTGGTCGAAAAATACGAATTCTACAGAATTTTGAAATTTTCAAAAAAGTGTACCGACGCTCTAACTTCCGCAAATTTCAAGTTTTCTTACTAATTTTTTTTTTTATGAATAGAGCATCATAATAGGAAGGTTGGCATTGAATTTGAAAAATATCGGTTGAACGGTTTAAATTTGATGATTTTTCGAATTTTACAAAAATCTTAGATTTTCGAAAAATCGTCTAAACGTTTTATTTTTTGCAAATTTTCCAAGATATTGTGCATAAGTCTGTACTTCCTCTTTACTCTCCAGCAAATTTGTCGAAATTTTGAAGGATTGTTAAGAGAAAAAATAAAAAATACATTTTTCAAAGAAACTGCGAGAGAAATTGGAAAAGCCATGGTCCACGGACCGTACTCGTTCCTTTTTCTTGCTCCATCATCTTACGGTTGCACGGAAAATTGGTGGGAGGTTGGCGCCACTCGCGCTGATAGATGGACGAAGATAAGGGAGTGAATTTCGTGGAGAAAGAAGCGACGCATAACGTCCAGCATATAGATGGTCTTACGATGACTGGAACGTACAAGCGAGAGAGAGAGAGAGAGAGTACTAAATCAAGGACAAAGTAAAATTTATGTAGATTGGAATATGCTAGCGATATGTTTCCTCCTCCTTCGGGCGATTCCTCTGTTTTGCTGCATCGAACAATATAAACTAGAAGAATTCTCTTCGCACATATATTTGCAAGGGGAACAGTGAAAACCGAGGGTGTAAAAAAAGTTGGAGAATCCTTCCAAGAGAGAAAGAGGAAGAGCGAGTTTTCTTGGACACATCCGCAATGCTCTCTCGCGCGGTCTTAGCGGAAACGAGTCATAAAAGAGCTTCGAGTTCGCGCGAAGGAGAGTAAAGAAAAAAAAAAAAAATAATAATCGGCATCCGCGACGGTGCAGAGAGATTCAAAGAGGCGGAATGAAGCGTGAAAGGGGTACGGGAAGGGTGGACGAAACGTTAGAAAGAAACAAGAAGCACAGCGAGTGAAAAAAAAAAAAAAAATTTCTACAAATATCCATTTATACAGATATAGATGCACGTTGGAACGATTATTCTCAGACTTTTCGTATATACAGCATTATGTGCTTATAATGCTTTGGTAACCCGTCGCTCTTTTTATTCCATGTACCGCGAGCTTTTCTCTTCTCTCTGAGGCATCAGCCGCCCACGAGAGCGACAAGAGAAAAATGAAGCCGGAGAGAAAGAAAAAGAGAGAGAGAGAGAGAGAGAGAGAGAGAGAGAGAGCAATATTTACAACACTCTATGCAGAGCCCGGAATTGCCTATAAAGAAATCGGTGAAGTCGCTTTGTTCGCGTCATAACGTAGTACCGTAAGGGGGCCACAAGCAGGAGAGACTACACGAGAACGAAGGCCTCTCGGGATCGTTGCCAAATTAATAAATATATTCCCAGTCTATCCGGTCTCTTCCGAAGCTTCCCTTATTTTCTATCTGTCTCGCTCGGTCGTTTGCAAGCTCTGCTCTGCTCCGAGTCCTTGTGTCTCGTGCCTTCTCCAATATCTGTGTACGTGTGTATATGTAAAAGCTTTGGAGCATCTCTGGATCTCTCGTGTTCCCTATGCTCTCTCGCGCTGTTTCTTTCTCGGCCTCAGCCTCCTTTAATATCCTATATACACTTGGAATGGGTAACGATCCAAAATAGGAGAGACCGCGTAGAGCATCGTTGCTAACATTCTCGTAAATTTAACATTGACACCGTCCCCTTTCTCACTTTCCATACTCGAGGCTGCCCTCGGCTATAATCATTTCCAAACGGCAGAAAATCGGCAAATCGGCATATCGAATCCAGATTAACTTGACAAAATTATCCGAGCGAAATTCATCAATTTTTCCTTCCTTCCTTATATGTTGAAATATGTTGCCTCGCGTGTGCCGAGGCAAAGATTTTAAAGTGGCGAAAAAGTAAAAAAAAAAAAAAAAAGTTCGCACTTTTTCCTTTGCTCGATTTTTTCATTCGCAATATAAAAAAAAAAAAAACACAATTCTGAGGTAATATCGAGTCGGGAATCGACACAAAAAAAAATTGGTAATAAATCTTAAAATTTGCGAAAGTTAGAGCGTCGACAGCCTTTTTTTGAAAATTTCAAAATGCCGTAGAATTCGTATTTTTCTAGCGATTCCAACAAAATTCTCAGAGAATGAAGAGCTTGTGTAGATCAACATCTGTGCAAAACGGGAGCCCTGTAGCTCAAACCGTTCTCGAGTTATGAATTTTTCAATTTTACAGTGCCAGAACATACACACACACACACACATCCGGATATTTTTTCTACATATGATTTTTCGATGTTTTGGGACATTTTAAGGGCATTGAAAACTATGGGGAAAAAAAAATTTCACCATCACACAGCTTCCTCTATGAGGAAGAAAAATTTCAAATCTGCATCACTTTACGAAATAAAAAAAAGTTCTCGGAGCACAAAAAGCCCTATATCGCTGGGTCTAGCCTGCCGAGAAAAAAAAGCAGCAATAAAAAATGGCAGATTAATCGGTAAATAACTCTGAACAAAGTAGCGCATAATCTCGTTGAATAAAGAGGCAAATAATGGCCTCGAAGAGGATGAGCAGAAAAGGCGAGAGGGAGTGAGAGCACGAGAGGACTATAGCCGAAACGAGGCCTGCACCCGAAAAACCGAATCGATAGGCGCATAGCGTTCGCTCAACATACACATACGTATGAAAATACTCACGTACACAAAATCAACACAGGCCTGTGTCAATATATATCCACATAAACATGTATAAAGCTATTTTATGTATGTTACGTAAACCTATAGGTACACTCTGCACATCCATACGAAAAGCGAGAGCGAGAGAGAGAGAGAGAGAGCGTGGAGAGAAGAAAATCGGTTGAGCCATACGATTTCCACATATGCGAGTATGTTTTCCACATGTGTATTTATCTTTTTAAATGTCTGTGAACCGCGCAATACCGAACGTTTGTATTCGTTTGGTAGAAGTCTCAATTCCTCCCCCCTCCCCTCCCCTTTAACGTGGCTATAGATTACAGAGAGTATACTTACGAGGGTGGCCTGAATTCAGGCTCTTCGTCTTGTTCCTCTCGCTCGTCCGAGACGTGCGTTGCTTCTCTCTCAGCGTCTTTGTACCCTTTCCTCTTTCCACTATCTCTCGATCTACTCTGTCCCGCGTTATTTCTCATCCCTTTTCTGGTTCTTCGTTCTGCTTGTTGAAACCCTGGCCAATCCGAGCCGAAGACAAGAGAGAGAGAGAGAGAGAGGGAAAATGAAAAAAAGGAAGAAAAAGAGAAATATCCTGCGAGACGCGGTGGTTCGAGGTGCTGGCGTCGTCTCGTCCTTCTTCTTCTTCTTCTTCTGCTCTTCCTCTCTCGACGGAAGGAGAGAATTCCGGTTACCCAAAGACATTCTTATCCACGGGATAAAAATATATAGAAAATTCAAAGTATCGGAGAAACGATATTTCTATATATCGCGAAGGTGCATACGTCTTGGTATTCGTACACATAAGTTACGCGATGTGTATATTGAAAGTCCGCCTTGGACTTGAGGCACGAGCGAAAAAGATTCGGCTCCTGTGGAGAAAGCCCAGGAGCCGCGGACTCGGAGTTGAAAACAAAAAAAAACAGCAGCATACCCGACGAAATGACGAAGAACTCGAGGACGTAGGAGCGAAATAAAAAAGGTGCTGGAGGATTTGAAGGATGAGACAAA
Source organism: Hyposoter dolosus (assembly GCA_963921915.1). Taxonomy (NCBI): domain Eukaryota; kingdom Metazoa; phylum Arthropoda; class Insecta; order Hymenoptera; family Ichneumonidae; genus Hyposoter; species Hyposoter dolosus. The sequence continues at coordinate 3,262,078 of OY998133.1, forward strand.
AGAACGAGAGAGAGAGAGAGAGAGAGACAGAGAGAGAGAGAGAGAGAGAGAGAGGGAGGGAGTATTTATCTCGCTTGGCAGCCGAAGCCATTTTCAAATTAAGACGGGAACGAATCGGTGAGATGTACTTCTTCGGTATAATATCGAGGGATAAAAAACGAGGATGGATGAGTCGAAGAAGCGAAGAGAAAAACGAAGGATTTGAGATATTATCACTGCAGAGAGAATGCACTTTCTTTTCTAGCGAAAACATTCGTAGCTTTTGTTTTTTTTTGACATTCTCGGATCCTTCGAGTTTTCCGAACTCCCGAGTGCGCGATTGATTCGAGAATTTCTTCGTGGATGAATATTCTGTTGACGCTTGTCATGATAAGAACGCGTGCAATGCGAAACCACGTGGTTTGGAAAAACACGTTGTCCGATACACAACAGAGAAACACGATTTCCTTGCGAGAAAGCCAAGAAGGTGAACCCCGGAACGTATCAAATTGGCTGTGGTGAGATTTTTCTCTCTTGTCTTTCTTGCCACGTGGTCCTTTGGCTCTTTGGCTCTGAGCGCTAAGACACTCGAAACGTTTGCTCTCCTGCTTTCTATAAAAGCTTACTACGATCCTATACACACACGCAAACACAAAAACGACATACACGATTCGTGCGGCGATATGTTCTATGAACTCTCGCCAAAATTGTATACGGAGCTGATCGACCAAACGTGTCGTTTGCTCTGTGTGTGCTTTTCATATTGGAACCATTCGCCTCTTTCTCCATTACCGCGCCTGTATCGTTTCGTTTCCGATAAACCAACCATCACGTGGCGGATGCACTTAAAGTTTTAACAGTTGAGATTTCACCTTGAAAATCCACGTGGCCAGTCAAATTTTCAATGCGAATAGATCTAGTTATCGATTTATGATTTTTATGGACAGGTAGCAGGGTAAATCATGTGGTGAATGGACGAGTAACGCGAATTCGTTGTCCGAACGAAAATAAAAATATCATCAAAATCATTTTCGCTTCCTCATGGAGGAAGCTTTGTGACGATCAATTTTTTTTCCAGTTTTCAATGTCAATGTGCTTAAAATTTTCCAAAACATCGAAAAATCATATCTAGAAAAAATGTCCGGATGTGTGCGTGTGTGTATGTTCTGGCACTGTAAAATTCAAACGTTCATAACTCGAGAACGGTTTGAGCTACAGGGCTCCCGTTTTGCACAGATGTTAATCTACACAAGCTCTTCGTTCTCTGAGAATTTTGTTGGAATTGCTAGAAAAATACGAATTCTACGGCGTTTTGAAATTTTCAAAAAAAGGGTGTCGACGCTCTAACTTCCGAAAATTTTAAGATTTATTACTAATTTTTTTTTTTTATAAATAGAGTATCATAATAGGAAGGTTGGTATTGAATTTGGAAAATATCGGTTTAACGGTTTAAATTTTATGATTTTTCGAATTTTACGAAAGTCTGAGTTTCTCGAAAAATCATCTAACCACTTTAATTTCTTGAAAATTAATTTAATTTCTTTCTTTCTAGAAAAGTTGTCGAATTTTTTTCTTTAAATACCATTTTTGCGACATTTTGAAATTTTTCGTAAATTTTAAGATTTATAACTAATTTTTTTTTTTTTTGTAAATAGAGCATCATCATAGGAAGGTTGGTGTCAAATTGCAAAAGCGCTGCAAATTGAAAGTTGCAAATTTCTTCCTCAAGATTTAGCACGATGCTCAAAGCTTCCTCTCTGAGGAAGCCAAAACAAAAAATACAGTTCTTCATAGAGAAAGATTTGAGCTTCGTGCATCTTGTTAAAATTGTTGGAACAGAAAAAAAAATGTCACTAACGGAACAAAAAAAAATATCGAGACGATTCAACGAAAAAAACTGCATGAAGCAAGTAATCAATAAATATCGAAAGTTGATAATCACCAGCAAACGCCCTCAATGACCAGCACAAAAATGTTAATTTTTCCCAATCCCACTGCGAACAGTCAACATCTCAATAGTTTCTCCAAAGTCAATATTTACACTCTCGAAGTATCATCAAGAAAATATACAGCAAGGTCAAAAAATGGTCGTTTAAAAAGCCACAAAAGTATATAAAGCACCAAGAAGCTAGAGGGTCGTGTGGGGGTTATTTCGTTTCGTAATTGAATATAAATATTAAAGCGTTTCGTTAAGAATACTGTAAGAGGAAGAAGAGAGTATTCGAGAAAAGAGGACTTAGGGCGTTTGGCGCCGTTTGAGAGTTTCGGACAGAAAAGTGTCTCGATTTTTCGTGGAGTCGCGTTTTCGTCGTCGTTCTCTTACCCAGGAATTTTCAGTGAGCTCGGTCCTCGTTAAACTCATTCTCGTATCTCTTGCAACGTGCAAAACTTTCGAGACACTAGAAGCACGTGCTGTAGCCCATCGGTGGGACTTGGCCGAATCGCACTGTCTCGCTCACTCTGCGTTTTCTCTCGACGGACAAATAGCCTCGTCGTTTAGAGAAACGCGAGAAACCCACCGAAATTACATAGTGACTCTTTCTCTCTCTCTCGAGCCCTCTCTAGCCCTCCGAAAAGGGGTTCCACAGACCCTTGCAGTTATCCCAATGTATATAGACATACTTGCATCTCTGATAGCAACAAAGTATAGACATATCATAAGTACAACACGATTCTCGTACAACCGCAGTTGTCCGACTCGGGACTCGTTGAAAACTTCTGCAACAACCTTATACCGCTGCTCTCCCATGTATTTTTGTTATTCGCTGGCTTTCGACTCTCCCACACACATATATATTTATATATTTGGATAAAATATACCAAATTACTGTGGAGCTATTACGTACAGTAGTTTTCCAGCTACATATGTATATCGACTACTAAAAGTAAGCACAGGATAATTTAACATGTAAAACGACTATGTGGTATACGCCCTTTCGACTTTTAATAGTCGATCCGCGTATCACATAAGGAGGCGAGTCACGTACCACGTATTTAAATAAAATGTCTTTCCTCTGTAGAAAAACCTCCACGTATATTCCGTGTGCACCCATACGAGTCTCTCGTAATCATCATATGTTAATATATACAAATAAATACCATAAACACAGATACCTATGAATTTATGTGTTTATTATTAACATTAACAGAATGCTGGCTGTATATTCTCTATGAAGGAGAAAACGGTGTGCGTATCCTTTGAAATAACAACCTGCGTAATTAACGTGTCGACCAGCAAGTTTCTGACAATTAAGCACTCGGCTTCCTTCGTTTGGTCTTTCGTGGAGTGTGGTAAATTTTGTTCTGCGGAAACGAGACTTTTCTGAAGCTTGGTCAAAAGTCGAAACGTTCAAAAATTTCAAAAACAATTTTCTAACATTACAATTTTCATTTTATTTTTTTTATACTAGCTCGGAATGTGATTCGATGATTTTAATTAGTTTTCTGTCGATTTTTTGGAAACTGAGAAGAAAAATATGGAAAATTGTTTAGTGGGAAAAATTCTTGACCACGAATCGTTGCTGGACCCGGCGTGTGAGAATTATTCGAAACCCTTAGCAAAGGTGACGATAAAATAATTCATCTGGAAAATCGACTTTAGCCAATTTTGATAATTTTCGAAAAAAAAAGTGGAAAAAATAGAATAACGAAATTTTGAAACTGCGGAAACGTTTCCAAGGGATGTTCAGCATGATATCATAAAATCCACAATGTGCACAGTCTCAAGAGGGGCAAGGAAATGAGCAAACGTATCTTATCCTTGTCCCGTTTCTGGTCGACGACAACTGCTGTGGATTGTCTTCCGTCGCAGCAAGCACACTATATCGAATGTGAGAGAAAACAAGAGAGAGAGAGAGAGAGAGAGAGAGAGAGAGAGTCAGAGAGGGCCACACCGAGCGAGGACTAAAATCTAAAATAAATTGGTGGCAGCTGTTGCTTTCAGGTTTTCCGTTTGTTAGCGTTAGTGTCAGCAACAGTCGCGAAACACACACGATATGCACCTCAATAGATACATATATACAGTGAGAAAAAAAATGTGTAGACTCAACGAAGCCAAAGCGAAGGAAATCCATTTTGTAAATTTGACAAAACATTTTGTTTATTTGAGAAAACTGCCACATCGACAAAAAAAAAAAAGGTAATGAGGCGGTGAGTGCATATGTAGTTGAGGCGATTGTTTTGTCAAATTTACAAAATGGATTTCGTTGCCCTGGCTTTTTGTTGAATCTACAAATTTGTTTTCTCAGATAAATATATGAAAGTGGAGACTGAAAGTTTGCTATATATTAAGAACGTTGTTTGACGACGGTAAAAACAAAATTTTTGTTTTCAGTTTTTCTTACATACGAAATGGTTTGCGAGCCCAAGTTCATTAAAAAAAGTTGTTACAAATTGACTAAAGAACAATATACTCTAAATCCAAAATTGTCCGAGGGAATCTGTATTTTTTATATAATAAACAAAATTTTGAAAAATTTTTACGAGCGATTTTTTTGAAAAACTAAATAAAGCTTCTTCGATGTTGCATAAAAGTGTATGCAAAGTTTTAAGAGGCTTCACCATTTAGAAATCGAAATATTTAATGTTGAAAATTGCAACTTTTAACACACGCTCTTATGAGAAACTATTGAAAATTGTGATTTTTATGAATCTCGAATTCTACGTGGTGAAACCTCTTAAAATTGCGCGAGTTATTAGACATTACTATTCTCTTTGTGTGGTGCAAATTTAAAAGAATTCTGTCGATAGAGAATTTTGCATACAACGCGTCCTTAAACAACGTCCACTAATCTCTAAATCGTCTTTTTCTTCTCAGTGTTTCTGATTCCTACATTTGCGCACTACACAATACATAAACCAAGTATTCATGCTGTGTATGAAAACATAAAAAAGGAAGCTCTGGTGCACTCTATAATAATCAGTATGTAATATCTACCATTTCTTCTCTTTTTATCAGGCTCTTTTTTTCTCTTTTTTCTTTTATTTATGATACATGTATATACTTGGAACAAATGTATGTAAAAAATGCTGTCTACTTGGCTACTCGTATAGTTGCCCAATCGGACAATATTCCAACCCTATCCTTCCTTTTTGGGCGCCACCATTTTTCTCACTCACTCGGATAGTTCGCTGCTCTCGTTCTCTTTCTCGAGCTTTCTGTACCTGACGTAGCTGGCACACTCTCATTTGTATCCTTTCCTTTTCTGATCCTTCTCTATATACATTCCTTTTTTTTCATATATTTGTGTTTTTATTATCGTTATGTATACATTTTTTGTACACGAGAATCTCGGCAGTGCATTCCCCGTTGGAGGGGGCTCGGCTACTGCCAGAAAATAGGAGAGCGAGAGAGGAGAAGTGAGAGTGAGAAACAGTGAGAGGCGTTGCGAGAGAGGAGAGCGTGAAGCAAAACGGAAATAGACGGTCCGCGAGAAACTCCGTTGCTCGTCTTCCGCGTTCCAATAATCATCAACCGCGTATATATCGCGCAGTGCAAACCTTGCTTTTCTTCTTTTTTTCGCTGGTTCTTCTTCTTACTCCTCCTCCTCCTCCTCCCTCCCCCTGCTCCTCGTCATTACCAACACTCGTTTTCGTGCCTTTTGTTCCGATTTCGGACGGATTGGCAATGTGGAATTTCCGCGGTAATAAGCACTTGAGAAAAATCTTCTTTCTTTTTCGAATCTCTGTCTCGATTGTGCAATTGCGAATGATTTTTGCTTCCTCGTAGAGGAAGCTATGTGACGGTGAATTTTTTTTTTTTTTCCAGTTTTCAATGTCAATGTTCTTAAAATGTCCCAAAACATCAAAAAATCATATCTAGAAAAAATATCCGGATGTTTGTGTGTGTGTATGTTCTGGCACTGTAAAATTCAAACGTTCGTAACTCGAGAACGGTTTGAGCTACAGGGCTCCCGTTTTGCACAGATGTTAATCTATACAAGCTCTTCGTTCTCTGAAAATTTTATTGGAATTGCTAAAAAAAATACGGATTCTACGTCATTTTGAAATTTCCAAAAAACGGTGTCGACGCTCTAACTTCCGCAAATTTTAAGATTTATTACTAATTTTTTATTTTTATAAATAGAGTATCATAATAGGAAGGTTGGTATTGAATTTGGAAAATATCGGTTGAACGGTTCAAATTTTATGATTTTTCAAATTTTACAAAAATGTGAGTTTTTTAAAAAATCTTCCAACCGCTCTAATTTCTGCAAATTTTGTAAGATATTGTGTATATGTCCGTACTTTTTTATTACTTTCTCAAAAAGTTGTCGAAATAATATATTTAAAATGGAAATACAAAAAACGCTGCAAATTGCTTCGTCAAGATGCTCAAGATGCACGATGTTCAAAGTTCCCTATGGAGGAAGATTCGAGCATCGTGCATCTTGAGCATCTTGTTTTGTGTTGCAACGATTTTTCATCGTAAAACAACGCTTCGAGTGATTTTTATCGATATCGTGTGTTCATGGATAACGACGACAAGTTTCAAGCGTAACAAGAATTATTTGAAATACAGCATCGCGGTATCTTGGGTCGACACGATGCTCGTATGCATAGAGCAATATCTTGGAGAGGAGAGGACAACGAAGCAGCCTCAACGAAACAAGAACGAGCCAACTTACTCATGCCCGTTATCCTTCTGTGTAAGAGGACAGAGAGCTAGAAGTATACACGAGCGTTGCCTTTACCCCGGCCGTTATGGCCCTTAACAAGCCTCTGCGCTGTTTGGGGCCAAACCAGCGAAGCATCTAGACGAGCGAGCCAGCCAGCCGGGCGCCTGCTTTTCGGGCGTGAAAGCGGAACACACCGCGTCGTTTCCGGCTTGCCGTTGTACTTCTCTCTCCCTCAATGTCCCTCTCAACCTCTCTTTCGACACATATACATCGTCTTTACAAGTTTCGGGTACCACGTATCGCAAATGTACTCAGAAACAACCCGTTCCTCCCCTTTCCGCGCTTGCTTGTCCCTTTGCTTCCCGCGTGGTTCTTGCATCTTCTCTCTCTTGCTTCATTCCTTTACTCTCGTAGTTAGTACGATGAAGATTTACGACACGTGCTAACTAATCGAATGACAAAGTGCCCACCGGTATCCACGAAGAAAAAACAACTGGAAGTACAATCAGCCGGTAGGAAGGACACAGAGATGATAGACACTGCGTAAGCAGTGTTAGCGAAGCTATAGTTTCGAAACTATAGCAGTCCGCGTTGCTGGATTGCTTGACAAGAATCTCGAGCTTTATCGTGCAGAGGGACCATTTAACCTTCAATAGTCAGAGCTCCAGATAGCGACGTAATAGTCATTGGGGTTGTTATCAACCCCACGCACTTTGGAAAGCGATAAATAGTTGAAAAATCGTAAAAAAAAATAAAATAAAAATACTACAATGTATTTTCAAGCCTTGAGTAACGACCATGGTGATTGTATTTAATTCGTGCAATTTTCAACATAAAAAAAATGTCAAAAAAAAAAATTCTGTAAAAATGACTTTTTTTTACAAAAAATGATGCAGAAATTGTAATTTTTAATTAAAAAAAAAAAAAATCGTTTCATAAGTCTGAAATAGCATGCTTTCAGGTGGGACTGGTTAAATTAGCGACCGTTACAAAAAGTATACCCCAGATTTTACACCGTCCGCTTCCTACGACTTTCAAAACTGAACTAACGGGCCCTTCCAAATAATAACGATGAGGCTCCCTACTAGAAGGTTCAAACTTCCGATAGAGCGTGTCAAAAGTCCCATTTTCTCAAAATTTTTATTACGTATCGTCGTTCGAAAGCGGCTAGGGTAAAATTAACCCCGTGTGACCATTGTGGGTTAAGGGCTTGACATTTCAATCACACATAGCTCAGAATGGCCAATCATTGTACCAAGTTCACCTGGTACGTGAATCCTTGGTTTTTAACACTCTCACGACTTGGTGCACTTGATATCATGTGCGCGGTCGCGTCCGTGGACTTTGATACGCACGATGAAACATAAGTGAGCCTTTCTTTCGTTCTCTCTCTCCCTCTCTATTTCTCGCAGTCTCTCCTTATCGATTTACTCGGTGCGAACGACCCTGCCCACGTATTAGCTTAACGCAAGACCGCGAAGAGTACGATCGCGGAGCAGAGCTGAAAGGAGGATAGATCGCGAGCGAGGTCCGGGTGCACATCACGCGCGGTAAAATGCTCCACCTCACGAGACTTTGGTTGCAACGGAATTCTTTCGACTTTCAATGCATTTCTCAGGGGCTGCAGGAGCGAGAGGGACAGAGAGAGAAAAAAAGAGACTTGCGAATCTTAAGAAGGAAAAAAAAAAAACACTTGTGCTTTGCTATTCCACACGTGTTTTGCCACAACGAAGCAGAGAACGATAGAGACAGAGAGGGTCGTTCGCGTGATCAGCATATGTTCAACAAAACGACGTTTATAACCGCGCCGAGATAGAGTTCGACGGACTAAGATTTTCCGTCGCTCTCTTTTTCCCTCTCGAAGCTTCTTTTTCTCTTTTTATCGCTGGCTCCTTCGTCGCACACACCTTGCCGTATCTTTTCATCCTTTAGTGTGCTTACTCATTTTGTTGAACATTCCATCTCCAAAAAAATAAAAATAAAACTATTTGAAGGGCTTTATCGAAGTTTCGTTAATGTAATTTTGAAAAATAATTGAAATTTGCAAATTGCTTTCTCAAGATGCTCTAGATGCACGACGATGCTCAAATCTTCCTCTATTAGAAACTATATTTTTTATTTTGCCTTTTTGTAGCGTTTTTTGCAATTTGTAGCGTTTTTTGTATTTGCATTTAAAATATATAATTTCGACAACTTTTTGAGAAAGTGAAGAGAAAGTCCGGACTTATACACAATATTTTAGAAAATTTGCGAAAATTAAAGCGGTTGGACGAATTTTCGAAAAACTCAAATTTTCGTAAAATTCGAAAAATCATAAAATTTAAACCGTTCAACCGATATTTCCCAAATTCAATACCAACCTTCCTATTATGATACTCTATTTATAAAAAAAAAAAATTAGTAATAAATCTTAAAATTTGCAGAAGTTAGAGCGTCGAGCCCCTTTTTTTGAAAATTTCAAAATATCGTAGAATTCGTATTTTTCTAGCAATTCCAACAAAATTCTCAGAGAACGAAGAGCTTGTATAGATTAACATCTGTGCAAAACGGGAGCCCTGTATCTCAAACCGTTCTCGAGTTGTAAACGTTTGAATTTTGCAGTGCCAGAACATACACACACACACACAAATCCGGACATTTTTTCTGGATATGATTTTTCGATGTTTTGGGACAGATAATCTTCCTGGCAGAAATAACGAATCGTTTGAATCGTTTTCCTCCGAAAGAGCGAAAGTTGACAGCAATTTAAAATTCCCAATCGAACAACATATTTTTTTTCAGTCTGGGAAATTGTAATCTTTCTGATGATTTGTAAAAAAAAAAAGAAATTTCAAAAGTTGAAACGATCACGTGATAATCAAGCATTTTTGTATAATATTTGTTGCAGAACGAAAAGCTGGAGGTGAAACAGAAATGGGCCTCGCGGCTTCTCGGCAAGCTGAGGAAGGACATAACTCAGGAATATCGAGAAGATTTTGTTCTGAGTATAACAGGAAAAAGACCAGCCATGTGTGTGCTGAGCAATCCTGATCAAAAGGGAAAAATGCGTAGAATCGATTGTCTGCGACAAGCTGATAAGGTTAGTGTTGATTTTACATGCAGCAGAATATTTGACAGAAAAGTTTTTATTTGCCAAGATCTTTTTTCGAAAAGTAACGATATGTAACGTTCGTTGGTTGATCTTGAAGGTCTGGAGATTGGACCTCGTCATGGTTATTCTCTTCAAGGCAATTCCTCTCGAGTCAACGGATGGCGAAAGACTAGAGAAGACTGCGGAGTGTGCCCAACCCGGTCTATGCGTAAATCCCTATCACATCAACGTCTCCGTCCGGGAACTCGATCTCTACCTCGCAAACTTTATAACGAGTCATGGTAAGTACCAATAAAAAATTCAAATCGTTTCAATCGTGCCAATATAATACTATCTTATAACGTTGGTCCAGCCTGAATAGTTGGTCAATGTTAACCCTAGAACGGTAACCTGGCAGTCAAAAACGACCCCGGAGCTTCGTCAAGTTCCCAGTTCGTCAAGTACCTGAACTCGATTGACACCTTTTTCGAGTTTGATCTGAGAATCTCTGTACATAAAAAACTCTACCACAGAATTGTGTTTGTGCCTTTTTCACGCAAAAACCACTGAACCAATTTTGATGAATCTTTCACAGGAATGAAGTTCATGAATCAGAATATTTTTCAGGCTGTATTGCATTCCGATAATTAATTTTTTTTGGGATCTCGAACGAAAAAATCACATTTTTCGTCATATTTTCCACTTTCAAACTTCACAAGCAACTAAAAAATGATAATAAATAAAAAATCGCTAATTACCAATTCAAAGATAATTCGAAAACGAAGATACTGAGCTGGAGTGCCAGTTTGTAAAAAAAAAAAGTTATAGCGATTTTCGTGAAATCAAAGTTTGAAAATTTTGAAAAAAAATTTCTAACTTTTCATATTTGTGACCAGCTGTGCTGGCTAGTCATAAAATAAAACTGAACCTCAGAAATCGATATCAACAGCAATCAGCGCCAAATAAATTAACAATAAATTGCAATGATCGATCGTAGAGACTCGAATCTTGGATCATCAAGTTTAGTTGTTGCCATTTTTATTCCCTATGTATCCCTTAAGGTAGATCGGTCGGGCACATGAGGATGCCAACGAGAACCGATGAAATATACATGCACATACACATGCGATCTCATTCATTGCCACATTTCTCTCTCCCGGGTGTTCATTCAACGCTCTCCACTCTCCCGCACAGCAAGTGAGATTCTTTGAGCGTCACACACGACTCGGTTTCCACTCTCGGGCTTCGATTCAAAGTTTCTTGGTGCCTGTTGCCAATTTTCCTCTGTACTGAAGCTTTTCAACCTGACCCCGCATATAAATGTCACCTTGACGCTTCAACCTCCCATGAGTGCATACAATATCGATAGAATAAACTTTTTTCTCTACGGTTATCGTACAAAATTCAATAAGTTCTTCCTCATAGAAGCTCCAGACGGTATAGCGATAAATCCATCGCTTTGTCCACCCGCAAAGACCAATTTCCGCAAACTGTCACTTAGTTCGATTTTATTTACGCAATTCATTCAACTCGAGTCTTTTCAGTTACGTATGTGCGCGTTGGAAGAATTTTTAGAATCGAGATAACGATCTCAGGTTGTTTATCCAGTCATTGGGTCAATTGTTCGATTAGTTTTGCTTGAATTTTATTAATTGGACGATAATTAAATACGATACATCGAAATCAAACATACCCTGGTGATTTGGCCAGAGATTTTTCACCAATTTCCAAAAAATAAAAAAAAACGAAGTATGATCATCGGTTTTTCCAATTATTAAATTTTCGTTCGAAAATTCGAAAATTCGAAAAATCATAAAATTGAAACCGTTCAACCGATATTTTCCAAATTCAATACCAACCTTCCTATTATGATACTCTATTTATAAAAAAAAAAAATTAGTAATAAATCTTAAAATTTGCGGAAGTTAGAGCGTCGACAGCCTTTTTTTGAAAATTTCAAAACGCCGTAGAATTCGTATTTTTCTAGCAATTCCAACAAAATTCTCAGAGAATGAGGAGCTTGTATAGATTAACATCTGTGCGAAACGGGAGCCCTGTAGCTAAAACCGTTCTCGAGTTATAAACGTTTGAATTTTACAGTGCCAGAACATAGACACACATTCCGGACATTTTTTCTAGATATGATTGTTCAATGTTTTGGGACATTTTAAGCGCATTGACATTGAAAACTGGAAAAAAAAAAATGTTCACCTTCACATAGCTTTCTCTATGAGGAAGCAAAAACAGTAAGAATCTGGATATATCGGTAGTTTGTCACAAAAGAGCGGGAAAAATTGACACGTTGTCCGAAACAATGTATCCGTGTCATCGCGTCTTCTCATCAATGAAGTTACGCTACGGAAATGTCTCATAGTAACGCTCCAATGCTCGTTTGGCAGCCTCATTTCTACTGTTTACCATCAGCCGAACATGCGAGACCAACTTCCTCGATGCTCACTGCTTTCTTGACGCAAAAATTGGCTGGGCCTACCGCACTATACCTACACTACTACTGATTCCGCTGCCAGGCAGATAGGAAATAAAAAAAAAACGGTGATGATGCCAAGACATGGGGTAGGTTAGGCATTCACTCTCGTTCTTTCCCATCCCTCTTCTGTCTCTTTTTTTTTTATTATTTTCTTCTGCCATCTCTCGAGGCCTATACATTACGATCGTTGGTTGCCTTTCTCATAAAAATCTGTACCTGCGAGGCTCGGCACGTGAAATTTTTCGCGCCTCGTTCGATCGCTTTTTGTTGTTTTTTTTCTTTCGTAACTTTTCTCGTTTGCTGCTCGTTCAAGCTTTCGATTGTCTATCAAGCTCGGTTTGTGTTTATGGGAATTTTAATTATTTCTAGACATTCTAATTGTTCGACGTTTTAATTGTAAAATCGTTGCTCATTAACGTTGATTTGTCAAGAAATTTACTCAATAAAGAAAATTCCATTTTGGACTATGATTGACATTGTCCCGTGCATTTTCATATTTGCAAGTACAGCTTCCGCAAAATTGTTCCATCTCAAAGATTTTCGAGAATATTGAATTTTTTTAAAAATTCGAATAAAATCATTTGGTGCATTTCCCTCTTGCAATAATTTTCTTTTTTCATGCAATTGGCCAAATCGACGACCTCTCACAATCGTGAATTAATTTCCTATCGAAATTTAAAAAATTTGAAAAACTTTGAATTACAATGAAAATTTTAATCGAAGAAGAAACTAAAACAACAAATCGCAGAAATCGTACAAGCTCGTAAATTTATTGCAACTGTGAGGCTAATAAGTCGGACAGAAAAATCAGGACTTTGTGGAGGTCTCCATAACGTTCTTAAAAGAGCTTTCAACGAATCTACAAATTGCATCATTTTGCTGCACTCGTAATTCCCAAAAAAATAGATCAAAATTCGTACAAATGAAAAAATCAAAATTATTAATACAAATACTTCATGTTTATCCATGAAAATTCGAAGCAATAAATTAATCAGCATTATTAAAAATTCCGTTTCAATGTGTTTCGTTATTTAAATATTCATCGGATGACAAATGAGATTGAACACCTCTTCATATTTCTGTTTTCCAACACGACGTAGTTGGATCGGAAGAAGAAAGAAAAAAAGATTCAACGTGAGCGAGAACTTCCTCTTTAGAAAAAGCTCGAAAAGTCAGACCTTGAATGTGACGTAACACACACACACACACATGGATACCCGCACACTTTGAAACATAGTTTTCCATGCACCACTTTTCTCGGCTGTCCGTCGGGACTCAACAGAGCCTGGGGGTTTAGATTATTGTGACGTGATGTATATTTTGAGAGTCGCTGAAGAATTTTCATGATGTTGCTTCAGCGAACACAAGTATTACCGAGAGCATTAATAATCCGAATCCTTTCAATATTACTGATGTCAAACTTAACGACGATCTATTATTTTTCCGTTATATTATTACATTATAAATAAAAAGAAAAATGGAAGCGAAAAAAAAAACTTGATGCGAATTTGGAAACGTGGTTATTTCAGAAAAACGAAAGAAAAAAGAAATGATAATTTCGATGAATTTAAATTTAGATGGGATTTCGGTAATTTTGCGATGAGGCTGGAAAATAGAAATCGGTTCATTCGTTGAGTGGATCACAAAAGTTAATGGAGTTCGGATGCATTATTTTTTCGCTTGAAATTCATTTTCTACGGGGAAGAGAAAAATTGTAGAATTTTTGTCAGTGCATTGACACATCGGGTCAATTTGACCCGAAGCCTCAACTTCATCAGCACTTGCAAAAGTAAACAGTTAATTGTAAAAAAAAAAAATTATTCAAACCTGATTTTTTCGATTGAAAAAACTGAAATCTCTGAACCAAAAAAAAATGAAAACGAAACGTCGTCATCGCTGATGGGAAAAGCTCCGGCGGTTCTTGAAAACGTGCCAAGGACGCCAAAGAAATGTATCCGGGTCTGAATGACCCAGTGTGGTACCCGAACGTCACAAATAATTAATTGTCAAATATTTATTTTTCATAACAACCCTGAATTGACAAAAAAAAAAACGAATTGCCGATTATTTTCGAATATTCATCAGCACGACGAATACACGCAGTACTCGGACCATGTCGTTTTGTCAAAATTAAAATTGACGCTACCAGGAAAATTGAATCAAGCCTATTCCCGTATGTTCCGCATTTCCTCGCTCACTTACTCCGAGTTCGTGATAAACAGAGTCCGCGAAAGCTTCCACGGGCGATGGCGAATCGGGAATCGCGTTTCTCGAATTAACGTTAAAATGGTCCGTGAATTTAGAGAAGCACCTGTCCTCGCACACACACACACACACACACACACACACACACGCACGCACGCGCGCGCGTGCGCGCTGTAACGTGTGCGGAAAAAGGAATAAAAAAAGTCGAAGCGAGTGGAGCGAGTGTAAGAAAGAGAAGCAAAGAGTAAAAGAGTGTGTGAGGAACTAACGGAGACAGAGGGATAGAGAGTTCCCCTAGCAATAAGAAAGAGCAGGAGGGCGTCGTGTCGTCTTAACTTACGCAACTACCTCGCGCGATATTTAGCTCTCGGGGTGAATCCGCAGAGACTCGAGGTGACTCTATCACGTAGGCAAAGCTTAACTCTTAGATTTTCTCTCCTCTTCGTCTTCGTCTCACCTCGTCCTATACTCCCTCATTTTTCGAGTGGATAACGCGACGGAGACGCTCTCGAGATTTCTAGAGAGTACTTGGCCGCACACGCGTACAAAAGACAAACTCATATTTATACACACAGCGATACACGAGTGCCTCGTTCCTTCATTTTAGCTTTACAAAACCAAAAGCACAGCTGTTCTCGAAAGATATTTCACGCTCTGCGCATACACTCTCTAGATCAGTTTGACCAGCTTGACGTTTTAAGGAGGTATTGCAATCAAGAATCATTCCCTGTCTGCTTTCCATTTTTTACATGTACTCTAATCTCACGCCTCACAAACAAATCGCTCCATGATTTTTAGCCAATCAAAAGGTATTTTTCTCCCACACGATCGTATATTTGATGAATAACTGATTAACTTTTTGCATGATGAATTAAAAATTGAAAAATCAAAATTAAACGAGATGCACGATGCTCAAATCTTCCTCTATGAGGAACTGTATTTTTTATTTTGGCTTCCTGCATCGTGCATCTTGATCATCTTGAAGAAGCAATTTGCAAATTTCAATTTGCAGCGTTTTTTGTAGTTGCATTTAAATTATACAATTTCGACAAATTTTCTAGAAAGTAAAGAGGAAGTACAGACTTATACAGAATATCTTACAAAATTTGCAGAAATTAGAGCGGTTGGACGATTTTTCAAAAAACTCACATTTTCGTAAAATTCGAAAAATCATAAAATTGAAACCGTTCAACCGATATTTTCCGAATTCAATACCAACCTTCCTATTATAATACTCTATTTATAAAAAAAAAAATTAATAATCAATCTTAAAATTTGTGGAAGCTAGAGCGTCGACACCGTTTTTTTGAAAATTTCAAAATGACGTAGAATTCGTATTTTTCTAGCAATTCCAACAAAATTCTCAGACAATGAAGAGCTTGTTTGGATAAACATCTGTGCAAAACGGAAGCCTTGTAGCTCAAACCGTTCTCGAGTTATGAACGTTTGAATTTTACAGTGCCAGAACATACACACATTCACACATCCGGACATTTTTTCTAGACATGATTTTTCCATGTTTCGTGACATTTCAGACACATTGGCCTTGAAAATTGAAAGAAAAGAATTTTCACCGTCACATGGCGTCCTCTATGAGGAAACAAAATTTAAAAACTCGTTTAGCTCCTCGGGCCCTCCATCGAAATTCCCTGCGCCACACAAATCCGAAAATCCATAAACGAAATAATTCTAAAAATTTGTCTCGGTGGCAACAATAAAAACCAGGAGTCACAGAGCGAATGTTGAATTGTCGATAAAACTTGTGAAAAAAGTGTGACTAGCGAACGATTTTTCGTAAGCGTGCAGTTTTCACGATATTTTTAAAACGAGGATTTTCTTCATCCGTGATACAAATCAGTTCGCACATTGTGACTAAACTTACCCTTCACTCTACAAATAAATAAATTTACTATTCACTGTTTTCATCATCTAACGACAATCCTTACAAATTGCTCGCTTGGAAAATCTTCGACGGTAAACATATCGACTTGGTTAATATTGAAAATTTGTCAAATTTCCGTGATGATCTTTAAATTTTCCGTCGACCGTGCCGATGAATAATTTATTTCCAAGTTTCCACAAGACAAAACACTTTACTTACGAATGTTTCTCTGTTTCCCAAAACATTTAAAAACCCCATACAAAAAAAAACCATAAACCAGATTTTCCAAGTTCAAGAAATTCGAAAAATTTTTCATCTCTCTCGAAAATTTGAAAAAAAACGAAATAAAATCGAAAGCCACGTTAAGAAACCGTAGGATCTTGATTCGCGTCGAACAGAGATAAATTGATCAACGAGCTGTGAAGAAAGATAAAAAACATCAAGTCCGATAGGAAAGCGAGCGATAAATCTTTGTGAAATCTTTAGATTCAAGAATTAATCCATTAAATCAAATAGAATATTTGCACGACGTACAATTACGTGACAAGCGATCGCGATTGGGTAACAAGAACTATATACCGATGAATAACGAGCAAGATAGAGAATTTTTTCATACCCGAATAAAATTCAATGCCACGAAACAGCTTGACCAAAATATTATAAATACAACGAATAAAAAGAGAGAGAAAAGTCTTTGAGGAATAAGAAGATTCCTCACACTTTGTTTCGCGCATTAAAACTGCTATACTGACCACGACCCACACAGACTCACTCACTAGTTGACATAAATGTGCATATGTATGCGAAGTCTGTACAGAAGCCTTTGGTGTATCTCGTTTAAGAAATTCCGCAATTTTCCGAGACGGAAAATTCTCTCGGGATATCTTTGTACACGAGCTCTCTCGGGTCTTGAGATTTAAGAAGCTTTAAGCCGGCAGACTGCATCGGACTTTCCGAAAAGGTGACTTTACTCAATGTATGCGTTTATATGTTTCTATGTCTTTCGTAGTCGTGTACGAAACACGAACAAACTATTATTTGTCTGTGTGTCTCTCATATATATATTTACACATATATGTATGTATGTATATATTACATGCATGTATATACAAACACATATGTATATACATGAGGCTGTCCACGCGCTCTTGCTCGACTCTATAAATAAATAGGCGACGGACATCTTGTAGCAGGCTCAACACAGCGACGTGTCCCTCGCTCATGTTGATTGACTTTTGGAGCAATCGTAATTTTACTGTTAATTTACGTATCTTGCATTTTTTTTTTTTTATGCCACTCGACATTTTGCGAGAGGAATGCAACGAAAATTGCGAGGGATCGGATAAATTTCTTTGAGTCGATGGACACTTGTCTCGAGAGGTGTGTAAACATTCAAATAAACTGTGAGAAGAAACTACAAAACTAGATTTTTCGTTGGACATTATTTTCTTGCATCTTTCGTTAGAGCAATCGACCAGCCACTGAGCCTCGAGAATTTACTTTGAGAGGTTAAGGTAGTGCTGCTGGTTTTAGAATTAGTGTTCAGAATTTAATAAAATTTGGGATAGTAGTGGATTATGATTAGAAAAGGATCCAGTTTAAATTTCAAGAAGCTACAGAGAACCAGAAAAAATATATTCGCATTGGTAATTTCGTGCATTTGACATTGAGTCTTTTGAGAAATCTCAGTTTTCATGGCATTTCACGATGAATTTTTATAAATTCTTAGGAGAAATTAGTTTTCATTGTAAACACACAATGAAATGTATGAAATCGTTGTTAACCCTTACTTGCCACCTTGGGGTACAAACTACCCCAGGCCTATTAAGGAAAATAGTCACTTTTCCAATTTTGTTGGTTTTAGCATTTTTTTTAGTGTACTTAAATTTAATTTTTGGCTGTATAAAGTAAACAATCTTTTATAAAAAGCTTTCAATATGTTCTGCAACAATTTTTAAGTCGAAATGTTCAGTAGTTCATTTTTTATAACAATTTTTGTCACTGGGGTACAAATCTACCCCATGATGGCAAGTACGTAATTCTACAGAGGTGTGGCAAGTAAGGGTTAAATTCATGAAATTAGCATTGCGAATATCTTTTTTCTAGTTCTCTGTAGCCTCTTGAAAATTTGACTGGATCTTTTTCTTATCATAATCAATTGCTGTACCAAATTTCATTAAATTCTGAACGTTAATTCTAAAACCGACAGTACTATCTTAAAAGGATAGATCAGTAACAGAACCTCAGCTCAAATTTTCGAAATAAAAATTCTTCGATGTCGTTTGACTAATAAAAAAAAGAAAGGCTCTGCATCAACGTCCGTACGACGATGGCCGTCTCGAAAATATTCATTTTCGAAAATGACCTTAAGAAGAAATCAACTTGAGGAGGCGAAAGAGGAAATTTTTTTAGTTATTCTATTAAATATTTTTGAAAAGAATATTATGGCAAATTTACGTAAAATGGTGACAATTCTACAATCTGCTCTCAAGCTGTTCTCGTGTCCGACGGAGCCAGGAGTCTGACTTTAAGGATTACCACGATTTTTTATTTTTTGTTTTATAAACGTAGAGATAGAAATATTCGAAATAGGCTTTAATGGGCAGGGAAGTTTGGAGGCCCATTCCCTCCTGACCTCGGCAAGTTTCCCAAATAACGAGAGAGAGAGAGAGAGAGAGAGAGAGAGAGAGAGAGAGAGAGAGAGAGAGAGAGAGAGAGAGAGAGAGAAAGAGAGAGAGAGAGAGAGAGAGAGAAGGCCCAAGGGTCGCGAGGGTGGAAACAGGACGATTTCGTTTGCTCGTATTATAGGAATGAGGCAAAAGCGTAGACTACGAGGTAGCGGCCCTGTGTCGTTGAAACTTTTCAAATTGGCGAGCCACCACGAAGGCCTCATATATGCATTAATGTAAAAGAATGTACGAATATACATATATCCATGTAGTTAAAGTGCAGAGAGTGTAAAAAGGTCGGAGGGTTCAAATCGTCCTTCGCACAACGCTTCGTCGCGCATTCTCTCTCCCTCTCTCCCCCTTTCTCGCTCTCTCTGTCCCATTCTTTATACACTGTGTGCAAACCTTTTTCCTCTTTTCCTTTCGGTAAAGATGTGCCTGGTATTTCTTCGTTATGCTCCGATGTACATTGCCCACATACACACACATACACACGTTTAAACACAGACAGCAACGTACACACGAGATTCTCATTTGGGGAGAAAATCCGATAGAAAGTTTGTCACGGCGTCTCTTACTCCAGCGTTCCGTACTTCCGGCGTCGGTTACACCCACTCATGTATCTCTTATCCAAATATATACATTACGTACATACACACACGTGTATTATAAGTGTATCAATGCCCACATGAAATAAAGCTTTTTGCTGGTTGGGAGTGCCCGCATTAACGAAGAAAATCTTGCTCTTGTGCTTTCAGAAGTTCTAAATGGGATTTGCAACGCGAACAAGGAGGAGGAGCGACGACGAAAAGGTTTTGTTTGTTTGTTCAACTTTCTAACTCAACTTATCATTAATATTCCAAGTTTAATATCCTATGAAAATTATTTCGGGAAAATCCATTTTTTTTTTGGGATCGAAAATGTTTTCCGAGCTCATTAACGATTTGAGGGCGATCGAGGCATCAGGCCCAAGGTTTATGCAGCAGGTTATTTTGTACTCGAGGATCGTTGCGGATTCATTAAGAAAAAAAAGGGTTCGATTGTAGGATAACTCGAGAACCAAAATTTAACGCTAAATTTTGAGGCAAAATAATTAGAAATTCGCGGTTACGTGTCAGAGAAAGTTAAGGACGTTGTATGCAAAATTTTTTATCGATAATTCCTTTAAATTTGCACTGCACAAAGAGAATAGCGATGTCTAATAGCTCGCACAATTTTAGGAGCTTTCACCATGTAGAAGTCGAGATATTTATTTATAAAAATCACAATCTTCAGTAGTTTCTCTCAAGAGCTTGTTTTAAAAGTTGCAATTTTCAACATTAAATATTTCAATTTCTAAATGGTAAAGCCTCTTAAAACTTTGCATACACTTTTATGTAACATCGAAGAAGCTTTATTTAGTTTTTCAAAAAAATCGGTCGTAAAATTTTTTCGAAATTTTTTAAATTATATAACAAATACAGATTGACTCGGAAAATCTTGGATTTAGAGTATGTTGTTCTTTAGTCAACTTGCAACAACTTTTTTTAATGAACTTGGGCTCGCAAACCATTTTGTATGTGAGAAAAGCTGAAAACAAAAATTTATATTTGACCGTCGCCATACAGCGTCCTTAAATAAATAAAGCAGAAAATGAGAAATAAACTTAATACGAAAATTCGATTGAAAATTCGAAATGAAATCGAAACTCGAGTACAAGGGCCAAAGTGTATTGACAGCTCGAGATGACAATTGACGTTGATGACGTCGTGCAAAAGTTCAGTCAATATACTTCTAGATTCCGAGCTAAGAGAATCGAACAAATCGATAGAAACGAAGAAGCGAATAAAAGAAACGAAAAAAAAACAAAAAGAAGGAAAATTATCGATTGGGTTTGTTCCCAGGTACAGGATACCACGAACTTTATAATGGTGTCGTCTGCAACGACACGATCCTCGCGACCGGTGTCTTCAGCTCGAAGGAGCTCTGGATGCTTTCAAAAGGTACGACGTGAAAAAAAAGAAAAAACAAACGTATTTCTAAATATTAAAAAAGAAAAAGAAAATAAAACGTTTTTGAAACAAAAAAATTATTACCATCCTCTGGCATTTGTTCATCAAACAAATGCAAACAGTTAATGAAACAAGAAAATTAAAATATAAAAAAAAATTAATATGTAAACTGCAATATTCGATGAATCCATGAAAATGTTTGTTATCTTTGGTTGACATATTTATGGTAATCTCGTGACAACGCGATGATGACAGATTTTTACGTGTTTTTTTCTCTTTTTTGTTTCTCTATGTATCTGTCTAACTCTGACGAAATGGAACGTCTCCGAAAATGTACGGGTCTACTGTACCCATAGACAATTCAATTGTTCAGAACACGACACCGAGGATGCTTTCGAAAGGTAATTGAAAATTCGCTTCCGAAATACCTTTTGAAAGCATCCTTTTTTTAAAATGACAAAATATTCAAAAAAAAAACACAATTTCCATGATTATTCATAATTGTACAAATTAATTTTCAACCAAACGACGTAATTTCAATGATTGATTCGTAAACTCCATTTCCATGCCGCAAACTTGATTTTATTTCCGTACTTGTAATTAATGCCGTACAATTATCAATATTAATGAGAAACCATATTATTACCGAGTGACTAACATTGACAAAATGCCAATTTTTTCATTATTTTCGATCGCTTTTTTGTTTATTTATTAATTTTCACGAAAATTGATAATTATCAACATTTTCGTCAGTCTTGAAAAATGTGGTTGTTTTATTTGTTTTTTTATGTTCTCGAGAAGAAATCGGAGCAGTAGGCCACGTGAAAACGTCGTTCGCATAGAATTCTCCTATTTATCAATGCAGCACATAAATGTGTAGGTCTAGAGACATCGTCGACAAAATGCAAGCGCGCGAAATCACCAAAAGCTTTCCCGCTCTCCTTTATTTCCCACTTTCCATGCAACTCCCCCCCCCCCCCCCTCTCTCGCTCTCTCTCTTTTCTCTGGGTTTGTCCTAAGCCAGTAGTACAAACCGCAGCGGGTGAGGCAGCAGCAGCAGTAGATTAGTATGCAACCCGGGCGTATTAATAGAAGCCGAACAATGCTCACGGCCTCACACTGCCTTAAAGCTCGCGTGGGTTAGAGCGCGATGCACCAGGAGCTTCCTTCGAGCATCGGCTTTGCTTTTCCACGTTATCTCTCTATGTCTCTCTCTCTCTCTCTCTCTCGCTCTCTGTTGTTCTTCTACTCGCGCGGTGCGATTCTATCCACGAAGCGGAAACTGCAGTAGCAGCGTTTTCCGAATCGCAACGAAATGTTCTCGCCCTCCCGTTCTCTTGAACCTTTATCCCTCTCTCCCTGTGTCTTCGTGTCTCTCACTTTATCTCTCGATTTCATCCCTCGGTAAGAACGTTGAAAAAAAAGGAAAAAGCGAAGGAAAAAAAAGAGAGAGAAAAAGTGAAATAAGGAAGAGGAAAAGCGTGACCAATAATTTTTCTTAGGACGGATGCGAGAAGGCCTGATCGCACGAATTCCTTCTGAGGAAGTACCGAATAAGGAGGAAAGAGAAGTTGAGACGGAAAGTACAAAAAAGGGAGGAAAAAGAAGAAAAAAATAAAATAAAAGAAGAAAAAAAAAGCTTAAGCTACTTGGACGAAGAGGAGGCCGGAAGGAGGGCGTAGATGTACGCGCAGCGAAATCAAGATCGTGCTTGGAAAACCCGAGTTTCTTTTGCCCAACGACCATCGGACAACCTCCTGTGACTATCTGGATCTTCGCCTCATTCCTTTCTTTCTTTTCCTCGTTCCCTTTCTCCAAAGAGATTTTCATTCTGATGGCAGGACGTTGGAAAAGGCCAGTCGCGTAATTCGCAAAATTATTTATGCATTTTTTATATTTTCTTAAAACTAACAACTGCGTCCTCGAAATCTGACATGAAATTCACAAAAAAAAAAAAGGGAGAAAAAAATGAGATTTTTTTTCTCAAGCATCCTTCGGTGATTCGCAGCAACGAAATAATTAAAAATCGCACACAAGAAAAACTCTGGAACGGCGATTAATTACTGAAGCATTTGTTCGTGAAGGACGCGCTCGTAATGGTCGATGCTGTGTGTACCTTGAAAAAGAAGCAAGGTTTGAGGATATCATTCGTGGATTTTCGGTCATGGAACGAAGACCAGGCCGAGGGTGGACACCCTCTGGCGTAAGGGGCTCGAAAAAATTCATTTGGAAAGCTATACAGTGACGAAAATCAGGAAGAAATTTTTCAAAAAAATCACCTGCGATGGTAAAACTGAGAGAGAAAGGAAGCGACGAGAGAATTGGGACGACGAACATCTCCCGCAAGCAAATGCTACTGCCGGGAGAATGAGCGAGAGGGAGAAAGAGATTTATAGATATATGTGAATGCGGGGGATAAAAACATCTCGTTTTCAACGAGAGCGAGAGAATTTTTGCGTCCCTGGAGCGTGTGGGAAGCTTTTTTTCCCATCGGACTCTTTCAACAATGCTTCACGCTGTGCTCTATCGCCCACAGTCATTTATGCGACTGGTGCATAGACAGCGATTTCTTTTTTTTTTTTTCATTGTCTTTTTTTTTTGTCATTTTCTCTCTCTTCGTTTTTCAATTTTTTTTTTTCACCAAGTTCACTGGTCCTGGACCGGGATCGCGTAATATCGCCAACAGCCTCGCGTGCGAGGCCTCGAAAACTTTGTCGAGCATCTCTCGGTCTGCCGACGAGGAAATGAAGAAATTTCATCTTCTGTAACTTTTCGGACATTCCCGGGCGCGTGTTGGAAAGTCGACAATTTCAACCCGCCACAAGAAATTAACTTTTTCACTATGGAATCTAGACTTCCTCGAGGTTGGACTTTTATCATCGGATAGCAAAAATCAAGTCGAGTACTTACGCGCAGAGATTTCGTTGACCCAAAATTTATAATTCTTAACCCTTAATCGTCACATGGGGTTAATTTTACCCCAGCCGCTTTCGACCGACGATACGTAATAGAAGTTTTGAGAAAATGGAACTTGTGTCACCCTCTTTCGGTAGTTTGGACCTTCTAGTAGGGAGCCTCGTCGTTATATTTTGAAAGGGCCCGTTAATTCAGTTTTGGAAACCGTAGAAAGCGGACGGTGTAAAACCTGGGGTGTACTTTTTGGAAGGGTCGCTAATTTAACCAGTCCCACCTGAAAGCATGCTATTTCAGACTTATGAAACGATTTTTTTTGTTTTTAAATTGAAAATTACGATTTCTGCATAATTTTTTGTAAAAAAAAGTCATTTTTGCAGAATTTTTTTTTTCGACATTTTTTTTATATTAAAAATTGTACGAATTAAATACAATCATCATGGTCGTTACTCAAGGGTTGAAAATACATTGTAGGATTTTTATTTTATTTTTTTAACGATTTTTCAATTATTTATCGTCTTCCAAAGTGAGTGGAGTCGATAACACCCCCAATGACTATTACGTCACAATCTGGAGGTGTGACTATGAGTCGTTAAGGGCTTACCTACAACTGAGCAGGTCCAAAAATTTGGTTCCCCCAAAATATTCCTATTGCCCTTTCCGAAAACCGCAGAAAGATATTGGCTGTTTATTTTATTTTTCAATAAAATGAAAAATCTCCACGTCCATTGGCATCGAAATATTTCTGCCAAAAAAATTAAATGAGCCCCAAATGGAGGGTCGAAAGGCCTCGATTTTCTTTAGGAAAAATACATTCCGGAGAACGATAATCGGGGGGTAGAATTAACCTTCGTGAGAAAGCTAAAGTTGGAGAGAAATGAAGTAACAAAAAGGTCGTTCTATGGATATACGAATGTTGGTGATGGTATGGGTACGAAAAAGATAGAAGAGAGGTGAGCTAAATTGATCGGGTTCCCAGGAGAGAAGAATCCTCGCGTGTACGATCCCAACAGAGCCTCTTCATCGTCCGAATCTCTCGATATTCGAACCGTATTCACTTCACGTAGACATTTCTACCTTTGTCGTAGTCTCTGTCGTTGAAACGTTCTCTCTTTTCTGCTCCTAGATCCGTATAAAGAAGCGACATGTATAGAGTTCATAGTCTCGTCGTCAACGTGGCAAGTTCGTTGGAGCGATCGAACTAGTCCAACTTCGAAAACGCCGTTTGAATCTTCATTTACGAGTCTCTTTCTCTCTCTCCCTCGATCTTTCTCTTTTCTGTCCCCTCACTGTCCAGTCCTTTTATTTTTTTATTTTTTTTTTCTCACGATTTACTTCCATTTTTGCATTTCGAGCCTGTTCGTCCATTTATTCACGCTACTAAGGATATCGGCACACGCACGCGCTCCCAAAACTTGACCGCGATCACGATCGGAACGCGCTAGGAATTACCGAGAACAAAACTAGACGCGAATTCAATATGCAAAATGGGATCGATCGGTGCGACGCTTTCATCGAGTTGTAAAAAAAAATTAAAATGTACGAAAAAAAAATCAATTATCACTTTTTGTTAAAACACAATCGAAATAAAAAAAAAAAAAACACCTGGATTCCGAAGTTATTTTTTTTCGAACGACGACAAAATCGACATGCATCCCATCAAGGATTTCATCGTCCCGTATTAAGTCAATTTGCTGGCAAAAAAATAAAGCTGTCACCCTAAAAACACTTTAGTTATGAATTGTCATTAACTAATTACATTGCGTTCGTCCTATTCCGTTAAGGACGTTGTATACGAAATTTTCTATCGATAGATTTCCTTTAAATTTTCACCACACAAAGAGAAAAGTGATATCCAATGGCTCGCGCAATTTTAAGAAGTTTCATCATGTAGAAGTCGAGATATTTATTTATAAAAATCACAATTTTCAGTACTTTCTCATAAGAGCGTGTGTTAAAAGTTGCAATTTTCAAAATTAAATATTTCGATTTCTAAATGGTGAAGCCTCTTAAAACTTTGCATACACTTTTATGTAACATCCAAGAAGCTTTATTAAGTTTTTCAAAAAAATCGGTCTTAAAATTTTTTCGAAATTTTGTTTATTCCATAAAAAATACAGAATACCTCGGAGAATCTTGAATTCAGAGTATCTTGTTCTTCAGTCAATTCGTAACAAGTTTTCTCACTAAACTTGATCTCGCAAGCCATTTCGTATGTAAAAAAAACTGAAACCAAAAATTTCTATTCGACCGTCGTCATCCAACGTCCTTAACTCGGCAAGAGTCATTCCTCCACATAGAAAAATTCCCCCAAACCCAAAAGAAAAAAAAAAATCCACCAGAATCATTTTTATAATTAATATTTTTATTTTCTCGGATGCACGAATAAAAATAATCCATCGCTCTTTCGCTTCTCTCCCCATCACGTACCCAAATTACAATTACCATAATTATTTTTGCCATTATATTATTCAAACAGGAGTCCTTCTACCACGACTAACGCGTAATGTGCCCAGAGCACCTCTCCCTCTCATCATTTATATTTTATCGATATTATTGTTGTTATTATCATTATTATCATTATTATTATCATTATTATTATTATTATTATTATTATTATACGTATTCGGGTTGTGTTGAAATATTTCATAGTTATGCACACAAGATATAAGTGTACGTGTGTTTTCATATGCGTTTCGTTTTCAGCGTCCATACTGCATGACCTCAGCGACATGCAGCCTCAAATAAACGCGATCAAAATAGAGCACCCGCCGTACTACTGCAGTAGCTACACCCCACCATCCGCAGCCTCGGCCGCGGATCACGCTCAACCTGCGGCTAGCTTCAGTAAGTTTCAAAATTTTGCAATATATACAAAGATACAGAAGACTTTAAATATGTGTGTGGTCACTCCGAAATGGAGTATTTTTAGAAATTATCACAAACAACATTATCAGTGAGAAGGAATTAAAGTTTGTGACGAAAAAAAAAAAAAAAAACAAAAGGGAGAATTTTTTTAATTTTCGAAATGGATGCAGAGGTTCTTTTTTTTGGCTGGGGTCAAATAGACCCAGAAGCGAAATTTAGGGGTAGAGTTATCCCCGTGGATAATTATTTGAATTATTACTCGAGATGCTAATTGTCAAAGGAACTAAAATCCATCTGCGTTTTCGGAAGAACGCTCGGAAATTTGGGAAAAAATTTCCATCATAACGAGAACTGGGAATTTTTATTTTATTATTTTTAGAATTGAAATTTTTTTTAAAAATTCATTGACAGGTAATGTTGTGCCTTAATTTAAGGTCCACCGCCGGTGCACCAGCTCATAAGAAACGACAAGACTGAAAAGGCACCGACGGTTTCGGTCTCGAGCGCGCCAACCTTCTCGCCCGTCCTCAGGCCGGAGGATGGCCACCGTGGAATGGATTCGCCGCACTCGCAAACGGGTATGTTCTCGCAAAAATAAAACGTCATCAATCAGAGCAGCAACAAAATTTTTATCATAAAAAAAAAATGAAAAAAAAATGAAAAAAAAATTCCCCCCATAAATATTATCTGTCAATGGTTATTGGTCCAAAATGTATAATGCATAATTAGGAATCGAGAGAGTCCAACGATTCGTCATAATGAGCTCCGGTGTCGACACGGATTCCCTAGAGTTCTGCGATATAAAAAAAAAATTGCCCAAGAAAATTCGAAATTTTCCTAAAACACGAAAGAGTCTCAAAAAGGCAACGATTTTTATTTTCTTTTTACTTTTTCGTGAACCTTCATACAACTGTGTCGTTCTAACACGCTTTAATTAATCGTTACCTCAATTAACAAGTCTGTTGAGTCGATTTACCATTTATTATTAATAATATAACAAAAACAATAACAATAACACGTTTTATTGTAAAAATAACAATAATAATAATAATAAATTAAATAAAAGAGTCGAATGAGAATCAACGTAATGAAAAGAGTTGAAAAAATGGTGTACGACGTGCGAAAAGACCAGAAGTTTCGCGAGGCGTCAAAAAACAACAGAAAACAAAAAAAAAGCAGTTTGCGATAAAATAAATCTGGACCCATCGACGGGACGATGGTTCCAGTAACGAGACTGCGACGTGCATTGCAACGAACTAGACGAATAAAAGTAAAATTCGTGAAACAAAATGAAAAAGACAAGAGGAAGAAAAAGAAGAAGAAGAAGAAGAAGAAAGGAGAGGGCTGTGAATGGAGAAAGTTTCGTATCATGACAGGCAAGCAATGTTTACGATTCCCAGGAGCGAAGCAAAGAACGCAAATTCATATTTTTTTCCATTTTTTTTTTTGTTGATACACTTTCTTGAAAATTTTTATTTCGGGAGCGTGGAAATAACATGTATTTCGTAATTGGTGCAAATCATTCACCAAACTTAGCGATTATAATTAAAAAAAAAAAAAAACAAAAAAATTAATTAAAATTGAAGAGAATATTATTGGACAAGGACAACGACGACGACGATGATTCCAGTGACGACTGATGAGAATCACTAATATGCGATATTACGCGTGATCTCTGTTTCAGTCTGAGCCCGAGCGTAGAGAGAAGCTCGCTAAACTCGACCAAAAGGTACTTTGTGATTGGTTATGATGTTCTATCTATCTATCCTACATTTATATATATATCGATATACGTACGTACTATTTATTTGTGCGTCGTGATTGTTATATATATTTTTCCACGCTCGAGCGCGCTCACAAAAAGTCAATGATTATAATTACACAAAAACACACACACACACAAACACATAGACACTGATTATTGCGACGTAATTAAATGTTTTTTTTTTTCGTTCATTCAATTTTTTCATTTTTTACGCGTCAACAAAACTTGATGTCACTTCAACTTCACGTCGATGTATTGTGGAACGAGATCCTTCGTTTCTTTGTATTTAATTTTTGAAACATTTCCAATTTTTTCAGTTGTCGATTTTTTAAAAAAAATTTCTTACATTTCTCTCGACAGACTAATCGGCTCGCGTCTTGTCATTTTTTACTGTTTTTTTTTTTTTTTCCTTTAAATTAAAAATGACAGAAAATTGAGAGAAAAAGTCACGATTTTTCAATAAATCGAATCCATTTTTTTTTTATTGACAGAATCATGAAAAATTGATCGTTTTTATTATTCTGAGGGTTTTAGTCTTCTGATCAGGAATCAGCATTGGAATTTTTCGAGAAACTGAAAATTTCATGTTGATTTTGACAGTCGTGGCAAAAGTTACTTTGAGTTTTTTCAAAACGATAAATTTTCGAGCCACAATGCGTTTCCGTTGAGAGAGCGAGCCGCGAGCACGATTCAATTATGTGTCCACTGCATCGTCACTTTACAACAAACTAAAAATCCATTCGTGTATGGGGTCCGCAGGAAAAAGGACATTTTGGTTGGTTTTTTTTTTAACAAGACAAAATTTAAAGGTTGGCTCAACGTTGGTTTACCCTTTAATTCTCATCAACCAATATTTTCCATGCAAAGTTCAAATAGTCCAGTTACTCACGATCGCAAAAAAAAAAAAAGTATTTTTAAATTAAAAAAAAAAACAAATTATTATATTTAAAAAAATATATAAAAAAAAAAAAATTATATTAAAAAATTATTATATATAAATTATTTTAAACAAAAAAAAAAAAAAAAGTATTTTTCATTCGTCGACCACAACGACTAGTGTTTTCACCTCGTGAGTCACCCTTAATCCGTGAGCAGAATCTTGAAACAATAAAGTCACAAAACAAAAGCCTCGCTCAGGGCAGATTGACACTCATCTCCTTAATGAACAAGCGTAATTAGTTTTCCTCTATATTCACGGATTGTGTTATCATTAAAAAAACCAACAATTTCCAAGTTCAAAATGGTCCTATTTCACGTAGAAACCCCATATGTATGTTTGTCCCCTTAGCAGCACTTTTGTCTAATTTTATTCTTATATATGTGTGTATTACGTATATTGATATATTTATACATGTATCGAGAACGCGCCAGCACGGGTTTTTCAATGAGAATAAAAAAAAATCGATCGGAGAACTTTCGTAAAAAAAAAAAAAAATGAAAAAAAATAAAAAACAACAAAAAACAATCAACAAATTGTTTCACATTCGCGCGCGCTCGTCATGGCTCTTGATATGGTAAACTATTGGTAGTTGTGCTGCACTCTCTATCTCTCTTTCTTTCTCTCTCTCTCTCTCTCTCTCTCTCTCTCTCTCTATCTCTGTCTTTCTCAATTTACACTGAAAACAAAATTTTGTTGGAAAAGATCGATATTTTGTTCGATACGTTCGACTAAACGTTTTTTTTTTTTTTAATAATCCCAAAAATTGTGTCATTGCAGCAAGAAATATTGTGGAAAGTCTGTTCCGGAAGCAAATTTTGGTGACTCCAATCGTAAATTTCGCTGATCATTCCGTTAGAAACTATATGAACTGCCAAAATAATGAAAATTTTGAAATTTTCAAAAAAATATTTAGTTTAACGTGTTCAACAAAATATCGACTATTTTTAACACAATTTCATTTACAGTGTATCTACGTATATATATATATTTATATTTATATATATATTTATATTTATATTAATGTATTTTTATAATTATTAATTAATATAAATAATTAATATAAATATAAATATATATGGAAATATCTGAAAATTGGTCGACACCACTTACATTATTGGCATTATCCTGGAACGTTAGCGGTCGCTTGTCTCACGTCACGTCTCTTTTCTCTATCTCTTCTTCTCTTTGAACGTATGATAATATACATGTTATATTTCTTTCCATCCCTACGTACGATATTTATAAAAAAAGGCAGTCGTTTTCTCAGGATGTGCATAGCTGCCTTTGAATTTCTTGAAATTCACGTTTTTCTGTTCCTCTGAACGAGATAACTGCCTTAAAAAGAGGCTGAGAAGCAAAGTTGACATTTTTTGGAAAGATATCACGAAGAAAAGGACGTCAAATTATGACGAGATAATCCTTGCTTGCTAGGATATGTGGAGCATCGTGTCGGTAGCCAACCCACCCACGTTGCGATTTTGACATAAAACGTGAAAAAAAAATCAACTTTTGTTGCAATCGTTGGACCGCGCATTTCGTTGTGCCAAGTTGGAGCGTTGCATTTGTTCGTTGCTACGTCTGAGTAAAAACACTCGACGAATGTGAGCAAAGTGCACTTTATTTCTAACGCAATAACAAAATGCATAGAAAGTTTTTTTTTTACCTCAGTTTGCACTTGAAAATGATTTAAGGATGTTGAGTGTATATGAAAATTGTTAATGTTAATTGTTCATTAAATAGCTTCTTGATCGTTGTGACATTTGTACACGAGACCTCCTGAATACTTCGTGTAAAAACATACCAAATTTTAAGAATTCTTTCATCATTACTCGAGCCACCTTAAGAGTTGAAATAAAAAACGATAAGAAAATTCTGAAAATTTAGTATGTTTTTGGATAAAGTATTTAAGAGGTCGTGTAAAAATTTCCCAACGACTAGGAAGCTCGTCATTAAAAAATAAACATTTTGTTAAGAACAATTTTTTAAACAAATACGAAAAATATTTATCAATAAACTTCATTTTGTTTCCGTTGCTTCCGGTATATTGTAGATATTAAAAAATTGAGAGGTCAAAAAAAAAACTAATCGCAAAGTTGTACCAGTTTCCATAAAACTGCATTTGACTACATTTAAATTATTAATGTTAATTGTTCAATAACGAGCTTCCCAATGGTCGTGAAATTTTTCCACGATCTCTTAACCACTTAATCCAAAAAAAAATACCAAATTTTCAGAATTTCCTTATCATTTACGATTTAGGACTCAAAATCCTCAATTCCATAAATATTTTCTGCTCAATTAAAAAATCAACAAATATCCGTAATTTTTCAATTTTTTACAATAATTCAAAACATTTTTCGAGATTTTTTATAAATACAAAAAAAAAACTGCAACTGAATGAAATATGCTGGAAAAATAATGAACCGATCTATAAAGATCTCAATGACACGTTGGGTGAGTTGGCAAGAAATATATGTTCCAAGACGAAAAGTAAATGAAAGAAAATATCGGGACAAGGAAAAATATAAAATAGTTCTCGTACTAAAAATTCTCGTTATGCAATACACAAATAGCCCTCTAGATAAATATAAATGCATCGTGGTTAACGTAAATCTCGATCACCAGGAGTTCACGCCTGACGTTCGTATACCGAAATGACGAATTAAATCAAGCCCGAAACCGTCATCGTCAACGCTATCGCCACCAACCACCGTCCCTATCAACTTCGAACTAGTATATCACGAAGTAATAACTTAACACATATATTTCAATGTTTCTATATACATACATATATATATCCTATATATGATATCGATGTTGCATTAAGTGTGCCTAACTAGCCGCCTGCAGCTGTGTGCACGATTGTTAAACGCGATTACTATGCGTACTTGTATGATTATTCTAATAACGTGAAAAAAAACCAATCAAAAACCCCATAAAATGAATTATTTCTAACGAAGAAGCTCTTCGCTAGCTCTTCGAAAAAGTCGAACCTCTCGATGTTGAGAATTTTTCATACATCGTTAAAATTCATAAAAACAAAAAAAAAAGGACACTGTTCGAAACGTCAAGAACGACGTATTGAAAAAACATCCATGAGTGTTGGAAAAATCAATCATGACGAAAGGAAAGGAGTTCGAAAAATAAATTCAACTCGAGAATTTTTTTTAACATGCACCGAGACTCCGGAATTGGGGCTTGGAAAAAACTTGAAGGAGACTCGCTGTAAATTCATATTCTACAAATTCGTACTCGACTAGTCAAAGGGGCATGTATCAAAGGGACAATTAAGGTAGTACTGTCGGTTTTGGAATTAATCTTCAGAATTTAAGAAAATTTGGAATGGCAGTAGATTATGATTAGAAAAGGATCCAGTTTAAATTTCAAGAAGCTACAGAGAACCAGAAAAAATATATTCGCATTGGTAATTTCGTGCATTTAACATTGAGTCTTATGAGAAATCTCAGTTTTCATGGCATTTCACGATGAATTTTTATAAATTCTTAGGAGAAATTAGTTTTCATTGTAAACACACAATGAAATGTATGAAATCGATGTTAACCCTTACTTGCCACCTTGGGGTACAAACTACCCCAGGCCTAATTAAGGAAAATAGTCACTTTTCCAATTTTGTTGGTTTTAGCATTTTTTTTAGTGTACTTAAATTTAATTTTTGGCTGTTTAAAGTAAACAATCTTTTATAAAAAGCTTTCAATATGTTCTACAACAATTTTCAAGTCGAAATATTCAGTAGTTCATTTTTTATAACAATTTTTGTCACTGGGGTACAAATCTATCCCATGGTGGCAAGTACGTAATTCTACAGAGGTGTGGCAAGTAAGAGTTAAATTCATGAAATTTTCCATTGCGAATATTTTTTTTCTATTTCTCTGTAGCCTCTTGAAAATTTGACTGGATGCTTTCCTTATCGTAATCTACTACTGTACCAAATTTTATTAAAATCTGAACGATAGTTCTAAAACCACATTAATGAAAAAAAAGCGTAAAAATTTTGAAACGTAAAAATCTAAAAAAAAAATAAAAATTGAGTTAACGTCCGAATACTTGGAAAAATCGTAATTTTTCTCGAGCCCCAAGATCCGTGATGCATAAACCTTGAAAAAAAAAGAAAAAAAAAAAAAAAAAACAGATCAACTAGTAAAACAAAAATTTATTTTT
This sequence comes from Hyposoter dolosus, assembly GCA_963921915.1. NCBI lineage: Eukaryota > Metazoa > Arthropoda > Insecta > Hymenoptera > Ichneumonidae > Hyposoter > Hyposoter dolosus. Next base: position 3,295,644 of record OY998133.1, read on the forward strand.
AATTTCCGAATGAATCCGATAAATTGCCTGTCCGTCTGGCTGGTCTGTCCATCGATTCGATCGGCACTCGTACACTCTCGTGAGAAAACACATCAACGAAGAAAATGACGAAAAAACCCAATAGAATACTCGATACGATAATTAAGCGTTTAATAATTAGTGTAATTATAAAAATGAAGAAAAAAAAAAGAAAGGAAAGAAGAAGAAAAATAAAGAATTAGGAAAAATGAAGGAAATTTTTTTACGGGGTTGGGGACAAGCACAGACAGACGGACATGCGGATCTTCAAATCTATAAATATATATAATCATGTTTATATATATTTATTTGAAGATAATAAACGAACCTTGCTAACTGCAGCACATTAGCTCTCTCTGTCTCTCCCGACTGCCCTGCGCCCGGTAAGCTAGCTGTCTCTCTCTATTTTGTTTCTGTCTTACTTTTTCGCTGTCACTGTTTAATTGGTGTCACTGTAATGTGTCTATCTGTCCGTTCGACTGGCTATCTACACATATATATACATATTAATGATAATTACATCAATTATTATAATCTGTCTGTCTGTTCGTTGTCTGTCTGTCTGTCTGTCTGTCTGCCCGAGTACCCCGAACCCCGGACCCCTTGAACCTTCGTCTTGATGTCGTAAACCCACTTATTGACCTCACCGCATACGATACACCTGTATACTTATTTTTCTTAGCCATTAATACTAATTTTCAAAATGAAATTTCCAAACTTGTGGAAAAAAAAAAAATGTCATTCGTCGGATTGCTCGACACGAGAATCGTTTTTCGTCATTTCGAATCCGAAGGAGTTGAAAAACAGAGGCAAAAATTTTTTGCCCTTGATATTTAGTGATTGAAAAATTGGAGAGAAAATATATTTGGAAAAAAAAAACCGAAAAATGGCATTTTTTGGGCGGGACGAGGGAAACATGGATCCATCGATGTTACGTTATGAAATTTTGAATCATTGATAATAGCTTGTCCTCGGAATATAATGATGAAATGAAGAAAAACACATTTTACGTAATGATAAGTTAAGGGGCTTGGGACGAAACTCCAGTTACCAAAAATTGTGTCAATTTTCATCGTTTTTTTTGTACGTAAAAAATGTCCATCCATTGAAAAAACTGATTTATTTGTTTTTCATTTGTTAAGGACGTTGTATGCTAAATTGTCTATCGATAAAATTCCTTTAAATTTGCACCACACAAAGGAAAAAGTAACATCTAATGGCTCGCGCAATTTTAAGAGGTTTCACCAAGTAGCAGTCGAGATATTTATTTATAAAAATCACAATTTTCAGTACTTTCTCGTAAGAGCGTGTATTAAAAGTTGCAATTTTCAAAATTAAATATTTCGAGTTCTAAATGATGAAGCCTCTTAAAACTTTGCATACACTTTTATGTAACATCAAAGAAGCTTTATTTAGTTTTTCAAAAAAAATCGCTCGTAAATTTTTTTCGAAATTTTCTTTATTACATAAAAAAATACAGATTACCTCGAAAAATCTTGAATTTAGAGTATGTTGTTCCATAGTCAATTTGTAACAACTTTTTTCAATGAACTTGGGCTCGCAAACCATTTACGTCGGGTTCCAGGTTTTGGTGAGCACCTGTCGAATAAATTCATCGATTTTTCGGCCTTTCGTGTGTGAGCCCTTAACTCCCAAAAAACAAGAAGATCCAAAAATTTCAAGCATAATCCGTCATTTCCGAGGACAAGCCGACACAAAAACGAACCCCCCACACTCTCTCTCACACACACACACACACACACACTGCACACCAACACATTTTATTACTATTATTATTATTAGCATTATCTTGAACAATAAAAAAATCCCATCTCACTTTCACTGTACACGGCCAATGCTCTGGGTATGTCGTATGCTGGATGTGGATTACGATCGATTTTTTTTTTTCAATCAAAATCCAAAAAAAAAAAATTGAAAAAAAAAAAAAAATGCAGAATTCTGCAGCTCAAGAGTCAACACTCCGTACGATATTTCGATCAATTGTACTTCTCTCTTGTCACTTCTCTGTTGTTTCGATGTACATATATAAATTTCTACAAACCGTGTATGCACTCGATCAAATTATCGATATATTTTTGTAGAAATTTATAAGTGTTTCTCCATATATACATAAATATTTGTGAATTATTTGCCAATTATTTGATAAGAAAAATGGAATCTATGGGGACAATCAACTGCTCAATGTTCTGATTGGAAAAATGGCTAAAAATCGATGATCTGCCCCTGAAAAATCCTCGAAATGTTCTCTAAAAATACGATTGCTGATGGGAGAAAAAAAATGTTTGAGAGAAAAAAAAAACAAGATTTGCAAATATATTTAAAAAATATGTATGTATATATTTTTATTGCAATGTTGGTGTTGTTATTCTCACTGTACACACACATATACACAGTTACACGAAATATTATGTATACACGTTCATATATATTGACGTATGCATATATATGTGTATATATCACAAACATAAATGATCATGGTTGGTGTTGATGTTGTCGTTATCATTGATGTTTCTTGATGTGTTGTTTAATCGTTGTTTACCTCGCTGTTTGATGTTTGTTGTTGCACCACATATATGTTAATATATATATGGATGTCACGGTTCGCATACATATGTATATAACACATGTATATTATAACTCTACAATATACCTTTCAGCCAGCCAGCCTCACGCTTGGAAAGTGCCTCACTTATTGAAATTTCATTGGAAAAAAAAAAAAAAAAAAATTTTTTTTTTTACGAAAAAACAAAAAAAAAACCCGAAAAATCAACTGCGTTACGAAATTTCTAGTATCTGACGGTTTTCCTCGTTATCTCTATATCTGTCTTTCCTCACTCTCGAGATCGCCAAAATCGACGTAACGCTGCAACCACTCTAACCACCCTCCTAACAATCATTAATGAAAAACTCGAAACTCTCGTGTTTATATTTTTTCCGACTGTTTGTTTTTGTTTTTTTTTTTTATTTATAGGGTTCATTGCGAATCTCGATTTGAGGGACTCTGAGATAAAATATAGTTTGTTTATTTAATTATCTCGTTTTTCCTTGGCAGAGATGGGATCGTAGTTTCGTGTTTGGAATTCTACTTACGGAGACGATTTTCAGGATAGAATAGATTTTGAACTTTTCGAGTTTTATTTTTGAAATTTCAGCTCGTGGAGCTTGAGGACGTTGTATGGCGACGGTCAAATCTAAATTTTTGTTTTCAGTTTTTTTTACATACAAAATGGTTTGCGAGCCTAAGTTCATTGATAAAATTTTTACAAATTGACTAAAGAACAACATACTCTAAATCCAAGATTGTCCGAGTCAATCTGTATTTTTTATATAATAAACAAAATTTCGAAAAAATTTTACGACCGATTTTTTTTAAAAAACTAAATAAAGCTTCTTGGATGTTTCATAAAAGTGTATGCAAAGTTTTAAAAGGCTTCATCATTTAGAAATCGAAATATTTAATTTTGAAAATTGCAACTTTTAATACACGCTCTTACGAGAAAGTACTGAAAATTGTGATTTTTATAAATAAATATCTCGACTTTTACGTGGTGAAACCTCTTAAAATTGCGCGAGCAATTAGGAATCACTATTCTCTCTGTGTGGTGCAAATTTAAAGGAATTCTATCGATAGAAAATTTAGCATACAACGTCCTTAACGTTAGAAAAAAATCTAGAAAAAAATCAATTGAAAAATGTTGTAAAAACTCGAAGTGTTAATATTATTGGATCGAGAGAGTCGACTGGTTAAAAATCCTGTCAAATGTTTTCATCATTTTGGGAAATCCAATGAGTCTCGCTTAAAATTTCATTTCCTCGATTTATCTTTTCGTGGAAACGTCTATCGTCGCATTTGGCGAGAGCGAAGAGTGATATAATGGAACGTCGGGGTCAAGGGTGGTCCAGAGAGTTGCAGATTATTGAGAGGAATCGGTCCAAGTTAAATTTTGGTAAAATCATTGATTCCAGGTCTTCATTCACCTCACGAGGGCCTTGCCAGTGGCTCGGGACAAAGTATGTCAGGACTTGCTTATTACCAGCCCGAACATCCTGCCTCGGCCGGTGTGGTCAAGTATCCGGAGAACGGCCACGACACACTCTCCGATTTCGTTACTTTCGTGTGCCAGGAGGCCGAGAACACTCAGCAACTACCCCAGGTAGCTTACGGGCCCTGTAAGACCCGCGCCAAGTGTCGCGCTTTCTACCTCCACTCGATAAATCGCCCACTTTACAAATTCTTATTTTTTAAATCGTTGTCGTTGCACGACTTTTTTTCTGCAATGAAAAAAAAGCAAAAATAGAAAAATTATTTGTGTTTAAAAAAAAACTTCATTTTTGAGCCTTGCAAGAATGGCGTTCCTTTTTTTTCACGTTCCGAAAGCACTATTCTTCGAAAAGTCAATTTTTCAAACAATTCCAAATTATTTAGAGAAATCAATTTGTCGAAAAAAAAAAATGTTAATTTGCTGGGCACAAATGAGTTTAATTAAATAATTAAATAATTAAATAATTATAAAAATGAATGAAAAGCAAAGCGTTGGGTTTAACAATATAGCATGGAGGCAGCGCGACACTTGAGGCGGCAAAGTCCGACCTGCACAACCCCCGTTTTCCAATCACCCTAGGCTACGAAAATAAAAATAAAAAAAAATAAAAAAAAAAAGAAAGAGAAGAAGGAATCTCTCGATAAAAATAAAATTTGAATCCCGCTCCGAATTGGATGACAAAAGAGATTTAAAAAATTCTTATAAAGAAAGAAAGAAAAAAAAATAGAAATAAATTTTTCGATTGGTGAATTAATAAATGAATTTATTTATAATTATTTGTTGATGAGCGTTGCCCGGGGTGGATGGATCGGGCGCACGCGGGTCGATAGTTGATCGGTGGTATGCGATTTTGCAGGCACAACTCGCCGGACAACGTGCTGGGGTGCAAAAGTTCTCACAGTATTATCCGAGTTCGATGTTGCCACCACCACCTCCCGCCCCAATGGCAAGGCCGGTAGCGATAATCCGATCGACCGGTGAATTGACAGCAACGAGTGCGGCATCCCCACCGACGTCGTCGACCTCCCCAACGGATCCGTCCGATCTGGGGCCTCCGGGTAGTCAAGAACAACAACAACAACAACAACAGCAACAACAGCAGCAACAACAACAACACCAACAGCAACAAATGGCAGCTGCAGCTGCAGCGGTTGGGCTGGTCAGTTCCGGTTGCCAAAGTTCTGTTGATCCGGGAGGACGCAAGAGCCCTACGAGGATACTCGTTGCTGCTCCACATACCAGTAGAGAATACACGTTCGCACACTTTCACTCACAGCCTGGCCAAGTAAGCAATTTTAATTTTTTTTTTTTCTCTTTTTTCTTTCTATTTGCTGACGTCAAAATCTCATTTCATTGAAATTCGCAACGTTGGCCTCCAAGGAAAAATATTTTTTCTATTCATTGTTTGTTCAATTTCGAAAACCATTGCCTGACCAAATATCGAGTTAGAATTTTGAGCTCTGCTCGAGAAAAAAAAAAAAACAGAATTTCGTTGCGTTTGAAAAAAATATTGGGAAAAATATTTAATGAAGTTGCAAATTGTCGCGTTGTCATTTGTCGTTGAAATTCAGTCAGAAAGGGAGAATACGAGAATTCACGAAACGTGATAAAAATTTCTGAATGACTTCAGAGTTTTTTTTCATCTGGTGGCTCGGAGAGGATTAAGAAAACAAGTTCGTGAGCTTTCACGTTAGTTTTTTTTTGTGTTTTCTTCTTCAGCAAATATTTACGTACCCCACGATAAGTTCGATGTCGGGTGTTATTTCGCCAACGAATCTTTCGCTCTTTTCGTCACCGGTATCGGTGACGAGGCCGGTGGCAACGCAAAGAACGGTATCGAACGTTCCACCACGTTGGAACACCGCGCCATTCATCAATCTCGAGGACGATTACAATATGATTGCTCCGATAATAACCGGCGCACCCGGCGAGCCACCATCGTCAATGGACGAGGGTGAGTTTTTTTTTATCGATTAATTAAGCAACTCAAAATATTCTTGTTTTTTGCTTCCTCATGGAGGAAGCTTTGTGACGGGGAAATTTTTTTTTTTCCAGTTTTCAAAGTCCCAAAACATCGAAAAATCATATCTAGAAAAAATGCACAGATGTTAATCTATACAAGCTCTTCATTCTCTGAGAATTTTGTCGGAATTGCTAGAAAAATACGAATTCTACGGCATTTTGAAATTTTCAAAAAAAAAATGTCACCGCTCTAACTTCCGCAAATTTTAAGATTTATTACTATTTTTTTTTTTTTTATAAATAGAGTATCATGATAGGAAGGTTGTAATTGAATTTTAAAAATATCGATTGAGCGGTTTAAATTTCCTGATTTTTCGAATTTCACGAAAATCTGATTTTTTCAAAAAATAGTCTAACCGCTTGAAATTTTTCCAAATTTTATAAGATATTGTGTACGAGTCTGTACCTTCCTTTCCTTTCTAGAAAATACATCGAAATAATTTTTCAAAAAAGTAAAAAAATCGATAAGTGAGTGAAAATTTTATTAAATACAGCGTATTTTTTTTTTTTATATATACCGATTGCGTCCAAAAGCGCAAAAATGTAAAAAAACTCAACTCCCTAAAAATTCGATTCGTGTCAAATGTTTGTTAATATTTTCCCGTGCCATCCGCCGGTCGAAAAATTTTTCGATGAAAGTTGGAACGAAAAGTTTTTTCAAAACCGACACCCGATCGTCAGCCAAAAATTTTTCCAAATTTTTGTCCCAAAGAAAAAATATTGCAATAGGAAGATTCTGTTGAAAGATCATCGCGTAGAATTAAAAATCAGTTTACTACTTTCAGAACGATACTTCCATCCCGTGCACACGAGCAGCGTCGTGGACAAAGGCGGGTCCGGGAGTATGATGAGCAACGACCTTGGGGTTCCGCAGGATCCTGCATCGCACCATCAACAACAACACCAACAGCAACAGCAACAGCAACAGCAACAGCAACAGCAACAGCAACATCAACAGCAGCAGCAACAGCAACATCAACAGCATCAACAACACCAACAACAACAACACCAACAGCAACAGCAAGTGATGCAGGACAAAAGTGGTCGACCAAAGTCTCCTCCGTGACAGCAGGGATTGAAAATATCGTACAACCAAAAAATAACGTATAAAGTAAACTCGTCAAAACTTTACATTGTCACATCAATGAATATTTTTCTTGTTGTGGCATATTGCCAAAAAAAAAAAAACGTGTGACAGAAGCGAAAATTTTCGTAAAACTACAAAATATTGACACGAGTGAGATGACGAGGATGCTTAAGGCTTGACGCGAATGGCATCAAAGCCCAAGGAGAACAAAGTTCCAAAAGGAAAGAAAAACAAAAACAAGAAAAATAGAAAATCAATTGTCTCCAAAATGGAAGAACGACGAACAAAAAAAAACGAGAGAGAGAGAGAGAGAGAGAGAGAGATGGAGAAAAAAAAACAAATTCTCGATCTTCCTTGTTCTGCTCAAAAAAGCGTTTCGACCGAGAGACGTTTGACACGCGAGTGAGAAAAACCTCCCTTCTTTTCCTAGCCCCGTTTCTTTAAGAAAACAAAATTTCCTTGCCCCCTTAACAATAATTATCTCTGTCCTCTGCCCCCCCCCCCCCCCCCTCTATATTCCCAAAACCCTATACGACACATTATTTATACGTAGAAAGGTCTTCCAGCGAGAGTTCTCCGAGAGATTCCTCGATCTCCCTAAACTAATTATAAAAAACTTACAGAAAAAAAAAAACAAACAAAGAAACGAATCAAAAAATAAAAATACAAAGAAAAAATGGTTGAAAAAAAAAAACTGATGAGAGGAGCATGGAGAAACGACGAGTTGTAGTCGTGAGAACGCACAGGCCTATTAAAGAAAGGGGGAAAAACGAAAGAAAAAAAATAAAAACGAAAAAAAAAAAACAAAAAAAAAAAAAACAAGTTATTGCCTTGATTATTATTAAGCGTTTGTTACTAGATGACCTCCTTGGGAGGGGAGAAAAAAATAGTACGACAAAAGTGGGAAAACAGTGTAGAGAATGAAAGCAGCAAAATAATGTAGAGAAAAAAACGATGGTGCGAAAAACAAAAAAATAAAAACAAAGTCAAATTAAAAGACCAAAAGTTTTCAAATTCGTCGAGATCGATTCAACGTTACCATTGAATCTGCTGAAAATCATTTGGTAACGATTATAACAATTGGTTCTATTTTTATTCCTCATTTCATTTCAATACACTACGCGTTAAAGCTCAGGACTAGTGCCAACCACTGGTGATGAGAAACTAGTGAGGACTAGTCAACTCTTTGCTATCCTAGAAAAAAGAAGAGAAAAAAAAAACCAAAAATCGATTTAAAAAACAAAAAAAATGGAAAAACCACGGAAATTCGTACTTAGTATTATAAACGTGCGAACCACGATGACGAACAACGAGGATGTGAAACACGAGAAAGAGGAAAAAAAGAAAAGCCAACGGTGATAAAAACGAAAGAAAAAAAAAAAACAAAAATTACCAACGTACTGTGGAGAACCACCGAACGAATTGCGGTGCAGTTGCTCTTATTGGCAGCTAACGATAACCAAAATGTACTATAATTAATGATTCGAAAAAAGAAGAAGAAATTTTTTTTTTCTTTTTTTTTTTTAAACGCATCAACGAAACAAGGAACGACTTTATACAAAATCGTAACTTCCTACGTTTAAAAATGCTTGTAACTTCGAGCATATGAGAAAATAAAAACCTCCTACAAGTGCTTCAAACAAAATTATACTCGCTACAAGGACAGAATATTAAAAAAAAACACAACACACAAACACTGAAGAAATGTAGAAAGAAAAAGCTTGAGTTTGTATTTTTTTTTTTCTTTTTATAAATATATAAATATATATATATACACATATACATGACTATATATATATTTATATAGTTAAGCTTGAAAAAGGGTGCTCGTCCTAATAATAATAATACATCGCCAAGGCTGTTAGCAAAAAAAAACTATATCGTCCAAACTACAGATTAGGAAGAAGAAGAAAAAAGCAAAAGCGATTATTTTCCCCAAGACCTTTCTCTCACGACCCCCAATCGTCCTTTTAAATTAAATTTATTTCTTAATAACGATGAGTTTTATAAAAATTAATGAATATCAAAAGGAACCAGAGTAATAGCCTGTACTTGATTTTAAAAACGATGCAAAACTTTGTGTAGATTTGTATTTGTGATCGAAAGATAAAAACAACGAAAAAAAAAACGTAAAAACAATGAAATATTATTTACACACGTAAACTGCATATGGTTTTCATTGAATCTTCGATCGACTCGAGTTTCTTTTATTAAGGAATTAACGATTAATTATTATCGCACAAATTTTTGTTTGTTGATCAAAATAAGACATTGATCATTTCAATGAAAATATTGTAAGAGTTGTTTCAAGTTTTTCTTTTTTTTTTTTTATACCCTCTAACAACTGTTTCACTGCATTCGTCACTGTCCGAGAAAACAATTTCGTTGAGTCTTTTTTTTCTATTTTATTTTCACTAGTTTCTGAGTTAGCGATTATCCGGCTGGAGGCTACAGTGCGATATTAAATAAGTTTAGGAAAACAGAGAGTTAAATACGATTTTATACATATATACATATTCGCATATGTATATTTATAAAATGCAATGAAAATAATGAGCCGATCTACGACTACTACTACTACTAACAACCATCGAAAAATTATCATCATTGCTGGTAATATTATTATTATTGTTGTTGTTATTATTCATATAAATATTATTGATTAATTATAAAATTTCAATTGTCGCTCACAGGAAAGTTCCGAGGCTCCCATTCCTGTATTTATAGCTCTCTACGTCCAGCAGCCATTCAAAACTCTAATTATTCAAAGCCCAAAAAGTTTCGAATTTTTCAAAAATTAAAATGTGATGATTTAGTGATTTTTCCAATTTTCTTTTCGAGCTGTTCATCAAACTTTTATGAAAAATATAATTAAGAAAAAAAAAAAGCACTTTTGCTGAAATATTTTTAAAAAACTGTTCAAACGACGGTTGGATGATTTTCTCGAAAAAAAAAAACTCGCACACATCTGCGTTGCACGATTTATTCCAATGATTTATTTTTCCCGCAAAATTAAACGATCGATTCGATCAAAAATAATAATAATAATAATAATAATAATAACAATAACAATAATTAATGAGCGAAAATAAGTGACAGAAGCAATTGATAATTTACGTTTTCAACATTTTTTTCCCGGATTTATTGAACCCGAGCAGCTAATCCTTACCAGAACGCAATAGAATTAATTTGCCGTAACGCAAGCAAATAAACGGAACTACTACCGGCTCAATGGCCATTAACTATTAATAACTAATCTACTATTAAATCGAGAAGAAAAAGAAAAAGAAATTGCTGCGTCTACTACGATTAATTGCAGAATAAAGCAAAAAAAAAAAAAAGGAAAATAAATCTATAACGAAACCGAGAAGAAAAGAAACTCAAAGGCCACAAACTACTGAAATTACGAATAACAATAAACGAAAAAAAAATGAAATTAAAAAAAAAAAAAAAAAAAAAAAAAAAACTATATACTCGCTGTAGCCAGTACGAGAGGAGAGACGAAACAATGTAAATATCTATAACGAAAGTGCTGAATTATATTTAATAATAAAATTTAGTAAGCATACAACGCTCGACTGGGTGAAATTTTCGAAAACTAAATACGAAAAAAAATATCGCACATTGGCTTTGAGAAATATATAATAAAATAATGAAGAAGAAAAAAAAAAAGAGAAATAAATGAAGAAGAAAAGGAAATGATGATAGGCAGGGAAATGGAAAAAAATGTAGCATTAGGATAAGTTGAGCGATAAACGATGCCAATTAAAGAGAAAATAAAACTGCATTAAGTTAGGAGATAATTAGGGAGGAGCTGTACTTGTAAGCAAAATGGTTTTTCTACGGAAAATAAAAACGATATTAATGATAACTTCGAAAATATAACAATTAAAAAGAAAAAATCATGTCAATGCACTCGTCAGTCTTCGTCACGCGACAACAACGAAAAACAAATAAATATTAAATCCTTCCTTGTGTGTGTTTTTATCGAAAAAGAATAAAGGAACGAAAAGGGAAAAGTAACAGGGTGGCCCGGGACAGTGTACCGTTTATTCGTTAATAGTCCAGGAACCGGGTATTTTTACGTGACACCGGGCCAGAACGATTCTAACCGACGGATTCATGTAGGGCTGATGTCCCTGATGAAGGCCTACTACTTTCCAACCACAGATTTTGGGGGGCTTTTTTTTGGCACGCGATCAAAGTTGGCAAAATCATGTTTTTGAGAGATAGCGTCGAAACTATTGATCGGAGAAAAAAAAAGTTCAGTAACTATTTGTAGATATTAGAAAAACAAACAGTTTGGCGGGTGGCAAATTAAAATCGGTTCATTAGATCGCCCGCAAACAATCAAAAACCAGCGAAAATGGCCATTTTTATTATAACCCATTGTTAATAAAAAAATGCGTGTAGAGCTTTAAAAATCTCAGAATATATGCCCCTCGGTACACTTAACAAGTATGCAAAATTTGGGCCCGATCGGATGAATAGTTTTTGAGAAAAGCCATTTGTTATTAAAAAACCGACTGTTTTTGCGAGGAATTTGCAGGCCGGGAGAGTGTCGCAGTGTAATAAAACAAAAACGAAATTAATCCGAAAGAGTCGAACTGTCATGTACACTTTGGGGCAAATCGATTTTTTATTGTTAAAGGGGTGAAAAACGGATCTAAAAATAGGGTACGATTTTTACTCATAAACAAATGGAATTCCTTCGCGAGTTTTTAAGTTACAGAGTCGCGACTGACATCATTCGAAAGCGGTTATTTTTCTACGAATTTAGAAGAAAAAAAAATTGCAAAAAGTTAATTAGGTGAAGATAAAAAAATTTGTTTTTTAATAATTATTGCTGCGACTCATTCTAACGTAGAGCGCTAAAAATTGGACAGCGTACAGAGTAAGACTTATGCTAACTAGAGAAAAATCGGCGGAAAAATCCCATATAAATTTATTGTTCATTTCAGCGGTTTAACGAGAGGCCAAACGTGACGTCGCGTTTGGCGGCAGAGTGGGGGTAGTCGTCTCCGACTCACGCGCGCTCGCGTGAAAAGTGAATTCGCGCATTCAAATTCCACGAACATGGAATATCTCCGGCGCGAATTAACTTATCGAGTTGTTTTTTTTTTTTATTTGGGCTAACTTTTTCCGCTGATCATGATTTTGTCATTGATAATTATGAAAAATTGAAAATTCACCTCCAAATTTATTGATAATTTTTTATTAATTTTTTTACACTATTTTTCACTCAACTTTCGGGTGAAATCGGATTCAAATATCATTGCTGTGATGTTCTTCAACTACTGTACGGAGTAAAAAATAATTCAATGAAAAATATTCTGTTAGCGGAGCACGTGTCATTCCGTTTTCAAAAAAATGAACAATTGAGGCCATTACGTCTACGAAAGACAAAGATTTTTCAAATTTGAGAAGATGTGATGTTTTTCGACGTCGTAATGGCCTCAATTGTTCATTTTTTTGAAAACGGAATGACACGTGCTCCGCTAACAAAATATTTTTCATTGAATTATTTTTTACTCCGTACAGTAGTTGAAGAACATCACAGCGATGATATTCGAATCCGATTTCACCCAAAAGTTGAGTAAAAACTAGTGTTAAAAAAATTAATAAAAAATTATCAATAAATTTGGAGGTGAATTTTCAATTTTTCAGAATTATCAATGACAAAATTATGATCAGCGGAAAAAGTTAGCCCGAATAAAAAAAAAAAACAACTTGATAAGTTAATTTGCGCCGGAGATATTCCATGTTGGTGGAATTTGAACGCGCGAGTTCACTTTTCACGCGAGCGCGTGCGAGCTGGAGACGACTACCCCCACTCTGCCGCCAAACACGACGTCACATTTGGCGTCTCGTTAAACCGCTGAAATGAACAATAAATTTATATGGGATTTTTCCGCCGATTTTTCTCTAGTTAGCATAAGTCTTACTCTGTACGCTGTCCAATTTTTAGCGCTCTACGTTAGAATGAGTCGCAGCAATAATTATTAAAAAACAAATTTTTTTATCTTCACCTAATTAACTTTTTGCAATTTTTTTTTCTTCTAAATTCGTAGAAAAATAACCGCTTTCGAATGATGTCAGTCGCGACTCTGTAACTTGAAAACTCGCGAAGGAATTCCATTTGTTTATGAGTAAAAATCGTACCCTATTTTTAGAGCCGTTTTTCACCCCTTTAACAATAAAAAATCGATTTGCCCCAAAGTGTACATGACAGTTCGACTCTTTCGGATTAATTTCGTTTTTGTTTTATTGCACTGCGACACTCTCCCGGCCTGCAAATTCCTCGCAAAAACAGTCGGTTTTTTAATAACAAATAGCCTTTCTCAAAAACTATTCATCCGATCGGGCCCAAATTTTGCACACTTGTTAAGTGTACCGAGGGGCATATATTCTGAGATTTTTAAAGCTCTACACGCATTTTTTTTATTAACAATGGGTTATAATAAAAATGGCCATTTTAGCTGGTTTTTAATTGTTTGCGGGCGATCTAATGAACCGATTTTAATTTGCCACCCGCCAAACTGTTTGTTTTTCTAATATCTACAAATAGTTACTGAACTTTTTTTTTCTCCGATCAATAGTTTTGACGCTATCTCTCAAAAACATGATTTTGTCAACTTTGACCGCGTGCCAAAAAAAAGCCCCCCAAAATCTGTGGTTGGAAAGTGGTAGGCCTTCATCAGGGACATCAGCCCTACACGAATCCATCGGTTAGAATCGTTCTGGCCCGGTGTCATGAAAAGGCCCTTTTTCGAACCCGGTTCCTGGACTATAACGCTATCACGTTTTTTTTCCTCTGTCGTTTCGAAATGCAAGGATCTTAGGCTATCTTAGAAAAAAAAAAAAATAATAATAACAATGCCAAAAGTTAGGATTTTTCGATAATTATACATTTAGTATTATTTCGAACCGACGTAAACTCGAAATTTATCATTTTCACTGTAAGCGTACGTAACGTTACGTAATGTGATCGATAGAACGGCCGAATGAAAGCGAGAGAATGTGACGAGAATAGAAAAATCGAGAGAATCAACAAGAAAAAGTGCAATAGCGAATTAAGTGAAAAGTCTAACGAGAGACAGCCAATTAGAAATGTGCAATTAGATTATTAAAGAAATAAACAAATGGAATGTATAGAACGACATGCAAAACTATGCTAATTAAGAAATCGTAGTTTTTAGATATTTTAGAAAATTAAAAAAACAGAAAACTCTAGATTCGAGAGCGTGTGTAGGATCGAATGAATTTTCCAGCCTGAATTGATAAACGAGAGTGTGAAAAAAAGAGAAAAATTATATAATCGAGAAAAAAGTGAGTCGAATTCGAAGAAATTTTCAAAGTTGCGCTCAATTTTATAATTTTGCCGCGAGCGCCATAGGGTAAAAGAGAAGAAGGCAGAATAAGGGCGAGAGAGAGCGTGCGTAAGAGAGGGAGAGGGGGCGAGAGAGAGAGAGAGAGAGGAAAATGTGTGGATGTGAGAAAGAGAGAGAGAGAGAGAGAGAGAGAGCGTGATGAATAAATTTTCGCGAAAAAGAGTCCATCGGGTAACGAGAAACCCCTTGTACAGCGTCTCGTGCTGCCTTGAACCGAAAGTGCATTATTAATAAAGAAAAAACCAAAACAAAAGAAAAAAATAACTCCTGAAAAAAAGAAAGCCAGAAAAAAAAGCGAAGCGCGCGTTTACATCGGGAGAAATTTTTGAGAATTTTCTCGTTTTTATCCGAGTGCGAGTGAGTGTTTTTTCTATATATACGTAAGAAAGAAAAAAAAAAAAAAAAACTAGTCGTCCTTGAGATGTTTGAGGAAGCGATGACAGCGAAAAAAACAAAGAGAAAAAATCAACAGTCTAACTAGGTAACAGTGTCTCATGGGGTCAAGTACGTACGATAGATTTTAGCAACGAAAACGTCTGCAGAAACGACCTGACGAAAAAACGAAACAAAAGAGCAAAAACAGCAACAAAGCCAACGAAGAAAACGTCTTTGAAGACTGTAGAGCGGCCTGCCGGTCACCCCTTTCAATTAGACCTTGAAACACAAACGATATACTCGCGTGCAGTTGACTGATAGCGTTAGACGAGAGAACACAATGAAAAGTAACAGAAAAACAAAAACGAGTGAAAAACAACCCAAACGAAAGATCAATCTATCGAATAAAAACGTTTTAACCCTTAATAGTCACACCTCCAGATTGTGACGTAATAGTCATTGGGGGTGTTATCAACCCCACTCGCTTTGGAAGGCGATGAATAGTTGAAAAATCGTAAAAAAAAAATTAAATAAAAATACTACAATGTATTTTCAACCCTCGAATAACGACCATGATGATTGTATTTAATTCGTGCAATTTTTAATATTAAAAAAATTTCGAAAAATAAAATTCTGCAAAAATGACTTTTTTTTACAAAAAATTATGCAGAAATTGTAATTTTCAATTGAAAAAAAAAAAAAAAATCGTTTCATGAGTCTGAAAAAGCATGCTTTCAGGTGGGACTGGTTAAATTAGCAACCGTTTCAAAAAGTATACCCCAGATTTTACACCGTCCGCTTCCTACGGCTTCCAAAACTGAACTAACGCGCCCTTTCAAATAATAACGACGAGGCTCTCTACTAGAAGGTTCAAACTACCGATAGAGAGTGTCATAGTCCCATTTGCACAAAATTTCTATTCGCTATCGTGGTTCGAAAGCGGCTGGGGTAAAATTAGCCCCACGTGACCATTAAGGGTTAAAAAACCAAAAGAAAACAAAACTATACAGTTACGTAGAGCTTTATTAAAGAAAAGGAAACGAGCAACACGGAAGTTTGAAACCATGAAAAAAAAAAACGATAAATACTAGAGTCCGAGACGATTATTAGAAGACTTTGTAAACGAATATAAATTTATATTATACACGGAATTATAAGAAGAAATAATAATGGTACTAATACCTTAAGCAGATCGTAGTGAGGAATTGAGTGAGAAAATAATTCAAATATTCATTTACACCATGCCGAACGCGAATAATTTGATCACACACACACACATACACACACACACGCTTTTCGAAAGCACATCATAACCGAAGCGTGCGAGATTTCGTACAATCAAGTTGCGTACACGGGCAAGTGCCATGCCATGCCTGACCTTGGGGAGCGACAGGATTGGTCGAGGTCTCTCATGCTACGTGTTACAGACGTAGCTATCCAGAGAAGCGTCCGTGACTGATTACACTACGCAAGGGCAAACACCAGCAAAGAAAGAAAATCCAGAAAACAATGACGATAATAACAATAATAATAAAAATAATAATAAAAGCAACAATAACGATAATAAAAAGTCGTAGTAGTAGTAGTAGTAGTAGAAAAAATAACAACGATGATATAAATAGGGCGATTATTATTAATATTAATACGGCAATACTATAAATACTAATGATAGTGATATACATATTATATTATAAAAATACAATGATATATTTATCGAATATTTATTGAGAAAACAAAAACATAGCACATCGTGTAGCATGATTGTACAAAGTAGGTAAATGCGAGGAAAAGAAAGGGAGAACCGGCGAAACTAAAAAAGAGAGAGAGAGAGAAGCCAGAAGAGAAAGAAAAACAAACAAAGGCGAACACGCGTTTTCGGAGAAGCGACGCAAAACGACGTGACACACACACACACACACACACACACGCGCGTTGAGAGACGAAAACAAAAAACAAAAACAACTTTTTTCAATTGAAATCTGAAAAATATATCATTTGAAAAACATTTTTCGAGTGAACAAAGAAACGAAACGACTGTACATTGGTTTTCTTTTGTTTATTATTTGTTTTTTTCTTTCTGGTCGCGTGGTCAGTCCGAAATTATTATGTATTTTCGTCTCACGATCTTTTTTTACGATCGTGAACAAGGTTCATGTTATATATCAGGGATTAGACTAAATAGTATAATGCGCCGAGCGGGAGGATGAGTGGCAAATTTTGAAAGGGCTTGAACGCAGTGATCCTGGCGAATCGTCGGAATTTTTTTATTTTTCTTTCATTTATTTTTTTTTTTTCGTTTGAATTTATTTTCGAATGGAAAAAGCCGAGAGGAAAAAAATCGCGATTGCAATTGATGGGAAAACTGAATACAGGCCTCCTGTCAACCCCCCGCCACCCTTACCCCCTCTGTACGGAATTTGTCCTCAGAGATAACAAAAAAAAAAAACAAAAACAAGAAATTACTACCGTGTGAGAAAAAATAAACAATTACAAGCACGAGATGAAGGAGAGATGAGAAAAACAATTGACGGGGTGAGGATTATTTGTCACCTTACCGCGCCAATTATACGTTGTGTCCATACTGTCTCAATTAATATTATGTATTATATATCCGACAATATTGATTATTAAAAATTCTTAATACATAAAAAATAACGAGAATTTTTCTACTCCGAAAAAAAAAACACTGATGCGTTGCTCGTATGAGGAGGCGAACTCGAAAAGTCTCGACCGACGAAAGCAATCCTTTTATATATATATATATATATCGTTTCGTTCGAACGAAGGGAGAAAGGGCCCGGGATTTAAAGTCGTCTGG
Organism: Hyposoter dolosus; assembly: GCA_963921915.1. Classification (NCBI taxonomy): domain Eukaryota; kingdom Metazoa; phylum Arthropoda; class Insecta; order Hymenoptera; family Ichneumonidae; genus Hyposoter; species Hyposoter dolosus. The sequence goes on from OY998133.1 coordinate 3,313,419, forward strand.
GGTCGTTTTTGACTTCAGGTTAGTGTTCCAGGGTTAAGATAAATTTTAAAAGATTTCTATATTCCATAAATATTGAGTATATCAAGCAGTTCTGATAAACGTGCATCATTTCGCCAACAACAATACTCGATTCTCTTTGCAGCAAGGTGGTTCGGTGTTCTACCGATAATGCTAGAGTCTAGAGGGTTCGATCCCTCGTGAAACCTTTTTTTTCGACCAACCAATGGTATTAATATCACGAAACAACTTTGTTTAGGGTTCTTTCAAAATTTTGTATAAACGTTCTTGGCACCAAAACTAACAGTTTTCTCCTGTGAAGAAATATTTTCTGACGTTTAGAATTTGAGATATTTCATTTCCAATTTTTTATTTTTCCCATCTAAATGCGTGTAAATTGAAGTCGCGATTCTTTTGTTTTTTTCTTGCAACTTTTTAACGAAACGTGCTTTCAATTTACATGCGTCATTCGACAACTATGTAGACGAAAAATTTGAAGAAAATTGTGTCATCGTATTTCATGCTGAAGAATGTCATCAGCAAATTTTATTAAATTCTTATCATATTTTCGTATGTAGCCAATCTCCTTAAAGTTACTGCCGACTTAGTACGAAAATTCCAGTTCTGTCACGCTTTGGCGCTGCCGTCTAGTACCAAACCACCAAACGATGGTTACACTAGCTACCTGGTTCCCTCAGTCCGCCGATTGCTCTTACGACTACAAACACAATTTTCTAACCTAAAAATAAAAACGTTTCCCAAATTGTCTCGTAGATTGAGTAAAAAAAATACAGAGCGTCGAAAGTAGATTTGAAAACATTGAAACAATAATCTCGGTTTGCTGACAAAACATCGCAATCATGGAAAAACCACAAAAGATGCCCAAAGTGGCGAAGGTAAGTTCTTTATAGTCCTGTTTTTTTTCAATGAATGCTTTTTCGAAACCAGCAAACGTTCTCGATATTTGAATTCTCCCGAACTCGGAATTCTGTCAAACAAATAAGAACAATGTACTAGACTGTTTCCATTTTTTTGGAGGTTACGTTGAGCGCGCCACAAACATGTTTGTTCTTTGCTCAATATCCACAAAATTCCCTTGTGACGCAATTACGTCGATAAATCCCCGAAAAACGTTACTCAAAAGTAAATCATCGCCTTAATAAGATGGACGATCCTATCAAGGCGATCAAATCGATTGTACGGTCCATAAAAATCTGCCGGAATCTTTTCTCCGATACGGTAGCCCAAAACCAATTTTACACTGAAAAATACTTTTTCTCTTAATTGTTTGTCCAACTTCAAAACCATGACAATTTTCGTAAAGATCTCGTTTTTGGATCCGAAAAAAAATCGTTTTATTGTCCCGACCAGACATCGATGAGAATCTTGAGCTCCGTTAAAAAAAAAACGGGATTTCGTTGCGTTCCGACGATGCAAACTTCAAGATCGTACTTTTCCATCGTTTTCCGTCGATTAGAAAATGGGTTCATTGTTTTTTTGATTCCGAGTTGTTAAAAAACTCCGAGAAAACTAAAAATGAAGGGAAAATTTGTGCGTTGGATGAGAATGAAAAATGGATGGTTAAAATGATTTGTCTCGTTATCAGGTGAAGAACAAAGCGCCGGCGGAAATTCAGATAACGGCGGAGCAGCTGTTGAGAGAGGCGAAAGAGAGAGATTTAGAAATTTTGCCTCCTCCGCCAAAGCAGAAAATTTCTGATCCGCACGAGTTGGCGGATTATCAACACAGAAAGAGGAAAACGTTTGAGGACAATATAAGGAAGAATCGTATGGTTTTATCGAATTGGATCAAGTACGCGCAGTGGGAAGAGAGTCAAAAGCAAATTGCTCGTGCGAGGTCCATTTACGAGAGAGCACTGGACTGCGACCATAGAAACATAGCGTTATGGCTCAAGTACACGGAGATGGAGATGAGAAACCGGCAGGTGAATCATGCACGAAATCTGTGGGATCGAGCGGTGACGATCCTGCCGAGAGCCAATCAGTTTTGGTACAAATATACCTACATGGAGGAAATGTTGGAGAACATTGCGGGAGCTCGACAAGTTTTTGAGCGTTGGATGGAATGGGAACCGGCGGAGCAAGCGTGGCAAACGTACATAAATTTCGAGCTGCGATACAAAGAGATTCAGAGAGCTCGCCAGATCTACGAGCGTTTTGTGATGGTTCATCCGGACGTCAAGCACTGGATCAAGTACGCGCGCTTCGAAGAAGCTCACGGTTTCATCAACGGAGCTCGACAAGTGTACGAGCGAGCAGTTACGTTCTACGGGGACGAAAGCCTGGACGAAAAGCTGTTCATAGCGTTCGCGAGATTCGAAGAAGGACAGAGAGAGCACGATCGAGCTCGTGTAATTTACAAATATGCTCTCGATCATATTCCAAAAGATCGGACCCAAGAAATCTACAAAGCTTACACGATACACGAGAAAAAGTACGGCGATCGTTCGGGGATCGAAGACGTAATCGTCAGCAAACGAAAACGACAGTACGAACAGGAAATACAAGACAATCCGTCCAACTACGACGCCTGGTTCGATTACCTCAAATTGGTCGAGTCCGAGGGCAACGTTGAAAACATTCGAGAAACGTACGAACGTGCTATTGCCAATATTCCGCCTACGAAAGAAAAACAATACTGGAGAAGATACATTTACCTTTGGATTAATTACGCTCTTTTCGAAGAACTCGTCACCGAGGATATTGAGAGATGTCGAGAAGTTTACAAGATATGTCTTCTCGAGCTGATTCCCCATAAACAATTCACATTCTCAAAAATGTGGTTGCTTTACGCTAAATTCGAAATCAGACAGAAAAATCTTACGACTGCGAGAAAAATACTTGGAATGGCATTGGGCGTTTGTCCTCGCGATAAATTGTTTCGTGGCTACATTGACCTTGAAATTCAATTACGTGAATTCGACAGATGTCGCATTCTCTATGAAAAATTCCTTGAATTTGGCCCTGAGAATTGTACCACTTGGATGAAATTTGCTGAGTTAGAAAGTCTTCTCGGGGATACTGATCGTGCCAGAGCTATTTATGAATTGGCTGTCTCACAACCGCGCTTGGACATGCCCGAACTCTTATGGAAGGCCTACATCGACTTTGAAATTGCTAAAGAAGAACCTGAAAACGCGAGAAACCTCTTTGAAAGACTTTTGGAACGAACTCTTCACGTTAAAGTAAGTTGCGGACGAGATTTCCATGCAGATTTGAAATTCCCATGGCGATTCATCACTCTTTTCCCCAAACCTGTGCATTTTTATTTTCAATCCTTAATGCTCGCACGCGGTTAATTTTACCCGAGCCGCTTTCGACCGACGATACGTAATAGAAATTTTGACAAAATGGGACTTATGACAACGTCTATCGGTAGTTTGAACCTTCTAGTAGGGAGCCTCGTCGTTATTATTTGAAAGGGCTCGTTAGTTCAGTTTTGGAAGCCGTAGGAAGCGGACGGTGTAAAACCTGGGTTATACTTTTTGGAACGGTCGCTAATTTAACCAGTTCCACCTGAAAGCATGCTATTTCAGATTTATGAAACAATTTTATTTATTTTTAATTGAAAATTACAATTGCTGCCTCATTTTTTGTAAAAAAAAGTCATTTTGGCAGAATTTCGTTTTCCGACATTTTTTTAATATTAAAAATTGCACGAATTAAATACAATCATCATGGTCGTTACTCAAGGGTTGAAACTACATTGTAGTATTTTTATTTTATTTTTTTTAACGATTTTTCAACTTTTTATCGCCTTCCAAAGTGAGTGGGGTCGATAACACCCCCAATGACTATTACGTCACGATCTGGAGGTGTGACTATTAAATGTTAATAACGTGTCTCTCTTCTTCTTCGTTAAGGTTTGGATCGCGTACCAAAAGTTCGAACTAGAGAATCCCATAGTCGAGGAAGGAATCGATAGCGTTGTGTTAGCAAGAAGAATATTCGAACGTGGCAATGCTGCACTACGATCCAGCGGCGAGAAAGAAAGCCGAGCAATGCTGCTCGAAGCGTGGAGAGACTTTGAGAACGAAAGAGGCGACGACGAGAGTCGAGCCAGGATAAGAGAGAAAATGCCACAAAGGATCAAAATACGCAAGCGAGTCGTCAGCGAAGACGGGGTATGTATTTCGACGATTTTTTTTTTTTTTCAACACAAATATCTGCCTTTCCCACTAAAAAAAAAAAAATTAATTATTTAAAAAATTCTATCAAATTTTGATGTTGTCCTTCGACGTTATTTACAGACCGACGATGGCTGGACCGAAGTATTCGACTTCATATTCCCTGAGGACGAGTCACAGAGGCCAAATCTCAAATTCCTCGAAATGGCCAAGGCGTGGAAAAAACAAAAAGTCACGACGGACGAACCAGAGCAAACAGTTGCATCAGGTGATGACGAAAAAATGGATTCTTCTGAACCTTTGACCAATTCCGAATAAATAAAAACGAATTTTGAAGAATTATTTTCTTCGGCTTCAATTGTCGTAATAATAAAATGATAATCATTTGAATTTATCCAACACTTTATGTACAGTTTATTAAAATGAAAAGTGTCTGTTCGAAAGTTTGAAAATTTTGGATTCTCACTCATTTCTTAGCCCCTTAAAAAAATAACTATATTGAAAGATTTGCAGGGACTTCGAAAATTCAACGATGTCATGTTTCCATCGAGATTTTTTAAGGTTTATTCCGTAATTTGACTCCGGAATGAATTTTCGTCGGAAAGTTCGTCGTTCTTCGTGAACGCGAATTTTACTTGAAAATATAACGATTTTTCGCCTATTCGATCGATCGCATTGGAAAAATAAAAAATTTTCATACTCGAAATGAAATAACTTCCGTTTTCCGCGTCGTAGAGTCGCACGCGCATGCGCTCGTTTTTAAAAATCAAAGCCCAAACAATGGCAAAACGTCAAGAGCAAACGTTCTCTTTTGTCAACTTCTGGTCCATTCCTACCCGTAAAACCGCCAATGAGAGGCGCCCAAAAAATTTAAATGTAAAGATAGAAAATGCACAGTCCACGGGATGACGACACGACGACTGTGTAATTTTGATATTCCGTACGATTTGGTCAAACATCGGAAATCACAAATGGACGTTTGACGTTATGGGAGTAACAGTAAATAAATCTATGCACTTGTGAGAGAGCATATGACAAAAACTTTTCCAAACTCAGCCATGAAGCGTTTATTTCTTTGGCTTCGAATATGTACCAGGAGGGGGGGCAGAAATAACTCTTTTGAAGTAATTTACGTTGAAGTAAAAGAAAGCAATGAGTCAGGAGGAAAAACATTGATTGTTTCATATTTCGAATGCAGTTGTTTGATCGGCGGACATTTATTATTCAATTATTTCGTTGAAAGTGGCGCTGTCTGTTGTGTGTAGTGAAAAGAAAACGACACGAAACTTATGCTTTCCTTGGAACATCGAACGACTGAAGGTTACCATGAAAAAGTTGGTTGTGATTGTTTTTAGGATGGAACAGTAGAAAACAAACAACGTTTTGATATAACCAAACAAACCCAAATAAATTTTATTCGTTTACTCACTTTTGGATGCTCGTTCCAATGATCCAGCATAGTCCATCGTCATTCGTGTTGCAAAACCTCTCGAGACTGCATTTTCTGAATCGACTGCCGCCACAGAATAATCACTCAATCACTTTTCACTTCGTTTCATTAGATTCGCTGAGATTTAGCGTCAACATTAAAACCGGAAATTCAATGTTTCATTTAACATTTTTACACGAAAAGCTCATTAACTCGTTTCACGCACTTGTTTATATCATCGGCAGACAACTATGGAGACCCGCAAATGGAGACCTGAATTCTCGAAAACGTGATACAAAGAGTCACTAAACTGCCCGTTACTAATTATCGGCTTAGTCATTTATCTGTGCGAAAATTCATGGACAACGATATTCAACTTTTTCCCGAACAAAAAATAAAATAATTAATTTCATTGTTTTTTAAGATCGTTTTTCTACATCATTTTGTTGCAGACGAAATAAATAATTTATCGCTGTTCAAGAAATAATAAAAATATCAATATTAATGATTATTATTGCGTAATGTTTGTATATTTAAAGTTTTTATTTACTGATTTAATATGAAACTTTAGCATGAATAATTTAAAATGTAATTTTTATTCGATTAAAGAATAAATTCAACTCGAAAAGAAGGTTATTTAGTTCGCTGCTTTATGCACTCAAGGTCAAGTGGAAGCACTCCGTTCAGTCAGCAGCTGCGCGTCGACGAACGATAAAGTTACGTATCGAGCTGGCCAACCGACGCACACGTGGCGCTCGCCATGCAGGCCGGTGCCCGACTGATAAACTCTGTCCCATACTACCCCAGTTTACGCGATTAGTCCAAAATTTTATTTGTTCTTTTCTTTGGTAAAATAACGTTCAAACAATATTATTTGTTTCAAACGAACGATTCCGAATCGATTGATGCTCGAAAAAATCAAATTGCACCAAATAGTCGGGGGGGCCAATTTTATATAGCTGACTAGGGAAGATATAAAGAAGGGGACGACGAAGAGAGGATGGTCAAAAGGGAACAGTTGACAAAAGAGAGCGTTGTTTTGTTGCGCGAGTGTGTGAGCAGGCTTCGTGCTGATAAAAACGAAAACATCGATAATATAACGGCCGCGAGTGTAATGAATGTTTTGAAACATGTAAATCGTCGAGTCACAAGGTACTTGGTACTCTTTTTCGAACTACCCATCATTTTTCCCATCCTTGAAATGGTTAACGCATCATGGAGAAAAGTGATTAGAGAGATTTCGTAATAATAAAGAAAAAAAAAGATTTCGGTGTGTACAGGCCGATGGCCGGGTGATACGCGCTGTGCGCGCATATGTCTAGACTCGGGAGGACCGAGCTTTTCGAGGTTCTCGAGACGACAACGAAACAGCAGGTGAAGAAGAGAGCGGTCGACTTTACACGCGCTGCTTGCGTATACTCTCGAACATTCTCTCCTCGAAACAAAGAAGAATAATGAAATTAATAAAAAGAAATTGGAAAAATTGGCGAGTGGTGTACTGAGATTAGTGAAAGAGCGAGATCTCGAAAGCCCGAAAGTTATCGCGAATGTGTAACGGCAGCTGCGTCTAAGCGCGCGGCGAATACGTTGAAAAACACTATTAAACAGCAGTGTGTGCGTCCGTATGTGTGCGCGTATATATATTTAATTATAATCGCGCGCGTGTGCGGAGCAGTGAGCAAAAGAAACGTGGAAAATACATCGTAAGAAAAGGTTGAAACAACCATGACGGATACGGCAACGGCGGCGTCAAACACCCAGAAAAGAGCCAATTTCTCGGCTCTAACGGTCAACAATCCAAACGGAGTTAACAAAATATCACCCAGTTTGGCTATCGCTAAACCAGGCTCAGCGAGAAAACTCGTCATCAAAAACTTCAAAAGTAAGTCAAGCCTTTTTTACATCGAACTATAACCTCCAAATCAGCTGTGTTTTTCGAGTCTTTCGCATCTTGTTTTCAATATTTATTGGTCGCTCGCGTTTCTGTCGTTTCTTCCAAGAAGCATTCAAACTCTTTAATTCTATTTCAACAATTATTCCGCATTTCGAGTCAGCTTCTTGCTCATTTTGGCAATTTGCCTTCCTAATCTTCTTCTATGTTGCGAAATCATCTCGCGCCTTCGAGCACTCGATGTACCGCCACAATCCTTTTTTTTTTTTTCGCGTCGTTTTCGCATATTTCGATGCTTTTTTTTTATTGTTTCCATCCCAAGGACGTCGAGCTCAAGGACAAGAATGCACTTATGCGTATGCACAGCTTCACGATTCGAAACGTATCTTTGTTTAGCTTTACGAAAACCCTCTCAGAAGATTCCGATGTTTCTGTTTTGAAACTTTGCGATCTTTTCAAAAGTTAGGTTAGTCGAGGCTCACTTTTTTTTTCTTTTCGGAAACCTTTTTCTTTTCACTGTAAATCAACCAATACTTCGCAAGTTTTAACCTTGAAAAATACTGAAATAGATTATTCCCCATCTTACAACTGCATCAAAATCGAAATGCAAGAATTTCATTGCTTCGGCGATGAATAAAAATCAAAAATAAACTGTCACAGAAAAAACAGCAATGTAAAAAATTTTCATTCGTATTATTTTTCTTGCAATATTCTCCACGAAGATTCAAGCTGTAGAAACAGTTTTTTTTCCACTTTTGAATTTCAAACCATTTTCTCGATCGAAATTGAACGAAAAATTCGTAATAACGGAAACTAACTTACCAAATTCACTGCGCTCAGCGTTTTTTTTTAAGGCTGTGGCTACTCGTTCGGATATTTCGTACACTAAAAGCACGTCCGGACGAATAAGCAACCCTTGCTCGTCCGGATAAAGCAAACATCATTGGATAAAGCATGTCCGGACGAATATTATTCATCCGACTATCCGGACGACTATCCACTGCGTTTTTTAAATTTATCTTGCAGTATTGACGCGACAGCAACGTATGAATTCTTTCAATTGCCTTTAGTCGACAAGAATTCGTGTTTTTGCACTTTGCTGCAATTTACAATGAAACAATAAAGTAATAATCTTGTCAAGGTAGTACTGTCGGTTTTAGAATTATTGTTCAGAATTTAATAAAATTTGGTCTGGTAGTAAATTATGATTAGAAAAGGATGCAATTAAAATTTCAAGAGGCTACGGAGAACCAGAAAAAAGATATTCGCATTGGTAATTTTGTACGTTTAACATTGAGTCTTGTAAGAAATCTCAGTTTTCATTGTAAAATACAATGAAATGTATGAAATCGATGTCAAATTCATGAAATTACCAATGCGAATATCTTTTTTCTGGTTCTCTGTAGCCTCTTGAAAAATTGACTGGATCTTTTTCTTATCATAATCTACTGCTGTACCAAATTTTATAATCAAGAGACGCAGCAGCGGCTCGACGCCAAGTATTAAAAAAAAAGCGTAGCGCGAGAGCTGCCGCACTCTTATATACAGTAAAATAGGCGTTTTGTGACGTGACAGCAACTTGAAATCGTTTTAGTGGGAAAACGGGTTGACGGAAAAATTTTATATTCCAATTGAATTTTCTATGATTTTTTATCTTTCAAATGATTCTTCGTGAATATTCTGAACGGTAATTCTAAAACCGATAGTACTACCTAAATATCTGCTTTTCTATGAAATCACAAAAAAATGCATTTCTCTCGGAAAATTTGGTCTGGTAACTAGAATTTTTATCGGTACAGACTGCTGTGCAATGGCGTTTTATAAACTCTGCTTGATACTCGATTTTCAGACAAACCGAAACTGCCAGAAAACTATCAGGAACAAACATGGGAAAAGTTGAGAGAAGCAGTTGTGGCGATACAAACGAGCAAGAGCATACGTTATTCTCTGGAAGAGCTTTATCAAGCGGTAGAGAATATGTGCAGTCACAAAATGGCATCGACTCTCTACGCCAATCTTACCGTACTGACGGAATCTCATGTAAAAGCGAACATAGAACAATTTCTGGCGGAGTCCATGGATCGTCACATATTCCTGAAAAAAATGAACGAGTGCTGGCAATCTCATTGTCGCCAGATGATCATGATTAGGAGTATCTTTTTGTACCTGGATAGAACTTATGTCCTTCAGAATCCCAGTATATCCTCCATTTGGTAAGAGCAGCAATAGTTCCTCCGCGACATGAAGAGAAAAATATTAAAAAATGTACTAATTTTAGCGTCTCTCAATCTTTATTTCCAGGGACATGGGATTACATCTTTTTAGACTTCACATTGTATTAAACAATTTAGTGCAAACGCGCACTGTAGAAGGACTTTTGATGCTCATTGAAAAGGAGCGTCAGGGGGACACCGTAGACCGCACACTTCTCAAGTCATTGCTGAGGATGCTGTCCGACTTGCAAATATACCAGGAGGCCTTTGAAAACAAGCAAGTTTCTTCGACCATAAGTTTACATAGCCTAAAGATCCAGTGCAATTATTTGGATAGGAAACGTCGCCAAAGAATATTACGGGAACGATATCAAACATTAACGCTTAATGGTCACATGGGGTTAATTTTATCCCAACCGCTTTTGACCGACGATACGTAATAGAAATTTTGAGAAAAAGGGACTTGTGACACCATCTAACGGTAGTTTGAACCTTCTAGTAGGGAGCCTCGTCGTTATTATTTGAAAGGGCTCGTTAGTTCAGTTTTGGAAGCCGTAGGAAGCGGACGGTGTAAAACCTGGGGTATACTTTTTGGACCGGTCGCCAATTTAACCAGTTCCACCAGAAAGCTTGCTATTTCAGACTTATGAAACAATTTTTTTTATTTTTTATTGAAAATTACAATTTCTGCATCATTTTTTGTAAAAAAAAGTCATTTTTGCAGAATTTTTTTTTTCGATATTTTTTTAATATAAATACAATCAGCATGGTCGTTACTCAAGGCCTTCCAAAGTGAGTCGGGTTGATAACACCCTCAGTGACTATTACGTCACAATCTGGTGCTGTGACTATTAAGGGTTAAAACGATGTCACTGAAAAAATACTTTTTCTATTCGTCGTTTGTTTAATTTAAAAAACCAGGACAATTTTCGTACCGATTTTGTGTTTGAATCCTAAAAAATTCTTGAGCTCTGCTCAAGAAAAAACAGAATTTCGTTGCATTCCAACGATGCAAACTCCAAAATCGTTCAAAATGAATTAAATCTCCATTTGGAAAAAACGCAAAATTCAAGAATAATTGTAAAAAAGACAAAAAAAAATCTATCGGCCTCGCAAATATTCCGAAATCACGAGTTTCATTCCTCTGACAACCATCTCACGGATTTGCGACACCAATAGAGAGCAACGTGATTCTTAGTCAAGTATTTTTAAATTTTGCTAACACAATAATCACTTCAGGTTCCTGATGGCAACGGAAAGGCTGTATGCGGCGGAGGGTCAACGACTGATGAACGAACACGATGTTCCGGAATATCTGGCCCACGTCGATAAACGTCTGCAAGAAGAAAATGAGAGATTACTTCATTATCTCGATATGTCAACAAAGTAAGACAAACTTTTGCCATTAATATCTTATCTGACGGGAAAAAAAAAACAAATTGTGAATTTCGTCCGAAAATTTGACATTTTTCTAATTTAAAAAATATCAGAAAAAAAAAAGCAAATTCACATATTTTTTGTTTTACGAACATAATAAATAGTCGATCGTTGAATTATTTATGTTTAGATGGTCGCTCATACACACGGTTGAAAAACAATTGTTATCCGAGCACGTATCGAGTATACTGCAAAAAGGATTGAGTGGCTTGTTGGACGAGAATAGAATCAGTGACTTAACGTTACTTTACAACTTGTACAATCGAGTGAAAAATGGTCTCCTCGAGTTGTGCTTAAATTTCAATAGTTACATAAAGGTACACGCCGTTTATTTTTCGCCCTCAATTCAATTTATTTCTCTCGACGAATTACATAAAAGTTTATCGCTTGCAGAAGAAAGGTAAAACGATAGTCATAGATCCGGAGAAAGACAAAACTATGGTTCAAGAATTACTCGATTTTAAAGACAAAATGGACAATATTGTCAACACTTGTTTCTACAGAAACGAAAAGTTTGGCAACAGTTTGAAAGAAGCCTTCGAAGCGTTTATCAATCAACGAGCCAACAAACCTGCCGAACTCATAGGTAATTTTCTTCCAAACTCCCTAACCGCGAATATCATCTACGAATTATTTAGACGATGTTGAAGTTTGCATCGTTGAAATGCAACGAAATTCCGTTTTTTGTTGGACAAATTTTAAAATTCTTATTGAATATTTGGTCAGGACAATAAAACGACCTTTTTTAAGCTCCAAAAACAAAATCGGTACGAAAATTGTCATGGTTTTTGAAATTGAACAAACAATCAATAGAAAAACGTATTTTTCGTTGGAGCCCAAAGTTGCGAACTCCATTGCAAATTTACGAAGGAGTAAATCAACATTTTCATTTTTCAGCCAAATTTGTCGACATGAAACTTCGAGCAGGAAACAAAGAAGCAACGGAGGAAGAGTTGGAACGATTACTCGACAAAATAATGGTCCTCTTTCGTTTTATTCACGGCAAGGACGTGTTCGAAGCTTTTTACAAAAAAGATTTGGCGAAAAGATTGCTGGTGGGAAAATCGGCTTCGGTCGATGCTGAAAAGTCAATGTTGTCGAAATTGAAACAAGAATGCGGTGGTGGCTTCACGAGTAAGCTCGAGGGCATGTTCAAGGATATGGAACTTAGCAAAGATATTAACATTGCTTTCAAGCAGGTAATCCAGAAAATAATATCCACGACACAAGCAATTTGCACAGCTAAAAAGAATCAATCGGATTGACACACTAATTTTCCTTCAAGCAGTATTCAGGAAATCTACAGAACGAATTACTAGCCAGTAATCTTGATCTCACCGTTTCCATACTCACCATGGGATATTGGCCAACTTATCCCGTCATGGAAGTCACTTTGCCTACGGAAATGGTACAATACCAAGAAGTTTTCAACAAATTTTATCTCGGCAAACACAGCGGCCGGAAATTACAATGGCAACCGACTTTGGGCCATTGTGTCCTCAAGGCTTGGTTCCACGCGGTAAGATCGCCAAAAGAAACTAGATAGATTGATAGAAATTTTATTTGCATAACTTTTCAATTTTTTACAAAGATTCTTACAGTTTTTTTTTTCGTACTTCTTTTATTCTCGCATTCCTACTCTTCATCCTATTGCTATCATTTTTCCTTTTCTGCATATTTCCTCTATTTCTATATAAATTGGCATAGTTTATTTTCAATTTTTTCCTCTCAGTGTTTTTATTAGTTTTTCCCTTATGTCCTTACTGTCTAACTTTTCTTTTTCCCAATTCTCTATGTCAAAAAAACTAAAAACGCTGAAAATTGAAATTTGCAAATTGCTTCCTCAAGATGCTCAAGATGCACGATGCTCGAATCTTCCTCTATGAGGAACTGTTTTTCTTTTATTTTGACTTCCTCATAGAGGAAGCTTTGAGCATCGTGCATCTTGAGCATCTTGAGGAAGCAATTTGCAAATTTCAATTTGCAGCGTTTTTTGTATTTGCATATAAATTATACAATTTCGACAACTTTTCTAGAAAGTAAAGAGGAAGTACAGACTTATACACAATATTTTGCAAAATTTGCAAAAGTTAGAGTGGTTGGACGATTTTTCAAAAAACTCAGTTTTTCGTTAAATTCGAAAAATCATAAAATTTAAACCGTTCAACCGATATTCCCCAAATTCAATACCAACCTTCTTATTATGACACTCTATTTATAAAAAAACAAAATAGTAATAAATCTTAAAATTTGCGGAAGTTAGAGCGTCGACAACCTTTTTTTGAAAATTTCAAAATGCCGTAGAATTCGTATTTTTCTAGCAATTCCAACAAAATTCTCAGACAATGAAGAGCTTGTTTAGATAAACATCTGTGCAAAACGGAAGCCCTGTAGCTCAAACCGTTCTCGAGTTATGAACGTTTGAATTTTACAATGCCAGAACATACGCACACACACACATCTGAACATTTTTTCTAAATATGATTTTTCGATGTTTTGGGAAATCCTAAGCACATTGACATTGAAAACTGGAAAAAAAAAATTTCACCGTCACATAGCTTCCTCTATGAGGAAGCAATATTCGCGTAAAACTTACGATTAAAGATTCTGCTGGACGTTTTACTCAGCGTGGAATAATTTAGCACGAAAAAGTATGAATTTCGTTTTCGATCCCAACAGGGCAACAAGGAATTGCAAGTATCGCTCTTCCAAGCTTTGGTGCTCATATTGTTCGACGACACGGACGATTTGTCGCTGGAGGAAATAAAAGCGACGACCAACATCGAGGACGGTGAGCTACGAAGAACTTTGCAATCTTTGGCTTGCGGCAAAGCACGCGTTCTCCAAAAAAATCCCAGAGGACGTGACGTCGCTGACAACGACAGATTCATTTTCAACTCGGAATTCACAAACAAATTGTTCAGAATAAAAATCAATCAAATACAAATGAAGGAAACGGTATGTTCCCATTTCCTAGTCTTTCGAACAAATCTAATCCATTTTTTCCATCGCTTCTTACGCAGATTTTTTCATTTTATTTTTTATTATTCCAGAACGAAGAGCAAAAGGCGACGGAAGAAAGAGTCTATCAGGATCGACAATATCAGATAGACGCAGCCATAGTGAGAATCATGAAAATGAGAAAAACTCTGACGCATAATCTTTTGATAAGCGAACTCTACAACCAACTCAAATTTCCTGTAAAGGTAAGAATTCTCATATCGAACCGTCTTTTTTTTTATTATCGTCATTTTTATCCTTCAATGAATATTTTCTCGCTATTTTTGCTTATCTGCTTCATAGTTTCGTCTGCAAAATGTCAAAAAACTTAAAGGATGTTGAGTCGCAAATCGCGAATGATAAGAAAATTCTGAAAATTTGGTATGTTTTTGTAGGAAATATTCAAGAGATCGTGTAAAAATATCACGGCCATTAGGAAGCTCGTTATTGAACAATTAACATTAATAAATTAAATGTCGTCAAACGTAGTCTTATGGAAACTGGTATAACTTTGCGATAAGTTTATTTTTTTGATCTCTCAATTTTTGAATATCTACAATATACTGAAAGCAACGGAAACAAAACGAAATTTATTGATAAATATTTTTTGTATTTGTTTAAAAAATTGTTCTCAACAAAATGTTTATTTTTTAATAACGAGCTTCCTAATCGTCGTGAAATTTTAACACGATCTCTTCAATACTTCATACAAAACGTACTAAAATTTAAGAATTTTTTTATCATTTTTTATTTCAACGCTTAAGGCGGTTAGTAATGATGACAGAATTCTTAAAATTTGGTATTTTTTTACATAAAGTATTCCGGAGATCGTGTAAAAATTTAACGACGATCAAGAAGCTATTTATTGAACAATTAACATTAACAAGTTTCATAGGTACTCGACATCCTCAAATGCTTGAAATTCCGCCGATGAAAATAATGTCAACCGTTATCATTAGACGTGCGAAAATACTCAACTGTTTTTTTAATTTTTTTAATTATTCGATTACACAGCCTGCCGACCTGAAGAAGCGAATCGAGTCATTAATAGACAGAGACTACATGGAGCGTGATAAGGATAACGCTAATCAGTATAATTACGTTGCGTAACCTCAACCAATTGCCAAAGTTATGTTGAGCCGGGTAAGTCCGATCTCCGTAAGAGAAAATATGACGAGAAAGGAAAAAAGGAAAAGCTCCCGGTTCGGAAGTGTTTTCAGAGTGATTTCCGGGTTGATTGGATCAGAGGAGAGAAAAAAAACGAGGAACGAAAGACTTTCGAGCAAAATTTATCGGTTTTCGGTGAATTTAAAATTCGTCAATTGCTTAGAAGCGATTAGAATGCACGATTATCATTTTTTCTCCTTCTACGAGAAACTCGAGTGAATGTTAAGAGAATGAAAAATGAAGCAATTCCGAAAGGATTAGTACATTGGCCGAAGAACGACGAGCGAATTAAATTGAACGATCAAATCGATTATCGAATTCGCGAACGGTTAGTGCGCTCAGTGAAAAGCCATTTACTTTTTTTCTTTTACTTATACAGCTGCTATATTTCCCCTTCTGTATTCTTATCGAGAGGATTGTTCTCTAGAGATTTTCATCGAGAAAATCAACACATTTCAAAATAAAACAACAATTACGTGCTGTTAACGTGAAGAATTTTTTAATGCCACTTTTCCACAGCTCGTGCAAAAACGTACAATTGCTTTTAGCTGTTCGTACCAAAAGAGATACGAATTCTCAAAGGGATAAAAAAAGAAAAGACGACTCTTCGGAGCGATTTAAACTGGGCGAATGCAACGGAGAGTCGTCCGTTGAAAACGCGATGACAATTGTGTCACTTCTTTTTTTCTCCCTTTTTTTTTAATTTTCATTTTGCTTAATAACGAGCCAACGAATTTTCTCGCGAGTATTTCGTGAAGTATCAGTGATGAAGGTTTCGAAAAATTTCTTCAAACAGGAAAGAGCCTGAAAGGTCGCGAACACAGTGAAAAAAAAAGATTGTATAAAAAAAAAAAAAAAAATTCAGCACTTGCATCTCATAACTCGAGCCTTATCGTCGTCGATTAATTTTCAATCTGGCGAGAGAATATCTCAGAAAAGTAAAAAAAGATGAAAAAATGTGTCAAAAATTGGCTGTCACAGAATTCCCTCGTCCAACAATCGCGAAGGAAAATAAAACGAAGCAACGATGGCCAGTTCTCAAAGAATATTCTCCTTGCTGGATTCGACCATTTAATTAAAAAATAATGAATAATAAAAAAAAAAAACGAAGAAAATAAAATAAACAAAAATGCGCTGTACTACGAAAACGTATTTTTCTGTAATATTTCGTAGAATTTTCTCAACATTGTAAATAGGGTAAGGTTCCGTACTTGTAATAAATGACAACAGAGAAAAAACAAAGAGAACAACGAAGAAAAGAAAATTGCGAAATTCAGAAAATTTCTTCATTGCATTTACAGCTTTTGTACATCGCCAATTATTTCTTCTTTTTCATTACGCAGTCGATTTCTTTATCGACTGTATGTGATCATTTTTCATGTCGATTTCCGTTACGAGAGACTTTGCAAAATTCATCGCACTCGCTTCTTTGCTGAGGAAATCAGAAACCAATCGCGAGGGCGGTTTTCCACCACCGTGAGCAAGGCACTCTCGACGATAACGCTCACCGGAACTTCGACTCAATGGATCCCCTTGGAAATACGTTTGCCAAATCCAAGAAGCAACCGCTCGTGATATCAAATAAGCGTAATATTTTGCTCCGTATCCAACTATGTGGGTAAATCTCAATTGCCATGCCTAGTGAGAAACACAAATTTCGTTAGTTATTCGACTAGATCGTTTCATACACTTTTCCAATTTTTTTCCTTTATTTTCTAGAATTTTTCTGCAACTTGTTCATTTTTATGCGTTTAATTTTCTCGATTTTCCATTAATTTGTAAAAAAAAACTACTTGAAAAGATTTTGGGGTTCGCTAAATATTCGAGAAAAATTAATTGTGTGAAAATAACAGATTATTCAGATTTAATGAATTATTTGATCGTGTTAAAAACTTTTTCGCTCTTTATTGACTCGAATAATTTTTGAACTTTGTTCCAGTGACTTTTATCGACTCTGAAGTTGGTTAATATTTCAGTTTTCCCATTAATAAAAAATCATGGGTTCTTACCGTATTTTCCACATAAGGAAGTTCATAAAACTTGGATCGGATATCCTTGTAGATTTCTGTGCTCGAACCTTTCAATTCTTTCGAATGATAAACTTGATCGAGCATGCTGTAAAAAACTTGAAGCTGAAGTTCCGAAGCTGGAAACATGTTCTTCGATGCGCACAATTTTTGCAACATGTTCTCAGGCATTGGCTCGCCAGTTTCAAAATGTTTAGCGAACATTCGAACAACCTGGACGTGGAAAAAAATTTCTTTTCTCGGTAAAAATATTGTTTTTAAAATTCGGTGAAGAAAAAAATACTGACCCTTGGATCACTGGCAAAATATTCCATCAACACGCTCGGAACCTCGGCAAAATCCGCACTGCAACGAGTGCCCGATACGTGCTGATATTGCGTCCTCCCGAGCATCGAGTGCAGAGCGTGACCCATTTCGTGAAATAAATTATCCACCGATGAAGGATTGAGTAAACATGGATTCGACCATTTTGGAGAAGACAACGATAACATCAGCACGACGATGGGATTCTGAAATTTTTTTCAATCGATTGAAACAAAACAGAAAAAATTGAGATTTCCAAATAGCTTCCTCAAGATGCTCAAGATCATAGAGGAAACTTTTTGAGCATCGTGCATCTCGAGCGTCTTGAGGAAGCAATTTGCAAGTTTCAATTTGCAGCGTTTTTTCCTTCGTTTTTTGCTTCCTCATAGAGGAAGCAAAAGTTGGAAGGAAAATTCAAAAAATACTCAAGAAGCAAAATGCTCAACACTCAGCAGGAAAACTATTTTCTTTTGAACTTCGTCGTCTTCGCTCGTACACTTTGTAAATTCTCTTTTTTTCTCCGCAGTGCTTTTCCTCGTTCATGGTGTGTGGGGTAGAAATTCGAATGAAAACTAGAAAATTACCTGGTAACTTCCATCGGGCAATTGTCTTCCTCCTCGAATTGTGAAATGACAATCTTGATTAGGCTTGTTGTTTCTTTCGTAGAAGTCGCAATAGATGTGTCCCAAAATTCCTTCGTTTTCATCGACGACCGCTAATTTGTAAATGTCTTCTGTCCAAACTTCGCCAGGCACGACTTTCTCGGGTTTGAGAGTAACGCCGTAAAGAGACTGCGTCAAAATATTGAGACCATCCATGCAAGCTCCAAGGGAGAAATAAGGTGTGAATTGGTTGTTGCTCGTGTTGAGCCACGACTTTTTCGCCTTTGTTGTGTAATGCGCCGTGTCCCAGTCCATGAACTTTTGGTCCATCGAAGTTTCTGCCTTTTTCATTTCTCTCATAACGTTGAAATCTTTTCTCGCTCTCTCGCAGAGTTCGTCGTTCAGAATGTTTAGAAATTCGCAAACGACCTCGGGGCTTTCGACGGTACTTCCTTTTATGGCACTGTTATGTTGGAAACGGATTTATGGAGGTTGGTTACTTAAAAGGCTTACATGCACCTAGAAAGAGTCAAAAAAATCGATCAAAATTTTTTTTCTCAACCATTCGAGCTGCACGACGTGAAGTTTTCTAAAACGGCAAGTTTTGAGAAATGTTTCCATTCTTTTCGACTACAAAAAACTCACAAGGTTTGATGAACAAGTTCCCGCTTTAAAAAAATCGTAACAGACGAGTTGCTTTTTAATTTCGTAATTAAAATTTATTCGTTTAAAAATTCGACATTTTATTGAAAATGAATTTTTTTTATAATTGCCCGCGACCATATCGTTTACAAATTTGGACAGTTTCAAACATTTCTCAAAATGTACGTCTCAACCATTAGAAACCTTCACTCAGTTGCTCCGAAAGTTTTGTCAAAAAAAATTTTTCTCCTAATTTTTCAAACTCTCCGAGTGCATTATCGCTCTTTCAAGAAAATTGAGAAATTCTGTCAAATATGGAATTTTTTTTTTTTATGAAAAATGGAGGATCATTTTTTAACAATTGTTAATTCGAATAATCAGATGTTAATATCGAATGAAAATAATAATGAAAAAAAAAAAACAGATCTTACCGATGAGCGTACGTGGGAAAATCACAAATCTGCGCGAGGCGATGCCGCGAGTTCAATAATTCTTTCAGCAAATGTTCCTGTTTCTCGTCAGGGTAGAGAAAAATTTTGTAAGCGGCTTCGCGCGCAAGGGCATCAGTCGAGTCGGGGTAGAGGCCGTGGATCAGTGATTGTCCATCTCCTTTCGCAAAACTATCGATTTTTTCAAAAGAAATAATAAAAAATCGCTCAGCAAATACTCGTCGATTAGAAATGACTTTTGAGATATTTACTAGTGTCTTATATTCTCGGGCAAGGCTTCGGTTCTAATAGCTCTTGGGGTTGCTGCGCCGGCCATGAATCGTTGGCTTACCTGTAAAGCAAAAAAGTTTTTTTTTCATTCGTTCGTAATTTATTCCTCATTCTCTTTCCGTTTCTGTTTCCACAGAACATTTTGGGGATCAAATAAATTTCCAACTTTTTCTTTTTTCTTTCTTTTCGTTAAAATTTTTCTTTAGTTTCTTTAAAAAATGTTCTTCGAAACAACGTTGAAGTTTTTCCGACGAAAAAAATCTTTGAAAATTAAAATCAGCACGAAAATACGCCGTAAAGTTTTATTTACTCACTTGGAGTATATAATCATTCAGTTGGACGACTTTTTGTCGCTGATTTTCAGGCAAATGAATGCCACATTGTTCAAAATCGAATAAAAAAAGTTTTGAGACGTGATTATCGACGTCGGTAGTTGGAACAATGTCACCGTCTTTCACAACGTTGGACAAGGCGTTGTACATTTCCCTATGGGTGTTCAACCTGCGGAGTACATAAAGAATGAACCAAATTTTTTAGAAACATTTACATTTTCCTAGTTTCTTCAGTCTGGGCAAATAAATTTTCACAAAAATTACTGTTCAACGATCCCGCTTACAGCGAGACAAGTGTCTTCCGCGGCTCGTCCAAAATCTTCTTCCGGATGAGCTATCCTGACAAACTCTGCCATGTCTGCAACTTTGCACAGCGTGTCGGAAAGCTCGTCAAAAACTTGGACCATTTTACGACTTCTCGAAGAACCCGTGGCCTCCTCGATGAGTCTGTCCGACTCGGATATCGCCCTTTCTTGTAGTTCAGCAAACCCATCGGCATTTTTGAGCTCCGGGATCCCAAAGAGTCCCTGCAGACAGTCATACTATATTTTGGGTAAAGCGTCGTGCTTGACGGTGCAAAATAAAAAGAACTTGAAGTGTTTTTAAAATCAAATCACAAAATCGTGAATAACGGCGGAGTTTTGATTTTTTTAGTTTGATTTTTTGAGGAAAAGTGTTCATGCCAAAAAGATAATCCAGGTCCTTGGAACGTTGTATCGGAAACACCAGAAATCGCTGCTATAACTTGGCCCAAGCTTTGAGGAGGTTGGATCACGAAATCAAAATAATCAGAATTTGATAAAATGTGGTGATAGCATTCTTACGACTCTGAAGTTTGCGACATTGAGATTCAATGAAATATATTTTTTCTATCAACTATTTATTGAATTTTGAAAATCATGGCAATTTTTCGTGTCGACTGAGTTTTTGGGTCGCAAGAGAATATCGTTTTATTGTCCGGAGCAAATATTTATTAATAATTATAAGCTCTGCTGAAGAAAAAACATAATTTCGTTGCATTCCAACGATGCAAACTTCAACATCGTGCATTTTTTGGCATCGAGTATAAAAACACAAATTTTTTCCAATTTTTTTACAACATTCGAATAATTGAGAATCAAATCGAATTTCTTATGCAGAGATGTATACCTATATATATGTAAACTCTGTACTTATACACGTGAACTTTAGTGTTCGATTACTCGAGTACTACGTGGTGGAAAAATCTTCAAGAAATTGTATTGTCATATATATTATTAAAGAATATATTTACCAAATTTTATTAAATTCTGATGTTTTTGAAATTTTTTTTAACATGGTTTGGCATGACAACATCGTATCGTCGTGATCCAACCTTCTCAATTGTCATTCAATGAAATATTTAGCACTATAAAACGGGGAGGATATTCTCCGAGTCAGTAAATACATCGTCATTACTTACGATTTCTTTACGAAATAAACTAAAACGAGAATCAACCGAAGCTTTCGAGTTGAAAGCAGTGGCGAGTGGCGACCACGTATTTAAGCCTCTTTTCCATGTTCCTCTTCTCCTTTTTCCGAAAGATTCTCTAAATATACGCAACATGATTGTTCAATCGATGTATTTAACGATTGTTATGAATAAATAGATAAAATTCTCTGTCATCGACGAGCGATCGGTTTTCACTCGGTCGTCGTGTACATAGCCGACATGGCTTTTAAATTTTTAGGTTATGACAGCATTTCGTCTGCGAAACGCATTCGGCAATCTAAATAAACTAATAAATTGAGTCCGACATTCCGATTGTTTACATTGAAAAACCGTACAAATCGACTATTTCAATTTCACTCGTAATTATTTAGTACGTGCATCCAAATTTTCTATGTTTCAACGAAAATGGAGAAAAATTCATGTGTCTTATCATATGGACCGATGCACACATACAACGAGCTAGTGCAACGCACATCCATGTAGATGGCATCTTTGTGTTTTTTGGCCTTGACGCTTTTGACAACTCGAGTACTCTGGTACTCGCAGGGGGGGGGGAGGGGGCAATAACCGTTGAGACCAAATGCCTGGTGTGCATCTTTCGTGTTGTGTGAGTTCTGCGCCGAAGAAAATGGTGTTTCTGTTTCGTGTTCTCCAGTGACTAAATCAATTCGCGTTTCTTTAAAAACTTCGCTAATTCCAATGAGCAATAATGTGCAGAGAGCGAAAGAACTTTTGGAATAAACTCGTATAAACTTTCCGGAAGTTTTCTCAATGATCTTGCCAAACATCGTCGAGTTGTGAACAAATATCGAAGCTTATCGTGGCAATTCGGAGGTTATAAACACAGTGAAACAATATACGTGATATGGTGAGAACGAAAAAAAATAACGTTTCTGTTTAGCTTTGTTGGGAAATTTTTAGTCATGGTCCAGTATCATTGTTACGTTTCGTTCAGTAGGTTGAGGAATTCAACCGTGCTCGTAGACACGTAATCTGCGTGTTTACACATATATATAAATATTAATTTTCATACGCGTATATCTATATCTCTCAATGCATGAATATGTGGAAAAGTGCAGGAACAGAAGGGATAAAAGGTGGAGAGAGAGTTTTATAGCACAAGTCTGTCTATACAAGGACTGCTGGTCTCGACTCGAACATCGCCCACGCAAAAAAATTACGTTTCTCAGCAGCGAGTTGGCGTATTAATGTTGTTTTTGTAGTAAATACAAAAATTCCATTTCTCTGAGTTTATCTCTATTGATTCCGAGTGTCGACACGTTTTTTCACGTTCTTTCAAATTTTCATTCGGTTACGAATGCACAACGAAGTTTCTTCGCGACTTGTTTATCGTTTTTTTTTGCACTCGAAAATTCGAAAGTTTCTTTCATTATCGTTGACGTCATTTTTCATTTCTGCTATCAGACGGATTCTGGCGCAAGGGACAATTTTTTCAATGCCGCCAAGAGACTGATCGACAGCGAGATCGAGCTCATTAAAATCGTTGAGAGCTCGAGACGCACAAGTTCGAGAAATATTAACAGAGACGGCGCAATGTCTAAGCCCGTTAGGAACAACAAACAGGCTGACAAAGCGGCTACAAAAAAATCAAAAGTAATTTGAAAATGGCTACGATCAATTTTTTTTTCCATTCTTTTCTTCTCGTTTCAATTTTCCCCGATAATCGAAAGTGATGTTTTTTTTAATAACAAAGTTACATAGAAAGGCTTTGAAAAATCCATAATTTGCAACATTTCCATTCTATTTTTGCACGAATCTAAAATTAAAATTTCAACTTTTTGAATGCCATAAAAATTTGTAATAAATTTTTTTCAAAATTCAACTTTGTCCTCACAATTTAAAAATTAAAATTTTCACTTTTTTTCTCATTCCCTGCAAATATCGAGCGACTCCACTTAATTTTACATTTTTGCACCAAACTCTTCCCCGCTCTTCGTGCAAGATGTCTTTTCCGTGACGAAGCAAGTAAAAAACTGCTGATATCTTAATTGCATGACTTATAAGCTTATCTGCACAGAGCTAATAAAATTTATCAGTTCAACAAGCGCAGTCGACGAAATAACAACCTGTAAGATTTTGTAATACTGTCTGCAAGAAAATCTTTGCGATGCGACAGCGTTTTGTTTGTCTTTTTGTCTTTTTGTTGTTTTGTAAGTCTGCGAGTGCGAACATTTTTCTTCCGTGCTTTGGAAGCATTTGTCATTTGGCGTTATCAAAGGGATGGAACAAATTAGCGCCGAGTGATGGTGGAGTTTGAATTTAGTCGGAAAAGCTGGGGTTTTGAGAATTTTCAGAATTTTTAAATAATTTCTAGATAATTCAGAAATTTACTGATTTTTGTTAATTTTTTTCTATGTCAAAAACAAATCTTCAGGATCTCAAGGAATTTTTAAATATTTATTGTTAAATATTAATTTTGCACTTGTGATTAAAATTTTGGAGAACTTTTAAACGAACAACAAAAAACTGCAACAAATTCGTATTTTTTGAAAGGTAAAACCTTCTGCCGCATTGGTGGCTGCAAAACGGGAAGCTGCACAGAAGAAACAATCGCAATCAAAGAAATTGGACAGTTTTTTTATAAGAGATATTTACCAAAGTGCGATAGAAGCAAAAAGCATGATTCGCGGCGCAACGGGATTGACTTACGATCGTTCTATGGCTGAACATCGTTGCCTCTGGGACAAAAATCATCCTGAATGTCCGGAGAGATTCACAAGAGTTTTGGAAAGATGCGGAGAGCTTGGCCTTATCGAAAGGTGCAAATTTGTCAGCCCGATGGTTGCCAAGCACGAAGATATTCTTTTGAAACACACGCAGAGCCAAATCGATGTGCTCGCAGCTACGGAAGGCTGCGAGGATAGCGAAACTTTGGAAAAATTGGCATCCAGACACGACGCCATTTACATACATCCGGTAATTCAATATCCATTCGAAAAATTATAAACTTTTTCTCACGAAATTCATTTTCCTCATTCTTCATTATTAACAACTTGAAAAATTTACTTTTCAGTCGACATACAAACTTTCGCTGTTGGCAACTGGTTCGACGATAAATCTCTTTGAAAAAATTTGTTGTGGCAATGTGCAAAATGGAATGGCCATAATAAGGCCACCGGGACATCACGCAATGAAGTCGGAATACTGTGGCTATTGTTTTTTCAACAACGTTGCCATTGGCGCAGAAAAAATGCTGAGGAGCAATCTGGCTAAAAAAATTTTAATCGTCGATTGGGACGTCCATCACGGTCAAGCCACCCAACAGATGTTTTATGACGATCCGAGGTAATCAACCGAAGAAAAGTTTTGAAATTTTGAAATTTTCAAAAAAACGGTGTCGACGCTCTAACTTCCGCAAATTTTAAGATTTATTACTATTTTTTTTTTTTTTATAAATAGAGTATCATAATAGGAAGATTGGTATTGAATTTGGGAAATATCGGTTGAACGGTTTAAATTTTATGATTTTTCGAATTTTACGAAAATCTGAATTTTTTTGAAAAATCGTCCAACCGCTCTAATTTCTGCAAATTTTTTAAGATATTGTGTGTAAGTCTGTACTTCCTCTTCACTTTCTAGAAAAGTTGTCGAAATTATATAATTTAAATGCAAATACAAAAAACGCTGCAATTTGAAATTTGCAAATTGCTTTTTCAAGATGCTCAAGATGCACGATGCTCAAGGCTTCCTCTATGAGAAAGCCAAAGTTAAAAATATAGTTCCTCATAGAGGAAGATTCGAGCATCGTGCATCTTGAGCATCTTGAGGAAGCAATTTGCAAATTTCAATTTGCAGCGTTTTTTTGATCTCCATAACATTTTGGAAGTGAAAAGAGTGGATGGTAATGCATCAATTTTTTCCAGAGTTGTATATTTCTCTATCCATCGCTACGAGAATGGAGAATTTTGGCCAAATCTAAGAGAATCCGATTATCATTACGTTGGCGATAAAGAGGGAGCTGGTTATAATTTCAATGTACCTTTGAACAAAACTGGAATGACGAACGGGGACTATTTGGCAATATTTCAGCAAATTCTCCTGCCAATGGCCTACGAGGTAAAAATTTTATTCCAAATTTTTCATTAAATCATTGAGTTTGTTTTCTCCGATGAAAAAAATACGAAACTCGAAGAGAAGGCGAATTCATGCGGGAAATATTTCTGTTTAGTTCCAACCGGATCTCGTTATCGTCTCTGCTGGTTTTGATTGTGCAATCGGCTGTCCTGAGGTAAATAAATAAAAGCTAGACTCATGAATATTTTTTTGTTCGAATCGTAGTTTTCGCCCGATTTTGTCGTCGTATCGGCTGGTTTCGATTCGGTCCTTGGTGATGAAAAGGTTCGGTCCTTGAGGAGCAACGATCTTCCCTGAAAGATCGTGGCTCTCTTGAGAATTTTCAATTATCTTTCTCACGAGTCTCACACGCTGTGACGTTTCCAGGGTGAAATGGAAGTTACTCCAGGATTCTTTCCGCATCTGCTGTCGTCGTTGATGTCACTGGCTAATGGCAAAGTCGCTGTGGTATTGGAGGTACGTGAATCCTTCTCAGAAAGATTTCGAGAATCCATGAATCTTAAAAGGACGAAAAAAGGAAGAAATTTTTTTTTTTTAGGGCGGTTATTGCCTGGACTCGTTGTCAGAAGCTGCTGCCCTCACGTTACGGACACTCCTCGGTGATCCTTGTCCTCCGTATCAAGCGCTTGACCCTCCGTGCGAAATAATGAGAGACACGATTCTCAACGTCATTTATGCTCACAGACCTTTCTGGAAATGTTTCCAGTTCCAAGAGTCTTACAGCGTGGATTCCGAGTCCGAGAATCGCGAAGAAAATAACAACAGACATTTGCCCGTTGTCGTTTACAAGTATTTATCGAATTTGGTGATTCTTATCATTTCATTGGAAATTTATTTCGTTTCAGAGAAAGTTTTGTACTATTTTTTCATACATTCGATCCTCAGCCTGTTTTTTTTGTGTCATGCTCGTTGTGGTTCAGTAAAAAAATGATTCAAGTTCGAAAAACCATTTTTCCACCATTATTCTTAGTTTTGCGAATAATCTTGTGCCTCGGGCTTTTTGTAATTTTTTTTGACAAATTCGGAAAGTCGATTCAATAACCTTTTTTTTTTTTAATTCGCCATGAAAATTTGCGGACTTTTTGTAACTATTGCGATTTTTTTTTCTCATTAGGGGCGACGAAACGAAACCTGAATTCTACGAAACTCGTGACTGCTATCCCGTTCAGAGTGAAACAGTTATCAGACGTATAAAGAATCGTCTCACTGCGTTAAAGCAAGGTAAAAACTTTGCTGTTCAACTTTAACCGTCCGCGGATCATAACGGGCTTTTTTGACCCAAGCGACAATTTTTTTTCGACAATGTTTTTTCAATCTTTCAAATAAAATAAATGCACCGACGATAATTACTATGAACCCTTAAGGAGGTCGGATTACGACGATACAATGTTGGCATGCTAAACCGTGTTAAAAACAATTTCAAAAAGATATAAGAATTTAATAAAATTTGGTAAATACATTCTTTAATAATATATATGACAATAAAATTTTTTAAAGATTTTTCCACCGCGTAGTACTCGAGTAATCATTCGATAACCATGTGGCAAAACATTTGGAAAAAATTTGTGTTTCTATAACTTGATGCCAAAGAATGTTATCACCAAATTTGATCAAATTCTGTTTATTTTGATTTCGTGATCCAATTAGAAAATTAGATCCAATTTAATGAAATTTGGTATGGTAGTAGATTATGATTAGAAAAGGATCCAGTCAAAATTTCAAGAAGCTACAGAGAACCAGAAAAAAGATATTCGCATTGGTAATTTAATACATTTAAGGTGATCTAGCAGTCGCGTGAGTGCGAGAGAGACAACCAAAAAGTAGATACACGTTTTTCTCAGAGACCCTTCATATTTTGAGAAAGAGAAAAGTTACAATTTTCTTCTCTGGTGAAATGGGAACAACGTGCAACTAATATTTTTCTTGAAATGTTCAGTCTCTGTAAGTAAAACGTGTAGAGGAATTTTTACTGACCGAGCAAGTGATAGATCGCCTTAACATTGAGTCTCACGAGAAATCTCAGTTTTCATTGCATTTTACAATGAATTCTTATTAATTCTTAGGAGAAATCACAGTTTTCATTGTGAAATACAATGAAATGTATGAAATCGATGTTAAATTCATGAAATTACCAATGCGAATATATTTTTTCTGGTTCTCTGTAGCCTCTTGAAAATTTAACTAGATTTTTTTCCAATAATAATTTTCTACTGTACCAAATGTTATTAAATTCTGAACGGTAATTCTAAAACTGACAGTACGACCTTAAAGTGGAATAAATGGAGAGTTTTTGGAAAATTTTTGGAAAGTTTTTGGAAATCCATAGTTTTTGTTCGTAATTTCTAATTCTAGTAATTTTCCGATTGTTCAAACGTAATTTTTTTGGGAAATACAAAGAAAAAACTTTGTTGCAGTAACGCGTTTGGGAAAAGCACCGAAACGTGTTTCTCTCGTGTACGACGAGCGAATGCTCAAGCATTGCGACCCCACGGATGACGCGCATCCAGAAAAGCCGGATCGTATTTCTGGTATTTTTTCGAAACACGAGGAATACGAATTGTTGAATCGTTGCCACGTGGTCAAAGGACGCGAAGCAACAGAGGAGGAATTGCTTTTAGCGCATACGTCGAGTCACGTCAACGACATGAGAGAAACTTGCACTGCGAAGCCCAACGAGCTGAGGAAAAAAGGTGGAAAATTAAATTCCGTATTTCTCAACGCGAATACGTGGAACAGTGCCTGCGTCGCGGCTGGCTCGGTGCTCCAAGTCCTCGACGAGGTTTTGAACGGAAAAAGCCAGTCCGGAGTGGCGATCGTGCGTCCGCCTGGGCATCACGCCGACGACGAGACCGCTTGTGGTTTCTGCATTTTCAATAATATTGCTGTCGCTGCCAAATACGCGACGCAATTTCACCATCTAAAACGGCGAGTCTCCAAAAAATTACAAAACATAAAAACAGAGCCAGTTTTTCAATTTTCACAATTTTCCCATTTTGCTATTTTTTTATGTGCTCGACATTTCGACGTTTCATTCAAATTGAACGAAAAATAATTCTATTAGTTTTTTTTAATGGAATCGCTTCGTTTTATTTTTTTGGACACAGAGTTTTGATCGTCGATTGGGACATCCATCACGGCAATGGAACTCAAGCGATTCTTGCTGACGATCCAAACGTCCTTTACGTGTCAATTCATCGATACGACAACGCTGGCTTTTTCCCAAATTCTAAGGAAGCAAACTACACGTTCGTTGGCACGGGCCCCGGCGAAGGATTCACGGTCAATATTCCCTGGAACCGAGTACGAAAATAAATATTTACGTACCAACGATAAAGGCCATTGAATCTTCAAAAGCTTAAAATTCATTTTTCGATATTTTCATTATTTTCTTCAAACCGCCAAGTCCTGAAAGTTTTATGAATGGCGACACGAATATCTCCGTAATCTTCTCTCCTTGATGAGCATATTGTTTTGTTTTTAGAAACGAATGGGCGATGCCGAATATATCGCGGCTTTTCAACAAGTGGTAATGCCAATCGCTTACCAATTCAACCCCGAATTGGTGCTGATATCTGCCGGTTTCGATGCTTGCATCGGCGACCCACTGGGAGGTAAATAAAACATTTGCAGAAGCTTGTTACCCGAATAACTCCTTCGTAGACACACTGGGTCTTTGCGACCCGGACCAATAACTCTTTGTGGCAATAAAATTTTTAACGATGTTGAAGTTTGAATCGTTGGAAGGCAACGAAATTCTGTTTTTTCTGGAGTAGAGATCGAGATTCTGATTCAATATTCGGTCAGGACAATAAAACGATATTTTTTTGGATCCAAACGAAAATTCGGGGCAAAAATTGTCATGGTTTTTAAAATTGAACAAACAATCGACAGAAAAAATATTTTTCGCTGGATCGCAACGTTGCAAACTTCATATTTTTTAGAAATTTTTTCTCAGGACTAATTCTTATCGAACGAAATGAAAATTCGAAATAATAATTTTGTTTTTCTTTAAATATTCATTTTTCAAAAAGTTTTAGGTTTCGCAGTGCTTTTCAATTTTTTTTATAAAGACATCGATGGAAGGAATCGCCTTATAGGCGGTGAAATACCCTCCGGGTCAAATTGACCCAGTGTGTCAATGTAGCGACCAAATTTAAATTTCTTTCGATTTATTTAAAAATTTCAATTGTTTTATTTTTTGTTTTACGTCTTTTTGGGAAAACAGGTTACACTGTCTCACCGGAAACTTACGGTCACTTGACTCATTGGTTATCGGGATTGGCAAACGGTCGCGTAGTGATAGCGCTCGAGGGTGGTTACAACGTGAATTCGATATCGTACGCAATGACGATGTGTACGAAGGCCTTACTGGGCGATCCATTGCCAGCGCTGGGAGCCTATCAAGCGCCTTGTTCGAGTGCAATATCGACGATTAAAAATGTTCTCAAAGTCCATAAACAATATTGGCCAAATTTGTCCTTCCAAATGGCACTGCCCAAAGAAAACATTTTGCCAGAAGCGAAATTATTCGAGAGCAAAAGTTCCGTCCTGTCGAGTCCGTTAACCGAAACTAAAATCGCTTTCGAAGAAATTGAGAATGAAAAACTCGAGATGAGCATGAGAGAGCGACAACGATTGGAAACTATCACTGCCGAAGAAATGGCTGAACTGCAAAAAGAAATGGAGAGAATGGCCATTATCAAAGCTGCCAAAGAATGCATCAATCCTGGAGAAAAAGACTCGGCTGGTCGGAACGACGAATCCAGCTCTGGAGCTAGTGGCAGTAGCCAACATCAAGAACAAGGCGAAGCTTCGGGAGGATCCAACAATCCTAGCTTGCTCGATTATTTGTCCGAAAATATGCAGGTTCGTTTTTTTTTTTCAAAAGATATTCAAAAAGTACGGATTTATACACAATATCTTGGAAAATTTCCAAAAATTAAAGCGATTAGACGATTTTTCGAAAAACTCAGATTTTCGTAAAATTCGAAAAACCGTAAAATTTGAACCGTTCAACCGATATTTCCCAAACTCAATACCAACCTTCCTGTAATGATACTCTATCTAGAAAAAAAAAATTATTAATAAATCTCAAAATTTGCGGAAGTTAGAGTGGTGAGACACCCTTTTTTCGAAAATTTCAAAAAGCCATAGAATTCGTCTTTTTTTTTAGCAATTCCGACAAAATTCTGAGAGAATGAAGAGTTTGCATAGATTAACATCTGTGCAAAACGGGAGCCCTGTTCTCGAGTTATGAACGTTTGAATTTTACAGTGCCAGAACATACACACACACACACATCCGGACATTTTTTCTAGATATGATTTTTCGATGTTTTGGGACATTTTAAGCGCATTGACATTGAAAACTGGAAAAAAAAATGTTACCGTCACATAACTTCCTCTATGGGGAAGCAAAAAAAGAATAATAAAGACAGGAAATGAATAAATCTTGAAAAACCGATTAATTAACTCTAAAAGATAATTATCCCATAATTCAAACATTCGAAACACTATTTTTCTCAACAATTACATTTTCTTTGTTCGTCTTCTCTTCAGGCTCTTGTTCAAGGTGAAATGTTCGCAATAATACCGCTAAAAGATTGTCCACATCTTGATACCGTTGAGGAAGTTCCAGCAGCTGGAATAAACGTCCACGATCCTTGCCAAGAGTGTGACAGCACAGCTGAAAATTGGATTTGTTTGCAATGCTACACGGTTCACTGTGCCCGGAACGTTAACGAGCACGCAATGATTCACGGGCAAACGGCTGAGCATCCGTTGACTCTCAGTTTCAGTGATCTCTCAGTTTGGTGCTACGGCTGCGAGGCTTACATCGACAATCCGGTAAGAAAACGAAAAATTATAAGCTCAACGAGTCGTTCGAGTAAAAAACGAAAAATCTGTTTTTTTTTTTTAAATACAATTTCGATAGAAACGACAATGTATTGATTGATAAATAATTGTCAATTCCAAAAAACAACTTTCGAAGAATTTCCTTTGATATTTTTCGCGACAAAAGTTAAAGAAAAAAAAAAAACCTCCGTGTGCTCTTTACAATTTTCGGGTAAAGTTAATGGGATTTCCATTTTGAAATAAAATAAATAAAAATCAATAAATAAATTTATTATAAATAAACAAATAATTATCAAATAAATAAATTAAAAATTTAATAAATAATAAAATTTTGTTTCGAGCAAATTCAAGTACCAGATTGATCCCGAAATATCGCAGTATTTTCTTAACTCACAATCGTTGGATTGAAATTTTTTGTTAAAATGTTTATTTTTCATTTTATTTATTCGAATGTCTGGAAAATGCTAATTCGATTATTTTTCCATTTCAGCGACTGTTCGCTGCGCGTAACGCGGCACACCTGAGTAAATTCAATCACGAACTGCCCTGGACGTATAACGAAGATTCATCAAATACGAGAGAGTGAGATCGACATGAAAAATTATTTTGAAAATACATATACTGATAAAAACAAGTATACAATATAGTTTCGTATTATTTTTACAATGTACAGCCTAATTTGTTATTATAGCAGGAGATATTGACAAATATTTATTTTATTAAAGCTTTGCCCACCCGTAGACCATTTTTTACTATTAAAAACTATTTAATTATCAGGCTTAGAGCGCATGTAAGAAAGGAGACAAATAAAGCAAAGTCTTATTACGGTTTTTCAATCTTTTCCTTTTTCCAGTGTATTTGGTGTCAATAGAGATTTCAGTCTTATTTCCTAATTTATGTTAAATATAAAAAAATGAATTCCTCGTACTCTACACCTAGTTCTTAATTACACGTATAATACCATTAAGGGCTTACATACACTCGAGGGAGCAAAATAATCGATTTTTCAAAAATAAGTTTCTATTTCGCGGAAAATGGAATAGTACGACGTTTATTTTTCTCGAAAATTCGTCCGAGCCGAAGGAAAATGGACAACAAGATTTTTATGGACTAAGCGACGGGTAATTTGCCTCAATAGTTATTTTTTTAATAAATTTTTAGGGGTTCACGCACTTTTGTGGAAAATGCATCGAAAGAAATCGACTTTGACGAAAATTGGTTAAAAACAATAACTACGGCTCGTTCAACAGTTTTTTTTTCTTTTTTTAATAAAATTTTCCATTCCCACTGGCACCAATATATTCCTGATTTATTAGCATCAAGTTCTTTGGAAGGAAAATTGATTCGCTACTAAAGAACGATCCGAAATGGTTTTTCGGCACCTCCCGGTGTATGTAAGCCCTTAAAATAATGAATAAATTCTTTTGTTTTATCAAATATATCAGTTACGAAATGATTGCTCAAGCGGTTCGTCAAAGTACATCCGTGGACGGACAGAATTTGTCTCCAAGCATCAACTTTTACTTTCTTCCTTTCGCGCGTGGTATTACAATTTTTGCTATTTGCGATTCAGGCTAAATGTTTCAAAGGCTACGTGATCGTTTTGTTTTGTTTTTTTTTTTTTCCGGTCGACGCTACGAAATGAGTTTTTTTGGTTGTGGAACCTCTATCCTTAATAGTACCAGTCCGAAGCTATGAAAAAATTGATAAATATTGCTAGATATATTTTCGGTGAAGTTCGCGAAGCACTCGTTCGCTTCGGCGGTTAAAAAGCAGTTGAACAATTTGTCGAATGCTGGTAACTTTTCCACCGTCACGTGAGGATAAAACGCTTCGGATCTCCGATAATGAAATAATCCGGAATCATTCGATAAAGCGTAATTTTCGAAGTCGTTGAGAAAAGTAAACGGTAAAGCGTAATAAAGTCTGTAGGGGATTCTCTTCGTAATCCATTTTTGTTCACATTCTTGGATCTTCGTGGCAATGGCTTCGTAAACTTCGGTGACGTCTTTGCTGCCCTCTTCGTAGAGATAAAAATCTTGATTCAAACGATATTTGTGTCCTTCGCTACTTTTGTAAATTCTTCTTGTGTTTCGTAATTGCAAAAGTCCCGTTGGCAATGAATAAGAGTGAGAAGTGAAAAGGTGCACATGAGTCAAATGCGGTTTTGCTCTTAATTCTCTGGCTACGTGCGAGGCGAGTGGAAAAACTCCACCCTGGTGAGCAAATCCGTAGAATATTATCAACAACGAATTAAAGATCACCCACCAACATTGCAACTTTGTCAATTTATCCTTATTTCGATTCGATATACGATCCGAGGAATTATTGCCATTGTTTATTTTGCTTTTTGTGTAAATAACTGCAGTTTTCCTTGACGAACTCCCGAGCGTATGAGCGTGCAGAAATACCAATGGCAGCAGTGCAGGAATTATGAATCTTGGCTCTTGATGCGGAATTAACGACAAAGCTGCTATTGGCACGATGAATGACGCTGTCATTAGGCCCTCGATACTCTGGATCCGAGGCAGTTCCAACCAACGACCTCTCAGACCACTGAGGAAAAAAAAATACGTTTCAATTTCTCTACTGGATTCGTTTATGAAAGAATTCGTCGCGAGCAGAGCAAAAAATTCGGCTCTACGACACCAAATCACAGACAAAAATATCCAGCAAAAATATCCAACACAAAAATATCACAAAAAAACACTCCTTTAAATATCATACGCTTCAATTTTTAAAACAAAAATTACAACCAAACAAACAAACAAAATTCTACAAACGAAATAATGAATAAAACAAAAATTAATATAAAATTCTTCTGGTTTGTGACATTTTTTGCACATTTATGTGAGGTGGGGCCGTACGCTCAAAAATGATGTAAATTATTATGAAACAAAATAAAATTCTTGTTTGTGATATTTTTGACTTTGTTATTATTCGAAGTGAAAAAATTTTGTGATATTTTCAGCAAATAATATCACGTGCGTGTGATATTATGTCGCGTCACCAAAAATTCATTTTAATCCGTTGAATTCGCTTAATATTTTCTTTTTCCTCATTTTTTCTAGTAATTTTCAAGAATTTTACGAAAATCCGAAAAGATTTGATGGCCTTTAAGACTCAGAATTAATTTCCCATAATATGTTGGCGAAAAAGATTCCGAGAAGTTGTTCAACACTTTAATCCGACGAGACCAAGCTTTTATTTTTTGTAATCTTTCATTCAGTAACCACCCAGATCATATAAATCAGCGTATCCCTGCAGTGGTCAAATTCAATTGTGTCGAGAAAAGGTAAACGGGTTTATGAGCCTAAAGTTCGTAATTACCTGTAGACTATTGTTCCGAAGGTGTAAATTCCAATGACGCCCAAAACGTTGAAAAGTAAAGGGATATTAACAAGGAAATGGACGAATCTGGGATGTAAACCGTGGCTCTCAAGATTCTGATCGTTCAAATTGTACTTGAGAAAGTTGACCGGCGTGACGACGAAATTGTTCATGCTAATTTTCAAATTCCAAATTTCCCCGACGGTCAAATAGCCGAAGTAAAAACTGTCGGCTACAATGAGCAAAAGTACAGTTGGTATACCGCACAAAATAAAAGCAAAAATTCGTACGTGGAAATCGAGTAAACCCACGCTCCTCGAGCCTAAGCCACGTTGAAGCCAAAAGAATATTGGCGGAAACGCAAAAACGAGAAAAGTTGGACGATTGAAAATTCCCACAACCGTTATCGTTGCCAAAATCAAACAATGATTGAGCGAGTGCGGAGGCAACGAAGCACGTAATTTGTAATATTTTACACGTTCCCCAATCGTTCCTGCTCTGTCGTAACGTTGAGCAAAATGATCGCTCTGTAGAACAACCTGGAACGAGCGGAATTTCAAACATTTTCATTAAACTTTTATCGTAAGAAAGAAACCACAAAATTTATACAATCATAAAAATAAAACCGAGCATAAAAAAAAAAGCTAAATTTTCCACAAAAATTATCATCTCAAATATTTTACCAAACAATTGAAAATTTATTTCTTGACAATTTCAACGATAAAACTGAAATTTCCATGACACCGAAGTTCGCAACGTCGACCTCCAACGAAAAATACAATTTTCTATCGTTTGTTAAATTTTAAAAATCATGACAATTTTCGTACCGATTTTGTTTTTGGATCTTGAAAAAATGTTGAATAAGAATTTTGAGATCTGCTCAAATAAAAAAATTGAATTTCGTTGCATTCCAACGATACAAACTTCAATATCGTCAATTTTCGAACTCCATAAGTATGTCATACCTTTTCAGAGTACGCCATGCACTTGCAGACGTAATAGAGCAGAAGAGAGGTGAGTATCAATTCGATGGTATTGGAGAATGTTCGTGTAGCGTAAACGATCATGACGTAAGAACTGGCATAAGTGATCAAGCGAACTCTATAGTTCTGACTGTATATGCAGCATATTTTGTAAAGCGAATAATCCGATATAAAACTGAGGCAGCACATCATTAATCGTGGAAATACAACAAGTACATAAGGAACTTTAAGAAATTTGCCAAAGAAATAACTGTAATAAGGCGAAACTATGTTGATGATGGAATACGGAATGCCGACCGTTAGTTGGGGTATCAAGGCTGTGCGTACAGGAAAAGTCACGTTGAATTCCCATGGCTTGTGAACGTCGATATCAAAATGATCACCTGTGGAAGAAAATTGTGCAAAAATTATTTTTATCTCTTTGCCAACGCCTAATAAACGTCGTAAAGTTCAATTTTTTAAATCTCCATTCGTTATCGATCGAGCATTTGACGCTGGAATGGCATCGATAAGGATTCAGCTTTGAAAATCATTTTTCTTACAGCAATAACTTTGCAGAAGCATTGACTCATAATTATCGTGTTTGCTTTGACATTTTTTTTAAATGCAAAATCTTTTTCTTCTTCTTTTTCAATCTTTTACAAAATGCTGTTGAAAATGTGATTTTGTTGGATTTTTCAGTGTTTTTCAAGTAAAAGTTGATATTTGGGAGTGGAAACGATAAGACTGACCTGCGATCACTTCTATGGACTGGAAGTATTCGTCAGGGTGAATATATCCAGTTTGAGGTAAAATGGTCAGAAGAATTCTAAGAGCGGCGAATATCCAGTAGGGTATTATTTTTTTATACGAAGAACTAGTTTCTTTGGTTTCGGCGTTCGATTTTCGAACGTTTTCTTTGTTTCGTAACATTGTCGAAGGTTATTTTGTTTATTTTTAATGGGAGGGAAATATTCACGTAGTTTTTATATCCACGAAGATAAGGGGCCCTGGAAGCGCCAGGACCTGTTGTTTACACTCAGTGGAATCATGAACAGTGTGCGGCAAATTCATTTCTAAGAATGTTTGTTTTATCGGAGATAAAAAAATGTTATCGTGGAACAAGAATTGCGATTACAATCTTTCGTCACTCCGTGATCAGTCCCTTATTGTGACAGACGCGGTCGCGATCTCACGACTTCCGTTCAAACGACGACATGCAAACAAGTTTGCTTCGATAAAATAATGTTTTCAATTCGTGCACGTCGATAACAATATGTTTTTATTCACTGTGTCAATAAAAATGTTTGAAAGTCGTACACGTATTTTTGGAACGATCAGAGTTCCTCTTTTCCTTTTTATTCGCACGATCGGTCTTTTGCGCAATGGAGAGGAACAGGAAATAGGAATGAGGAACTTGGAATTCGTGCGAGAGGAATGTGGAATTCCAAAAACTAACATAACCTTTGAAGTTCGTTGCTCGGGGCAACTACGAAAACTCTGAAATAAAAACAATTTTTTCGATCAAACTCTTCGAAAAACCGTTGTTTCTGAAATATTCATGAAAATTACAAATTCCGTTCGATTTCGAAAGTAACGCGAACAAGATTTCGGAATTTTTCATCCATAATAATTACTGAGTTGCAGTGTTTATCAAGTTGTCAACTGGTCAACTCGGTGCGAAACGGATTTCTTTACTTTTGCTTCGAGCACGTTTTGTGTAAACAATTTGGGACAAAATTTGGGGTTATCGTTTGTTTGTTATTGTTGTGCATATATTTTTATCCGGGGCGAATAATCTCGCGGTGGGCGGGGGAGGGGATAAAGGAGTCGCACTCGTAAGTGGCGCCTCGAGCGAGCGTGTCTATAAAAGGAAAGCGCTTGCTCATTTGTCGTAGTTTCGTCCCACGATCGTTGTAGTTCGGA
This sequence comes from Hyposoter dolosus, assembly GCA_963921915.1. NCBI lineage: Eukaryota > Metazoa > Arthropoda > Insecta > Hymenoptera > Ichneumonidae > Hyposoter > Hyposoter dolosus. Next base: position 3,350,964 of record OY998133.1, read on the forward strand.
GCTTGTCGATCAGTGCGTAAAGTAAACGCTCGCGTTAAAAAATAAAAAGGAAAAACGCGGTTCCAGTTTCCAAAGAAACCGTGTTAAGTTTTTCGTTCTCGCTGCGACTCGATATCGGTTAAAGTTTCGAGTTTGATCGTAGTGTGCGTGTTACGAAATTCCGGAATTTCTAGGAGAGAAAAAATGGCCGAGATTGACGCTAAAGTGAACATGTCTCTTGGTAAGTGGCAAGAGCCTCGAAAACTTAATTCCTCTCGTGATAATCCTCCATGAAAGTCTCGAAATGGCATCGAAATGTGCACTATAAAAGCTCACACATATTTTTGCCATATGTATTACAATTTGTCCCGAACGATATATGCAAATGTATATAGACATACGTGTGACTCACGATCTGAAAAATTGGTTGCGCGTGTTTCTGCGCACGACAAAATGGCGTCTCGGAGAAAACCATGAAAGAGAGTGAAACGAGAGCCGAGAAAATTCGACCAAAAATCTCGTTTTTTGCATTATGCTCTTGTTGCTTTACGTGGGCAATAAAAAAAATTAAAAAACGAGGAATCGTTTAAATTCACAGCCACCAACGAGTCCAATTTACATTTTGGATAAAAAACCTCAGAGTTGCCGTGGCATTTTTATTTAACCCGAAACTTCGAGTCATATATATAAATATATATGCATGTATATCTATATATATGCGTGCACTTAAAAGTGCCGAGTGAACTCGTTGTGGCCGAGTCTCGTAAGAGGCGAGCAGAAACAAATTTCCTTAACTACTACGTGACTCATGCACTGTGGACAAAATTGGAAGGAGAGAATGAAAGTTTGCAAAGGCGTGGGTTCTCACGTTTGAATAAAATTGAGAAAAACTCGTGCCATTCCCGAAAGATCTTATAATAATAATCAAGTAATTCGAGAAATATAGAGGGACGATACTTCGAATCTTCGTCAACGACTACAGCGTGGGAAAGCGTGTTTACTTAGCCTGTGGAACGTGTTATTCGAGACGAACGAAATAATATGTCGTCACCAAACACGAGGATTATTTCGAACGTCCCTCAATTATTTTTCCGAATGAAAAAAAAAAACAAAATCTTATCATATTGCTCCTCGTCGAATTTTATTTTTCAAAAAGACTCGAACAAAGAGATCTCAATGATTTATCTAAAACGTCACTCTGCCTGGAAAATTCTTCACTTTTGTCGGAGAAACCACGTCGATTAACGCAATGAGGTGCAAATAAATCCACGACGCCATCTCCGGACACCAATTACCAAACCTTTTGCACGAAAATGAAGAGGAAACCAAGTTCATTGACGAAAATGAACAAAAAACAAATCATTCGGATAGCACAGTCAATTTTCGATCGCGATTTATTCGTCAAAAACGTTTTTCCCATTACGAAACTCAATTTCAAAATTTCAAAATCGAAAATAAAACACGATCACGCGTATTTTTCGAAAACTCTTACATTCGGTCGATCAAATTTATAAACATACAAAGTTTCATATCGATCATTGCTATTTTTTCAGCAAGTTTTCGGCGTTATGAAATTTTTGCTCGCTCCGAAATTATCGATCGCGTATTTCCTCAACAGATTCTTGTTTTTTTCGTTTAATTCGTTTGAAATTTGATTCGCGTCAGTTGTTCAAAGCCGGGCACGAAAAACTTCCATTCCGCTGGCCAGACGTCGCTGAGAAATTCTGGGAAGGGAAAAAAGAGTCGTCGAGCGAGCGATGCGTTTGGGAAACGTGTCTGGCATCGAGGAAATTATGATTTTAAAGCGATGCTGACGGAGCGTAGCGAAAAAGATTAAGATTGCGATGTCGAGCGGAAAAACAAGAGGCCAACGAATTTGTAGCGAAATAACGATGGTCGCAGTTTTATCTTCGTTCTCCTTTGGCACGAGGATGCAATAGCGGCAAAAAATAGAACGAAAAATTCGAATAAACGCATCGAGAGGTCGCGGTGAAAGCGAGTAGCAAAAAAAAACAATGCGAATAATTTTCTTTTCAAGATGACATCATAAAGATGGAGAAAAAGGATAAAAAGAAAAAGGCAGTAGCGGCTAAGGGAAAGGTCGGCGCAGGTGGCAAAGGCGGAGCTAAACGTAACAATCGTAATCCCAACGCGCAGCGAAGCAACAACGCCAACAATGTCCGAAGAGGAGGATTACAAAATCGTGGAATCGTTAAAAATCTCAAGGCCAATCTGCCGCTGACCAAGAAACGCCGATTACAACAACAAAAACAACAAAAACAACAGTCTCAAAATGTTGCCGTTGGTTTTGTCACCAAACGTTTCAACAACAAAAAGAAAAACAAGAAAAACAATGCGCCGGTCGTGAGCGGCGGCCTCGTTAGGGCACGAAGCAACACCGCCATCAATCGGCTCAAAAATAATGGCAACGTTAACAACAATCTTGCCAATGCCAGAGGAGCTTTCGCCACACGACGAGGCGCCGCAGCTAAATTCGGCCTAACAAGAAGCAGAAGTCGCACCAATCTCGTTGCACCCACGACAAAAAGATTCTTCGGTAACAACAAGGGCGCTCTCAAGAGAACAAACAGCATGCCCAATCTTCGCGATCCCACTTCTGTTCACAATCGTCTTGGCTATCAGAGCCCTGCGCAAGTCGCTTACAGAAATCGCGTCAAGCGGGCCAAGCAACTTCTGCTTCAACGACAGAATCAACGTATGCAAATGCCCAATGACTACAGGGTGAGTATTTTCTTTATTTTTATCATCATGTTCAAGTTTGCATCGTTGGAAAGCAACAAAATCATGTTTTTTCTTCAGCAGAGCTCATTATTATTATTTAATATTTGATTAGGACAATAAAACGATCTTCCCTTGCGACCGAAAAACTCAATCGACACGAAAAATTGCCATGATTTTCAAAATTCAATAAATAATTAATAGAAAAAATATATTTCGTTGAATCTCAACGTTGCAAACTTCAAAGTCGTTTTTCATCAACGTTTTGCCCACATCGTAAAAGTTTTAGTAACAATTGTCCACATCGTAAAGTTATTATCGAATTGGCTCAGAAGATTCTCAGAAAAATATAACTTTTCAGAGATTTGAGAAAAAAAACGTAGAACCGATTTTTTTGTATCAAAACGAATTTTCCATTCAATCGAATTCGTGAGAAATGTTTCAAATCCAAATAAAAGCTGCGAATTACTACTTCCCGAAAAAAAAAACGTTCGGATCGTTGAAATGCAACGAAACTGTTTGATTTTTTGAAGCAGAAATCAAAATTTACACGCAATATTTGTCCCCAATAATTTAACGATTTATTTTTGGCAATAAAAAAATTCATTCTGCAAGAAAAATAATCACGACTCTTAAAAATTGACAAAAATCATGGTTAGAAATGAGCTTTGCAAAATAAATTCTTTATTCAATTTGGATTCCGAATTTCCACAACAGGTACCTCACAACGGCAAAGCCCTTACGGTCCTTCAACAGCGTGCTCTCGCAGAACGTCGTCAACAAATTCTTACACCTCAGCGAAATTTCAGCAGCGTTGGACTTCGTTCCGACCAAATTTTGCGAGCCCAGAGACGCGCGCAGTATGCTCAAAAACTTATGAGAATAAAGTAAGTTTATTTCTCACAAATCAATAGCCAAAACATCATATCAATTTCGTAAAAAGTTCTTTACACTTACGTTTTCGAAAAAAATGTATTCATCGGGAATCTGCTCCGCGTTATTGGCCAAAAAAATTTTGAAAATAGAAAAAGTTATAATTTCATTAGTAAAATTTGCATTTTTCCTCTGAGTTTTCAATACATTTTGCAAACAACGAAATTTCGTATCTTCCGCACATCGAAGAATCCTTGAGATTTATCTTTTTTTTTTTTTCGGAAAAAAAAAACGAAATTTTGTATCAGCAGGAAATTAATGATTGACTCGATTTTTCAGCGCTCTGAGGATGAATCCAAATCCCAATGTGAACTTTATGTGCACGCTCGGAGATGATTATGCACCTGCTGGTCTTCGTCAAAGATCTTTGAGCCTCGCACGGACACAAAACTTGGGCGCAATCAGCAGCAACGCCAGGCCGATAGCGAGAGGGCGATCACCGTTCCGACCGAATCCTCAGCATTTAGCAGCTGTAAGAAATTTTAAAATCCTAAAATGACAAAAATCATGAATTTTCAAAGTTTCTATACATTTTGCGAGTTTTTCCAATATTTAAAAAAAGAAAATTTCAAATACCAAGGAAATCACACTCGCACGGAAGATCTCCACATCCGGCCCAATCTTTTTTTTTTTTTATAAAAAAAAAACGTAGTCACAAAAATAATTTTGATCTCGTAACCAAAATTCAAAATTTCGTTTCCAGACGTCAAGATTTTTCTCGTTAAAATTCCAATTTCTCTTTCCCAATATTTTGCAAAAACTTTAGCCACGAAAAAGCGACTCAAATGTTTGTAATTTTACAGCTCGCCCGACCACCGATGTTCACTCAACAGCAGCCACGTTCGCGATCGAGGTCACGATCACGATCACGTTCTCGCAATGTGCCGACAATCGTGCAAGCCGGAGCTTCGGTGGACGATCGTACCTTCAGCGAAATGATGTACAGTCTGACCGGAAACCTCGGAGTCACCAAGCGGACCCTGAACGATCGATTTAGCTTTTAAGAAGAGTGCGACAGATAAAATTTAAAAAAAAAAAAAAAAAAATCACGTTAAAAAGTTGAGATTGAAAAAAGGCTCTTACGAGAATAATAAGAAACTCAAAGACTGTATCAAGGGGCTGCTGAGATAGAAACTTTTTATTTTGTCTTTCCGGTGAACGCCTAGAAAAGCAGTTTCGAATATTTGATCGGCTGTTGGAATAATAAAAAAAAAACGCAGCCTCCCTAAATACCGTCTGTACAATGTACAGAATATCAAAGCTTCAAACTGTCGAGTTAACTTCGTTTTGGCTTTTTATTAATTGAGAGTTATCCAGAGCTTAATTAAGAACCCCATTTCGTTTTTGTTGTTGTTTTCATTTTCTTCAACGAGCCTCGTAACACGCTTTGTGTCCTATGGACACGATTTTTTAAAAAAAAAAGCCCTCTGGTAATCGAACAACTTGAAAAATTCCCAGTACGTTTTTGCCATTGTTAAAAATGGCACTCATCATAGATTTTCCTTCGAAAATAGTATTATGGCTGCTGTCGTAGATTTTTTCTTGTGGAACGAAAAAAAAAAAAAACAAACGAACAAAGGCTGCGTAATTGCAACGAAGAATTTGGTTCGCTGAGTGTGTTTTACCATTTTTTTCGTAGCACACGCTGTAGAGTCGAACGTCACGAGTTACAATCACGATATTCTTTTCCCACGATGTAACAAAGAAAAAACGAGAGAAAGAACGATTAGAAAATTCACGAGAAAGTTTCATTGAGTTTATTAACAAAATCGAGATTCATGGTGTCACGACACATTTAGTTTCGTTGAAAACGTCTTGAATTTTACGGGACGTTGTCACGTTGATAAAAATCGAGGAGATATTTAAAAATATACATAAATGAGACGATTAACGACAAATGTGTAATGTAAAAAGTGTATTAACAATTATTATGTTGTCATTAGGATCGATCGTTCTTATTTCGAGCGAGAGAAAAACTAATGGAAAACTAAAGGAAATGTGTGAAGATTTTCGCTCTTGAATAAAATACATTTATCTGTATTATTAAGTAATGTACAGACGATAAGCAAAAACCAGTTTTTCTTTACTCATCCAAGGTCATTTCCCTCGCTTCTATCTTTAATCGAACATTCGGAGAATGCGTGAAAAAACGTTAACAACAAAATAAGCAACATCGTGCGTTTTTATCGTAAAAATTGTAAATAATTGCTGCGATTTTGTACGTCACAACGGAGTACGAGCTTTGAGATAGAAAAACAAGGCTTATCGTCGATTCATTTGGAAGGAGAAAGACTCGCGCGAGTCTCCGTCCTCGTAATCAGTCGCTTTGCTGATTTTCTTAGTCGCAAGAGCTTCGATCGCGCTTCGAAGAAACTACAGCAAACTTTTCTCCTTTGTTTCATCCGGGACCGTATGAACACAGAAGTAAATAGAAAAAATTTGACATTTCGGTGACGGTTATAAATTTCAAGTTTTTTTTATCCCAAGTTTTTCGATTGCGCGATGTTTCGGAGCAGAAATTACGAATGGAAATGAGAATAAATAATTGGATGCTGGAAAAATGTCATCGCGCCTTCTGTCCGCGCTTAGATATCCTGTCACCAACCTTGGAAAACAGGTGAGACACCAGACTTGAGCCCAAATAACGGATTCCGTATTATTAAAAAGGCTTTGCAAATGTTTCGAGTTTTTAAATTATTTTAATTTGAATAAAGAGCAAAATTTCCGTCCAAAAACCATAAAGCAATGAAAAAAATTAAACGATTGAGCATTTTCTCTTGATTTAAAAAATGTGGCAAACAGAAATTCAGTACTTTGATAAATTTGCAAATTTGACAGTTTTCACTCTTGGCAACTCGGAGAATTTTCAATTTTTATATTTTTTACGGTTCATAAGATTTTCCTATTTCCCTTAATTCCATCAAATTTCCGAAAATCGTAAAAACGAGGCTGCTAAATTGCATTTTTAGTTTTTAGCCGCAAAAGGACCTGAAACGTGTAAACAACAGCAAAGATTTTTAAACGTACACGAATACGTAGCGTACACACTTTTGAAAGACGCTGGAATTCCGACTCCACCGTTCGGCGTGGCAACCACTCCTGAAGAAGCTTGCAAATTCGCTGAAGAGCTTCAATCCCGAGATATCGTACTAAAAGCTCAAGTTCTTGCTGGTGGACGTGGCAAAGGACATTTCAAAGGTACCAATGTCAGTGGTGTCGTCCTCTGCGAGACGTGAGTTTTTATTTTTTAGCAAAAAACATCGAGTTTACACTTAATTTATTATTTTTGTATTTTATTTATTATTCGTGCTGTTTGGATAATCGAATAGACCTCAAGAAGCGAGGGACCATGCCAGCAAAATGTTCGGTAACTTGCTCATCACGAAGCAAACTGGCAAAGAGGGTAAAATTTGCAATCAGGTGATGATAACCAGCAGAAAATTTCCAAGGAAAGAATATTACATGGCAGTGATGATGGAACGAAGTTTTGGTGTAAGAGATTTTCGTGGAATTGTTAAAAAGGAATTCTGTTCGGAAAGACATTCAACAGTTTTGATTGCGTTTGTTATTCAGGGACCCGTCGTTATCGTCTCGACCGAGGGAGGTGTCAACATCGAGGACACAGCAGCAAGCAACCCCGAAGCTATAGGATATTTTCCGATCGATATTACCAAAGGAATAACCGAGGAACAGACTCGACAAATCGTTGGAAAACTTGGCTTCGATGCAACCAATGCTCAAGCTATTGCTGGAGTGCTTTGCAGCCTTTACCAACTTTTTATCACCAAGGACGCCCTTCTCCTGGAAATCAATCCGTTCGTAGAAGATATTTGCGGAGACTGTGAGTTATCGAAACTTCGAAACATGCGAAACTTCTATTAATTCGTATAGCTGCAGAGAAAACAATTTGCAAATTTCAATTTGCAGCGTTTTTTGTATTTTCATTTAAATTATATAATTTAGACAACTTTTTTATAAAGTAATGAGGAAGTACGGACTTATACACACAATATCTTACAAAAATTGCAGAAATTAGAGCGGTTGGACGATTTTTTGAAAAACTCAGATTTTCGTAAAATTCGAAGAATCATAAAATTTAAACCGTTCAACCGATATTTTTCAAATTCAATACCAACCTCCCTATTATGATACTTTATTTATAAAGAAAAAAAATTAGTAATAAATCTTAAAATTTGCGGAAGTTAGAGCGTCGACGACCCTCTTTTTGAAAATTTCTAAATGACGTAGAATTCGCATTTTTCTAGCTATGTCAACAAAAAATTTCACCGTCACATAGTTTCTCAATGAGGAAGCAAAATGGAAAAAAATCTTTCTCCCATCCAAAATATCTAAAGAATGTTAATTTCTATTATTTCATTGTCAAAATTACTGAGAGACTGAAAATAATCGTTCGTAGCTATTGGACAAAAAAAAAGGTTTTTATTCTGATCTTTGGGAAGGTCAGAAAAACTGGGGCATCGAAAGGTCGATGAGGGTTTCGAGAGGGGCCGAGTACCTATCGATATTCCGTGTAAAATAGGTCGCATGAACCCATGGTAACTACGCAGGGTCAAAAAGACGTTTTATTAGGGAAATCCCTACAGATGACCCAATCGATTTGATTATCTTGAACGCGGAATATTTATAAAAAAATGATTCAGACAAAATAGTCCAGCGAATGAATTTTTGAATCGCTTGCGAATGACTATTGCATGAATTTTTTTTCGTTTTTCGTTGCAGTTTACGCCCTCGATTGTAAATGCAATTTCGACGACAGTGCGGAGTTTCGCCAAAAAGATTTGTTCGCTCTTTGTGATTGGTCACAGAAAGATCCGAGCGAAGTTCAAGCCGAAAAATTCAATTTAAATTATATTCGACTTGATGGAAATATTGGCTGCATGGTGAACGGCGCTGGCCTTGCAATGGCCACCATGGATATCATCAATCTGTACGGCGGTTCGCCAGCTAATTTCCTTGATGTCGGTGGTGGTGCTACTGCGGAAACAGTGATGGAAGCTTTCAAGATTTTATCTTCTGACCCGAAGGTTCATTCGATGTTCTATTTATGCTTCGATGAAATTTTAATATTCCTGAATATTTTCACTACAGTCGAGACGATTAGAAACGTTCACATTTGTTTTTATTTCACTTGTTGAGAAAAAAATCGACCGCGATCGTTCCAGCACATCACGAAATTCGCAGGATGCATTTCAAGTCAAATTTTCGCTTATGAATCATTCAATTTTTATTCTGATTCAAAAACTTTGCTAGACACTTTTTGTCAACAGAACGAGAATCGGAATTTTGTTGATTTTCAAACATTGACCAGAACAACAGCTTTCAAACGAAACTGTGGCGGAATTTTGACTTCAACGTTCCTAAAAAAATCGAAAAATCATAAAATTTAAACCGTTCCACCGATATTTCCCAAATTCAATACCAACCTTCCTATCAAGATACTCTATTTATAAAAAAAAAAAAAATTAATAAATCTTGAAATTTGCGGAAGTTAGAGCGTCGACACTCTTTTTTTGAAAATTTCAAAATGCCGTAAAATTCGTATTTTTCATTTTCGACGTTTTGGAACATTTTGAGCACACTGACATGGAAAACTGGATAAAAAAATTTTTACCGTCACATGGGAAAACAAAATGGAAAGAAAAAATAGTTTTTGAGAAAATTTGATGAATGAATGGAAAAAAATTGATTTATCAGGTGGAAGCAATACTGGTTAACATATTCGGAGGCATAATGAGATGCGACATCATAGCAGAGGGCATAATACAAGCTTCGAAAAGTCTCGATCTGAAAATTCCCGTCATAGCACGATTGCAAGTATGTACAAACTGTAAAAATCCAAAAATTTCAACAATTATTTCTCCCTATAAGCAAAAATGACTAAATTTCTGTTTTTTATTATTTTTTTATCGAAACAGGGTACAAAGGTGGAGGAGGCACGTGCGCTTATAGCGAAATCACAGATGAAAATAATTCCCATCGACGATATGAGTGCAGCGGCGGACGCATCAGTAAAATTAGCGAAAATGGTAAACTTGGCAAAGTCCATGAATGTCGAACTCAACATCAGCTTGAAAAAAGATGCGAGTCGCGATAAAAGACGTTCAAAGTATGTGCCAGAATGTGAATAGTCATCGAGACAATCGTAAACGTATGGATTTTTACATGATACACGATATACTCGTTTTTTATTATCATTATTATTGAAAATCAATATTTTTCATGAAACACGTAATGTTGTTATGTCATCTGGAAAAATATATGAATAATTGTGAATTATTAATATCATTCAAATCGACCCTTTTGAGTTACCGTGGAAATAACGTTCTCTACGTTTTTCCAGTTTTTCGATCAGTTTCTCGAAAACAAAACGTTGCATCATTCTTAGTTCCACCAATTAGTTCAAAATTTGCCTTTCCATTATCTACCGAAGAGACTAACGCTAATTGCAATTTCCCATTCAAATAACACGGAAAATCGTTTTTTTTTTCGTTAAGAATTTTCTACCTCCTTAATGACAACTGTAATCACTGATTTCCCGACATATCTGGATAGGAAATTTGAAGCTCTACAAAAAAGGTTCTTTGAAAATAATTCCTGAATCCAACCGTTCGGGAGTTATCGAGACACGACGATTCGTAAAAAAATTCGAATACATTAAAATCGTTGGTTCTACGTCAACTTTTTTGTTCAGCATCCAATTTTCAATGAATTCGCTCCCGAGGAGAATTGACACATTTCATGATTAGCATATCAATTAAGATAGTTCTGTCGGTTTTAGAATTAACGTTCAGATTTTAATAAAATTTGGTACAGTGGTAAATCATGATGAGAAAAAGATGCAGTCAAATTTTCAAGAGGCTACAGCTGTTCCAAACTACCGTTGTACCAAATTTCATTAAATTCTGAGCGTCAATTCTCAAACTGACGGTACTACTACTTTTTTTTTTTTTTTAGATGAGTTTTATTTTCACAGCTTTTCAGTTTTTTACAAAAAATGTTACAGTGTTATTTTCATACATCTTTTAATCTCGCTTTTCTACTCTTTATCCATTATCGCCACCATTTTTCCTTTTCTTTCGCAAAACTCGCTTTTCACTGTTCCCCTTAGTGTCTTTATTAGTTTTTTCCTTAAGTCCTTGCTCTGACAGTACTACCTTAAAGCCCCATAAAGAATAACACAATTTCGTTGGCTTTTATTTATTTGGAACAACTTTCCACAGCAAGTTTTTTTTTTATCACAGTTCGGTTTCGTTATATTTTTGTAATAATGAGACAACGCGTTCTGAAATATCATTAGGCACTCTCAAAGCTTTCTCATGAATTCCAATCATTTTTGCTCCAGCATAAATACAAACGAGGAAAAATTTGTTGGGATTATGAATTATGGAAGTGTGTTTGTGTGTAGACCATTCTGATGTGTTAACGAGTTTTTTAATTATTTTGATATTGACTTTTTGAAATTCTCGAAACTTCATGAAAAACGTGCTGCATTTTTTGCTCACGGGCAAATTTCTTCGATTATCGTCGAATAAACCTTTCGCGCCTCTCTCGGAATACAAATGATCGCTCATTGGACTTTGAACTTGTGTGTCAACATGGCTGTCATTGCCATCGCTTTTTGACGCGTGCTTACGTCACAATACAAAGGGAACGGGCGGTACAAGATCGTGCACAATGTGACGATGATGACCGTGAATTATCACGATAAATATCGAGTTTCCACGATTAAGGGAGCTCTTGTCATCGTTCGTTATCATTCGTGAATGATTACATCGCTGATCATTGCATTTCCGCAAATCTGGCATAAAGTTCATTGATATTACGATCGCTGACTCGCGATGCAAACAAAATGCTCGCTCGACTTTGACTCGGTCCAAAAGACATTCATTCACGAACGAAAAATCAAGTTTCGTCATATTTCTCGAACCGTCTTTTGATTTTGTAATGTTCGTTTGTCCTCAAGCGCAACAATTGTGAACGAAAAACCGTTGGAAAGTTGGCGCCATTTTAACATTAGAATGGCCGCTGTTTATAAACATTTATTTGAGGCGCCATTTTTGAATCGCAAAAGATATGTTTTAGAATCTACAAAATCAGGAGTGGAACTATTGGAAATATCGTCACGTGCTACATGACATAGTCAAATTACGGAATAAAACTTGCATCAGCTTCCATTTGAATTTGAAACATTTCTCACGAATTCGATTGAATAGGAAATTCGTTTTGATGCAAAAAAATTGGTTCTACGTTTTTTTTTTCTCAAATCTCTCAAAAGTTATATTTTTCTGAAAATCTTTTGAGCCAATTCGATAATAACTTTACGATATGGACAATTATTACTAAAACTTTTACGATGTGGACAAAACGTTGATAAAAAACGACTGTGAAGTTTGCAACGTTGAGATTCAACGAAATATATTTTTTCTATTACTTATTTATTGAATTTTGAAAATCATGGCAATTTTTCGTGTCGATTGAGGTTTTCGGTCGCAAGGGAAGATCGTTTCATTGTCCGGATCAAATATTGAATAATTATTCCGAGCTCTCCCGAAGAAAAAACATAATTTCGTCGCATTCCAACGACTTCAACTCATGAATCCGCGCCAAGTGATTCTTCTCTCTGTGCCAACCTTTGAATCATCCTCTACATTTTCTATATTGTATACATATCCATGTATATGGATACAGACAACATTGGACGCCGAAGCGACGCGGAGATATGTGTCAGGGCATAGCAAAGTGGGGGGAGAAGCGCGAGAGCAGTCCTGGCGACTTGACACTCAACACTAGCAGTTCACTGCCGTCGCAGTCAAAGAAAGATGGCTACTATGTTGTCTCGGACGATATCATTAGCGGAGAATCTCACCCGTTTTAACGGTGCCAAGGTACGTTCTATCGATTTATTTCGAAAAAACGTTCAACCCTCCGGATTCCATAATTCAAAATATTGCGTTTACTCTTTGTAAAGTATGAAAATCAAGTTTGCCGAGAGTGACTGAAGAGTTTTTTCGGGATCGGCCCGAAGAGTGGGGCGATCACCATATTAGATTTGCCGTGTGTAGTCTGCTAAATTGAGCGCCAGGGTCAAGCGTTTCGAAGCCAAGGTTTTTCGCTTCGTTGTACTCTACATTGCCAATCTTTACTATTTTACATATTTTTTCCTCCCCCCGCGAATCGTGACACTTATGTAACTTGACAAGACACAAAAGTACACCGGAAATGCTGAAAAAATTTCGAACTCTTGATGAAACTTTGAATCTATTCGAATCGGATCAAATTATTCGATCCCATTATTGCTCCTTCTTTTTTTTTACTATTTTATGTTTTCCCGGGTCGTTTTAACGGAGAAACAGTCACACACCCTATACTTTTCACGTCATTATCGCGTGAGCTGCTCACCTCTCCTCCTGGAACGTCGAACATGATTCATCTGTCCCACTGAATGTGTGCTGCACAGCTGTTTTTTTTTTTCTCTTTTCCCAATGTCAACTGACGTTTCCAGCTTCCGCGATCATCTAGGCACACAAACTATTTCCGACAAATTCATTCCGAATCGTTTTACAATGTCATTTTTCCGGTTCGAAAATATATTTGAGTTGGAAAACAATTCTCCCATCGATCGAAATTCTTCTCATAACCAAAAAATTCGAAATTCAAGACTCGAATAAAAACTCGCGTTCCAAATTAGCAAAAAAAATCGTATTTTTTCGAAAATTCAACTTTTTCTTCGAAACAACGTGAAATATGGAACGTTAGAAAAATTGTATCCGTAGAAATTAAATTCAGGTAATAAAAATGGAAAATGTGACGACAAGTATTTGCGACAATAATAATTCCCAGGCATGAAATTGCAAACATTTTTGGCAACGGTTCTTCTGTGTCATAGTTTAATGCAACAATGAAAATTTCTTTCAATCCTCCAAGCTCCGGAACCATCAACTATTTTTTTCAATGTTAATAACCAAATATATATTTTTTTTCTCTTTTGATATCGTCGGGATTTGTCAATCGGCACGGCAAGTGGTCACAAATCTGTACCACTGTTGCACACGTGTTACCGAAATAGACGTTTTTCTCTCGGGTTCTCTTGACCATTGACTCAATGCCAGGGACACCGCGATCGAGGCGTTTCAACAAAGTTCAATTCAAGATCAAATTCCTTTGTCGTTTTGTTGGCGAGACTCCGACACAGTTACAAAGATTCTTGAATCGATATTCAAATTTTTTTTTCCCTTCGCGCATGGATCAACCTTTTTTTGGATATTTTGTTGGATCCAGGGACTGATAAACACTCACGGCGTTAAATGCTTTGAGAAGCAAGATTCGGAAGAAAATTGCAAAAAAAATGAGACACTGAGACACTTGCCGGGAAATGTAAAGAACCGTTGGCCGCAAGCTTCTGAATGCGTCAAATAAGTTTGAGATTCCAATTGTCATTACGCAGAGATTTACGATTTCCAGAATTCGATTAAATGAAAAATAAGGATTGCTGTTGAAAAAGTGATCTTTGAACTTGAATAACATTTTATTATAATTTTAAATATTTACCAGTAAAAAACAGTGTGCGAAAAGAAATGTACAATTTTAATGAAATTTGTCAATAAAAATGAAAATTTGAGCAAAAATTTAATTTTCGTGAAACTCTTTCAAATTTGTGATAAAATATAGAATAATATTTATACGTTTTATTCGAAAATGAATATACTGGAATTATTTTCATTCGACGATAAAAAATCAATTGACAATTTAGTAAAAAGTGTTGATTTATTTTATTTTTGAAATGTCAGATTTTACGTATTTTGAATGGATCAAAAAATGTTTCGAAAAAATAAGATTTTCGAGATTTTTTTGACGTCCGCAAAAATTTGTTGAAATTTTTGAAAATCATAAGTTTTATAAATTACAGATTCTCGGCTGTAAAAATGGCCTGGCCAAGCAATCCGTGAGGAACTTGAACGTCCACGAGCACATCAGTTACAGTTTGTTGAACGAAGCGGGTATCCCAACCCCGAAGTTTGGGGTTGCCAGGACTCCTGATGAGGCTGCAAAGTTCGCAGCTGACCTGAACACCAAGGACATCGTTCTCAAGGCCCAAGTGCTTGCTGGTGGACGAGGAAAAGGTCATTTCAAGGACAGCAGTGTGAGTGGAGTGAAGATGTGCGAAACGTAAGTCAAAGAACTTTCAAAAATCCTGCTACAAGAATTTTAACGACTGTGCGATACTCTTCAAGCGAAATCGTCTTTCTCACGAATTTTTCGTCCCTTTTCAGACCGGAAGAAGCCAAAGCTCTGGCCAGTCAGATGCTGGGCAAATTGCTCATCACTAAACAAACCGGCGAAGGTGGAAGAATATGCAACGCTGTGATGGTAGCTCAGAGAATGTTTCCTCGAAAAGAATATTATCTTGCTGTTATGATGGAGCGTGCGTTTGGTGTAAGTTTTTCCAATTTCGGCAACGAAAGCGCTGAAACTTTTCTTGCAAAAATGTACGAGCCTGAAGTTCGCAACGTTGTGGTCCAACGAAAAATACTTTTCCCATCAATTGTTCAATTCCAAAAACCACAATTTTCGGACCGATTTTGCGTTTGGATCGTAAAGAAAAATCGTTTCATTGTCATTTTATTTCAAGGGCATTGAAACGTTTCTTGGAAAAATGTACGAGCCTGAAGTTCGCAACGTTGTGGTCCAACGAAAAATACTTTTTCTCATCAATTGTTCAATTCCAAAAACCACAACAATTTTCGTACCGATTTTGCGTTTGGATCGTAAAGAAAAATCGTTTTATTGTCCTCGCCAAATATTGAAAAAGAATCTTGAGTTCTGCTCCAGAAAAAAACAGAATTTCGTTGCAATCCAACGACTTGAACATCGTGAAAAATCTTCACGTCGAAAATTCTATAAAGCTTGGTTTCGTTTTGTTCTCTCCTCATTCAGGGGCCTGTGATAATTGCTTCGAGTCAAGGAGGCGTTAACATCGAAGAGGTAGCGGCGACCAATCCAACCGCGATAATGTACGACCCCATCGACATAACGAAAGGAATAACGAAAGAGCAAGCAGAAAGAATCGCCGTTAAGCTTGGATTGGAAAACGTCAAGGATTATATATCCCAAATAATTCTGAGTCTCTATGCCATGTTCCTCAAGAAAGACGCTCTTCTTTTGGAAGTGAATCCATTGGCGGAAGATATCAAAGGAAATTGTAAGAAAAATTCAACAATTTTCAGCGTTTAAAATTTTTTCTCCGATAATTTCATTGAAAAATTTGGTTTTTCTTTCGTTTTTTAAAGACTTTGCCCTTGACTGCAAATGCCGATTCGACGATAACGCCGAATTCCGACAGAAAGAATTGTTCGCACTCCGAGACTGGACGCAAGAAGATCCGAAAGAGGTCGAAGCTGCAAAGTTCGATCTCAACTACATCGCTCTCGATGGCAACATCGGATGTATGGTGAACGGTGCTGGTCTGGCTATGGCTACGATGGACATAATAAAACTGCACGGTGGTGAACCAGCCAATTTCCTTGACGTTGGTGGCGGCGCAACGAAAGATGCTGTCAAGGAAGCTTTCAAAATCATCACTTCGGATCCCAGGGTACGAACAGCTTTTCCCTTTTTTTCAAGCCGATCTCGTTGCAATTCGTAACTTTTGAAAAATTGCGTTTTTCCATCAGGTACACGCTCTGCTCGTCAATATTTTCGGTGGAATCATGCGATGCGACGTTATCGCCGAGGGAATCATCGCTGCGACTAAAGAACTCGACCTCAAGATACCCGTTGTTGTTAGACTACAGGTAATTCTAAAGTTTTCTAAATAATTAACCCTCCGTGCTCGCCAGGGGTCAAAATGACCCCGAGCGCAATTTTGAGCTAGAATTGCCACGAGGGACTCGAGACGATTGGTCTCCTCTGCAACGGTTCTTTGGGTAGCAAAAAAAAAGAAAAATTTCTTTACACATGCTTCTTTGCTGATTTTTTTTTTGCCATTTTGAAAATTGGATAAAAAATTTTTCGCTCGATATTCTTATTCTGGAAGGTTCAAAGTAATGTCCTGAATTTTTGTGTGGCGTTCGGAACGATACTGGCAAGGCGGCAAGCGTTTAACGATGGCTGGGGTCATTCTGACCCCGGTGACCAGCGCGTTATTTCTAGAACACGTGACCACGGAGGGTTTACTATGAATTCTGAACCTTTAACGGCGATTTTCGCAAACGTTAAGGCGTTTTGATCATAAAAACATACAAATTTTCGAAATAACTAGAATTTCATATAATTTTGTGAATATATTCTTTAGTTTCAAATTTTTTCAGATTTTTCGTCTAACCAGTTTTCGAGTAAAAATTTTGAAAAAATTTTTCAAAAAATTTGAAAAAATAATTGTGTTTTCGCAGTTGATGTCGAAGAACGTTATCACCAAATTTTATCTTCCGCGACACTGAATCGTTGATCAATCGATTCTACAAAATTTTTCCGTTCTTCGCAATAGATTTTTGTAATTTTGGTACCAAAACGACTTGATTTTTTGGGAAATCCTTTTTTTTTCAATCGTTCGTGAGAAACTTTCGTAAAAATATGATTTCGGCGATACGAAGTCGGTGGAAAATTTGAAATTTTGAAAAAACTGTAAATAATGCAGAAATAATTTGAAAAAAAAAAAAAACGTTTCGTTGCGGTTCAACGACGCGGATACTACGCGACAGAAAAATGATTATCGTGATTGAAATTTGTCTCATTTTCTAGGGAACCAACGTTGATGAGGCGAAAGCGCTTATTGCGAACGCCGGTTTGAAGATCGTGCCGGTGGACGATTTGGACGAAGCGGCTCGAGTGGCGGTGAAGCTTTCGACGATTGTAAAATTAGCCCAATCTGCCAACCTTAGCGTCAACTTCGAGATTCCTCCGATCTCATAGATCCGTTTAGAACGAAAGTAAATTGAAGAAAAAGAAAGAAATTAAAGAGAAAAAAGAAAAGAAAATGGCGTATGAATATTAGATAGCCAAGGAGCGAAGAGCCAGAGCGAGAGCTTTTGCTGTAAATCTCAAGAAATAACCCATAAACGAAAAGCAAAGAGCCTCGTTCGTCAAACTTCTGATTAATCTTCGATCCGATCGATTCATCGTATTTTTCGCGCTTTTCATTCGAAAGATTCTTAGCGTCGTTTTTGACTCAATCTCTCTCTTCCTTTCTCTATCCGTCTGTAAACATAACTTTACGAAATGCTTTTCTCGGCTGGGCGAGCCCAAAATGGCGAGACGATCAAGAAACCACGAAAAATGAATGAAACGAAGAAAAATTAAAAGATTTTCCAGAGGAAAGAAAGTTTGCAATCTCAGGCTGGTTATATGATTATATAAATTGTATACGGTTATATAATGATATATTTAAGATTTAGTGGAATGTTCCTCGGCGCGTTAAACTCGCGAGAAACAAAAAAAAAAGCAAATACGCGTAATTGTTGAAGAATAAAAAGTATATCTCGTGGCGGCTGCTTAAAACTGACAGACAAAAAACAACAACAAACGCGCGCACGTAAAGTTGAAGAAAAAAAAAAACGAAAATTTGTAAAGACACACAGATTTATTTTTATCCCGTCTCATAAAACAAAGAAACATGTTAAAATGGCTGTTCGTCGTCGAGGCCACCGTGATTCAGTATTAAAGGAAATTTATTTATAAATATTTAAGTTTTTTTTTCGTCCGCTAATTTTGTTGCACCTTTTGAGAATTACCAACGACTCGAACCGACGTTTCTTCGATTAAAACCATTTTTTCAACGAGAAAGAAAAAGGAGGCGAACGAAAAAATGAGCAGAGTTGCGACCACACTTCTTATTTTAATGCTACACAACATACAGACAAATTTAACTCGCAGAACATGCTTGTCCTATGTATCATAAATACTTATATACAAATCTGTATACATAAATTATTTTACATAATTTTAATTTTTTTATTTTCATGTTTTATCAGTTTTTTTTTTCGTTCTCGAATTTTTTCTCCCATTTCTCTGTTCCCATGCTCGTTGATTATTGTCGCAGGCGATAACATGGAGAATAAAAAATCGAATAGCACCTGAATCATCTCAACCCTGCAAGTTAATTGAGAGGCAAATCGTGTGTCGAAAAAGTTTCTTCATTCACTGACACCGAGGACCGAAAGGCTCGTTATTGTTGGTGAGATTCGCCAATTATTATTTTTGGTTTGAAACTGTGAAAAAAGAGGGAAGAAGCGACTGGATTATTATGGAGGGTGAAGGTAAAATTAGAGTGAAATGAGAAATCGGTTTTTTTCTTCATAGTGCCAGTGTTTTGTGGTTTTTAGTTAAAAACTCGAAGTTGGTTCTGTAAATCACAAAATTTTGGATTGGTATTTAAAGAATTGTATTAAAATTTCGTTGTTTTTTGCTTCCTCATAGAGGAAGCTATGTGACGGTGGAATTTTTTTTTTCCAGTTTTCAATGTCAATGTGCTTAAAATTTCACAAAACGAAGAAAAATCATGCCTAGAAAAAATGTCCGGATGTGTGTGTGTGTGTGTGTGTGTATGTTCTGGGACTGTAAAATTCAAACGTTCATAACTCGAGAACGGTTTGAGCTACAGGGCTCCCGTTTTGTACAGATGTTAATCTGAACAAGATCTTTATTCTCTGAAGATTTTTTTGGAATTGCTAGACAAATACGAATTCTACGGCATTTTGAAATTTTCAAAAAAAGGATATCGACGCTCTAACTTTCGCAAATTTTAAGATTCATCACTAATTTTTTTTTTATAAATAGAGTGTCGTAATGGGAAGGTTGGTATAGAATTTGGGAATTATCGGTTGAACGATTTGAATTTTATGATTTTTCGAATTTTACGAAAATCTGAGTTTTTTGAAAAATCGTCCGACGGCTCTAATTTCTGCAATTTTTTTAAGACATTGTGTATAAGTCTGTACTTCCTCTTTACTTTCTAGAAAAGTTGTCGAAATTATATAATTCAAATAGAAATACAAAAAACGCTGCAAATTGAAATTTGCAATTTGCTTTCTCAAGACGTTCAAGATGAAGAAGCCAAAATGAAAAATCTAGTTCCTCATAGAGGAAGATTCGAGCATCGTGCATCTTGAGCATCTTGAGGAAGCAATTTGCAAATTTTAATTCACAGCGTTTTTTAAATGATTAGCGCTTTCATTTATTCGTTTCACTCGTAAATGTTCTTTTTCGTACGTTCTTGTAATTTTTATCTGATTTTATCCTCGCGAGATTAAATGCGTTCCACTGCTTTTCTTCAGAGTCAATGAACTGCTGCTTCGTTAACAGCTGTCAAATGTAATTTTGTGAATATTTTTTCATGCCCTGAGCATGTTGGCCGATTGTCAAATTATTGTAACAATTGATAAATGCGAGTCAACAGAGACACGTGTAAATATTGATGAACGATCGAGCTCGCAAGCTCATATACAAACCGATGGAAAAGATTTCGCTCCAAAGACGACACCATGGTGTCATCTACACACTCATTAATTGCGTCAGCGAATTAAGTCGATTCGATCATTTCTTCGTCATTGCTGATCACGCGTCTCTGGGTCGACGGAATTTTTCTCGGACATTGATTTTATAGCTGAAACTGCATTTTTTCTTATTCCATGAATTTCGTGCATGATTTCAAGAAATACGTATTGGCACAATTCGGAACTTGAAAGACATTGCAAGATTGCATAACATTTGATGAAGAAACTTGAACATTTTTCTTGTGCAGTTGCTTCATGAGTGACGATGTTTGATGATTTCGTGTAAACGGACACTGGGAAGGAATAATTAGGACAGAACTCGAAAGAATGCTGAGCGACGCACTTTATTTCATCACATTTTTACTTGTTATTTTTATTTTATTGAGACATTTTATTTTGAGTTTATTAGTTGTGGTGACTTATTTAAAATAACTCAATAAAATAACTCAAAATTAAATTACTCAATAAAATAAAATAAAATAAAATAAAATAAAATAAAATAACTCTATAAAATAACTGAAAATAAAATTACTCATTTTATTGAGTAATTTTATTTTATTACAATAAAATTAAAAAAAAATAAAATAAAATTAAATTAAATTAAAAAAAAATAAAATAAAATAAAAATAAAATTTTATTTTATTAAAATAAAATAAAATAGAATGAAATGAAATAAAATAAAATGAAATAAAATAAAATAACTCAATAAATGAGTAATTTTACTCATTTACTCATTTCATTGAGTAATTTTATTTTGAGTTATTTTATAGAGTAATTTTATAATAAAATTACTCATTTTATTGAGTAATTTTATTTTGAGTTACTTTATAGAGTAAATTTATTATTAAATGACTCATTTTATTGAGTAATTTTAGTTTGAGTTATTTTCTAGAGTAAAGTATCCAAGTTCCCACTTACAAATACGTATTTAATTAGCTCCATTGATTATTCCTAAGAAATGGTCTTGAAAGCTGTACCGAGGGCCCAATTAAGTTTGTTGCCTTTGAGAGTTTTGTGGATCTAATTAACAAACAATAGATGGTTAATTTGTTGACAATGCCAGGGAGAAAATGAGAGCAGAAAATCTTTTTTCTTACGTGTAATTTGTCGCTGGGACTCAGCCCGAAGCCTCGTTCAAGTAAACTCCAAACGTATGTTGTTTGGAGGCACAGGAAAGGTAGTTCCTTGTCTGCGTTCTCACAGGCCTCTTGCTCTGCCTTCTTAAAATCTTGCACAGTTGCATCTCCGCCTTCATTGGCTATGATTTTTCCCTGAAATTGGCGAAATATAGAAAAACGAATAACATCGGAATAATAACGAATTAAAAGATTTGTTAATAATAATTTCATCAACGAAGTTGAACCTCGAGAGCTTTCCAGTAATAACCCGCAATCGCGTAAGCTTCGTGTCCTTGAAACCCAGGAGGTTTATCCTTAATCTCGGAAACGTATCCGTCAATAATATTTTTACATCGTTCAAATCGATCTGTACGATCCTCATTGTTGGGAGATCGACTCGATCCCCGGACGAGATACGTCTGTCCATTGAATTTCCAATCCTTAGTAATTCCTGGGAGAAGACATTGGGAATGATAAACCTCAATGACATCGTTTCGAATGTACGCGTTGGTGTCATGTCTCAAAATTTTTGCTGTCATTGACTCGACACCGTAGCCTTTATAGCTGTTGCTATAAATTCTCATATTTCGATCGAAACCGTTAAAGGGATAAACATGCTCTTGCAAATCGGGATTGTCCACTGCGAAAGTAACTTGAGTCGAGCTGCCACCAAGGTCAAGAACTGCGACGATTCTCTTCGAAGGAGAGTCGAATCGATCGGACAAATAGTTGACAGCGATCCAACCATCGATTCCCTCGTCTGGAGTCTATCAAGGGGCGATTTTAAATTAGACAATGGATCCGTGACTTCTACGGAGCTGGGGTTGAGCGCATACGCGAATGATCCTAAAAAAACTGCTGAGAGTTTGCCCGGATTGACGGAAAAGGCTATAGAGATAATTCACGAAAGCACAAAAAAAATGTATGGAAAACATCAGGTCACGTTCCATTCACAAAGCCACCGGCGTGTACGCAAAGGAGTTATCATCCAACAAAACGTTCATACGCATCGTCAACAAAAAGCGAACAATTATAAAATATCGATTGTCCAAGGCAACGACTTTGCTTTGTTGGTAAAGAAATTTCTCTTTCTCAGGAAGCACGTCTACTCGATATACGACAGAACGTGTTGAATTTCGTTTTTCCAAATTTGCCAAGGATAGGGCACGTTTGTTCGATTCATTTTTGAGGTATAAATTCCTCGTCAATATCGTTATGGAGTATTCAGTCTCAAAGAATTACTGGCTCTTGACGTACTTCCAATTTGTATTTTTTAAAGTTCCAAAGAACAAGATATCAACGTTGTCCGGCCTGCGAAGTATTGACATCGTAGAACCAAGATCAAAGTAAGTATAGCGAAGACTCCTGAAATTTCTGAACTCTTACCCAAGCCTACGAACCAGAAATCGAAACCTAAACCCTTGTCCCTTGCCAAGTTTTCTCCCTAGGCCACAGAAAGAAAATAATACAAAAAATGACTATGACATGATAGTTTCCTGGCACCATATCGTCCTTTTGAGAGATTCTAGTAAACACATAATAATTTTTGTATCGGGAATTGGACGAAAAAATTCAAAGTTTTCACGATTTTCAATAGAATTCCAATGAATTTTTTGTTCTAGTGTAACCAGTTTATTTAAATACTAAAAATTTATTTCAGCTAAATATATTGACAATTTTAATTATCAATATAATGATAATTATTGATTATCATTGACATTGCTAATTTTAATTATCAATACAAATAATTTTTTTTTAAATTATGTTCGTTTCAATCTAATTTTTTTTCAAATTTATTGATTTTTTTATTATTAATTATTGATAATTATTGACATTGCTAATTTTAATTATCAATTAACATAAATTTTTTTAAAATTCCTTTCGTGTCAATCTAATTTTTTTTCAAATTTATTGAATTTATTTATTATTAATTATTGATAATTGTTGACATTGCTAATTTTAATTATCAATTAAAATAAAGTTTTTCAAAATTCCTTTCGTGTCAATCTAATTTTTTTTCAAATTTATTTATTTTTTTATTATAAATTATTGATAATTATTGACATTGCTAATTTTAATTATCAATTAAAAAAAAGTTTTTTAAAATTTCTTTCGTGTCAATCTAATTTTTTTTCAAATTTATTGAATTTTTTATTATTAATTATTTAATTATATGTTTACATTAATTAATTAATTTGTTATATCGTTTGTTTCATATCCTAATTGTCTTTTCAGACCATGAATTGGAAAAAGTTTTTGCTAGCGATCGCTGTCATGGCAGCAATGACAGAAATGATTTCCTCGCAACCGGAGCAAATGCAACCTGAGCTGCTATTATCTGAGCAAGAATCTGACTCCGTGAGCCCACTGTCACAAGATAATACGGACGAGCTAGAGGAACTACCGAACCACCAACGGACTCGACGTCAAGCAGTCGCCCAACCGGTCGACGGATCGTGGCCACCATCATCGGCGACCAACAACCAAAGATGCTACTACTACTATTTTTATGTCGGAAATATTCGGTACTGGTATTACAGCTGTTATAACGCAAGAAATCAGCAAACCTATTACTACGCCCCGACTGGCACACCGCAGCAACCGCCACCGCCAGCGCCACCGCAACCTCCGATGCCACCAACTCACGCCAACAAGTTTAGAAATTTCTTCCGGAGCAAGTTTGGAGCGTAAGGAATGAACCGAAGACATTCGATTCGTGTAATTATCTTAATTAGTAACCGAACAAAGTTCGAGATCATTTGAACATTTAGTCTGAATGACAAATAACCAGGACATACCGTATCGTGTAGATGTATAAAAAAATGAATGAATAAATAAATAAATAAATCGAAGATTTGACGTAAAACTTTCTTATAACCTCAGAGTTCACGTATAGCGATGGGTTTCTATGAAGAATCACCAACAAGTTTAGAAATTTCTTACGGAGCAAGTTTGGAGCGTAAGGAATGAACCGAAGACATTCGATTCGTGCAATTATCTTAATTAGTAACCGAACAAAGTTCGAGATCATTTGAACATTTAGTCTGAATGACAAATAACCAGGACATACCGTATCGTGTAGATGTATGAAAAATGAATGAATAAATAAATAAATAAATCGAAACTGTGACGTAAAACTTTCCCATACTCTCAGTGTTCACGTAGAGCGATCGATTTCTATGAAGAATCGTTCAAAAGTTAAAAAAAAAAACGCTGCGAATTGAAAGTTGCTAATTTCTTCTTGAAGATTCAGCACGATGCTCAAATCTTCCTCTGTGAGGTACTATATTTTTTATTTTGGCTTCCTCTGAGCATCTTCAGGAAGCAATTTGCAAATTTCAATTTGCAGCGTTTTTTGTATTTGCATTCAAATTATATAATTTCGACAACTTTTCTAGAAAGTAAAGAGGAAGTACAGACTTATACACAATCTCTTAGAAAAATTGCAGAAATTAGAGCGGTTGGACGATTTTTCGAAAAACTCAGGAATTCGTAAAATTCGAAAAATCATAAAATTTAAATCGTTCAACCGATAATTCCCAAATTCTATACCAACCTTCCTATCACGATACTCTATTTATAAAAAAAAAAATTAGTGATGAATCTTAAAATTTGCGGAAGTTAGAGCGTCGACACCCTTTTTTTGAAAATTTCAAAATGCCGTAGAATTCGTATTTTTATAGCAATTCCAACAAAATTCTCAGAGAATGAAGAGCTTGTTTAGATTAACATCTGTGCAAAACGGGAGCCCTGTAGCTCAAACCGTTCCCGAGTTATGAACGTTTGAATTATATAGTCCCAGAACATACACACACACACACACATCCGAACATTTTTTCTAGATATGATTTTTCAACGTTTTGGGAAATTTTCGCCTTTACCAATGCGATTATCTTTTTCCTAGTTCTCTGTAGCCTCTTGAAGATTTGCCTGGTTCTTTTTCTTATTATAATCTACCACTGTACCAAATTTTATTAAATTCTGAACGGTAATTCTAAAACCGACAGTACTACCTTAATTCACTGTCGAGCTTCGACGTCAATTCTCGATTTTCTCGAAAATCTAATAGAGTGCTGGCAATGCATTTGGACGTACATAGAAAAACACTTCTGAAAGATTTTTTGTGCTGACTTTAGTATGGGGACAGGTCCCCACGAAAGTTGGCAGATAAAATCCTCAAGAACTGTTCTTCTTTGTACGTCTGAATTCATTGGTACTGGCAAATTCCAACGAAGCATGTTCAGCACGAAGAAAACGTATGGGAAGCATGTGGTCACGGTCCATTCACAAAGCCACCGTTGTCCAGTGTTATCATGAAACAACATTAATTCATACATTATCGAAAAAAATGAATCATCCCATTAATCGAGTGTTCAATGAGACGATTTCGCTTTGTTGGTGAGGAAATTTATTTTTTTCCGGAAGCACGTTTACTCGATACGACAAAACGTGCTGAATTTCGCTTTTCCAAATTTTAGGATAGAGCATATTTTCTTCCTTTCTTCTCAATACGAATAAAGTCTCTCGTCAACAGCCTTATGGAGTATTCGGTCGTTGAGGATTATTGGATCTCGACAGACTCTCCATTCGTTTTTTGTTGCACTCTGAGATCTTCACCGTCTGTGGATAAAGAATTATCAACGTTTCGCAGAGCATAAAAAATTGACGTGGAAACGAAATCGAGGTAAGAATCTGCGAAGGTACGTGAAATTTTCAAACTTTTTGGTCCAACCCTAACGAGCCAACTGCTACTACCCACGACCCTGAATTGAGGATGTTGAGTCCCAAATCGCAAATGATAAGAAAATTCTGAAAATTTGGTATGTTTTCGTATATGAAATATTTAAGAGATCGTGTAAAAATTTCACGACGATTAAGCAGCTATTTATTGAACAATTAACATTAACAATTTCCACGGATACTCAACATCCTTAAACAAGCTTTCCCATGTACGTGTAAAATTGATAAAAAGTGAATGTTAAAAAATAGTTCGTCGTTGTATCCTGATTTTATTTTCAGATGATGAATTCCGCACAGATTTTGGTATCGATCGCTGTCATCGCAGCAACGACGAAGGTCATTTCTTCGGAACCCCAGCGAGTGCAACAAGAGGACTTATTACCGGAACGAGGACCTGATCCATCATCAGGAGGCGCACAACAGACGCGAGATAATTGGCACCAGTTGCAGCAACTATCGAGCCACCAACGATCTCGAAGACACGCAGCAGCCGACCTCTGGTGGCAGCAACGACAAGCTCCCAACAATAACGGACAATGCCAGTATCGATGGTCCTGGGTAGGGAATAGTTATGGCTGGCACTATACCTGCAACAACGTGCAAGCAAGAACACCCTTAACCTACAACTATTTCTATACCGGAGGACAACAACCGGGATCCTGGAACTATGGCTACAATTATCAGCAACAGCAACAGAAACCCTCGACCTACGGCTACAATTATCAACAACAGCAACAGAAACCCTCCACGACCTACAGTTACAATTATCAACAACCGGAATCAGGACCCTTGACCTACAACTACAGTTATCGACAACAGCAATCAAGACCCTCCATCTCCAACAGCCACTCGAATAATGGGAGGCATCGGGAGACAGGACGACGGCGTCATCATCGAAGTGGACGCCGGCATCATCGTCGAAGTGGACGACGAGGCTCCCAATAAATTACTCGGAAAGTTGTGAAAATGAGCTGAACATAGTCAACGAATTCGGACGTATATAGAAGAACAGTTCTTTAAGAACATGCAAAATTTTCTATCGATAGAATTTCTTTAAATTTGCACCGCACAAAGAGAATAGTGATACCCAATAGCTCGCGCAGTTTTAAGAGGTTATTTTTTTATTTTACCCTTCTAAGCGCGTGTAAATTGAAGTCGCGTTTCTTTTGTTTTTTTCTTGCAACTTTTTAACGAAACGTGACTTAAATTTACACACGCGTTTAGATGGGAAAAATAAAAAATTTAGAAATGAAATATCTCAAGTTCTAAACGTCAGAAAATTTTTCTTCATAGGAGTAAACTTTTAGTTTTGATGCCAGGAACGTTTATACAAAATTTTGAAAGAACCCTAAATGGAGTCTTTCCGTGATAGTAATACCTTAAGACCCGAGAAAACGAATTACTACCGCCGCTATACTTGAATCTACAGCACTAAAAAAAACCCCAAACTGTCATATGTGACAGTTTTCTTGCTTACCATCTGTCGGTAATGTAAAAACAACCCCACTGTTCAAATGTCATATTCAATTAATTTAATCTGTACGCAATTAAATAAATAAGGAATTATTTTAACGGAGAAGCCATTTTTCACTTTCCGCCCGATTTTTGAGAATATTTTCATGAATTTTATTTTTTTTCCATTTCTTTTCCGTTCGCGGTATTTTTTGGCGCCTTTTCTAATATTTCCCGAGCAGGTTACAACGGTCGAGCAACACGCCTCTTACTTTATTTTCGCAACGAGGAGCTATTTCGCACTTTCCTCCCGATTTTCGAGAATATTTTCACGAATTTTGTCGAGTTTTATTTTTTTTCTATTTCTTTCTCGTTCGCGGTATTTTTTGGCGCCTTTTCTAACGTTTCGTGGGGCTGCAACGGTCGAGCAACCATACTCTTTGTGTTGACAGTACCCAGAATTCTCCTCTCTTAGGCGCAAGGGAGTTTGTGGAAGAAACGAGGGTCTGGACGCCCCAGGGAAAGAAAACTTCCGGTTCAGAAATCGTACACTGTGAGACACTCGATTTCCTGAAATTCGTAGGGAAATGGAAAAGAAAATGGCAAGATTGTGAACGTATCCCTTGTTCGGACGACGAAATACGAAATGATTATCCAAAATAGTTCATTTCTCCAAAACCAGAACGTCAAATTGTTATCTACAAAAATTAATAGTTTTTCGAGGCAGAAAAATGATTTTTTCTTCCTGTAGCCACGAAATGAGGGAACAATTATAAAATGTCGTTTCATCGTTGCGTTTATTTACGTTTATTGTCAATTTCTGCTTACAAATGGGTATAAACTCGATAGTCGAAGCATGCAAGTTTATACAAAAATCAGCACACCACAAGAGCCCATAAATTTCTTCTCTATCTCTATTTTTCTTTCTCTCGATATCTCTCTCACAAACTTAGCGTTAATTCTCGTATACATAAAATATATACACACAGTCGCTCGCGCATGCACTCGTACGAAAGAAAAAAGCTTTAATCACATTCATACGTGCGAATGCACTTTGACGAAACACTCTAAACAATAATAAGGCAGTATTAAAAAGAAAACGAAAAAAAATTACTATGTACAACGTTGCAGCTTTTTTTTTCTATATTTCTCTCGTGGGAGCTTAAAACGAGGTAAGAGCACTTGCGTTTTTCTTTTTAAGGCACTAAAATTTAGTACGAACGTCCAATATCTTTTTCACCGTTTATAATTTATATTCCTAATAATTTGTTTTTTTATTTTCTTTTTCGTGATATTTCTCTCAAGAGCGAAGGCACACGGATGAATTAACCGGTTCGAGTTATTTTCCACGAGAAACAAAATGTGTCTTGTTGAAAAAAAAAAAAAAAAAAAACAAAAAGAAATGGAAAAATGGATTTAAATTAGAAAATACACATTTTCCGGGTTTCTGGCGTAACTGGCCGGTTATTACTTCATCGGATTTGACAACTACTTCCTAAGTATTCTCGCTAACGAGTTCGAAAAACTCAATTGTGTGGAAGAAAGAAAAAAAAAATGGTCAACACTGCTGACTTCGCAATCACATTGAGATTTAGCGAAAATGGTTTTGTCATTTTTCGCAACAAGACTCCGCCGAGAGACGAAAAAGGCCAGTCCGAAATTGGTGTCTTTGTAGGACGTATGCGTTACGTCGTTGCTTTACGAATTCAAAGTCGGAAATGGAATTTCTCGCTCTCGCTCTCGATATCGGTTAGTAAAATGAATGAAAATGTGGAAATGCCACGAAAAACAGGCAATAATTTAGTCTCTCAATTTTTCGTGGCTCCAATTTTCTTCGTTTTTCTGGAAGCGCTGAAAAGCACTTTTCAGCTGTTTCTGTTTACAATATTATTTCGTCGCTAACATCCCCGTTTATAAATATATATTTTCTAAAAATTTGGCCAATTCGATTAATTTGATAATAATAATAATAATAAAAGTGAGAATCGAATTTTTACCATGTCCTAGAAAATTTGGGTATATTTTAACGTTTTTTTCATTAGTTTCCTATTAAAGTTAGCCATTCTTTTAGTTGCTTCTCTAGTCTAAGTTTCTTCTATTTTTTTCACGATATAAATAACGTCCAAGCTCCAGGGATAAGTGATTGAAGAATTGAAGGAAGATCTAGAAAAACAGATCGAATTCGGAAGAATCAAAGTCGATGTTGGGAGAGGAGAAATGATTACGTGTAAGGATGGAGTTGTGGCATTTGTGGCGAAGGAGTTGGAGAATTTTTTTGACTACTGGAAGGTGGTGTCAGAATTCCACTCTGATCGGGACTCCCGACAGAATCTAAATTAGTATCGATGCAATCGAGTTGTAAGAGTTCGACAGCCATTCGTTGTTGAGCTTTTTCCAACATGGCTAAATCGACGACGTGCGTTTGTATGCGATGGGATTCGTCCATGACGATGTTTGGAACCGATGCTCGGAGGCCAGAACCCGAATGGGTCTCGACCGGTGGCACGGACGAACGAAGCAGCAACAACTGCGAACTCTCTTCGGAAACTGTCGCTGCGAAGGAGCTCAACCAACGAGCACAAGGCCCCAATTGCTCCCACGTTAACCTCGACACTCGCAAAGCACATTCGCGTCCTTGCGTGTGATAAATCGCTCCCGCTGCTATATGACTATAAGGAAACTTCAAACTACCCTCGTCCAATGTCGCCAAATCTAACAATTGCGCCGCTTGAGAATACTGCAAACCTCCGTACTGCGGATATATAAATGCGTTTGGTTTCGACCAATCACCTGATTCCACTTGCATGTACACGTTCAACCAGCCCGGCGCCGTCACTGGCGACAAATTCCAACCGAGACCTTTCAACACTGCCAACTCTTTTCCCAATATTTCTTCCTCTGTACATGCACCGTCTGTCACGTAAGCGAATTCTGCGATTTTTGGTGGATATATCTCTTCGACCTGCAACAATTATTTTTTTCATTATTATTATTATTCTAAAATTATTGTAAATTTTTTATTATGACAGTAAAGTTTGCAACGTTGGGATTCAACGAAAAATACTTTTTCTATTGATTTTTTGTTCAGTTCCAAAAACCATGACAATTTTCGTAGCAATTTTGTGTTTGGATCCTCGAAAAAAAATAGTTTTATTGCCCTGACGAAATATTGTATGATAATCTTGAGATTATTATTATTATTGTAAAATTATTGTAAATTTTTTATTATGACAGTAAAGTTTGCAACGTTGGGATTCAACGAAAAATACTTTTTCTATTGATTTTTTGTTCAGTTCCAAAAACCATGACAATTTTCGTGACAATTTTGTGTTTGGATCCTCGAAAAAAATAGTTTTATTGCCCTGACGAAATATTGTATGATAATCTTGAGATCTGTTTAAAAACGAAAACAGAATTTCGTTGCGTTCCAACGATGCAAACTTGAGTATCGTATTTTTATTTGCTATGCACGGAAAAATGCATTCATTTTCTTTTCCGTGTTTTTCGTTCGAATTTTTCGGATTCGTAAACTAAAGATATTTGACTCTGCTGTGCAATCATTTTTGTGACGAGATTGAGAGGAAAATGCTGCAAAAATAAATCCATTCGCAGTTGATCCATTTTTTCGATGAATGGACGTGCAACGAAATTTTTATTGATCAGGATCATTCGTTTAATGTAAATATGAATTTCCTTTTTTTCTGTTTTAACTTTTATCGAACGAGAAATGTAAAAATTTTCATTTTCCATCAATCGTTTCGCTATTTTTTGTTTTATTTTTTCTGGTTGGCTGTGTAAGGAAAACTGCGGAATTCCCCATTGCTTATTCGATTGGAAATAATTGTTTTCCAAAAGTGTTCGAGGTGTTGACGAAAGCCGAGAGTTTTTTGTTGTTGCAGGTATAAATTCCTCAGGGCATCAAGAGTCTAAACTCAACAATGCAGAAGCCACACCCCCTTCAACACGATTTACAGCCAAACACGAGCCGCCATTTTGAGACGTTGATTTTTTTGAATCTACGTCTTGAAATTCCAGAAACGCAAAAATTTTCATTTCAATCTTAATTTCCCTAAATCAAGAGTAACGATTGGAAGCAAAATCGAAGTCGAGGACACATTGAAAAAGCGTTTGTCATCAAGAATTTTTCATCTACAACAGAAATCCGAAAAAATGGACAATTTCCCAAAAATATCTGAGTCACTCCGTGATTTGGAAAAATCGAAAACATGAAAATTGTACACAAAACATAAAATTACGAATTTTCATGTTTAGCATTAAAAAATAATGGAAAATCGAACCAATGCTTGTTCAGCTAGTTCCAAGGAATCCTGATTGGTTTTTTGTCTCACAAAACCAATTGCTCCCAATAATTGCACGACATTTAATTAAATTAGTAATTTACACTCGAAAAATGTTAAAAAAATGAAAAAAAGGGACAAACCTTTGCAGCAATGAAAAGGCAGGTGATGCCGATGAGTTGGAGTTGATTTTTTGGAACGTTTTGATGAGTGGAAAGATATCTGTCGATGTAATCCATAGCGAGATAGTAAGTTTCTCTGTGTAGTTTGTAAACTTCGCAAACTTCGATGAGCCAGTCGAGAAGAATGGCGCGCATGCGTGGTTGTAAAGTTGGATGACGTTGAAACATTTCGGGATCTCGTTGAGTGAGAGTTTTCTGATCGCCCATGCACATGATGGACCAGACTTGTCCGCCGTCGGCCCATGGGAAAGAGGGCAAAGGGCTTGGTCTGTGAGAGGCGCCGTTGGAAGCGGAAGGAGTTAAGAAGCAAGTGGCCGTTCTTAATTCTGACCAAGTGGCTGCTTCTTGTTGTTCTTTCAAGGGCAAGCTTTGCTGCTGTTGAGGCGTTTTGGAGCCTTCCGAATTGTGGCAATTCTCACTGTAAGAATTGTTCCCCAGAGCGGCGACTTTTGTCGGGGGATAAATATTCTCAGCATCCTCCGACAATTCTGTCGCTCTTCTCTTGCGTTTGTGCGATTGACTGGTCGTCTTGCCGCATTGCAAAAACGACTGAGAACCCTGTTGTTTTTCTTGTAAGCTGTGGGAGGAAAACAAAAGTTGAAGCTTCTCCCGAGCATTTTGCTGGGAAATGAATGAGTGCAAAGGGCAGGAAGCTGTTCCTTGTTAATGGGAATTATCCAACGAATATTTTTGCGAAAGAAAAATTTTCAGGTCGTCGTGTGCAGTCGTGAGTTTACGTCAAAGTTTTCTTGACTTTGCAAACGTGCTAGAAATTGCTGCTCTTTTCTTTTTGACAAAGCGTACCAGAAAAAAAATCACGCTTGTCCCAAATATTCCAAAAGTCCATAAATGAGAGTAGAAACAGTAAAAATAATAATCGAATTTTTATAACCCTAAAATGGAGACTTTTTTTTGGAAAAACTTGCAACGTTTCTTGGAGATTGGTTGTTGCAATAAAATGTTGGATCTTTGAGCATACAGTGATATATTTTTCAAAGAACTCAAATTTAGTGTTAATAGTTCTTATTCCCATGACGGAGAAAAAAAAGGCTGAGGGTTAATTATCAACCCTGGAAAAACTGGAAAGCCCAAAAGTTTCGAGTCCACGCCTCGCGAGAAATCGCAAGGGGCGAGAAAAAGGTTAGTCGCGTAAAATTCGTTGAGAGTGAAAAAAAAAAATTAAATATTGTCGAAAGGGTTAGAAACGTTGAGGAAAGAGGTTGGAATGTTTTGAGGGACAGGGGAAATATTTATTTGCTGGAAAATATGAGTTAACGACGATGGTGAATAAATGGGAAAAATGTTCTCGTGCGACTCACCTAGTTTGTGGCATCTTGATGCGGATTTTGATGACGTGTTTTTTCGGAAATTCTTGATGGTTTAAATGAATTTTTGAGAGATTATTTATTGGACGATATGTCGAGTGGGATGATTGAGCGAAATTTGGATGAAAAAATGGATGGAATTGGCGAGGTATTAGTCCGGAAAAAATAAAATGAAGAATTCACGTTCCGATCCTTACGGTCACACGATCGCCATAATGCAGGCATACACCGCACACACCGAGCTGCGACCGAATCTTTCAGTCGTGTTAAAAAAAAGCCACTTTTTTCGAAGCGGGATTATTATTTCTTCTCACTTGGACGATAAATCGAAACGAAACGTAACGAGACGATTTTTTTTTTCGGTAAGGTTTAATATTGTTTTGTAAGGAGGTTGAATAGATTTTTGCGCGAAAAATTGCGGGAGACAGTGAGTCGAAGCGCGGGAGACGAAGCGCGCGCGAAACCCTCGGACCAACCCCTGAGCTTTGGCTCTAAAAATTCCCGGTACTGTCACGCCCTCTGTATACACGACATAACCTCTCAAAAAAATGGGGGAAATGCACCAAAAGAGGATATAGATGTTGCCGAAAGAATGATAAATGCAAAAAGTCAATAATTCCGATGAAACTTGCGGTACGATGACTGTGGAGCGACTGGTAAACTCACGAAGAACTTGACGATTTTCGTAGACGCGCCGGCAGCCTGTAAAGCTCGACGCTTGGCCTTTATTTCCCTATTTTTCCATTAAATAAATGTTTTTTTTGGGATGAAACTCGTTGGCACAGTCACTCGACACGTTTATCCAGATGGAGAATGTTTTTTTGCGGAGAGAAATTAGTTTAGTAGATCGATAAATACGCGACAAAGTTGAACGCGTATCGTCGAGGGCCGCGCGCAGACCCACGCTCCCCAAAATTTTCCTCCCGATTCCCGCCCGAATTTTCACACTATTTAGTCACAAAAACTTAGTCCCGCACATGCACGTTGTTCCGTTGTTATCCAGAGATGAGCCAAAGGAAAAATCACATTAAAAAGATGTTCAATCGTGTAATCTTGCGGGAAAATCAAAGAGAGAGAGACAGAGCGGTATGGTTGGCGTTTCGCGCGAACCATGAATGATGAATGCAACAAGCATCAGCGGGTCTTGTTGTATACGTTTTTAGTTGGCGGCGCGAGAATCGCGTATGTGAGGGTTCCGATTGGTCGCTTGGTTTACGGGACAGCTGGCGCTCAGCTGATTCCTTCGGTGAAGGCAAAATACACGTACAAACACACAGGGATGCACTGAGGTACAAGTTACATCTTACAAAGGGGGGAGCCTGATTAGGAGAAAGGGAGGGGGGAGGTATGTTGAGCGGGACAGGCAGAGCGCGAAACCGAAGAGAGAGAGCCTTATAGAAACAAAAATACGCGGAAGCGAGAGCGAGGCCGAAAAATAGACTTCCTGATCGATTTTCTCCGTAATTTAACGAACGAATGAACTTTTTTAAACGAGCAATATCATCCTGAGACCTCAACGAACATCAACGAAGCGTGGGATCTTCCAATTCATTAGTTGATCGATGTTTTTTTCATCGAAATAAACAAAGACGAAACAAAGTCCCTGAAGTTGATTTTTTTAAATGCGCTGATGTTGGGAAATACGGAACTTGACCATAACAACTTTGGACGGGATCGGGAGACTGATTAATTCGTTGGAATTTCGATTAATAGGGAATATTGAAAAGTTCTAGTTAATGCATTGCGTGCATATATCTAGAACGGCGCGCGCGCGCGGGGCAAAAGAGAAAAGAGACAAAGAAGAGGGAGAGGGAGAGATTGTAGCGGGAGACCACGCGGGAAACGTACGCGCGTAAAATTTCGCCCCCTATCCCGCCAACCGCGCTTTTTAGTGACGTCACAAACTCGAAGCATTCGTTGCGTCTTTGTCTAAGTCTGCCACGTACATGAGTCAGGCACTATTTGGAAAATCGTAAGCGAATGTGTAGGAGGATGAAGGGAGATAGAGAAAGAGACGATGTTGATTTTTCTGTATCATTTAATGCGTAATAGACGATTATGTAATGATGCAAATCGATGATTCGAGGGGTGAACTTGGATATTTTAATAGAAAGGCATTGGCGTTGACAATGGTCCAACTTTGTTGCGCTTATGAGATGGCTTGTGCCGTGAGAGGCGCTGAAGGATGCGCGGGAGGGGAAAAAATTGTAGAGGCATCAAAAGGAGCGAAAATCAGATTTTTAAATCGATCAATCGTCGTTTTTTATTGACATATTGTTGAATAAACTTTAGCCAAGGCTTAAGATACACGAGTGATTATTTTGGCCATGTGTTTTGGTGACGTAATTGTGACCAAGTGTACCACCCGATCCACGCGTTTAAATCACCCGGGCATCAGCGCTGGGCCAGTAAACGTCAGACGGGAAGTTAGACCAATTGGACTTTTTCTTCTCCTCAATTTCCGGTTGATTGGTTGTCGCTTTTTCAAGCTATTTATTCCAATGACACATGTCCGAAGAGCACACACAAAAAATAAACGACTTATTCAATCTCTCGATCGCATTTTTTTGTCCTGAATAAAACAGAAACAAATCATTCGCTGTTTTGTCATTTTTTACGATCGTTTTGAGCTCCATAGAATCTTGGCTCAGCTTGATTTTCCAATTCCCGCCGCGCGACATGTCGAAACAAATTGATCGTTTATCTTTAATTTGAATAAACATTGATTCATATTCGCATTCGTAAGAATCATGACCTGAATCCAAGCTCTCAATTTTTACGTCGTATACGTTCGATCTTTTATATCCATAGGCCGAAAGGATTTTTTTCAACGGTACAGTTTTTTCCTCGTTTTTCTAAAATCATTGAGAATTCCCGCGAATAAAGCTCCGCCATGTTTTTTCTATCCAGCCCATGCAGCGACGACAGACAATTATTTCGAAATCTCTACAAAAGGATAAAAAAAAAAAAAAATAGTAATAAATCTTAAAATTTGCGGAAGTTAAAGCGATTACTCTTCTTTGGAAAATTTCGAATTGTCGTAAAATTCGTATTTTTCTAGCAATTCCGACACAATTCTCAGCAAAACGTCTTAGCGATGACGAGTTATTACAACAATCAGAAAAACAATGAAAAGTTCAAGAAACAACAATAATAATTAGATTTTTATTATTTTTTATTAAAAATGCATCGAGGGAAATCTGTATTTATGGAAAATCCTTGTGTATCTACTCGAGATTTATCGACCGCTGACACGTACTGATCCTCCCGTATCTGTGGGATCGGTAACGCACGAAAAACCATAAGAAATGACAACTAGCGCCACATTGAGTTCTTGGCTCCGTTCTGGGAGCTTGTTCCTTCAGACATACCTGGGAGAATGAAAAAAAAGTTGGAAAGCGATCTTACCAGATTTTCTCCACTATAATTCTTGGCCTCTCTGGCTCGTTGCGTGCTCGCGGTGTCCTTTATGCCCAGGCGACGTCATAACTGAGCCAAGTTACGGCCCTGGTTTTCTGGAAATCGTCAGTGATCCGGGGCCATTAAACGCGTTGTATGTGTCTTGCAATTTGATCCTGGGAGCGCTCGGTGCGCCGATCGGAGAGTAATTTACGCGAATTCCTCGCTCGTCGTCGTCGTGTGTTCTCTTTTCGTGTCTTCCCCCTGTTCCATCCCTCTCTCTTTTTCCTCTTTCTCTCTCGATCTGTGTTTGCAGTTTTGCAGCCTTTTACCACCCTCCAGGTGGCTCAGTCCTCTTTCCTCCTCAAGTTTTGTCTTGCCGATCGTCACGAGAATCTTCGCTGCGAGTTTCGATCTTTTCCCGACGAATTTTCACTCATCGTTCTTTTTATTTTATTCGCGCTTGTTTTTTTATGCCCTTTTCTTTATCGCCGCGGATAAACAAGGCGCTCGCAACATAATAGAAAAGTTTCGACTTTTTTTCACCGGGGGCCCATCGTTTTGTGCACGACTCACGACTTTTTCTGCAAGTAAGTTTTATGGCGTTTTCATGTGTACCAGAGGCGATCGTTGAACTTTTCGTCGAACATTTTTGTTACAGACTCGATTTTACTTCTTTTGTTTTTCCTTTCGATGTTTTTTCTCGGTTTGAGCCTCGATCTTTTTGGCATGGGACACGCGAATATCAGCGAAAATACAAGCGCGTGACATTATAAATGTGGTTATGCCGCGGGGTCACATGGACTCATTTCTTCATTCCAAACGTTCGATATTACGATCTGTTTATTATTTCAAATAAGAATATCACTGTTGGGTCATTTTTCACGATGTTTTTGATCGAATTATGCGACGCTTTGATTTGTTTTAATCTCGAACGATGAATATCGATCAAGCGCGTTTATTTGTGCGATTTTTTCGATCAGATCGTGCAATTTTCAGGATTTTGCTCAAATTTCAAGCAGGAAAAATCGATCCTGTGGGTTTTTTTTACCGATTTTTTCATTCCGATTGTAGGACCTTCCCGTTTAATTAATTTCGGACGATAAATATCGATCGCGTGTTTCTTTGCATCGAATTTTTCTGTCGTTTAACTTTCGAACTAAAAATGTCCCACAGATTTTATTTTTGGAGTTCCTTCGATTCGGATTACTATGTAGCATTTCGATTTCATTTATTTTGAACGAATATCGGAATTTCGTCTATTTTGACGGATTTTCGGAAGGGCATCGTAAAGCATTAAGATTTTCGTTTGATTCTCGAACGAAAAATACAGATTTCACATTTTTTTCACCGATTTTTTATTCCTAAGATTTTCATTGTCATTGAGAAATTTATGTGATTTTTTAACTGATTTTTTAATGCAAATTGTTTTAATTTTCAATTTATTCGAAAAAAAGAAAATACCGGTAAACTTTGGAAAATCCTTTGATATAAAATCGGTATTAAGGCTATGGACCAAAATTCCTAATCGACCTCAAACCTAGCAAAGTTGATTTTTTTGAGATCGTTCGTTCGATCGAAATAAAATTTCGAGTCGATACGAAAAACCGACGAAAATGGACTCGAAATTTTATTCCGATCGATCGAACACTGTCGAAAAATTTGACGTTCGAAAATTCGATCTTAGTTATTCAAGATAACATTCGCGTGGTTAAAAATACAAATTTATCAAGTAACAAAATAACAAATCGGTCGGCTTTGCATAATTATAAATTTCCCATAATTTTCTTAATTAATTAATCGATTAATTGTACCGATCAACGAGACACTGTCTATTTTCTGAAATACATGAAAAAAATCAGAATCATTTGGATTTTCATTTCGAATAGAACGAAAAATAATTTTTTTTATTAATTATTTTGATAATTAACGTAATCGTGGAAATTTTTCTAGAAATTTTTATTTTCCAATGGCAAAGAAGACTGTCCTATTATGGTTGACAAATGCTAAATGAAAATTGTGTGCTCGGCTATAAAAAATAATCGCTTTTAGTTGCATTCCAACGATGCGAACTTCAACAAAGTGGATTTTCATTTATTTCCATTGAGAACAATCTCTGCTCTTCCGTTTTTTTGTTCAATCAAAATTTCCCATTATCTCATGCTTAGCATATAATTAAATGATGTCTAATCATTATGAAAGAAAATTGTAAGATTTTTGAAATTGAGTAACACTTGAAACACAAATGACATAATTAACGCGTCAAGTCAATGGGAAAAACACTTGTACAAACATTGTAAAAAGAACGCACGAGACATTTAATTTTTTTGCTTGCGTGAAACAGGCTAAATGATTGGGATTTATCGCTGAGCTGTGATGCAGGGCATTATGCCGGTTAAAACGAAAACCAGGGTGACCGAGAACATGGGAGTAAACGGAGGTCTTGTCGACGCACGAGCCAAGCAAGTGCTCAGAGAAGCGGTTGACGCGGTTGTCAACAGTTTTGCAAAACACACCCAAGGCTATGGACGAGGTAAGAGCAAAAAATCTGAAGCACGTAAAGCTTCGATAGTCCCTTTGGTAATTTTCATCGATTTCAATAGTTACATTGTTGTCAGCTGAATTTTTTGTTATGACTTCGTTACAACTTGGAAACATCATAATCCTTGAAAACTCATTTTAATCATCATTAATTGACATTTAAGGAACAGTCAAAACGCTTCCTTAATTATTGGTAAAACTTTGACGCTTCGGTCAAAAATAACGGTTCAGCCGATCAATTTTAAGGAGGCTGGCTACATACGAAAATATGATAAGAATTTAATAAAATTTGGTGATAACATTCTTTAGCATCAAATACGATGATACGATTTATTTCAAATTTTTCGTCTACACAGTTGTCGAATAATTGGAGTTTACAATATGCAAAAAATATATCTATATATATCGGAATCCTATGCTTATGCATGTAAACTCTAAGTGTTGAATTACTCGAAAACTATGTATAGAAGAAAAATCTTAAAAAAATTGTACATTCAGATTTAATACTAAAGAATACACTCACCAAATTTCATGAAATTCTAATAATTTCGAATTTTCCTATGCTTTTAACATGGCAACATTGTTGTGTGTAGCCAACCTCCTTAAATCATAATCAGTCGTGTCATGTCGGCGCGTGATCTTTTTGAGCGTAAAAAAATATATTTATACATTTGATTACTCTGCATTAATTTTTTGAAATTGGGTGACGACATTGGAAAAAGCACGTATGCGTGTGGTGACGGATTTGGCCGAGAAAAAAAAATCAGCGATTTATCCACTCGGGTGATAATCTCGCCGTTCAAATTTCCACATGACGACAATATTTTTATCGAAATTTTTATATAAGAAATAGTATAATAGAAGCAAAGAGACGCAATCCCCATGCAGCCTCAAAATCCGTGATGACGCGATTCTAAATAATTACGTTCCAAACGAAGAAATCACTAAAAGAAAAATCAAAGAGTCGTGATCCAATTGTAATTTTGAACAATATTTTTCAGTCAACGTCGTTGAAGCCCTTCAAGAGTTCTGGCAAATGAAACAGAGTCGGGGTACCGAGCTCCGAAACGGAGCTCTCGTGATATACGAATCAGTGCCAGGAGCAAGTCCGCCATACGTTTGTTACGTGACTCTTCCGGGTGGTTCGTGTTTTGGAAGTTTTCAGAATTGTCCAACAAAGGCAGAAGCTCGTAGGTCCGCGGCTAAGATAGCTCTTATGAATTCAGTCTTCAACGAACATCCTTCGAGAAAGATTACCGACGATTTTATCGAGAAAGCTGTGGCCGAGGCGAGAGCCAGTTTTGCTAAACCCGCTGCAACGTCCAACGGCGTTGGCACAGTTTTGAGCCAGGTATTCGTCTTTTTTAACCAATCGCATAATTTTTTTTGTTTTCGCGCAGGCTTCGAGGCTGGTTCATTTATTTTTAGACATTTATCGAATCACCGAGTTTTTTTAATTCCAAACGATTGAGCACTTTGGATGACACGATTAATGCTCAACATTTCTGTAAATAATTGATCGACGTTATTCCAGAGCGCAAACGACGAGAAAGAGGATCCGAATACAGGAATCGGCGCTTTTCGGTTTATGCTCGAGTGCAATCGTGGCAGAACGATGCTCGAGTTTCAAGAACTCATGACAGTCTTTCAATTATTACATTGGAACGGTTCGCTGAAAGCGATGAGAGAGAGACAGTGCAGCAGACAGGAAGTCGTGGCTCACTACAGTCATCGCGTATTGGACGATGATATGAGAAGTCAAATGGCATTGGACTGGGTAGCCCGAGAGCATGAAAGCGGTGGTGGCGTTGTTGCCATGGAATTGATCGTCGCTGAGAGGGAATTAGAAACAGCGAGACTCGCTGGTCGCGAATTGAGATTTCCAAAAGAGAAAAAAGACATTCTCATGCTCGCCCATGCCCAAGTTTGTCCCCAGTGATTTGCTTCAAATTTTGATCGATCCAAAAAGCATTTAAAAAAATTCTCTCTCGATTCGTCGTTGAGCGTGTGGTCACTTGAAAAAAAAAAAAAAAAAAAAAGAAAAAAAACTGTGAATGGCCAAAGGGTTTTCCGGCAAATGCTCCAAGATTGGCTCATTCTTGTCCGACGATTTTTCGACAAAAATTTACAAGACCTTTGTCTCAATTCGTAAACGTGCAAAAGAAAAATTTACAAAATAACTTTTAGGATTTAATAATTCTAAGTCTAAAAATCGCAGTCTTTTTCAGCCGAAACTTGAAAAACTTGTTTTTTATTTGATCGTTTAAAAATTGAAATGTAAATTTTTTAAAAATTGGTGCTGTATATTTCGAAATGAATTTTTCGTCTCGTGAAATAATCGAAAATTCACGAGGGTTTATGAAAAAAAGAACGAATATTGAAAATACTCGTCGCTATCGCAATTTTTTCAAAAAATTCTTCGTTTCTCGTGAGTAACAAAAATGTTTCTAACAAATATTTTGTAATTTAATTTTCTCATGTTCGAACGAATTTTACACGCAGTTGAAACGTCGACTAGAGGGACAAAATTTACTGACTTTTTTCTAGAGTCGATTTTTTGAAAACTTCTCATCAGCGCCGGAATTTTCATCGAATTTATTTTGTACTATATGATAGGAACGTAGTTTACGCATAAGTGTACTTGAAGTGATAAACGTGGCTCTCTGAATGCGGTGTGATAAAATGTTAGTGTAAAATTAACAGCCACATAATAATTAGAAAAAACGAACAAAAATATATTTGTATATGGAGAAAGAGTTTTTCCAGTAAAAACGAATGAATATCTCGAGAGGGAAGCGTTCCAAAAACGTTAAGTTTCGAGCAAAGTTTTTGAATTTTCTAGAACATTTTTTTTTCCTTTATCTCTTCACTTGGGAGTCCAGGATAATTTTGAAAAAATGATTAAACTATTAGTCTTGTGTGTAGAAAAATTTGTTGGATCGAATTATTTTGAAAAAATGCATTGGTTTTTTTTGAGGAAACAAAAGTTCTGGTGATTCTGGAATGATTGAGGGAAGTTTAATCGGAAGAATGCTTCGTTTTCGAAACATTTATTTATTGGATCTTGAATAATTTGCACTGTGTATTTTGTTTTCCTGGCAAACGTAAGTTTACGTGATGAATCGAAAGAGCTTCGCCGCAGCTTAGCCGGATAATGAGCAAGAAAAATTGTAACGAGTTGATGCGATGGGTGCTCAGCGTCGAAAAAAAAAGAAAAGATATTTAGAGAAAAAATGTGCTTAATCCTTGCCCTTCCACTTGTTCATACGTTCCCGTGTGATCGAGCAAACTCGGACTGTGCTTTACTATCAGTTGAAACGATATCTTTATTCGTAAATAAACTAAGTATAGTTTATAACTTTTTATGAAATATTTTATTATCACTATTATTGAATATTCATAAAAATTTTTTATAGTTCAATCGTGACTTGTCTTTACTTATTTGTCGTCGTCCTGCAGAATGAATCTCTCATCATACTGTCGTGGTTGGCGAAGCAACTGTGTTCTCCTTCAAAAGATTAGATTTCTCGTCGTTTTCCTGCATCGGGTGTTCCAACACTTTGTCTATTATTCCAAATTCTTTGGCATCTATCGGCGACATAAATTTGTCTCTTTCCATACTGTTTTCTGGAATAACAACGAAATTTCCTTTTTTAAATCAGCCCCCTCATAATTAAGGAGGTTGGATCACGAAATCAAAATAATCAGAATTTGATCAAATTTGGTGATAACATTCTTTGGCATCAAGTATAGAAACACAATTTTTTTCCAAATTTTTGACCACATGGTTATCGAATAATTACTCGAGTACTACGCGGTGAAAAAATCTTAAAAAATTTGTATTACCAAAGTTTATTAAATTCTTATCTTCTCGAAATTTTTTATTTTCAACATCGTTTAGCATGGAAACATTGTATCGTCGTGATCCAACCTCCTTAAGGGTATGGTCGAATTTCTAATCGAAGGAAAAAACGATTTTGGGTCTTTTGTCATTGCTAATGGAAAATTTTCAAGCGCAGTGAATTTTTCAAGCGCTCCGAGACAAAATGTCACCGAATAAAATTGTAAAAATGACAAGTTTTGGAATTGTGGATTTTTGATTCAGGGAAATTGAAGGTAAAGCTTCTTTAAATCTTTGGACAATCTTGAGAAGAATTTTTTTGCGATTCGAAAGGAAATTTGAGGTTTTTGACGGTGAAATTATTTCCTCACCTATTCTGAGCAACTCCAGACCGGTGTGTTTGACGTAAAGCCTATTTATTTGTTTTTTAAGTTTGAGAATTTCTTCGGCTTGAATTTGAATGTCAGTCGCTTGGCCCTGCACCCCGCCGGAAGGTTGGTGAATCATGATTCTTGCGTTGGGAAGAGCGTGACGCATCCCGGGTGCTCCGGCTGCGAGTAGCAAACTGGCCATCGAGCAAGCTTGCCCGACGCACCACGTCGCAACGGGAGGAAGAACGTATTGCATCGTGTCGTAAATTCCAAGTCCGGCGGTAACGCTACCGCCCGGTGAGTTTATATACAAGTGGATCGGCTTTTTGCTGCTTTCGGATTGGAGAAACAACAATTGTGCGACGACTAGCGAAGATACGTCATCGGTGATCTTTTTTAACATGGAAAAACGTTTTCGTTGTAATTGAGAAAAGAAAACGAAAAAATTACGACTTTGAATGAGAATATTTTCAATGGAATGAGAAATTGAGTCAAAGACGAAGAATCGATGAATAAATTTTCATTTTCGACGATGAAATGCATTTTTAGAGAAAAACGTAAATTTTTATCGTCGTTGTTATGATTTTCGGGTTTCGAGAAGACGGAAACGTATTCAGCATGAAAGATGTTTTAAAAATCATTCATGTGCAAAAGTTGGGCGATAAATTCGATTGTTATTGAGCCTTGAACGAATTTTCTCATTTTTTGAGGTTATGTTTATAAATACCGGTCCCATTAGGCAAATGATTCGTTCTTTGAGGAGCCTGGAGTAAATATCATAAGCACGCTCTCCACGTCCAGTTTGTTCCACGACAACTGGCACAAGATTCAAGTTACGAGTCAACAACTGCCTCGTGCCATTCTAAGAATCATATTTTTCGGTTCGTTAAAAAATGTGGTTATGTATTAC
This sequence comes from Hyposoter dolosus, assembly GCA_963921915.1. Taxonomy (NCBI): domain Eukaryota; kingdom Metazoa; phylum Arthropoda; class Insecta; order Hymenoptera; family Ichneumonidae; genus Hyposoter; species Hyposoter dolosus. The sequence goes on from OY998133.1 coordinate 3,395,300, forward strand.
GATTTTCAGGAATTAATTAACGGGATCAGAGTTGACTCACGTTCGGTTGCAAAAAGCTACGAATTCCTCGCAACATTTTCCGTTTCTTTCTATTTCTTTTTCAACGACAATTTTTTTCGACTTTTTAGTCCGAATGACGCTGTCAAAAGTCGAACAACATAAACGCCATAAATGGGACAATAACACACGTGTACCGGACTCGGATCTGGGACGAGTGGGAGGAGCGAGAGCAAAGTCTACAGTTTGATTTTTCAATGCGAAATAAAGTTGAATTTTTTAACCAAATATAATAATTTATAGATTTTTGAGGCACTGGATAAGCATCCAGTGATATTTTTAATTATTCGGTAAAGTGCTATTGTTTCGTGGAACGAATTTCACACATTATCGCCCTCTGGCTCTTATACGAAGTAATTTGACTTTTCCATATAGAAATTGCTCGGGCGTCGTGCTATAAAAAGTATTCTGTTAAAACTTTTCAATAATGCTTTGATCGAATTGATGATAATTATCATGATTTTTTTCAAAAATCTATTCGCATGGGCGACCAGCAAGTTCCCTCAAAAATTGTTCAAACGGATTTTTTGTTCGAAGCGGTGTACGCATGCGTCTTTGTGCAAAAAGAAATGGAAACAAAATTTCGGTGGATTCTTGGAAAACTTGTTTGTTGTAGCGAACGACGGTTCAGAAAAATCAGAAACATTGCCATGAACCTGGCAAAATTACGAGAGTTTATTTTTTAATACGAATCTTGTGAAGTACTAAAATTAAATAAATAAATTTTGATCATAATCGTTTATTAAAATCAATCAAAACCGAAATATCTCAGTCCCTTGATCGCAAAGTTGTTATATACCGATTTTATTTGCCGCCTAACGATAGGAAATTTCGATAATTGACTATTTGTCTGTTTACTCCGCACGGTCGCTCCGTGGTGAGGGGAATGTTGACCTTGCGGCGGAACACAGCGGAGGGGGGGGGGGAGGAGGCGCAGGACCGTAGAGCGAGCGGGAAAGAGGGTGCGCGGCTCGTCACTAAATATTCAGTCTCGCGTCGGCCGCGTCGGCGCGTGGGCCTGGCCGGCAAAGAGAGAGCGATGTGAGTGGCGGTTGGCCTGTCGGCAAATTGAACGCGCGTTGCTTAATCGTTTGTCGGTTCCGTTTAAATTCCACGTAAGAGATATTCAACAGAATAAACAAAGATTTCTGTTTTATCGTCAACGAATAAAACTAACAAAAAAATAATAATAATAAATAACTGCAGAAAACGAAAAAATTGAGATTACGCGACGAGTAATATTTTTTTTAGTGATACAAAACAATGATAATAACTCAAACTATTATTTTTATAACTTATTTTCCAAAGTTGTATCAATGCGCTAATAATGAGCTAGATTATTTACGAATAAACAATCCGAGTGTTTTGCCAATGAGTACGCAAGTGTGTGAATATCCTGATAAAATGAAACTAGTAAAAAGTCAATTAGTGCCGAACAAATAGTGATTTTGAGTGAGTGATTTAGTGCAAGTGTTAATTCTGTGCCGCGCAAGTGAATTTCAGCAAACGGGAGGTGTTGAGCGATTTCGCTAAATTCACGATGATCCTTAGACAAAATGGATTATTCCGAGGTGCAGGAAAACATCGAAAAAGTGAGTTAATCAATAATTTTAACACCGCGTTCGTTTAATTGAAAAATATTTCGAATTCCGGAATTTCGTCCTGCATTCCCACTGTTCCCATCGTTCGTCGTGTCGGCCTCGTCAACATAATACACTATAAGATTTTTAGTTTTTCTTAAAATATGTAAGAAAACGATAGAAAATTATTTAATTTTGTTATCTGGAGAAATTATCTCGTTTGCCGATCAGAACGTCCGATTGCGGTTTCTTGATAAAAATAAGACGAGCGGTTTCGTTTTGTTGGTAAAACTGGCGAAGTGTCGAATCGCAGGGATTCTCAACGACTTTTTATTGAAAGTTTCGATTACAGACCGTTTTCTTGATTCGGTAAATTAATCAATTCCTCGCAAATAATAAACCCAGGAAAGTGGAGACGAAAAAGATTCCACGCACGTGACTACGAGCTTGCCTGTCGATGGATATTTTCTTTCTTCGTCCGAGAACTCGCGAGATCCGTTACATTTGACGGTGATCGTTGTCGCCTGAAATATCGAGTTCGAAATTGCGCCTTTTGGATGACCCTGAAGTTTGCAACGTTGCGATTCAACGAAAAATATTAATTCTATCGATTATTTATTAAATTTTGAAAATCATGGCAATTTTTCATGTCCATTGAGTTTTTGAGTCGCATGAGAAGTTTCATAGTCCAGATCAAATATTGATTAATTTATTAAGGTATCACTATCACGAAACGACTTTATTTAGGGTTTTTTCAAAATTTTGTATAAACGTTCTTGGCACCAAAACTAACAGTTTTCTCTTATAAAGAAAAATTTTCTCACGTTTAGAATTCGAGATATTTATTTTCCAATTTTTTATTTTTCCATCTAAACGCATGTAAATGGAAATCACGTTTCGTTGAAAAGTTGCAAGAAAAAAACAAAGGACGCGCGACTTTACACTTTACACGCGTTTAGATGAGAAAAATAAAAAATGGGAAATTAAATATCTCAAATTCTAAACGTCCGAAAATTTTTCTTCAGAGGAGAAAACTGTTAGTTTTGGTGCCAAGAACGTTTATACAAAATTTCGAAAGAATCCTAAATAAAGTCTTTTTGTGATAGTAATACGTTAAGAGCTCTATTGAAGAAAAAAGACAATTTCGTTGCATTCCAACGATGCAAACTTCGACATTATGCCTTTTGGTGGTTTTTTTTTGCTTGGGGAAGAAAAACAACTTTGACCTCTTTCGGTTTCAATACGTTCGATGAAGCCAAGATCGCGAACTCGTCCGATCCTTCGATGACGTAAACAAACGTCTTTGTTTTGTCAGACACATTTTTGAAGGGTATATTTATCGCTGAGTTGCGGGATATCGTGAAAGGCCCTTGAGGTTTTGGCAGAGTATACGAACCGATGAGAGGGAAACTGAGGATTTTGAGAAAATTCGTTAGCAAGTAAAGCGAGTAAATGAAAATAAATTCTGACGGAAAAACGTCGCGGTCGCTCGCTACAAAATTTCGTGTTGAGAACGTTCGACCTTGGCTCGGTCAGAGGAGTCACTTTTGTTGATATTTTGAGCCATATCCAGAGTCTTTTGCCTCGAAAAGATGTAGAAAATTATGAGATAAATATTTACAAGTGGTCCTTTTGTGATGAACGGGCCCAATTTTTTTTTTATTTTTTCGTTTTTCGTTTTTATTCGTTTTACTCATTTCTGTCGGTGTGTTTTTTTTTTTTTTTTTTTTCAATGAAAATAATACAAATTTCGAATTGCCCCGATTTTGTGAGTTTCTCATGCGGGAAAGTGAGCTTTTTTTTTTGACGATGAATGTGAATTTTGTTTTGAATGAATATTGAAATTTTCGGAGACTTTCGACGGAATTATGAGTTTGTTCGGATTTTTCTTTCTTACCAAATTTCTCCGAGAGCCTCGGAAGTAGCTCGCAGCGTGGTTGTCACGTTTTGAGCATCGCAGGGCTCGTATTTAACCTCGAGAATTGCGTCACTTTGAGGTCCGATTGAAATACTTTGATCGCAAGTGAACGATGGGTCATCGACCTGTTACATGAATGGTTTATTTTCGCGTATAAAATTGATAAACGTCATGATTATTCGGAAAACAAACACAAGTGTTAAAAAAATAATTAAAATTTACAGATTTCACGAAAAAAATTGTTTAACCCTTAATGGCCACAACGGCGTTAATTTTATCCCAGCCGCTTTCGACCGACGATACTCAATAGAAATTTTGAGAAAATGGGACTTTTGATACCTTCGATCGGTAGTTTGAACCTTCTAGTATGGAGCCTCGTCGTTATTATTTGAAAGGGCCCGTTAGTTCAGTTTTGAAAGTCATAGGAAGCGGACAGTGTAAAACCTAGGGTGTGCTTTTTGGAACGGTCGCTAATTTAACCAGTCCCACCTGAAAGCATGCTTTTTCAGACTTGTGAAACGATTTTTTTTTTTTTAATTGAAAATTACAATATCTGCATCATTTTTTGTAAAAAAAAGTCATTTTTGCAGAATTTTTTTTTTCGACATTTTTTTAATATTAAAAATTGCACGAATTAAATACAATCATCATGGTCGTTACTCAAGGGTTGAAAATACATCGTAGCATTTTTATTTTATTTTTTTTTTTACGATTTTTCAACTATTTATCGCCATCCAAAGTGAGTGAGGTTGACAACACGCCCAATGACTATTTCGTCACAATCTGGAGGTGTGACTATTAAGGGTTAAAAAATATGAATAAACAGAGAAATAAGTGAATAAATAAATAAAAATCGGGACAAAAAAATCAACAAATAAATTGCTTTACCGTTATTTTGAATTCGGTATTTTTCTTCGCTATATTTTCGATGGTAATTGGAAAAATCGTCGATGTGCCTAGCGTCGCTGTAACGCGAATAATTTTTGCGGCAAGCGCAGCAGTCGCTTTGAGTTTTAATTCGTATGGAAAATTTCCCAACTCCGTGCTATTCACATCCAATTTTGCAACCGTTTCTTCAGCAACCAACGGCGAGTACTCGATTATTATTTTATCCTGTAATTGTCAAAGAAAAAAAAATCTTTTCGTTTGTTTGAAATGATTTTTTAATTAACGCCATCGGGTGGAGTAAAAATAAACCTTTGACTTGGCAGCCACGAGTTTTGGGACGTTACGAATCGTGACCTCACTATTTTCACAGGTTGCTGTAAAACTGACACTTTGGTCCTCCAATGGATTTTCTATCCCCAAATAATAAGACGTCGTCGTTCTTGCCGGCGTCGTCAATTTAATCGTCGATAATACATCGGGCTTTGTCACTTTGTATTGAATCTCGTAAAATTCGTATTCACCATTGTCGTTTGTAAATTTGATCTGAACACGATGGACGAAAGAAAAAAATTATTATTCAATATTTGGTTCGGACAATAAAACGATTTTCCCTTGCGACCGAAAAACTCAATCGACATGAAAAATTGCCATGATTTTCAAAATTCAATAAATAATTAACGGAACAAATATATTTCGTTGAATCTCAACCTTGCAAACTTGAGAGTCATAATTCTCATCACTTTTTCAATTATTATTCGTGGTTTTTACAAAATTTTGAAAAAGTACTGACAGTGAGATTTTTGGGTTTTTAAACGTTAGAAAACGAATGGGCGAGAATCTCTCATCGAACGAGTCAAATCTTGTCGAAAAATTTGGACTCGGGTTGGACGAATCCCATCGATTGAGATTAATATTTTCACTTTAGCGTTTTAATCAATGCAGCTTCACTGCATTAATTAAAAAAATGAAAATATGAAAAAATAAAAAAATGAAAAAATGAAAATTTTGAACGATAATTCTAAAACCGAGTACTACTTTAATTAGAACCCCCACCAACCCAATTGTCGAGTGTTAAAAAACTAACAGATTGCGATAAGATGATGAAAAAACAAAAATCTGTAAACCACGCAATTTTATCGACGCTGACAACGCTTGAAAAATTGTTGACAACGTCGATAAAGTTGGAGGAATCGAGAGATAGATAAAAATAAATAACTCACGCGAAAATTTAGAACTGTTTCTTTGTAGCAATGGAATATCGCGCGATAATCTCTCGTCCCATTGGCTGGCACGTCTATCCGAAGATTGCCAGTGAAAGTATGTTGGACTGCGTTCATCTTCGAATTGTAAAATCATAACTTTTCAATTCTTTTATAATTTTTCTTCTCGGGATCAATTAAAATAATTAATTACACTCGAAGAATACCTTTGGATCGTTTATCAATTTGATGTCACAATGAAAACACTGTGGCTTGTTCAACCAATTCTTTACTGGCAATAACTCGGCGTATTTAGTTTTCGCTGGCAATTGTCGTGAAATCTTTCCTTCCGCTTCTGGGTGTAAACTCAAACCGTAAAGAGTGTAAACGAGCGGTGGATTTTCTTCAGGTAATTTCACGATAATTCTGCCCTAATTTTTTGACAAAGAAAACGAGTTTAAAAAATTGTGATTAAGGTAGTATTTTCGTTTTTAGAATTACCCTTCAGAATTTAATAAAATTTTGTTTTTTCGTAGATTATGATAAGAAAAATATCTAGTTAAATTTTCAAGAGGCTACAGAGAACCAGGAAAAATATATTTGCATTGGTAATTTCATGAATTTAACATCGATTTCATACATTTCATTGTATTTTACAATGAAAACTGTGAAAATACAATGAAAACAGATTTCTCATAAGACTCAATGTTAAATGTACGAAATTACCAATGCGAATATATTTTTTTCTGGTTCTCTGTAGCCTTTTGAAAATTAGAATGAATCTTTTTCTAATCATAATCTAGCACTGTACCAAATTTTATTAAATTCTGAACGTTAATTCTAAAACTGACAGTTCTACCTGAATTGTGGATAAAATGGAAATTTTGCAATTAGTTGAATTTTCTTTTTTGGCATTTAACTATTTAATTATTATATAAATTAATAAAATTAATAAAAATTAATAATTAAATAAATAAAAGTTTATAAAATATTTAATGAATTATATAAATATTATTATTATTACTATTATTATTATATTAATAAATGCCAAAATATATTAATTTTTTTATGTTATATTTTTTTTCTGGTTCTCTGTAGCCTCTTGAAAATTTGAATGGATCTTTTTCTAATCAAAATCAATCACTGTGCCAAGTTTTATTAAATTCTGAACGTTAATTCTAAAACTGACAGTTCTATCTTAATTGTGAAGAAAATGAAAATTTTGCAATTAGTTACAATTTTTGGTCAATTTTGTATTTTTTTTCAATCGATTACACTTTGACCTCTGTTTTCGTAACAGTCTCGAGACATATGTTACGAAAAGCGAGGTCTTGGTGTATACTGGATATAGATTTTTTCTTGGCATTCTTACTGCGTGTGGATTCTTATTCGTGTTCATAACGAGAGGAGAATAAACCAGGGGACAAGAGTACGAATTTTTGGGAGGAACGATGAATTTTTTTTCTGCTTCGAAATATTCTCCGCTGACGAGCGTCTCAACGTTCCAAAGAACATTCGTGTCATTCGTAATCGTTAGACTTTTCGTTTGCCTCGATCTCACAGGGACACTAAATTTTATCTCGTCAATGGGTTTTGGAATTTTGCAGCAACCACCGCTGCATTTTATTTTCAGACTCGGATGTTTTTCTATGTCGATACTTGCCTAAAGGAAAAATGAAAGCTTCACAATTTCGAATAATTCGGAATTTATGGAAATTTAATGAATTTTTGTTTTGTAATCATTTTTTTGGGCCATTTAATTTTTTTTTGTTTTCTGAATATTCAAGATTCAAGATTATAGTATAAAATGTTCAAAATTAATCATTAATTTTTTTTGAGCTAACCGACCTCTCATGGACCAAGTTCTCTCCGGGTCAAATTGACCCAGTGTGTCAATGCAGCCACCAAATGTGGGTTTTTCGATTTTTATCAAATATTCGTCAAAAATAAATTTTTGTCGCTCATTAAAAAGTTAAGGACCTTACCTCTGCTTCGAACAAAGGGGACAGCTGTTTAGGTTGATAAATGAGATCGAAAGTGACGTCCATTCCAGGTGAACAATAACCGGAAACAGGCTCAAGGCGAAAATGAGGCCCCAGTCGAGAAATATTCCATTTGAATTTGGCACCAAAATCGCCCTCGTTGTATAACACGATTTTCAAAATTTTCGTGCAACCTTCGACGATCGTGCCAAAATAAAAATTATTTTGGTCCAGTCGAAATTGTCTGGCCACGCAGCTTCCTCGTACGAAAAACAATGGCAATATCGTGGAATCTGCTTCTGCAGCAATTTTTTCAACAAAATTGCTCATTCGTTTCGATCCCAGGAACTTAATAAATATTTCGACAGCCTTTCCAGCTGCTAGAGAAACTCTCTGCACAGGCTCGACGCTCAACATTTCTTTTATCGAGTCGTCCTTCTCTTCACTCGTCATTCCAGCTCCTCGAGATTCTTTCAGCCTCGAAGAAAATCGTTTTTTCGATTTTGGGTCCAGCCAAACTTTTTCTTGGCTCAAATTTTCTCTACCAACTTTCTCATTATTAACAGTCAATTTTTTTATCAAATCAAATTTCACTTCGACTGTTGCACGTCCTGCATTTCGTACTCGGACTTTACGAGTCACTGTTTTTCCAACTGGAACATTTCCCAGCTCGATAAATTTGTCTTTAATGTTTTCGAGGCTCATCTATAATTCATGTTGTTTTTGTTAATAACTAAAAACACTGCAAATTGCTTCCTTAAGTTTCAAGATGCACGATGCTCAAATCTGCCTCTATGAGGAACTATATTTTTTATTTTGGCTTCCTCATAGAGGAAGCTTTGAGCATCGTGCATCTTGAGCATCTTGAGGAAGCAATTTGTAAATTTCAATTTGCAGCGTTTTTTGTATTTTCATTTAAATTATGTAATTTCGACAATTTTTCTAGAAAGTAAAGAAAAAGTACAGACTTGTACACAATATCTTACAAAATTTGCAAAAATTATAACGGTTGGACGATTTTTCAAGAAACTCAGATTTTTGTAAAATTCGAAAAATCATAAAATTTAAACCGTTCAACCGATATTTTCCAAATTCAATACCAACCTTCCTATTATGATATTCTATTTATAAAAAAAAAATTAGTAGTAAATCTTAAAATTTGCGAAAGTTAGAGCGTCGACAACCTTTTTTTGAAAATTTCAAAATTTCGTAGAATTCGTATTTTTCTAGCAATTCCAACAAAATTATCAGAGAATGAAGAGCTTGTAGAGATTAACTTTTGTGCAAAACGGGAGCCCTGTAGCTCAAACCGTTCTCGAGTTATAAACGTTTGAATTTTACAGTGCCAGAACATACACACACACACACATCCGAACATTTTTTCTAGATCTGATTTTTCGATGTTTTGGGAAATTTTAAGCACATTGACATTGAAAGCTGGGAAAAAAAAAAATTTTCACCATCACATAGTTTCCTCTATGACGAAGCAAAAGTCATCATTGTCGTTAATTATGTGACAGAATACCTTGTAAAATATTCCTTCGCCCTTAACACTGATTTCTTGAGTGACCGAGTCGTTTATATTGAAAATAAGAATCTCGTGGTAAATCTTCAACTCGGTAGGCCGAAAATTGATGAAAATTGTGGCAGTAGAATGTCCAGGAATTGCTTGGGAAATCGACTGGATATCGAGCGTCAAGTGAGGCAGATTTTCAAAGTTACATTCGACACTAGAAAAAAAAAATCAATCATTGCAATTTTCTCGTTAAACCGAATTAAAAAAAAAAAAAAAAAAAACTCGACACAAGTGAATCCGAGGGAATCGCGAGACTCACATTGCTGAGGTCTTGTCGTTGTTCGTAATTGAAAGCTGAGTCTCGTAAGATGGAGATTCTTCGCTTCGAATGTAACAAGGACCAAAGTCATAATTATAAAAATTGAATTCGACCGAAGGAACTTTGGCTGAAGCTTTTATGAGCATTCGATATGTTGGTCCCCTGTCGATCTAGAAATCACACACCATAGAATAATCGTCATGGTCCTCAAGTCTGTATCGTTGAAAAACAATAAAATTTTCTTATTTTTTTTTTAAATTCATTATTTCGATAAATGAAGCACTCGTTCGAATTTCTTCAGCTGATTAAGTTTTCGAATTGCAAAAAAAACATACACCATAAAACATCGACATAACAATTTTTTATCATTACCGAATTTTGATCGAAAATATATTTTTATCGAAATTTTGGTCAATGTCGACCCAAAGGACCATATCACGCCATACAAACCCATCATACACCATAAAACGTCATCATAAACCATAAAACCCCATCATGCACCATAAAACGTCGACACAACAATTTTTTATTTTTACAGAATAATTATTTTTACTGATTTTTATCGAAAATTTTTACCGAAAAAATGGGTCACTGTCGACCCAGAGTCTGCACGTCTGCGATTAAACTTTTTATTTACTAATTTACCTTTAGCGTAACGGGATGTTGACGAATCATCGTCCTTTTTAAAGCCACCAATTCCATGGAGCACGTTGATTTATAAATATTTGAAACGTGGTCACATTCTTTGGATACCGTTAACAAATACGCTTGATTGTTGGCCGAATATTTCGGATCATTATCTTCGAGGTTCCATGTATAATGGAACGTGACGTCACTTTTATTCGATATTTCGAATTTAATCGCACAGGGCTTGTTCGGACTTAGTCTTCCAAGATCCAGAATGTTGTCGCGGTCGTAATGAGCTTCGAATATTTGGTGGCCCTTGGTTTCTATGCTGTACAAAACTCGAGGACTCATTTGGGACACTCTCGCGGTTATAGGGATCGTAAGAGGACTTTTCATTCCTTTTATGTGACACTGCAATGGAAATGTGAATTCTCCTGCCCCATTCGGCTGGAGCATTACTCTGAAAAACATTGAAACGTTTGGTTCAGTTTGGAACTTTGGATTTAGTGACAAATTTGTTTAACCCTTAATAGTCACACCTCCAGATTGTGACGTAATAGTCATTGGGGGCGTTATCAACCCCACTCACTTTGGAAGGCGATAAATAATTGAAAAATCGTTAAAAAAATAAAATAAAAATACTACAATGTATTTTCAACCCTTGAGTAACGACCACGATGATTGTATTTAATTCGTGTAATTTTTAATATTAAAAAAATGTCGAAAAAAAAAAATTCTGCAAAAATGACTTTTTTTTACAAAAAATGATGCAGAAATTGTAATTTTCAATTTAAAAAAAAAAAATCGTTTCGTAAATCTCCAAAAAGTATACTCCAGGTTTTACACAGTCCGCTTCCTACGGCTTCCAAAACTGAACTAACGAGACCTTTCAAATAATAACGACGAGGCTCCCTACTAGAAGGTTCAAACTATCGATAGAGGGTGTCAAAAGTCCCATTTTCTCAAAATTTCTATTAGGTATCGTCGGTCGAAAGCGGCTGGGGTAAAATGAACCTCAAGTGACCATTGAGGGTTTAATTTTGCATGGGGAATATCGATTTTAACGAATTGATTTTTTTACTGGACGAGTTGCTTGGAGCCTCCATCCAGAATTCCGGACATAGGTGATGCGACTAGTTTCTGTAATGCTCCCTCCTCGGAATGCAAACTACTGGCCAGAATTTTCCATGAAAATGGTGACGTCTCGTCGTTAACGATTGTCAAATGATCGCTGACTTTGACTCCCACGATCGTTGGTTTCATTTTTAATCTCGTTTCACTGAAATGTATCGATGGCTCGGTTATTGTGGCGACGAGAAGAAATAGCGTTTGGAGATCGTATCTGTCGATAGAAAAACGCCAAAATTCTTCAAACGTTCCGATCTCTTGAGCGAAAAATGAAAATGTGATTTTTGTTCGTTTTCCTGATTCCGCCACGTCTTCCTCTCGAGCACAATGGAAAAATGGCAATTGGTCGGATTCTCGGAGTGTTAAATCTTTCCAATTAAATCGATAATTATCGGTCGTTGGGTTTATCAAGAAAAATTCTTTTACGTGACTTTCCCCTTTTCCAACAATTCGGAACTCTACCACCCGTGGATTTATAAATTCTTCGCTCAATTCGTTCGAATCTCCACCACCGGATTGCAACGCATTCAAAAAATTATGCTCTCGTCTTCCACTCGTTAAATAATCGCTTTCTTCGATATCGAAATGACAATAAGGAAGCAAACTTCTTCCTGTGACCAAAATATTCGGTCGATCCAAATTCGGATTCAAATTTTCGATTCTGCAAAATGATAATCATTCCTTTATATCAATTAATTCGAAATATTTCAACTTTTATGAGTTTTTCAAAGTGCCTGCTGCTTGGAATGAACTTGAGGAATATTTACTCGCAGATTAAAAAAGCTTTGTAGTCGAAAACGTCCAGCGGTGAAAAACGGACAGTAAATTCGATCGATTCTCTTGCTGGTACGATACCGATTTCTGGTTTTATAACAAACGGTTGATCGTCACCATTTTCTGTCCAACTTGCGGTACTTCCTCGAGTCCGAGCTATGGAATCGCTGAATAGATCGTACGTTCGAGACTGCGAACGATCGTAAGGTTCGACGTCGATAACGTAGGATTTCTCTTTAAACAAATTCATTATGAATTTCATTAATTTTTGGTCATTAGTGTCAGCATGAAATCATTTTTTAACCCTTAACAGTTACAACTTCAGGTTGTGACGTAATGGTTATTGGGGGTGTTATCAACCCCACTCACTTTGGAAGGCGATAAATAGTTGAAAAATCGTAAAAAAAAATAAAATTAAAATCCCACAATGTATTTTCAATCCTTGAGTAACGACCATGATGATTGCATTTAATTTGTGCAATTTTTAATATAAAAAAATGTCGAAAAAAAAAATTCTGCAAAAATGACTTTTTTTTACAAAAAATGATGCAGAAATTGTAATTTTCAATTTAAAAAAAAAAAATCGTTTCGTAAATCTGAAATAGCATGCTTTCAGGTGGGACTGGTTAAATTAGCGACCGTTCCAAAAAGTATGCCCCAGGTTTTACACAGTCCGCTTCCTACGGCTTCCAAAACTGAACTAACGAGCCCTTTCGAATAATAACGACGAGGCTCCCTACTAGAAGGTTGAAACTACCGATCGAAGGTATCAAAAGTCCCATTTTCTCAAAATTTCTATTGAGTATCGTCGGTCGAAAGCGGCTGGGGTAAAATTAACCCCATGTGACCATTAAGGGTTAAGGTCGTTGATAAATCGGTTTCTCAGCGTTTGTTATCAATTCGCATTGACCTACCTCGGAATTCAATCGGTCTGCATTCGTTTGTTACTTTAATCCCTAATAATTCATCTCTTCTCTGATTTCTCGGATCGTCTGCCTGCATGTTTGGCTTTTTTTCTACGGGGTATAAAATCCCAGCTGACGATCGACTACTCGGTCGCGAATCGTTACTTTTTTTACTTCGAGGCCTCAAACTCGATGGACGCGTCGAATTTTCTGGCAAACGCGCTGGGTAACCCGCGTCCATGTCAACTTTCCATTTGAACTCGAGACCAACATTTCCAGAATTTTTCATTGTGAACGTGTATTCACGATTCTGAAAATTTCATTCATTCCGTGAAAAAATTAATGAAAATTTTGCGTTTTTTTGCAAAATGTTGCCAAGAATACAAAATTTGTCGAGTCAACAACGAATTATCAAATATTTCTTGATTAAAGAAAATTCGACTCGAAAATATATAAATACGAATTTTTTTCGCGTCGATGGAAAAAAAAAATAGAAATTCGGGGGAAAATATTTCTTGGTGACAAAGTTGTCCGACAAAATTACCTGGAACATTAAGGTATCCATAAAATCAATTTCCACAACATCACATGCGAATTCCGCGTAAGCAGCTATGGCTGAAAAAACGAGCTGAATCGTTCGCCAAGTTCCCGGCAAAACTTCGTGACTCGGCTCCTTCGTTGGTATCACAACTTTTCTCTTCGTTGTTTCCGTCGGAATATATTCAGCTTCGTCTTCGTCGGTATCTACGTCGACCCATTTTACGGTCGTTAGACGATCGTCCCATGAATTCAGATCTTCTTGGTGCATCGAGAATCGAATCTCGTTCATCGCGCATTCCAGAGTGGCCTGAATCAATTTTTTATTTATTTTTTTTTTTATTTTCTTGGCTATTATTCATTTATTTTTCTTAATTTTTTTTGGTGTTCCTGCACCTGCGTTGTTTCTTTTTTGGCAAACAAACTTTGCTTTCTTTTTAACATGAAATTTTTCGTGTTTCTTTCTTTTTAACCGTTCATAGTCACACCTCCGATTTGTGACGTAATAGTCGTTGGGGTCGTTATCAACCCCACTCACTTTGGAAAGCGATAAATAGTTGAAAAATCGTAAAAAAAATATAATAAAAATACTACAATGTATTTTCAACCCTTGAGTAACGACCACGAAGATTGTATTTAATTCGTGCAATTTTTAATATTAAAAAAATGTCGAAAAAAAAAATTCTGCAAAAATGACTTTTTTTTACAAAAAATGATGCAGAAATTGTAATTTTCAATTTAAAAAAAAAAAAATCGTTTCACAAGTCTGAAATAGCATGCTTTCAGGTGGGACTGGTTAAATTAGCGACCGTTCCAAAAAGCACACCCTAGGTTTTACACTGTCCGCTTCCTACGGCTTCCAAAACTGAACTAACGAGCCCTTTCAAATAATAATGACGAGACTCCCTACTAGAAGGTTCAAACTATCGACAGAAAGTGTCAAAAGTCCCATTTTCTCAAAATTTCTATTACGTATCGTCGGTCGAAAGCGGCTGGGGTAAAATTACCCCCATGTGACCATTAAGGGTTAAAATCCATATAAACGAGACGGTTCCTATCTTTTTTTTAGGGATGTACAGAATTGGTTGGAAAATTGTTGATTGAAAAAATTTACCTCTTTGTAGGTAATCGGTTCCGAGGTGAAAAAATTGGCTGCTATTTCTTTCTCTTCCAGTCGTTTAAGATGTCCGATCGAAGGGACAAAGACAAGATTCGGGTGTGAAGAAAATTCAAACCGAAATGAATGCTCTTCTGATTTATTGACAATCGTAAAATGAATTTTGCTCATTTTGTTGACGAAACAGTTTTGAAAATCGAGATTATAAACCAAGGATGATGAAGTGATCATCTGGGATGTGAGAGTCGCTGTCGAACCTGCGTTTTTAAAATTCGAACGAAAAAATATGCAGTTTTTATGCATTTTATGGCAATTGATAATTTCTATTGATTTTTTGATAATTTTTGAATGCTTGAGGAAAAGATTTCGGACTCACTAGCACGCGAAGTGCTGCCACGATTCTTTACCGACTTTTTTGATTTGCTAGCTCCACCTGAGAGCTCCGATTTTGGAATTTCGACCATTGGCAAATTTCCAAAAACTACGTTTTCCATGAAACCTTCACCTTCAAGTTCCAAGGTCAAAGTTTCGTAAGGATTGTCCATCACGTGAAAATGTATTTGAGCTTTTTTATCGCCTATTCTTTTGGGTTGAAAATCAACGAAGAATCGAACAATTTCGTTGGGACTAAGAGCACAAATTATACTTCGATTATCATTTTCCGAGTCTCTCGTTATTTTGGTTTCATTAAAAATTTCGTCGGGGCTTCGAATCCTGTAAATCATCTCGTTGTCATCCAAGATTCTGACTATTATTCTTGCACTGATTTTTCCGACGTTTTTGAAAGTCAAACTTCTGCAAATTTTCTCTTCGATCAGACAACGACCGAAATTTATTTTTGACTTTCCTGTACGTTTGTCCAATGAAGGCTCTAGCATTATCACTTCCGGTACGCTACTCTCGCCGCATAATTTAATCGACAACATATTCGCATTGCTTTTTATTTGCTCGGGTAGCTCGACCACAGCCTCCAAAACGCCTGTGTACGTCTTTATGAAAAATTGGATAATTAGTCGTTTTTACTGGAAATGAAATTTTTTTAAAAATCGTCAATTTTTTGTTGAACACGATAAACTAAATATTTTTGTCAAAATTTTCGTTATTTTGGCAGTTTATTTGGTTTCAATATTTTGTTAATATTTTGTTGAATTAAACGTTTTTGGATAATTTCAAAATTTTTGATATTTTTGCAGTATATTTGGTTTTTGACGGAATTGTCAGCGAAATTTACGATTGGAACGACAAATATTTGCTTGTGAAGAGACTTTCTAAAATATTTCTTGCTGGCAATGACACAATTTTTGGGATTATTCAAAAAAACTTTTAGTCGAACGTTTCGAACAAAATATCAAACTTTTTCAACAAAATTTTGTTTTTAGTTTTGAAATTCGTTGAGGAAACGCATGCGTCGAGGATCTGTGAATCATAATTTTTCTAGGACGTTCGTTCTCATAGGAATAAAAAAGTTTTCGCGATCAGTGTTTTTCGTCGACTCGAACTTTTTTATTCCGCTCGATCGAACGCTGTTCGCTTCACGCTCAAGAGCGATTTGCTTAATTATTTATTTCGTACCTCGATCAGACTGGGAGTAAAAGAAATGGAAAATATTCGTGAGCTCATCGGTGCGATTGTTTCCTGAACAGTGTCCAGCGCAAATGCATCTGGTTCTGCGTTTTTCGGAGTCAAAATGTCGGGTCGAAGGAAAACCGTTACTTGGGCAGGCACGAGACCTCGATTGTGCAATTTTATGCTCGTTGTGTAAGGTTTGTGAATGTTTACTCTCTCGAAATAGAGACATTTTTCGGTGCGTGAAAAAATTGTGTAAGTATCCACCTGCCAGAGAAATATTTAAAAAAAACGCTGTAAATTGAAATTTGAAAATTACTTCCTCGAGATGCTCAAGATGCACGATGCTCAAATCTTCCTCTATGAGGAACTATATTTATAATTTTGATTTCCTCATAGAGGAAGCTTTGAGCATCGTGCATCTTGAGCATCTTGAGGAAGCAATTTGCAAATTTCAATTTGCAGCGTTTTTTGTATTTTCATTTAAATTATGCAATTTCGACAATTTTTCTAGAAAGTAAAGAGAAAGTACAGACTTGTACACAATATCTTACAAAATTTGCAAAAATTAGAACGGTTGGACGATTTTTCAAAAAACTCTGATTTTCGTAAAATTCGAAAAATCATAAAATTTAAAACGTTCAACCGATATTTTCCAAATTCAATATCAACCTTCCTATTATGATACTCTATTTATAAAAAAAAAATTAGTAATAAATCTTAAAATTTGCGGAAGTTGAAGCGTCGACACCCTTTTTTTGAAAATTTCAAAATGCCGTAGAATTCGCATTTTTCTAGCAATTCAAACAAAATTATCAGAGAATGAAGAGCTTGTACAGATTAACATCTGTGCGAAAAGGGAGCCCTGTAGCTCAAACCGTTCTCGAGTTATGAACGTTTGAATTTTACAATGCCAGAACATACACACACACACACACACATCCGGACATTTTTTCTAGATATGATTTTTCGATGTTTTGGGATATTTTAAGCACATTGACATTGAAAACTGGAAAAAATAAATTTTCACCGTCACGTTTTTGCTTCCTCTATGAGGAAGCAGAAAATTTAAAATTTGAATGGGAAAACTCACCTCGTTTGGACATTGAAAATCTTGAATATCGTCGACGATATAACTTTCCGGAAATATTGCATCGAGCTCATCGAAGTCTATACTCGGTACGTGAGAATCGACCTTGAGAATGAGACTTTTGCCCAATTTGTTGTTCGGTAAACAATTATCGACCATAATGACGATTTTTTCTTCCAAATGACCCTCCGTTTCTGGATAACACTCGATCGACAAAGTTTTCATTTGACCAGTTTCGATCTTGCCCTCGATATCGGAAAGTGTGAAAGGTCCTAATCGCAATTGCGATAAACGATCGTGGCTAGATTGAAATTTTTTATTTTTCAATTCAATCGAGTTAAAAAATGGAGGAAGAGCGAGAGTTTTATTTTTATTACGATTTTGTGGTCCCTTTTTTCGTGGATATTGATCTTGGTGATTTCTCTCCTTTTTTTTTTCCACTCAGGTTCTCGAAACTCGCGTCAAAAATGAATGCATTTCTCGTTCGATATGTAATTGAAAAGTTTCCTGTATTTTCTACACTAAATTGTAACGTTTTCCGCCCGCAAATTGCCAGCGGCCCAAAATTTATTTCAGAATCCGGAATCAGCCGAAATCTGACCAGAAAAAACAGCATTTTTAAAAGATTATTCATCGCTCAATCATAATTAGAACGAATAATTAAATTTAACCCTTAATGGTCACACGGGGATAATTTTACCCCAGCCGCTTTCGACCGACGATACGTAATAGAAATTTTGCGAAAATGGGACTTTTGACACTCTCTATCGGTAGTTTGAACCTTCTAGTAGGGAGCCTCGTCGTTATTATTTGAAAGGGCTCGTTAGTTCAGTTTTGGAAGCCGTAGGAAGCGGACGGTGCAAAACCTGGGGTGTACTTTTTGGAACGGTCGCTAATTTAACCAGTCCCACCTGAAAGCATGCTATTTCAGACTTATGAAACGATTTTTTTTTTTTTTAATTGAAAATTACAATTTCTGCATCATTTTTTGTAAAAAAAAAGTCATTTTTGCAGAATTTTTTTTTTCGACATTTTTTTAATATTAAAAATTGTACGAATTGAATACAATCATCGTGGTCGTTACTCAAGGGTTGAAAATACATTGTAGTATTTTTATTTTATTTTTTTTTAACGATTTTTCAATTATTTATCGTCTTCCAAAGTGAGTGGGGTTGATAACTCCCCGAATGAGTGTTACGTCACAATCTGGAGGTGTGACTATTAAGGGTTAAAATAATATCAAAGCTGAAGCAATTACTTGGCATAATGTGACGTTATCGATAAGGTCAAAGGGAATTGAGCAATTATCGTTGCACTGTTGTTAACGTCGATGAGATTGCATCGTAAAATTGGAAACTCTTGCAGATCTATTTCTGATTTTGCGGTGAAAGTCACCTGTCGCGAGATTTCATTGATTAAAATTCTCCAATTAGTGCATTCGTTATCGTCGATTTAATTGATTGACGAACCAATAGAAACATTGTTTATATTTACATGGATCGTTGCAATTTTTGCTGGAACTAAATTTCCTGTTGTAGGCGAGACCTGAAAATCTTCCATCAAATTTTTTCGAACTTCTTGGCTCAGCTCGGTCGTGAATTTTTCATTATCTTGAAATTCAATCCTTCAAAAAAATATACAAGAATTTTCTCGTTTTCACATTTATAAATTTATTTGCAACTTTTATTTTTCTTCACTGTTAATAGGATTTTAATAATTCATCGACTTACACGAATTTGACGTCGTGTTCTCCTCGATTCTTGAGCTCGAACGATTGATTCGTTGTCGAATCAACTCTCACGGTTCCCATGTTAATCGGATTTGCTAAATTAACGTCTACGGCGACGTCGTAAGTTTCACCAATCACTGTTATCGTTTCTGTGAACAAATGGTCCTTCGACTCGTCCGTTTCGTTCATAAATACACCAAAGTTCAATGTTATTTTTTCCATCACTCCAATCTGCCCATGAAATTACGAAAATTTTTAATTAATCGATCGACTTTTCGGATTTTTTATATTTCGACGATTCACAATCGAATTTCTTTTTTTTTTTCTTGAGCAATATTCGGTCAGGGCAATGAAACGTTTTTTTTTTTGGATCCAAATACAAAATCGGTACGAAAATTGTCATGATTTTTGAAATTTAACAAACAATCAATAGAAAATTTATTTTTCGTTGGAGCTCAACGACGTTGCCAACTTTTGTGTCATCGACACTTTATAGTGATTGTCGTTTTGATAAACAATCAGTTGTTACAAGTTTTGACCAATTTTGTGCGTTCACCTGGTTCGCTAGAAAAGTAAAAATAACGTCCGTCTCCGTACGAGCTTCCGTCCAGCCTTTCGATGGCACAAATTTAATTCGATCTTCGATCGGAACGAGTGGTATAATTTTCCAATATATCGGTATCGTCGAATTATTGTGAATTTTGACAATTTGACTGGTTGCTCTGTACATCAAAGCACGACCGAATGTTACATTTTTTCCTTCCACTTGCACGTCCAGTTTTGTGCCATTACTTCGTAACTAACGAATGTACGAAAAATTATCGAATTGTTGAAGTTTTTTAGAAATTTTAAAATTTTTGAAAAATTACTTTTATGATTCCCACGCGAGGATTGTTCTTCACCAGCAGATATAAACGATCCTCGTTAGTTCCAAGTTTTGTGACCCCTGCTGTCACCTCTATCGTTCCAAACTCGTCCGGCTAAAAAAATGCATTTTTTTGAAAATTCGAAAAATCGTCACAATTTCTTTGATTTTTTGGTTTTTTTTTTTTCGACCTTGATGAACAGTTGCTTGGGCTTGATGGCAAATATTTTTGAATCGTCCACCATGAGCGTGGCTTCCAGTTCCACATTCGCTTGCGAGTCGTTCCATATTTTGAATAATGTTTTTTTACGATGGACCCTTATCCATGAAAACCAAATTTATGTCAAAATGTATTTTTTTCTTTTTATTTTTGTTCACGGAAATTATGAAATTCCGGATCAAGATTGTTGTCGATTTGGTATTTTTTTTTTTACGTACTTATCATCCTTGCCTGTCAAAATTAAACATCCAAAATCGAAGGTCTGAGTGTCCTCGAAAAATGCTGGATCTGCCAGTTCATTTTTCTTCAATCGTCTCACCTTGAAATTTATTTAAAAAAATTATTATTTATTACGTATTTTTTGGAATTATTGCATTAAAAAAAGTACCTTTTTGAAAATTCGAGACGGTGTCATGTCGACCTGAGGAATTGCACCTGATCCGGTGGCTTTTATTTTGAAGAAACGATTATCGGAATTCAGAATTCCTAATTGGTATTCCTCTTCGAAATAATGAGTATTTTTTGGACTGAAATAAATTTTGAATTTTCGGCTTTTGTGCGGCTGTAAAACGATCCTTGGCTCGAGAAATTCTTCCGAAATATTTGGCCAGTTCGAGTGATCGATTTCTAAAGATTCAGGCGTTTGCGGTTTCAGGGCAAATAAATCGAATATTTGGCTCTGTTGCCGCGTTTCTTCCATCCTTCGAGGTGGAAGACTCTTTGGCAATGCTACTGAATACATTTGAGATCCAAGGTCATGCTCATTTTCAACTAGGAACTTTGGAGCTGGAAGGAAATTGTTGATTTTTGTGAAGAAACGATCGACATTATGTAAAAATTTAGTGCAGTGCAAAAATTAATTTATTACTAACTTTTGTCTTTGAGTGATTCTTTCATTTTTGCTATTTCGGCGATGATCGTTTCAGAAATCTGGGGATTATCGCTTTTGACGTGCCAGGTCAAAAATTTTTGGGCCTCACCAATCTTTAGTCGAGAGTAAAAAAGTTGGTTAAAAATTCTCTCGGTAATTAACCCTTAATTGTCACACCTCCAGAATGTCACGTAATAGTCATTCGGGGTGTTATCAACCCCACTCACTTTGGAAGACGATAAATAGTTGAAAAATTGTAAAAAAAAATAAAATAAAAATACTACAATGTATTTTCAACCCTTGAGTAACGACCATGATGATTGTATTTAATTCGTGCAATTTTTAATATTAAAAAAATGTCGAAAATAAAAATTCTGCAAAAATGACTTTTTTTTTACAAAAAATGATGCAGAAATTGTAATTTTCAATTTAAAAAAAAAAATCGTTTCATAAGTCTGAAATAACATGCTTCCAGGTGGGGCTGGTTAAATTAGCGACCGTTCCAAAAAGTATACCCGAGGTTTTACACCGTCCACTTCCTATGGCTTCCAAAACTGAACTAACGAGCCCTTTCAAAAAATAACGATGAGGCTCCCTACTAGAAGGTTCAAACTACCGACAGAGGATGTCATAAGTCGCATTTTCTCAAAATTTCTATTACGTATCGTCGGTCGAAAGCGGCTGGGGTAAAATTAACCCCTTGTGGCAATTAAGAGTTAATGTGACGAAAAAATTAATATTTGGTTTCAACTCACAAGTTTTTCTCTCCCAATTTCTTTGACTTTTGTGTTTTTTGGTAACTTGGATGATCGAGTTTCCTGAATTGAATTTTCGAATGACAGGATTAATAAAAAGCGATTAATTGTAAAATTGCCAAGGGAGTGTATTTGGGTTTTTTAATTACCGTCATTTTTTTATTTGGATCCCAATTTTGTAGAACTGACAAAATTGACTGTAGGCTCGTGGAATAAGATTCGATCTCATCGATAATATTCTGAATCTCTCTAGGTCGTGCTGCAATTACTAAAGAAAAAAAAATTCAGCACACAAGTTTTTTGGAGATATTTAAAATTTTTTCCACTTACTTTTCAAAAGTTCGTTCTTCTCGCTTTTATTTTTAAATAATTCCGGAGTCACGGATCGTTCGTTGGTCTGTTCTGCTTTCGAGATTATTCCAGTTTTGCTCTTTGTCGAATTTTTCAATCCCTTATGCGACTTTGATTCACGTTGTTTTAACTTTGGATTTGAAATTATTGTTGAAACAAATTTTTGAAAAAATTGAGAATATTCGAAAAAAAAATGTTTGCCTCACTTTTTTTTCCTTTCTCATTTCTGACAAGCGTTCCAAAAATTGTGCTCGTGCGTTCAGTGCATTTTTGCTTCTTACACGAACGATCTTTTCACGATACAATTGTTTTTCCGAATCTGATAAATTGTCAAATTCGGACACTGACATTTCGTCGATTTCGAATAATCTTTTCCAACTTTCGTCCATCGATTCTGCTCGATCGTTCGGTGCTACAGAATCCTTCGATTCGTAAGAGTCGAAAGATTTATTAAACGATACGAAAATCGGGTTTTCAACGTTTCCGATAAATTGTAACAAAGCCAACAGCGATTCTATTTCGTTGAAAATGAAACGATTTTTCAGACTTTGGACGACGAACCCTTGTTCGAAATCTTCCATTGATAATCTGTAATATTTATTTTGTCATTTGTGTGATTTATTCAGTTATTACCAACGAACACTAATAATTGTAAATATTTAAGGGATCATTGGTTATTGGACTGAAAAAAAAAAACAAAATTTCGAAAATAATGGACGAATGAAAAAAAATCGAAAAAAAAGTTTTTCATTTTTTTGCATGCACATTCAAGACTGGAAATGAAATTTTGTTTTAAAAATCGTCAATATTTTGTTGAACTAAACATTTTTGGATAATTTCAAAATTTTTGATATTTTGGCAGTATATTTGGTTTTTGACGAAATTGTCAGCGAAATTTACGATTCGAACGACAAATATTTGCTTCCGAAGAGACTTTCTAAAATATTTCTTGCTGCAATGACAAAAATTTTGGGATTATTGAAAAAAACGTTTAGTCGAACGTATTCGAACGAAATTTGAGTTTGAAAAATCGACGTCACCACAAAAACATTTTTTTTTTTTTTTTTAGTAACTCTGTCAAATGTCCTCTGTCAAGTGTACTTGAAAAAAAAAGTTCGATGTTTTTGATGGAGAAAAAAATTGTGACATTACGTTTTAATGGGAAAACAGAAAAGCACGAAAAAAGATTTTGTACCTTTGGCCCAAAAGTTCGACGAGCATTTGCAAATCGATGGCTAGAAATGTTTCCTGAATTTTCGAACGGTTAGTTCGAGAACTTTTCTCACTCTCCCTCGTGCTAACTTTACCCCCTCGAGGTGTTTCTCGTGCACTCACAGTTTCGCCTTTATTCTCGTGGCTGTTTTCAATCGTCTCGATTTTGTATTCGTAACGAGTCAGAGAATCAAGAGCATTTAAATCTTCGATCGACGAAATGTCCTTTTGATCGTCAGATTTTTTATACGTCGACAATAATTGTCGATACTTTGAGTCAATAATTTCTCGGAATTTAGCTGATAAAATTGTATTTCCGAGAGCAATCATTTCTGTTATTGCGGTATTTAAATTTAGTAAAGGGATTCCAAGGACGCGAGATATTTTACAAGCGACTTGCTGATAATCTGAAAGCAAAGAAAAAATAATTTATTTGATAAAAATTTGATGGAGAATTGATACATCGAAAAAAATCTTTCGAAGGGTGAGGAAAAAAAATTTTCGAGATGCACGATGCTCAAAGCTTCCTCTATGACGAACTATATTTTTCATCTTGGCTTCCTCATAGAGGAAGCTTTGAACATCGTGCATCTTGAGCATCTTGAGGAAGCAATTTGCAAATTTCAATTTGCAGCGTTTTTTGTATTTCCATTTAAATTTTATTGTTTCGACAACTTTTCTAGAAAGTAAAGAGGAAGTACAGACTTATACACAATATTTTTCAAAATTTGCAAAAGTGAGAGCGGTTGGACGATTTTTCAAAAAATTCATATTTTCGTAAAATTCGAAAAATCATAAAATTTAAAACGTTCAACCGATATTTTCCAAATTCAATATCAACCTTCCTATTATGATACTCTATTTATAAAAAAAAAAATTAGTAGTAAATCTTAAAAGTTGCGGAAGTTAGAGCATCGACACCCTTTTTTTGAAAATTTCAAAATCCCGTAGAATTCGTATTTTTTTAGCCATTCCAACAAAATTTTTAGAGAATGAAGAGCTTGTACTGATTAAAATCTGTGCAAAACGGGAGCACTGTAGCTCAAACCGTTCTCGAGTTATAAACGTTTGAACTTTACAGTGCCAGAACATACAGACACACACACACATCCGGACATTTTTTCTAGATATGATTTTTCGATGTTTTGGAACATTTTACACACATTGACATTGAAAACTGGACAAAAAAATTCCAGCAAAAAATCTTGGCAACTTATTCATGTTCTTAGTGATGTTGATGCGATAACGAACCAGTAAATGTTGGTCCATGCAATATGATGCAAATCTTCGCTCTCTTTGGTAATGACGACAATTGCATTTCTTCGGGCTGCGTTTTTGCTGTCTCGAGTGCATCGAAAACCTCTTTTACAGGATCTTTCATATTATCACGAAAATCTGGTTGTTTGTGTAGTTCATCGATGAAAGCTTGGGAGCGAATAAGTCAATGAGGATAGTCAATTTTTTAACGTTACTGAGGCGAGAGTGTTCCCTTAAATAGCAATCGTGTAAATTGATAAATCGGATTTCTCACTGTGAAGAAGACTTTCTATTTCATCAGGATCGTCCTCTGCATTACGAGCTCGAAAAATATCGAATTCACTGGACATTACAGTCGATAAATTCTGCTCGGATGATGCAGCAGTGTAGGATCGAGCTTGTGCTAATTTTTTCGAAGATTTTCGAGATTTCGAACTCTTTGATAATCGAGAAATCGACGATCCTTCCACTGCGATTATTTTTTTATCGTCTCCTGAATAATCCTCTCGATCTATCATGTCTTCGTTGTCATTTAATTGTTCCGGGCTGTGGCGATGTGTCGTCAAAGCTATTTTCATTTCATCGACCAGGGCGTTGTAAAAATCGAATAATTGCTGGGGCAGAGTGGCTGGTGGACTTTGATGTGGTAACAAAATTTCTTGGACCTGATAATAATGCGTCAGCACTCGAATTAATCGATCTTCTTGAGACACCAGCCTTTGGAGAAAAAAAAAACAATCAAATCCTGTTCTAATGAACAATCGCGATTGATTAGCACAGAATGCAAATAAATCGTAAAATTGATTGAACAATTATAAAGACGAAATATATCGCTGCAGGCAGTTTTTTTTTGCCCAAAAAAAAAGAAGCGGTTTCGTATCCAAGCGAATGGGCTTTGAAATGAAATTACTTGTCCAAATGTCGTCAATACAATTCAACATACCCAAACAAACCCAAACAAACCCAAACAAACCGAAACAAACCCACACAAACGAATGGGTTTTGAAATGAAATTACTTGTCCAAATGTTGCCAATACAATTCGACTGCTTTTTGTCCCGTGTTTTCAAACAAACTCAAACAAACCGAAACAAACCGAAACAAACCCAAACAAACGAATGGGTTTTGAAATGAAATTACTTGTCCAAATGTGGCCAATACAATTCGACGGCTGTTTGTCCCGTGTTTTCAAAACAAACCCAAACAAACCGAAACAAACCCAAGCAAACCGAAACAAACTCAAACAAACCGAAACAAACCCAAACAAACGAATGGGTTTTGAAATGAAATTACTTGTCCAAATGTTGCCAATACAATTCGACTGCTTTTTGTCCCGTGTTTTCAACAGTAAAAATTCGTCCCTCTGGCCTCGAGTGTGGCAACACAGAACCGAATTGAACGGAGGGTTGTGAAATTTTGATTTTGTGTTCGATCCCACGTCCTTTGAGTAGAACGATCATTGGTTCGAGACCAGTGTGAATTTTAATCGTCACTTGACTTTCCACAGCGCCCTAAAAAGCTCGAAGCATTTGAATCAACAATAACAAATCAATTTGTTTATTAATGAATATAAATAATTAAAAATTTGAATAGAATTTACGGATTTTCGGGGTTGAAAATAAATTTTCACGCGGCCGGATTGTCCGGGTGAGAAAATATCGGAATTGTCGTGCAAGTAAAATGGTCCTCCTGATTGATTACGTCGAGCTGGAGGTAATTTCGCTTCCCACTCACAATCTATCAGACCTCTGGAAATATAACGTCTCACTTAAGGAGGTTGACTACATACGACAATATGATAAGAATTTAATAAAATTTGGTGATAAAATTCTTTAGCATCAAATACGATGACACCATTTTTTTTCAAATTTTTCGTCTACATACTTTTCGAATAATTGGAGTTTACAATGTGCAAAAGATATACCTATATATATCTGAATCCTACGCTTATGCATGTAAACTCTAGTGTTCTCAATTACTCGAAAACTATGTAGAAGAAAAATCTTAAAAAATTTGTATATTCATATTTAACACTAAAGAATATACTCACCAAATTTCATTAAATTCTAATCATTTCGAATTTTCCTATGCTTTTAAAATGGCAACATTGTAATGCGTGCAGCCACCCTCCTTAACGTCTTTATTCTATTTTTGGGATACTCATCACTTTGTTTTCTCGTACTCACTCGTTTTTAATTTGTAAGTATGTCAACATGCATTCTCCAATTAAAACATCTTTGAAATTAACGGTTTGGGGATTTAGGGCAAGCAGGGGAACAGTCGCCGTTGCCGTTATCGTAATTGGTATCGTGAATCCATTAATTACCTATTTTTTTAAATAATTAGTAATAATTTAATTATTAATAACTTTTTTTTTTGCCGGACTGGAAAAACAGGGGAATCGTGGGGGGCATGTAATTGATTCTGAAAAAATGGATCTACAGTGGAATTAATAAAAATGAAAATAAAAATTTTTAAATAAAAAAATATTAACCGAATTATTGCCTCGTTACCTCGAGATAAAACGTTCGCTTAATCGACGCTGATTTTTCCAGAGGCTTCAACTTGACAGGGTTCATTGAAACCTGAAGATCGATAAATTCCCCAGGCGTTAAAACATTCTGGTCTCTGAAACGAATGTCGATTCCTTGTTTACTCAAAGCATCCGATTTGTCCGATTTTTTCAAACGGATTCGCGCATTCCTCGAGCCATAATTGTAAACACGCGTCAAAGCATTCGACGTCTGGCCAACGACCACGTAGCCTAGATCTGTGTGAGAAATCACGAGGGACTTGGTAAAAATGACTAAAGACGAAAAAATCGTTTTTATTGGTGAGAAATAATTTCCACTAATAAAAATTAATTGAATTATTAATTATTTAATTTTATTATTAAAAATAATTTATTAGCGGGCGAATAATTTGGTAGTTGCTGTGACTATTTACCCAGAACGTATTCGGGCGCGAAAAGATACGGAATTGCCCAATCGTCTCTTCTTCTCACGTTCCGTGGCTCGGCGTAGAATTTAGCTTTTTGCAAAAACGCCGCTGCTATCGACCTTTCAATCGCCATCTCAATGTCCATTTTACTCGGTAATGTGTTGTCGTTCACAACCATTTCCCATCCATTCTCATTCACCTTTTATCGTAAATACATTAAACTTGCGTCACTCCAACGAGTTTACTTAATTAACCCTTAATGGTCACTTGGGGTTGATTTTACCCCAGCCGCTCTCGACCGACGATACGTAATAGAAATTTTGACAAAATGGGACTTATGACTCCCTCTATCGGTAGTTTGAACCTTCTAGTAAGGAGCCTCGTCGTTATTATTCGAAAGGGCTCGTTAGTTCAGTTTTGGAAGCCGTAGGAAGCGGACTGTGTAAAACCTGGGGCATACTTTTTGGAACGGTCGCTAATTTAACCAGTCCCACCTGAAAGCATGCTTTTTCAGACTTGTGAAACGATTTTTTTTTTTTTTAATTGAAAATTACAATTTCTGCATCATTTTTTGTAAAAAAAAGTCATTTTTGCAGAATTTTTTTTTTCGACATTTTTTTTATATTGAAAATTGCACGAATTAAATACAATCATCGTGGTCGTTACTCAAGGGTTGAAAATACATTGTAGTATTTTTATTTTATTTTTTTTTTTACGATTTTTCAACTATTTATCGCGTTCCAAAGTGAGTGGGGTTGATAACACCCCCAATGACTATATTACGTCACAATCTGGAGGTGTGACTATTAAGGGTTAAAGACTGAGCTCGGGCGAATATTTACGTAAGTACGTTCGAAGGAATGGACCAACGATTGGACAGCCTCGTAACCAAATTCGACAGGATGATCGTTGAAAATATTTTTCCTCGGTAACGAGACGTAAACTTGAGAAATCACGGCTCTTCCTTCAACCACAATGGAAACAGGATTCTCATATTCGACGCAGAGAAAAATTGCTTCGGAAAAAACTCCCGGAACGAAAGGACGCGAAATAATTTCCATCTCGATCGTCGATTGAGCTCCAATGATTCTCGACGTGGGTCGAATTTCGAGAAACTCGTTTTGCTTCTTCGTTAGTTTCATCTCGTAAAAAATATCTATTTTACTTAAATTTTGCAGTTTCAATGTTTCTCGCGTACTTTCGCGAATGATCTGAAAAAAAGTGATTGAAATTTTCATGCTCGTCATTATTTGCATTCGTTAACTCAATTCGAACGATACTGAAGTTTGCATCGTTGGAAAAGAACGAAATTTTTTTTTTTTTTCATTCATTATTTTGATAATTGATGCATTTTTTTCAAATTTTTTAAGTCAATTCGGTTTTCGAATACCCAAGAAGTTTTCGCGACTATTTTTGAAAAAAACTGCATGAAAATTTTGCGCTCTGCTTTAAAAAATAATCAGTTTTCGTTGCATTTCAACGATGCGAACTTCATCATCGTCAATTCGAACGTTTTTCCAAACAATTTGCTTAACCTGTTCCCCAAAGTCGATTCGATCTTTGTCCAATTGAAATTTCACTCTGTCAGCCGCGCCCGAAATTTGTATAGTTTCTTTAGGGCCTCCAGCTATATCGCACACAGCGATCGCTCGTAGCTCGAGAATCTCGTTGGAATGAAAACCGAAGGAAACGTGAGCCGAGGAGTGCGCCGGAACGATACCCTCGCAAGGGACGATCGAACAGATTCGATTTATCGAATCGATCACCGGAGGAATAGGGCTCAGACTTTTAAGCGCCGTTGTCTCAGTTTCCTCGGGAAATGAACCGGCAGTGACAATACTCAGAAGTAGATTTTTCGTTTGGGCTAAAAATTCCGTCTCCTCGAGCTCGTCTCTCGTAATTATTTCCATTGGAGCTTTCTCGTTCGTCGAATTGTCACTCCATTCATCGATACTTATCGATATGCTTTCTTCGATCCATACAAATTTGTAGGAGATATCGAATGGTCCCTTGTTTTTTAATAATACATTTTCGACCACGCTGCAAGCCAGTGGACAGTTGAAACGAATCTCTTTTGGCAAATGAGCGATGTTTGGGAAGTTGACACTTCCCAGGCACTTGATTCTGTCCTGCTCGGTGGCAATTGCAATAATCAAGGATTTCTGGACACAGATATTGATTGAAACAATTGTGAAATGTGTTTTTTCAATTGCTTACACTTTTTGGATCTTCCTCGTAATCGAGCTTTAGGAAATCTTGAAAATTAACTGAATAACGTTTTTCTCTGTGCTCTTGCTGCGGAGAAAAAAATAATCGCATTCGACTTTCCGCATGTTTGGGCAATATGATTTTTAGATTTTGTAGCTGCTCCTCTTTTTCGTTGAGAATACCGAACGGAGGGTCGATACTCATGTGTGCATTCAGATCCAGTCCTGATCTATTTACTGCTGAAAATTCCTCGATGCTCAGAGACTTGCTTTGATTTCTTATCATATCGAGACGAAACAAGAGCTCTTCTCTGCTGAAGGAAATCAATGGCTTGACGATCGTTGCTTCAAATGTTCCGTTACCGATTATTTCACGTTTCCCTTGCCCATCGACGTAACAATGAAGCCACCATTCTTCCGAAACTGGACCCGATCTTTTTTCATCGAGAAAATCAAAATCTTCGTTAAGGGAACTCACAGTTTCGACTAAAGCTTGAAATCGGTACGAAGATGAAAAAAAAAAACAAACGCTGCAAATTTAAAATTGTAAATTTCTTCCTCAAGATGCTCTAGATTCACGATCCTCGAATCTTCCTCTATGAGGAACTATATTTTTCATTTTGGCTTCCTCATAGAGGAAGCTTTGAACATCGTGCATCTTGAGCATTTTGAGAAAGCAATTTGCAGCGTTTTTTGTATTTGCATTTAAATTATACAATTTCGACAACTTTTCTAGAAAGTAAAGAGGAAGTACGGACTCATACACAATATCTTGGAAAATTTGCAAAAATTAAAGCGGTTAGACGATTTTTTGAAAAACTCAGATTTTCGTAATATTCGAAAAATCATAAAATTTAAACCGTTCCACCGATATTTTCCAAATTCAATACCAATCTTCTCATTATGATTCTCTATTTATAAAAAAAAAAATTAGTAATAAATCTTAGAATTTGCGGAAACTAGAGCGTCGACAGCCTTTTTTTGAAAATTTCAAAATGCCCTAGAATTCGTATTTTTCTAGCAATTCCAACAAAATTATCAGAGAACGAAGAGCTTGTATAGACTAAGATCTGTGCAAAACCGGAGCACTGTAGCTCGAACCGTTCTCGAGTTATGAACGTTTGAATTTTACAGTGCACAGAACATACACACACACACCCACATCCGGACATTTTTTCTAGATATGATTTTTTAATATTTTGGAACATTTTAAGCACAAAATTTAATCAGATTTTTTTTTTTTTTTTAAATGAGCTCAAAAGGCGGTGATCAAATTCGTCTTTTCGTTTCACTGTTTTTTTTAATCAAATGTTTATTTTTTATTTTTAATGAAATCTCAGTACTTCGAGTAACTAATGTCTCGTTCGTTTTTGTCTACTCACGTATCTGATGGAACGTGTTTGCAAAACACTGTTTGAGTACTTCGGGCCGGAATTTCGAAGACGAATGGCTCGATGGAAAATTTGTCACTGTGGAAAAATAAAGTGATAAGTAAACAATAATTTCAAATTCGAATGAATTTAAAAAGGTTGGACCGCACAATGCAATTGCCAGCTCACCATATCGGAGCTTGCAGTTGTCCTCCTTGCATTTTTATTTCCGGAGTGTTGTAAAAAATGAGTTTTAGCAGTCGAGATCCCTGATTAGTGAGTTCGATCGGAATGCTCGTGTCTCGACGACTAAAAACAAGAAATGTTCAATAATTGATATAATTATGACGAACATCAATTTTCTTAGAGTTCATTACGAAAAAAAAAAAAAAAAAAAAAAAAAACACAATTGATAAAACAATTTTATTTCGTTGATCATACCCGAAGACAGAACCCATTTGGAACGTTGGAAAAATTTGAGGATTGTACTCGATGCATGATCCGGCACCGGACGCGTTCAGAGCGACGATAATTGTGCGACTATTTGGTATCGTGATGACAATTTTGTCACTGTGTTTTCCAATATCCCGAAGAAAAATCGTTACTCGAAGATCGATCGATTGACCAGGATTGAGGTCACCGCAAGTTGGTGAAAATCTCCATGAGGAATGCTTGCTACTCTTTATAGTTTTTGGCATATCGTTAGCTCAATCAATCGAAATTACAATTAGTTTTATCCTTTTTTTTTAATATTGAGGAAGTTGAGTACCTATGAATGTTGTTAATGATAATTGTTCAATAAATAGCTTCTTAATCGTCGCGAAATTTGTACACGACCTTCTGAATACTTCATGCAAAAACATACCAAATTTTGAAAATTCTATCATCGTTACTCTAACCACCTTAAGGGTTGAAATAAAAAATGATAAGAAAGTTCTGAAAATTTA
Organism: Hyposoter dolosus; assembly: GCA_963921915.1. Classification (NCBI taxonomy): domain Eukaryota; kingdom Metazoa; phylum Arthropoda; class Insecta; order Hymenoptera; family Ichneumonidae; genus Hyposoter; species Hyposoter dolosus. The sequence continues at coordinate 3,427,226 of OY998133.1, forward strand.
GTATTTTTTTGTACGAAGTATTTAAGAGGTCGTGTGAAAAATTTCACGACGATTAGGAAGCTCGTTATTAAAAAATTAACATTTTGTTAAGAAAAATTTTTTAAACAAATACAAAAAATATTTAGCAATAAACTTCGTTTTGTTTCCGTTGCTTTCAGTATATTGTAGATATTTAAAAATTGAGAGGTCAAAAAAAAAACTTATCACAAAGTTGTACCAGTTTCCATAAGACTGTGTTTGACTACGTTTAATTTATTAATGTTAATTGTTCGATAACGAGCTTCCTAATGGTCGTGAAATTTCGAAACGATCTCTTAAATATTTCATACAAAAATATACCAAATTTTCAGATTTTTCTTATCATTTGCGATTTGGGACTCAACATCCTTAAGAGATTAAGCAGAATAAATAAATTATCAATTTTTTTTTGTACCAGCGAAGCTTCGAATTGGGTCGGTACAGGTGAATCGTTCGTGAGATTCAGCATCAGTGTCTTTTCTTGTAACAGATCGACGTCGCCAAAATCCAGAGCTGCAGGTTGAACCGTAACCACTGGACCTTGACCAGTGCAGGATATTGAGCAACAAGCAGTTGGCCCTTTTTCACCAAAAGTCAACATACTGCAAAAATACTCAAACACTTTTTAAATCGTTCATTGGACAAAATCTTGAATTTTTTTTTAATGGCAACCCTACAACGAGCTCGTGAACGACTCCAACGTTCTCTCCAGCAAGAAAACTAAATTTAGCAACGCAAAATTCGTTGATAAAATTTTTTTATAAAATTTTATTGTAAAAAATATTATTAAAAAAATAAAATGTTATTGAAAAAAAAAAACAATCTGCATACCTCAGAACACATTTTTGTTTCCCCATGGTTTTTGTCATGATTGAGAGTGAAATATTTTTCGATTGTCCAGGCGCCAAATATCCCTGATTAATGGACATTGAATACATCATTGTCGTTGAGTCCGATATCTGGTGAGACAATTATTTAAAGTAACTGGATCTTTTTCTTGATTAAATAATAAATACATGAAAGAAGTTGAGGTAATTATGCAGTTTGTTGACGTTTGTTTTCTGTATGGGTGTTGGTTTGCACGGGGGTCTCTGTTGGCCCCCTCTTTTCAAAAGTAAGTGTCGAAATATTTGAGATTTTCTCGAGTATTTTTGAAAACGTGAAAACGCCATAATTTATAGGAATTTATGGGAAATGTTAGCCTCCCCCCATGGAATATCACTCTTTGCAATGAGAGCAACGAGTTTCCGAAGAAAAAACAATTTTTTCATCGTTTTTTGGAAAAGCCTTCCAACTGCATAATTAGCAAAGTTAAATTTTTTTTACCGTTTGTGGTACAAGATAAAAATATCCTTCGACTTCCGAGACATTTTCGATTCTAAGATTTCGCGTGTATGGAATATTCATGAAACAAAAACGTATTGCGATCTCTGATGGTTTAACTATCATCGATGCTACGATACTCCGATAGGAAAGTGGCAGAGATACTGCCACCGAATCCGTGTCCCACATGTCGACTCGCAGTGACATTTTTCCTACTCGTGCCACATTGGGCGTTAAATCAATCTGTAAAATATTTCTATTTATCGTTGAAATTTCAGGAAAATGTATTTTCATTCATGGACTTTTCGTATCCATTCAAAAAAATCTTCTTGCACTTTTTTTTTTTTCGTTTGACTGATTGAATGAAAAAGATTAAGTGACTTTGTTGAATCACCTGGATCGTGAGCGACGATTGAGCTTGAACGATACCTTCGCATGGCCTTACGACGAATTCTCTAGGCGATGAAGGAAACGAGGGCTTTGTCGGTGATTCAACAAAATCTTGATGTGTTATGACAGCCTCGTTTCCATCGTCGGGTACAGTTATTCCAAACGTCACTGGCACTAGTGAATCATTGCGTATTGTTGCTTCTCGTCTTGACGTAAAACCTGTAAAAAAAAGAGACACTCGATCGTTCGGATACTCGGTCAAGGATGAAACTTTACATGGAAAACCCAATTTCCTTTGTTTTGGGGGGAAGTTTAACAAATTTGTTTGACATGTCAATAAAATATTTGATTTATTCAGAAAAAGCTGGTAAAATGTGGGAATGAAAATGGACAAATCTGGACGTCGTCCAAAAATAGTTTTGCTGAAAGTTTTTTTTTTTAAATATCGATTATTATTCGGTATTATTGGGCTCTCAGTGATTTTCATGATTTTAATGATTCTGTAATGGGCAACTACTTGCCTAGAGCCGTTGTTCCAAAATCCAATTCGGTTTTATCGAAATATAAACTCGGACAGATTACTCGACCTCTAAAAATGTTAATTTGGCTAATAAATTAAAATCGTTTGGCTAGTTAAGACAGAGGCAACCCTGTAACGGTAACCTGGGGTCAAAAACGACCCCAGGCGATTTTAAATCCCGCGCCCTTACTCCCTTCGTTCTCTCGTTTTTTTAAAAATCAATTTACTACATTTTTGACTAATTTTTTTACTTCAAGCAAAGTCACCAAAGGCTCACGTGATCCTGCATTAAAAAACGAAAAGAATGAGCCCAGGTTGAATCCTTTTCGTTAAATTTTACCGGAGATATGAATTTTTCAAAATTGGGGTCATTTATGACCCCAGGTTACCGGAATAGGTCAAAAAAAAATAAGGTTACCGTTCTAGGGTTAATTTTAAAGGACGTGAAAAAAAATAACTTTACTTAATGTACATGGTGACTAGTTGAAGACTTTCCTTCACGACGAATTCTACGCGTTCGACAAAATCGCCATTTTTATTTGACGAAAATGTAACATTTACGGAATTCAGTTGTCCTGGTCGTAGTTTTAAATGCTTTGGGGTAACCTTGATCGTACCACCGAAATCGGAACGCGTTGATCGATGAACCAACGTTCCAGGTACGAGTCCCTTATTCACACAAATCACCTATTGATTTTCAAAAATTTTGAAAAATGGATGTTTATCGTTGTAAGGGTTTGGAGATTGAGTAAAAAAAAAATATTTTTCAAGTCTTACTTCGTAGTGGTGAATCGAACACAAAAATATGTTTCCCACTTCGATAGTTGCTACGTTGAGCTTCAAAAGAGGACCGATCGAAAATCCACTCAAGCTGATGTTTTTTAAAATGGGGATGATTTATTTATGGATGAAAAAATTTCATGGTTATTATACGAACTTTGTGTTGGCAAAACGTTTCTTGCGGACAATGTTAATTTCAAAGGTTCACATTTCTCCAAAAGCCAAATTGTTGTCAATAAAGCGAAATTTTTTTGTTATTTTTTCACTTGAAAAGGAAAAAAATGATGATTTTTGGAAAATAAATTAGTCTGTGAAGATATTTTTGGAATATCGATTGTTTTGAGCTCTCTGGGTGGACGTAAGTCCTTCAGGAGGTTGTATGGCAACGGTCAAATCAAAATTTTTGTTTTCAGTTTTTCTTACATAATAAAAAAAATTTGGAAAAAATTTTACGACCGATTTTTTTGAAAAACTGAACAAAGCTTCTTCGATGTTACATGAAAATGTATGCAAAGTTTTAAGAGGCTTCATCATTTAGAATTCGAAATATTTAATGTTGAAAATTGAAACTTTTAACACACCCTCTTATGAGAAAATACTGAAAATTGTGATTTTTATAAATAAATATCTCGACTTCTACATGGTGAAACCTCTTGAAATTGCACGAGCTATGAGATATCACTATTTTCTTTGTGTGGTGCAAATTTAAAGGAATTCTATCGATGGAAATTTTGCATACAACGTCCTTGATGATATTTTATGGAATAATAATGGAGTACCTCAGAGATATTCTTTCTTCTCGTCCATTCACTTCCAGATAAGCCATCGTCGAAATCTCACCAATTTCGTTGGGTTCGAAAATGACCATGACATCCACTGAACTTTGTGGCCAAATTTCACCTTCCTACAAAACTTTTTCAATTGTTTAACTCTATTTTATAAACTAATTGAAAATCGAGATCGATCAAAATTACCATTGGAATGATGGAGAAATGATGATTATTGAATAAAAAATTTTCGCGAACGAGGGACGTTATCTCATCGGCGTATATTCTTTGGCATATAACTTCGTGAGCTCGAGGTGTGCAAATATTATAATGAACAAGATCCATGCATCGTTTTATTTCAAGATTGTTTATCGATTCGAAAATCGTCTTGTATCTGCAATGAAATAAAAATAATAAACGAGACTCAGAGTTTCGATGTTATCGATCGAAAAATTCGATGTGACTTTCTATGAATAAAAATTCATTTGGTGAGCAATTTATAATTGCATTTTGTGAAAATTAATCGAAATACTTTTCTTTCTGAGCTCTGTCAGTCTCTTCGTCCTTGAATCTCATCCATCGATACTTGACGATGTAATCGCTTCTATTGAATATTTTAAGACTCTTTGATGTCGATAATCCCATGTAAATTTTATCCTGCACTTTGACACTCCCCCTTTCGAGTCTGACATTGCAAATGATCGCAGAACATCGTACGCTGATGCGAACAACTTCACCTGAGCAAATAAAATCAATTTCTCAGTCAAAAATAAATCGCTGGACTTTGGAGTTAAATTCTTTGTTAATAATCATTCACCGGATTCGTATGTGAGGAAAATATTGTCTTCGAAAAATCCGGCTGTGTTGGATAAAAAATTCACTACGAACTGCACAGTTTCTTCTTCTTCTATAACGCCCTTGGAGGGTTCGATCCAAAAATACGAACTGCGAAATGCAGTTCTTCAAATGAATTCAATTGTCGACAACGTTTTTTTTTTTTTTTTTTTTTTACCCCTCGTTGACATACTGGGTCATTTTGACCCGGAATTTTTTTTCGCAACAATTTTGATACCCTCGAATGAGAAAATTTTTTTAGAAAGTCTCAAAAACTCGTGACAGGTGCATCAATTCAGCTCCGGGTCAAATTGACCCAGTGTGTCGATGCCGAGGCCAAAAAGTGCGTTACTCAGGAATACATTTTTTTTTTCATTATAAATTAATTTAAAAAATTTCATACCTCGATGTCATGATATTAAAAATCGCAGCACTATCGCCAAGATTACGAACAAGAAGAGATTTACTGGAGCATATTTTAACAGCAGTTTCTGGCACTAATATTAAATCCGGAAAATCGAGTATGGCTCGTGGACCAATCGCTATTATAGGTATCGTGAGAGTCTCACGATCCGTATTGAATTTAATGGTGTACTCGTAATCACTATTTTCTTCGGGAGTAAAATGAACATTGTACGTGATGAACATTCCCGGTGCAATTCGATTATTTAACGATGCTGTGATTCCTTTGTAATCGATGCTAAAGCTTGGATCAACCTCTGATGCCAATTTCAAATAATGCATAGTCTGGAAAATATTGGAAATTAATTACTTGCAATGAAAAATTGGAAAAAAAAAAAAATTTTTTTTTAAAAATGTAAGGCCTGGGAAAAAATGAGTAACAGTTTTGAAAATATAATTTGATTGCTCCAAAAGGAATTGTGAATGAAATATTCAAACCTTGCCAATGTTACGAATAGTTAATGAAACGTTGTAAACATTTGATGAAGCGTAACGTTGGAATATTATTATTTCCGGCACTACTTCGAAATCCTGATGATGTTTACGTTTGTCGAAAGTTCCTCGAGGGTACGTCGAGTGAATGTCTTTCGTTAATAATTCTATTCTCTCCTCTGTTGTCATTGATAATTGCTTCATGTATTCGGAAGGTGGTAGTGATACGATCTGCAAATTTTTCAATCGTCACTTATGGTTATAGTTTTTTGTATTTATTTATTATTAACATTTTATTTAATCTCATTTTGTCCAAAAATTTTTTCTCTTTTTTTTTCATTCGAAACGATTTTTAAACATTCACGAATTGATATTGATTAATTTTATTTATTAATTACTCATTATGTTCGGGGTACGTTTGTAGTTATTTTTATTTTCTTGATCGAAATAATTTTGATTTTTACAAATTTCGTAGTGAAACGATTTTTATAAATTTAGGAATTGATATTTATTACTTTTATTTATTAATTGCTCGTTATATTCGGGGTGAATAATTCAGAATTTAAAATAACCTCTGCTGGACGTTGGGGACGTTTGTACCCACTTTTATTTTCCTGATCGAAATCATTTTGATTTTCACAATCAAATTTCGTAGTGCCAGTACAAAAATGCATAAAATTATGCATTTTTCGTGGTCTACTGAGTAGTTTTTCATCTTTGCCACCATTTTCCATCTCTCACTGTTTTTACTTCACTTATTCATCGACGAAATTCAACGTGACATGCCTAGCTGAGCGTTTTTATTTTATTTTCTCATGGATGGAGCGATTGTCGAATTCACCAATTTATTAATAATTGTATCGGAACTAGTACATTTTGTATAAAAATCTTAAAGTTTCCAAATAATGTTATACTACCGGAAATTCAATGAAAATTGAATTTTCATTAAATTTTTTTTCCCCACATTTTTTTTATTTCCAGTCAATAATCCATACAAATATTTTTTTATTGTTTTATGAAAAAATCGTTGCGTTTTAACATTCGGAATATAAAATATTTCAAAACGTCGATTCAACGTTGCGTCTCAATATTTGAAATTATTTCGAAAAATGTTTCGATGGTCGTTTCAACAAGGCCTTTTGACACATAGACTAGGATGAATGGAGCGTGAATTGGGACAAGCTTGTCGAGCGGGACACTCCGGATTTGCGGTGCAAGTTCTCGGTGCCGTGTGAGCCAAATATTTGGTCGATTGGAACTTTGTTTTGCCACATGGAAGGCACGGTGGAGCGCAACAACGCGGAGGATGCGGAGGCGGAGGGCAACATGGCATTTGTGATACGCAGCAAGGATCAACGACCCCTTCGTACGAACAAATCCCTGGGCATGGACCCCGTGGACAACCGAAAGGTGGACATCTCACGTTACAGACTTCGGGCTCTGGTTTACTGATTTCAAGACATTTTATTTCTTTCATTTTAATAAATAAACAAATAATTTAGCAATTTAATCAATTAATTGAGAAAATTGTTTAAATTGTTGCCAATTTTTACTCTTATCGTTAGTTTTGATATTACTCAATGAACGAGAGTTTATTTTTCAGGCATCAAGGCTTTCAAAGCCTTCGGAAAAATGCCACGTTTAGTTTCAATCCAAGTTTTGCAAACGTTGCTGTTTGCACGAAGATTCGACGATGCAAACTGTAACGTTTGCGAAACATTGGCAATACGACATCCGGAAACCATCAAGTGTGGAACAAACTTTTAATTTTTCAATTTTTAATAATTTTTTCAAATAAATTTGCATTTTTTTTTTTTTTTACAACCAACAATTTTTTACTCACAGTCTATTTATTTCGCATATCAATTCTCTCATTTCGTCCATGTAATTACGTTGCGCTTGCTGCTTACAACGAACCATCGTTGCCAATTATTATTTCCCAAGCCTAAAAAATACTCGATAAATTAATCGTTGATACAAAAAATTTAAACACGCGTACCGAAACGTTGAAGAGTATGTTACGAAATATTCATGGCCTCCCAAGATTCTGTGAACACAATTTTGATAAAATGAACATCGTTCGTTTTGGTAATTAGGAAATTTATCAATTTGGTAAATTTATTCATTGGTCGACGTTTATTATTATTCGAAAATTAAAGAGTTTCGGTACAGTCGATACAATGTTGCCAAACCATGTTAAAAACTTATTTGTTTTTTTCAACAAAAAATTTTCAAAAACAAATTTTTATGCACAAAAATTTTCAAGATAATTAGAATTTAATAAAAAAAAAATTCGCACTTGATGTTGAAGAACGTTATCACGAAATTTTATCAATTTCTTAATATTTAGATATTTTTACCGAAACTCTTTAAAGTGGAAATTGAAAGAAAAACTTCCTCAGGGAAATAAAAGGATTGGAGTAAAATATTTTCTATATTTCTGGATAAACAATATGGTTCAAAAAACATATAAAAATAAAGGACAAAAAACAATTAAAAATCGTGTTGTATATAATTATTTTTCTTTTCTAAAATCCACTGTTGATTTATTGGCAAGGAATTGTTGGATTGAAGCTTCTGGCATGATTCGTTAAATAATATTGTGGAGGACCATTTTGCGTGTACATCGGTTTCCTAGCGAGATATTTGACGCCACCTATGATGATGGGTTCACAAAGATCACTGTGTTTTCGTGGATCATAAAATTGTTGATGGGCCATTTGGTTGGTGAAATATGCTGATTTTGGTGCGACACGATCATGATGATTTCCAGGATGAAAATGGTTGCAATGTTTTCCATGATTGTCATGATTATTTTGAGAATTTTGATGGTAAAATTGTGGCTGTTGATTCTGTGGATTGACGAATTGATTGTGGCCAGTGGGATTGCCCAAAGATTTTTGGTCGTTGACATTGCCAGGCTGTGTGCTCGATATCCCTTGAGGATTTCCATGAACATTAGAATTATTATTGGTCATCGCAATTGTTCCATTTTCTCTCTCAGCTGGGCTGCAATATTCACGATAATTGAATCTCGTTCTTTGGACCGGATACTCCGAAACGAAACCTTGATCCATTTTTTTCTGTCGCAAAATTTCACGGGGTGGTGGATTGTTCGGATTTCTTGCATTAGCTAGTCCATTCGCTGATGGAGTTTTCATCGATGGCTGCTGACAGTTGTAAGTTTCGTATTGATTGGTCGTTGCCATCTCTTCGGGATCTTGCACTCCGTTCAATGTCACAGGCTTCTCACGTTTTTTATTCAAATTCTCCAAATATTCGAGACCTTTACGATTTGCAGGATTCTTCAAAGCCTCCATCGCTTCTTTGATAGTTTCTGCATCTTGCAAACCATTGTTTTGCTTCTGCCTTCTAATGACCTCTTTGTAAATTCGAAGTTGCAGCAAACTCGAAGGGGCGATGCTTTTCACATTTTTACGATCATCGTTTTGGGTGTTTGCAGGAACTTCGGATTGGACTCGTTGCTCGTTCATGCATGGGTTTGTTTGTTGCTGATTGTAAACCGGATAACTGTGAGACGTTTGTTCATACTGGGCCAAAGCAACGTTGTTATTGTTGTTCGGGACGTAGGAATATTGTGGTTGTTGTTGGGAAATATTTGGAGCAGACATGTGACCGGAATTTTGATGCGGTTGTTGTGCAGCGTATTGACAATTCTCCTGCATAGAGAAATCTCGTTTTTATTAACCTTCAATAGTCACATCTCCAGATTCTGACGGAATAGTCATTGGGGGTGTTATCAACCCCACTCACTTTGGAAGGCGATAAATAGTTGAAAAATCGTAAAAAAAAAATAAAATAAAAATACTACAATGTATTTTCAACCCTTGAGTAACGACCATGATGATTGTATTTAGTTCGTGCAATTTTCAATATAAAAAAAATGTCGAAAAAAAAAAATCTGCAAAAATGACTTTTTTTTACAAAAAATGATGCAGAAATTGTAATTTTCAATTAAAAAGAAAAAAAATCGTTTCATGAGTCTGAAATAGCATGCTTTCAGGTGGGACTGATTAAATTAGCGACCGTTCCAAAAAGTATACCCGAGGTTTTTACACCGTCTGCTTCCTACGGCTTCCAAAACTGAACTAACGGGCCCTTTCAAATAATAACGACGAGGCTCCCTACTAGAAGGTTCAAACTACCGATAGAGGGTGTCACGAGTCCCATTTTTTCAAAATTTCTATTACGTATCGTCGGTCGAAAGCGGCTGGGGTAAAATTAACCCCATGTGACCATTAAAGGTTAATATTTATCAGTCTGTACACACGGAAAAGAAATCAAAGTTTTGTCTTACGTTCGATTGACAGTGCATCTGGTTCCCAGGCCAATTGTCGACGGGCTTCGGTTCAATGGGGATCGGTACTCGCAAATCAGCCTGACGCTCTGCTTGCATTTTTTCCCAAACTGCGTAAGGAATCCTCGGAGGTGTGATGTGCAACATCCACTCCGGTTTGCCATCCTCTTCGATCCTCGATATTCTTCGTTGGACTTTACGTCCTTCCAGTGACTTTCTTTCCTCAATAATCTCCGGATTCTCCAGTGCTTCGAGATACAACAATTGCTTTCTTTGCTCCGTCAGCAAAGCCTCGAACTGACGTCTCATTATATCATCCTTGACGCCCTGTTGTCTCATCGTTGCAACTAGTAATTCCTGATCTTTTATCATCCTCGGAGTAAATCTCAATGGCTTCTTTTTCGGTTGACTTTTTAAATAATTTTCCATTCTGACGTTGTTCGGTGGTTGCTGAACAATCTGATTGGGAATTTGGTCTCGTTGTTGATACATTTGTTGCTGACCAGCATTACCGTTTGTCGATACATTCGGATTCGCTATTTGTGGCAACGATTGGCTCATTTGCTCGTTGTTCATTTTTATTCGGTTATCAAATTGCTGAGACATTTGGCTTGGAACTCCGTTCTGTTGATAATAATATTGAGGCTGTAACGGTGGCTGCAAATGGCCTGATGAATTTTCATTCTGGTTTGCCATCCCCTGGGCTCCATTCGCACTTGGATAGTTCAGAGAATTTGGTGAATGATGACCGTAGGGCACATAAGGTCGATGAGGCGGTCGCTCAAGGAGAGAACTTTCCATCGTTTTGTTCGATGGGATCGTAGGTTGCGATTGATTCGCATGATTGTCCATCGGGTAAGGGTTTTGAAAAACTCGGGGCTCGCTCGAGCTGGATATGCTCTGATTTGGAATTGCTGAAATTTTGAAAAATTCCTTTTGATCTCTTTGTAAAAAAGATTTTTTTTTTTTTTTTTTGCAATTCGAACGAAATATTGACAATTTTTAGGCGAGATTTTTTGAATCGGTTGAAAAATTATTTTTACTTATTAAGGATGTTGAGTACCTAGGAAAGTTTTTAATGTTAATTGTTCAAATAGTTTCTTAATCGTCGGGAAATTTGTACACGACCTTCTGAATACTTTACATAAAAACATACCAAGTTTTAAGAATTCTATCATCATTGCTTTAACCACCTTGAGGGTCGAAATAAAAAATGATAAGAAAATTCTGAAAATTTAGTATCTCTTTGTATGAAGTATTTAAGAGATCGTGTAAAAATTTCAAGACGATTAAGAAGCTCGTTATTAAAAAAATAAACATTTTGTTAAGAACAATTTTTTAAACAAATACAAAAAATATTCATCAATAAACTCCGTTTTGTTTCCGTTGCTTTCAGTATATTGTAGATATTAAAAAATTAAGAGGTTGAAAAAAAAATTTATCGCAAAGTTATACCAGTTTCCATAAAACTACATTTGATTGCATTAAATTTATTAATGTTAATTGTTCAATAACGAGATTCCTAATGGTCGTGAAATTTTGACACGATGTCTTAAATAATTCATACAAAAATATACTAAATATTCAGGGTTTTCTTATCATTTGCGATTTGGGAGCCAATATCCTTAAGAATGAGGAACAATCGTTTGAATAAAATTTGACTGGACCTCGTGATAATTGTGCATTTTGAAAATCCTGGACTGCATCTCCCTGGCCAGAGTTAACGATTTGACGGGACGCGTTGACATTTTCGGAGGATGTTTGGATCGGCGAAGGATCGATTCTTCTTATCTTTTCAGCGGGAAAGCTTTTGAGACGCGGTGACGAAGCCGATCGATCGTTAGCGTTGAATCTCGTTTTTGGGGTCTCACGATAGACATTGCGTTGACCGAGATTACTCGCTTTTGAAACAACCCTCGTCACACTGGAGCCAAAGAAAATTGCATTCATAACTTTTCTCGTATTTTTACTGCACGAATAATAAAACGCGATTTACCTTTTCAACATTTTTTGTCCTCACGATTTTGATTATGTGCTTGCAATAAATGGCTTTGGAGTCTAAACGATCATTTGGTTATCGAGATTCAGAGGTTGTCACGGATTTTGTATGACAGGAGTGAAAAAAATAAAAATAATAAATGTTCGATCGAAATAAATGAATTTATGAGACTGCGAGGCTTCGTTCGCGTTGTCATGGCAACGCGATGTCTCGATCTTCCAAAAAATTAAACAACGATCCCACGAAATATTTTTAACGACTTTCGGAAAAAATATTTTCGCTCATATTTAATTTGAGAATAAAAAATCAACAACGATCGTAATTTTATGCTGACATTGTTACTTTTTATTGATAAAAATGTTTTTTGTTAACAAATTGGATGGCATTCAACAGATCGCTGGAGATTCATGTGCGGCGATCGAACCCCGTCCAGTTGTCACGGCACCGCGATGCCTTGTTCACATGTCTTGATTGGGAAAAAAAAATTATAATAAATAAAGAGAAAATACTTGATAATAAAAAAAGCGGTGCTCTTTTCGTTCGTGCTGACAACGACCAGGACGGGGCATGTAGCTCGACAGAATTTCTCCAAATTTTTTCACTCTTCCGAGGCTCAGTTCGTCGAGCATGGAACTGTAACAAAAATTTTACGTTTTCTCGTGATTATTAATATAAAAAAAAAAAAGCTGTAGAATTCTCGTAATTTTCACGATTTTCAAAATCATTTTCTTATTCGTGTTTCTAGGTTTTTTTTTAGGAGCTAAAAAAAATTATTAACCATGAAATTTACGGTTTTGGAAAAATTGGTAAACTCACCGATGTGTGGGCGACACGGTGAATCGACCGGTGGTGTTGGGGGTGGGGGTGGCAATACTGGAATTCGTTTGACTGTGCAAACCAAACATTTTTTTTGGGCTGGAGGTTGAGATTCTTCAAATCTTGCAGGAAATGTTGTGACTATCGCTTTTGGTGGACAGGGCATTGGGCAGCAGGGTGGATGAGATCCATTCGGCCGAAGATATACCTGAATGAACGTTTGGCTTTGTATTTTAAAAAAATTTTCGTTGAATTTATTCAATTTGATAAAAATTAATTTTTTGAAACGTTGTTGAAGGTTAATGGAATTTATTTCGCCATGAAAATTCATTTGTGCGAAACATGGGGAAAGGAAAAAAAATTCTGCGAGGAATTTTTAGACTTACGACAGTTTTTATGGGTCGCGGTCCAGCTTTCGTGGGATAAAATGGCCTGCAGCAAAGTTGAGACGGTTCGCAACTGCTTTTTGATTGGTCTTGGCAACGACAGCTTTGTGACGAATTATTAAAACCGTTTTCACTGCGGCCCGTTGAGCAACAACTGAGCGGGGTTAACAAAAATAAAATAAATTATTTATTAACTTTGTAGCAACATCGAAAAAGGAGGCGAGAAATAATCGAAACGCTGGAACTGACCTCATTGTGATTGAGGAATTTTCCTCTTATGAAAAATCGATCTCAACAATTTGATTTCTTCCTGTAAATTTTCCTCAACGCTTCCATAAACGATGTCGTATTTGTCATTGTTATCGTAGACGAAATTAAATAATTTTTTAAAAACAATATTTAGCCTGGAAGGGAATTTGGAAAAATTTGGAATTTGTTACTGAATGGCTCGTCGCGAGCTCGCGGTGAGAAACGATTTTCGTATTCTTATTGTTTCTTGTTAGCTGGAGGTTGCGACGGGATACCGATGGAAATCGATGCGTCAATGTTTCTTTGTTTTATCATCATTATTTGCAATGCCAGCCAGATTGCGAGTTACTTTTCAATCTTTATATTCTTAGGATGTTGAGTTCCAAATCGAAAATGATAAGAAAATTCGGAAAATTTGGTATGTTTTTGTATGAAGTATTTAAGAGATCGTGTCAAAATTTCACGACCATCAGGAAGCTCGTTATTGAACAATTAACATTAATAAATTAAATGTTGTCAAATGTAGTTTTATGGAAACTGGTATAACTTTGCGATAAGTTTTTTTTTTGACCTCTCAATTTTTTAATATCTACAACATACTGAAAAGCAACGGAAACAAAACGAAGTTTATTGCTAAATATTGGTTGTATTTGTTTAAAAAATTATTCTTATCAAAATGTTAATTTTTTAATAACGAGCTTCCTAATCGTCGTGAAATTTTTACACGACCTCTTAAATACTTCGTACAAAAAAATACTAAATTTTCAGAACTTTCTTATCATTTTTTATTTCAACCCTTAAGGTGGTTGGAGTAACGATGATAGAATTTTCAAAATTTGGTATGTTTTTGCATGAAGTATTCAGAAGGTCGTGTACAAATTTCGCTACGATTAAGAAGCTATTTATTGAACAATTAATATTAACAATTTTCATAGGTACTCAAAATCCTTAATACGAAAATTAATCGATATGAGGATTAAATTCAGAGACTTTGAAAAAATTATTAAAATTTCATTCAATCATCAACCCCACGTTCTCCAGCAGAACTTGAAGGAAAACCTTAAACTCTGAACCTTTTTATTATGAGATAAAAATATTAAGAATTGTCTCTATACTTTAGTCACTCCTGTGTGTGTCATAAACACTACAAAGCCATAGCACACGTTATCTCCATCTGTAAGGTTCACAGTTCATATAACTGCTTAACTGCTGAGACAGCAGAGAGGGGATAAAGATTATTATATTTATCTCTGATTACAAAAGTGGAGGGGAATATCCGCGATTCAACGTCCGAGGATATTTATTTGCGAGCAGAATGTGTCTAGACTCGAAAGTTCGTACATCGAATCCCATTATTTTCGTTGCAAATAAATGTCAAAAAAGTTTATCGACTCGAAGGATTGAAATAATCGAGCATTTACGATTTCGATCCTAAAGTTTTAAAAATCTTAAGGTCCCAAGTGGCCACGTAGTGCAGTCGAAGTGCAAAAATTATTAATGTTATCGTCGCAGCTCGAGGAAAAATAAAAATGCAAAGAATTTTGTTCGTACTATTCTTTCTGGGATTTTTTAGTTCCTGCACTTTTGCCCACGATGATTTTGGGCCTTGGGTGGATGCCACGAACGGCGAAGTGTTTCCTCGTGTTGCATCGAAAAACGACAGTTCTGTTTTCTTCATTGTTCGACCTTCCTCCTTTCAATTCGAGGTAAAGTTTTTCATTTCAATAAAAATTGGAATACCTTCGAATTACATTTCAATTACATCGAGGCGAAATTTTTTTTTTTTGGTTCAACGAAATACACAGTCATCACAATGTCAGAGACTACAAAAAAATTCAGGTTTTTTAAATCGAATTACGATTATTTAGACTCAAACTGCTTTTGAATTTTTTTTTTCATTTTTTTTTTTTTTTTTGCAATAATTTCGAATACAATTGAATGAAGTATTTTCCTTCCTCGCTGTGAATACTTCACTATTATCGTCATCTGGGAATTTAGTCAATTTTTTTTGAATTGCCACTTTTTGCCAAATCTCAAGTTTAGAAAAATATTTGAAAATTTGAATTTTTTTGATTGAACACGTAAGATTACGTAACGAGCCACGATTGTTCTCTCTGTTGATTATTTGCGATTAGGTAATCGGAGAATCGTGTGACATAATTGAAGACGCTATAGATCGATACAAATCGATTATGATGAGAGACGCACGCATCGCCTTAAAAGCAGCTTCACCGATGCCCGAAACTTACCTTCAGCAGAGTCCTCTGTTGCAAGGTGAACTATCCGCACTGTCTATCAATCTGGAGCAGTCTTGTGATCGGTATCCTCATTTCGGAATGAACGAAAGTTGTAAGTTTTCATTTATTCTATTTGGAAATCTGCAAAAATAAAAATTTGGTTACTTGGAAAAAAAAAAAAAAAAAAAAAAAATGGAGCGAGCATTTCATGGGGTCAAAGAGCAGTTTTTTTTTTTTAGATATTTTGGTGATAAATGAAAATGGATTGGCATTTTTGAATGCCCCTGAGGTATGGGGAATCTTGAGGGGTCTCGAAACATTTTCCCAACTTCTTACCACCTCGTCCGATGGGCATGTACGTATAAAAAACATAACAAAGCAAAAGTCTCAAAATAAATGAATAAATTTTTATTATTATCGATTTTTAATGAGTAATTAGTTATTATTTATTGCTAATTAAAGACGATGCGTTTTAAATATTCTCCATTGAAATTTTTCGATCCAATGAAAAGCCCCGGACGAACAATTTTTTTTTATTCGATAGTTAATGATCAAGTGTCACCTGATCCTGGATTGGCCAAGATTTCCTCATCGAGGACTGTTGTTGGACACCTCGAGGCATTACTTGCCAGTGTCCGACATACTTGTCACTCTCGACGCCATGTCCTACAACAAAATGAACGTTTTTCATTGGCACATTGTCGATGACAATTCTTTTCCTTACGTGAGCACAAGTTTTCCAAAATTTTCGGAAAAAGGTGCTTACCATCCGACAATGGTTTACACTCAATCGGACGTTCATAAGATTATCGAATATGCGAGACTTCGTGGAATCAGGGTCGTGCCGGAATTCGATACTCCAGCACATTCGAAATCATGGGGCAACGCCTATCCGGAAATATTGACCAAATGTTATGGTGAGATTTTCCAAATTTTCCAAAGAAAAACAATAATACAAAAAAAAAGGAAGGGAATCATTTTTAATGTCTTGTTGATTGAATTCAAGGATGGAAATCAAAATTAAATTTTTTTTTATCGGTCATTGAAGCATCCATTTTTTTTTTCCAAATTTTCTATGGATGGAATTTCTTCAAAATTGCACCATACAAAGAGAATCGTGATATCTAATAGCTCGCGCAATTTTAAGAGGTTTCATCACGTAGAAGTCGAGATATTTATTTATAAAAATCACAATTTTCAGTACTTTCTCATAAGAGCTCGTGTTAAAAGTTGCAATTTTCAACATTAAATATTTCGATTTCTAAATGGTGAAGCCTCTTAAAACTTTGCATACACTTTTATGTAACATCGAAGAAGCTTTATTTACTTTTTTAAAAAAATCGGTCGTAAAATTTTTTCGAAATTTTGTTTATTATATAACAAATACAAATTACTAATAGCTCGCGCAATTTTAAGAGGTTTCACCATGTAGAAGTCGAAATATTTATTTATAAAAATCACAATTTTCAGTACTTTCTCATAAGAGCTCGTGTTAAAAGTTGCAATTTTCAACATTAAATATTTCGATTTCTAAATGGTGAAGCCTCTTAAAACTTTGCATACACTTTTATGTAACATCGAAGAAGCTTTATTTACTTTTTCAAAAAAATCGGTCGTCAATTTTTTTCGAAATTTTGTTTATTATATAACAAATACAAATTACCTCGGAGAATCTTGGATTTAGAGTACGTTGTTCTTTAGTCAATTTGTAACAACTTTTTCGAATGAACTTGGGCTCGCAAACCATTTTGTATGTAAGAAAAACTGAAAACAAAAATTTACATTTGATCGTCGCCTTAATAACGAATTGAACGATTGGTAGAAAATGGAAAACCAAATGGTAAACTTGGACCGATAAATCCACTGGATGCTTCAGCAGCCTGGCCCATGTTGGAGACTCTGCTGTCCGAATTGTTTCACTTATTTCCGGATCGTTTCTTCCATTTCGGTGGGGATGAAATTAGTTTTGATTGTTGGGCCAGCAATCCTGAGATTATTGAGTTTATGAACAAAAGTGCATACGGAAACGATTTCAAAAAACTGGAACGTCATTACTTCGAGAAATTGTTGGTCTTACCAAGAGACTTCAATGTCACGTCGATCGTCTGGCAAGAAGTGTTTCAGAATAATCCTAAACTACAAAAAAACGACGTCGTTGTTCAGGTGTGGGTCGGAGCCTGGAAAAGTTTAATGCAACAACTTGTTTCTCTTAATTATTCAACTTTACTTTCCGCTTGCTGGTATCTCGATGACGTTGCGAGTGGGGGCGATTGGATGAAATATTATCTCTGCGACCCCACCGACTTTAATGCCACATCACTAGAGTTGTCTCGCGTGCTGGGAGGCGAAGCATGCATGTGGGGCGAATTTGTTGACAGGTAAAGTTTCCAAATATTGCTATATTTCACTCGAACGAAAATTCAAGGATGTTGAGTCCCAAATCGCAATGATAAGAAAATTCTGAAAATTTGGTATGTTTTTGTATGAAGTATTTAAGAGATCGTGTCAAAATTTCACGACCATCAGGAAGCTCGTTATTGAACAATTGACATTAATAAATTAAATGTTGTCAAATGTAGTTTTATGGAAACTGGTATAACTTTGCGATAAGTTTTTTTTTTGACCTCTCAATTTTTTAATATCTACAACATACTGAAAAGCAACGGAAACAAAAGGAAGTTTATTGATAAATATTTTTTGTATTTGTTTAAAAAATTATTCTTAACAAAATGTTAATTTTTTAATAACGAGCTTCCCAATCGTTGGGAAATTTTTACACGACCTATTAAATACTTCGTACAAAAAAATACTAAATTTTCAGAACTTTCTTATCATTTTTTATTTCAACCCTTAAGGTGGTTAGAGTAACGATGATAGAATTTTCAAAATTTGGTATGTTTTTGCATGAAGTATTCAGAAGGTCGTGTACAAATTTCGCGACGATTAAGAAGCTATTTATTGAACAATTATCATTAACAAGTTTCATATGTTCTCAACATTCTTAATGAATAACCAAAATCACAATAATTGTCACAATTATTCTTTTTTATTCAATATTTTTATTATTCGTTGAATATTTTAATGACAAATGTCGTTTTTTTTTCTCCTTTTTCCATGCTCCTTGAGATATTCATGGATGTGAAAAATAAAAAACAATCATTATTGTTGTGTCTAATGACGCGAAAGTTTTATTTCATCAGTGAATTTTGAATCTTTTAATTTCGGGGTTAGTTCTGGAAAATTTTAACCAGAGACTGAAAACGTTGGGAAGATTTTTAAGAAATTAAAAAATAATTATTTTTCTGGGGTCAGAACGAACGTGCACTCGAGAATCTGGCCACGTGCAAGTGCAGCTGCGGAACGTCTTTGGTCTTATGGTATGGATAATTTGGACTATTTAGCGAAACGTCTCGAAGAGCACAGCTGTCGAATGAACCGAAGAGGCGTTCCTGCACAACCACCGAACGGTCCAGGTTTCTGCGTTCTCTAGTTCACCAACTGATGATCTTTCCAAATGAAGGAAAAAAAAATGGTTTTTCATATTTTTTGTATCTTTCCAAAGAAAAAACCGCGAATTATTCGATTGTAAGAAAGATTTTTTTTTTTTTTTTAATGACCCACAGTCGGACGGGGAGAAATTTATATTCTCGGTCCGCGTCCCTGGCAAAACATTGAAATGGGAAAAAAAAATGATTTGAAAAAAAAAAACAAAATTCATAATTTTCAAAAATTCTAAAGAAAAATGTGAAAAAAAATTGAGGCCTTGAGAAAGTCTTGAGAGTGCAGCGCTGCAACGGATCTTATTCTCTGCGTTCATTGATTGCGAACGTATAGCGAAGAAGCAAGAGGGTCGGCTACGAGTCGGCGCGGCTTCGGGCGTGGGCGTACGAGAGTGGCGGTTCGTGTTGTTTGCAACAGAGAGAATAAAGGGGTGGGATTGGTATATAGCGAGAATGGAAAAAAAGGGAAACACCGGAGAGGGAAGGGTCTGGAAATAAATGAAAAGGAGAAAAAAAACGTGTAGAGCTTATGAACCATCCGAAGTGCGAGAGACTGGACAGAGGGAGCTCGAGTCGCCCATTCACTACACGAAGCTACATGGTTTATTCCACGTGACCTCGAGCCTGTGAAAAGGGACGAGGGGAGAATAAAAAAGCAAGAAAAAAAGCTGCTACAATTCGGTCCTATCGATTTTCGAGAATTCAAAGCTGCGCAAACATTTCTTAAGCTTTTTATCGTCCACGAGATTTTACCATTGCCCTAATTTTCTCTCATCGCGTGTATCACTTTTTTTCTTTATTCTCCACAATACCGAAAAAAAAACTGGTTTTCAGCTTTCCTCATCTCTCTAGGCCAATCGATAATCGATTCACCATTATTCCGTTCCTCGTAATCCATCGAATCTACAGTCATGAATATTTTATCAGCTCGCTGGTTGTTGCTTCCCTTTCGTACAGGTGTATATTCAACTCTCTATACTTCTTGAGTCGAAAAATAACAGGTTCCGAGGCACGAACCGCCTCCTCCTAGCTCTCCGCCACCATTTTACAATTTCATGCAACCTCGCGAGTTCCATTTCCATATGGAAATAAAGCATTGGTCGAAAAAGAGACACGACTGAGTGCATACACGTGCAGCTACTTCTCTTTTTCAGAGTATTTTGCTCTCGACGTCGTACAGGAATTTCCGGAATTAAACTCCTGGAAAGACATCACAGTCGCGGAGAGAAAGAAAGACGCATGTATACAAAGTAGGGGTTGTTTCCTCCCCTCCAAAATGCCCAAGTAGTACTAGTCAACGTACTCCGTTAAACTGAACGTAGTACCAGTTTCTATAGGTATAGAATATCGCGTGTTACAATATTGCCAGTAACGCGCAGGAACGTGTACTCGACCAATGAGGCAACTGTGCGAGTCAATCTACAGCTCATATCCAAGTTTTCAGTAAATTCATTAAAAAAAAAAACACTTGTGAACTGAGACTTAGGAAAATCGATTTAAACGAGAAAAACTAGAAAGTAAAGAGAAAGTACAGACTTACACACAATATTTTACAAAATTTGAAGAAATTAGAGCGGTTGGACGATTTTTCAAAAAATTCAGATTTTTGTAAAATTCGTAATATCATAAAATTTTAACCGTTCAACCGATATTTCCCAAATTCGATACCAACCTTCCTATTATGATACTCTATTTATAAAAAAAAAATTAGTAATGAATCTTAAAATTTGCGGAAGTTAGAGCGGTGACAATATTTTTTTGAAAATTTCAAAATTCCGTAGAATTCGTATTTTTCTAGCAATTCCGACAAAATTTTCAGAGAATCAAGAGCTTGTATAGATTAACATCTGTGCAAAAGGGGAGCCCTGTAGCTCAAACCGTTCTCGAGTTATAAACGTTTGAATTTTACAGTGCCAGAACATACACACGCACACACATCCGGATATTTTTTCTAGATATGATTTTTTGGGACATTTTAAGAAAATTGACATTGAAAACTGGAAAAAAAATATTCACCGTCACATAGCTTGCTCTATGAGGAAGCAAAAATGGCGAATCCTTCGTTTTCTTTTGCCACAAAAATGGACAAACTGGTCCAGCTTAAAATAATAATACTACGAGAATGAAAAAAAAAAAAAATTGCAGAGATTGCGTCCACGAGAAGCAATAAAAATGCCTTTGTCGATTTCACGATTTTTTTTCATCATTCGAAACCTCTAAATTCTGTTGAAGATGAAGGAATTCGGGTGAAGCGAAGTCTGATTATTCAGTCAGTCAAAAATACACGGATGATCACAAAAGTTGCAAGTTCGAAAAGCGACAGAATTGGATTAACTTATTGCTCGAATTACTACACTCCAAAAATGTTGAAAATTGTTTCCTTAAAAAAAATGCGATCACAGAATGGCTTAGAATTTATAAAAATAGCGGAGTCTCGATGTCGAGGATTGAAAAGAAAAGAAACTCGAGGGCACGTGACATCGTGAATACAAAATAAAAATTTAAACCTATTTACAAATTTTACGTGGTTTTTCCCTCGTTCGCGTAACATAACGAGACAGTTTTCGGAACATAACAATATCGAGGATTTCATCGCTGGATAGTAAAAAGTGTATTTTATGTCGAAGGGATTGCCTTAATGGAAAAACTCCAAAATTGATAGAATTTTCACAGCATCAATATTTTTCATCAGCATTATTTAATCCGTTCGAAAAAAAAGTGTATGGGGTTAAAATAAGGCTCCACGGTAACGGGAAGTTTAGGGATTTTCATCAGACGTGAGAGTGAGAATGGAAAGTGGGCAAAAGGGACGTTGTCACCGTGGAGCTTGTTTCGGAGCTTGTAGTAAAAAAACGGTACTTGGCAGAGACAGTGGTTGGGCTGTGCGACAAGTTGGTAGGTTTTCCAGTATGAGCAGGAGGCGTGGGAGGAAGGAAAGAGAAGAAAGATCGCTAATGGTGGTTGGTGGATTAAAGTTCATAGTGGCGGAGATCCGTCGGTGTGTGGGGAATCGTGTCTTGGGAAGCAATTGACGTTTAGGAAGAGAGACAAGCTCGCTCGCCGCCGAATGATGAAGAAGCGAGTGAGAAAAAGATGGAAAGGAATTTTTACTCGTAGACACACTGTGACAAAATTTCCTGTAGAGATTTGGGCCAGGCGTGTGTGTGTGTGACACATACACAAGCACAGACAAGTAAGAGTAGGAAAAGCCATTGGAAACGAGGCTAGGGGCTTAAGGGGAGAATGAAAGGAGCGAAGGGAGGAAAAAGAACGAGAGAAGGGGAAAAAGTGTAGTGCGCGTGGGCAAGAGTTTTTGATCGACGTGGCTCAGGCTCGTACATTCGTTGGCCATCCATACGATAACGAGAACGTTCATCAGAAAGAGAATGCGAGGGAGCTATGTCAACGGTTGTCACTGGAAGCAAGTTTGGATCGCCAATGGCTGAGACGTTCGAGTTCGTGCGAGTGTTGCTTGTGAGTTTGCGCTGGTGGTTTCCGTATTGCCTTTACGTCCAACACGCTGCTGCTGCTGCTGCTGCTGCTGCTACGATGGATGGCGAAGAGGCGAGGGGTGTCGAAGCGCGAAAGGGAGGAAGGAACGAGGTGGGGCGAAGAGTCTTGCGAGCAGGGAGAAGGAAGGAGGGAGAGAGAAAGAGATAAAGATAGAGAGAAAAAGAGACAGAGAGAGAAACGAAAGTGCAGAGGAGTGGTGGTGGATACCGGGAGTATATTCAGTGCTCGCGGATCCGTCGCGGCGTCGATCGACCCTTCTTCCAACACGCGAATATTCACGTTTGTTGGATTCGCTAGCCGCCCGCGGGCATTCATGGCCCTCGCCCAAAAAAACCTCCACCTCTCGAACCAGTTTAATCAGTCAAAACTGCCAATTGTTAAGTGAACATATAAAAATAAAAACCGTGCTCGATTGTCACGGTGCGTTGATACTAAGGTCGAGAAACACGAGAGGACGGGATAAAAAGAAGGAAGAGAGAGAGAGAGAGAGAGAGAGAGAGAAAGGAAGGGAGGAGGTGAATCGCGCGTTGAAGAGACGGAGAATCGGGCGCGCGCGTGGTTTGGAGCAAACGCGGTTACGGAAAATACCGCCAGGGGTGAAGGAGGAGGAGAGGATGAGATCGATCGGAAAGTTGGGACGATAACGTCCCTCGTAGTCGTTGTAGCCGGCAACGTATACGCGTGGTGAAACGCGTTCTTGGGGAGGGGGCCTCATCGATGTACTTTATACATATATATATTTAGATTCGAGGGACTTGCATTTAAGGGGTTATTCCGAGTTTAACGCGGAAGTGAATGAAAGTAGGGCGGAGCTCGGAGCTTTAATCCCTCAGGATATTTCGCACTGCTAGTGTATAAGTTTGTTGCTTTTTGTGCGTCTGCGTTTCGTCTATAACGACAAACACGGCTGAGAGAAAAAAAAAGAAACACAGGCCTTCTGGATCGCGTAGAGTTTTACAAACGCGCGGGGAAGCTCTCATGGTTTTTCCATCAAAAGAAGGTCAAAGATCGATCGTCCTGGACGAGGACGGAGCATCGACGACGCTGACACACTCAAGTCTCCTCGTTTCAACGCGTCTCGCTCCTTCCCTGACCATTCTTATCACCATTCCCGAATTAATCGATTCATTCATCACCGTTTTAATGCCGAGGATTTCTCCTTCGGTCTGATACATTGGAAGGCACAAATTTAATGAAATCCTGCACGCATCAAAGTGGCTGAGAAACGTTGCCAAAGAAACTCGATGATCGATCAAAAAAGAAAATTCATTTGAACCATTTGTCACGCACCTCTCGTTTTCAATCGATCGAGCAAGTGGTCCACTAGTGTTTCTCACTCTTTGCTCCTTCGAGAAACGCGAGTTGAGACCCCGCGCGAAAGAGAGCAAAAGCAGCAAGGAGAGACATGTCGCATAGATCGAAAGGCCTCGCCTACTCAAGCATCGTTAAACCACTTCTCGTTGCTTCGAGTTGGCGCCTCTAGTGACTCAAACAGTCGATATCAATCGAAGGCGAACCAGCAAGACGAGAAGAATTAGTTTCGAAAAGCAATGACGATGATGAAATGAAAGCAAACAGGGAATTGAAAAAGTGCTCTGGCCTTTCGAAATAAAGGGACGATTGGCCACCGGGAAAATCAAAACGCCTCCGAGCCAAGGAGGATATTGTGACGAAACAAAAAAACGGTGCATTATCGATCGGAGTCAATGCCCCGGGGAGGAGAGACAAGAATAAAAGTCGGTGGGTTTGCGATACAGAGTTCACGAAGAATGACAAGCAGACTAATCGATGAGCGACGAGTCGAGCGATGTCGAAGGTTAACCGTGAATACCAAGTGAACTGATATCTCTCATCGCTTGGATTATACCGAAGAAAAGACGTCACGTGCCGATCGATTCGCGACAGACCAAAGGAATAAAGAAGAAAATTGTGCGGAAAGGTCAAGCAAAAGGATCCTACGACGAAGAGAAAAAAAGGAGAGAAAGTTTAGAAACGAAGCTTTTCGTAAAATCTTGCAATTTTTTGTTGTATAGTGTTTTAAAACCTCGTCGTGCCAATGAGGTTCACAGAGGAAGAGCGTGGCAGAAAGAATGAGATGCTCGGCGCCTCGGGTTAATACCAAAAGCTTCTACTCGTAAATCTCGAGTGTCTGGCTGCCTGGCTTTCTCTAATGAGTCGAGCTGATACGAGTATCACGCTGGTGATGCCTGTCCCAGCGTTGTCTACCTCCTCGTTCTCCGGTCCGCCAAGTTTTAACGTCAGTTGCGGATCGCGATAAAAAGAAGAAGAAACAAGGGTTCGTGTCAACTCTAGTCCGGGGGAAAAGCGAGAGAGAGAGAGAGAGAGAGAGAGAAAGAAACGGAAAGCTTTTGTCGGGACGATGGCAAGGTGTTGAAAAAAAAAAGATTTGGACCGGAGCGTCGTGTGTGAAGTTGGCAGAAAAGCATAGAGAGAAGGGATCGAGGCCAGACGTGGAAAAAAGAGAGATACGAGCTGTAAAACGACGAGTGGATGTGGGTTATATTTTCCATGTAGTTTAGATGTGCGGAAGTGCGGATGTGCGAGATTCGGAGAGGTTATTGTTGAGCGAGAAAGAAGGAACCAGCGAATGGGGGTTTAACGAGTAAGGAGGAAAGATCTAACGAGTGATAAGCCTGTCGGAGAAGAGGAGGATCGAAAGCCACGAGAGGCAGGGATTCCAGAAGCGTCATAGCAGAAAGAGGCAGGGCGGAGAAGGAGGAGATATTTATTTTGCGAGGAGGTAATAAAAAGGCTCAAGCACGGATCTGTACGGGGACAGAGGTTACAGTAGCCGGGGTGGTGGTGAGATGTCGAGGGATCCATATTCCTCGGGAAGTGGTGTCGTTGGTCCAGGTGGTGGGACACGTTCACCACGTAGTGGTAGACGCGTCGGTGAACTACCAACCGTTGATCGTAGTCCATCTCGTAGTTATGCAAGTGGACGCGGAAGTCCACTTGGCGGACGAAAAAGAGGCACCAGAAGTGGCAACAACTCACCCGAGCACCTTGGCTACGGTAGCTATCATCATCACCAATTGAACAGTCCGTTTTATTCCCGAGACGAGGATCTCGGTAGTCCGGTTATGTTGGAGGAACGTGGCCGTAGTATGTCGACCGGGGGAGGTGGAGGTCATCACAGATCACGTAGTGCATCGAGACCCGCGATGTCGAGCTCGGCAGGAATGTCAGCTCGTTACACCAGCCTCGATCGAGCTTCCGCTGGCATTCTTGATCATGATCGAGAATTCGTTCCGATCCGTGAACCCCGTGAACGGAGTCGTGATCGCGGCGGTCTTTATCTCGACGATGATCTCTACGGCTCAAGATCAGCCAGACAAAGTCCTAATCCTCATATGATCAGAGACGGTGGAATTTATATCGGCGAATTACAACATCAAAACAACGATCTCCAACGGGAACTTGGCAACTTGAAAAAAGAGCTCGAACTGACCAATCAAAAACTCGGCAGCTCGATGCACAGTATCAAGACTTTTTGGAGTCCTGAATTGAAGAAAGAACGAGCTTTGAGGAAAGAGGAAAGCACCAAGTATAGCCTCATCAACGAGCAGCTCAAAATGCTCAATTCCGAGAATCAGGTTGGTACTTAATTTTTTCTAACCTTTTATATATTTTTAGTCAATATTCCAAGCTTCATTTTTATTCAAGGAATTCTTTCCTTTCCCACGCAGAACCCATAGAATTCCTTTTCCTCATGGACTCATGCACAAGGTTTTTCGATAGTGAGCAGTGTCTGACAATCCTGGCATTCTCTGATAATTTCTTAAGAGTCGTTTAAAGTCTTGGTCGTTTGCATAATGGAGAATCAACGCTTTTAAAATTGAAGGCACGAATAATTGATGGTGTTTTAATGAACCCAGAGCAAGCGAGAGAGAGAGAGAGAGAGAGAGAGAAGGAGTGAATGAGAAAAGAGGCGAGGGGACCGTGTGTCGTGTGCACGCACTCCTGACCCAGCGTACAATGAGTCGATACAGAATTCTCTGGCATGTGGTTAACGTTTTGACCAAACGTTGGCTGGAATCCTCTCGACCCGATGATGAGTCATTGCTCTGGCGTTTAATGCTCGAGAAACAAAAAGTATATAGCAACGAAAGCAAAAATATAGGAAAAGACGACGTGTACTCGTATATTTTCGTGTGTATACGAGAAGACAGGGCGCGATCGTTGTTTGGCTCGATGCCTCGCAGATTTATACTTATACGTCTCTCGTCGTATCTTTCCAGTTGCACATTGGCTTTTCGGAGGAGAGAAAATGTGTGCTCTAGTAATGTACCATTTTGCTTGGTGGAGAAACGATGCTGGTGGTTTGCGAAAGAGAGAGATGGAGGAGAGATGAAGAGGCCAAGAGGAGCTGGATGGGGGGGCGGGGGGGGGGAGGATCTGTTCGCATCGACCGCGCATGTTGCCTGACGTACGGAATGAGAGAGCGAGAGAGAAATAACAGACACAGAGAACGTCAAGCTGGTGTAAGGGACGACGACAAACTAGGTCGTAGAAAAAGCTGTACACCTCTGCCTCTCTCTTTCTCTTACTCTCTCTCTCTCTCTCTCTCTTTGGCCATACTCTCGAGTTCCGGGCTTCTGGAACACATGAGAGATAAAAAAATTCATCTGTCTGATTTTCGACCACGAGAAACGAGCCACGGGCCATTTTCACCAAGCAATTATCGTTTCCTTATAATTACCAAAGATCGTGCACGTTTCACGTCACAGGATGAACCAATTCTGCCAACTTGCTCTTCCTCAAATCACGTTCGGTCAAGTGTAACATTTTTTTTTCACGGCCAAACCATTTTCTTTTTTATCCCTTTGACGTGACTCTTCGTTTGGGTCACGACAAAGGAGAACCGTCGAAAAAATTCAAACAAGTGTCAAGCCCCATACCAAAAGTTTGACAAATTGGCAATGAAATGATCGAGTCTCGTTTATTTCGAATTGAAAAACACCTGTCGATAGCATTGGGACAACCGAGTCTATTGATTTGGCGATGTTGTCATCGAAGGAGCAAGCTCGCTGATGATTATCTCGAAATTGGTCACAACCTACTTTTTTAACGAATTAGATCAGGGATATTCCTTGCTCACGGAAATAGCTCTTCGCATTATTCGGAATAAAATTTCATTCGCTTTCCATCGAAGAATCGATCCAGCAAAACCATATTTCCAATTTTAAGCAAACGCCCATCAAAATATCTCGTTCCTTTGAGCTTTTGTACTCTGTTCAATAAAGCATGCGCGGATTATCTTCGGAAACTATGTGGGAAACCTCGATATGTTTCTTTGAAGATCGAAGATAATTGGATTTTGTTGTAAATCGTCGATATACTTCGGTTCACCAAACATTAAAAATTTCTCACTATGCACCACTTTTTCGAGGTTTATCTTTCCAGTTATCGTTTCACGAGATAACGCGACATTTGAGACGCCGGTAAATACACCAACATCGACGACCTCGATCGTAACTATAAAGATAAACAATTTTAACATTAAACAAATTCGCAAAGATCAATGTTTAACGATCCGTTCTGTTAGGTTTTTGGAAGGGACGTGAAACATCTTGGGATGCTGGTCAGAGATAGATTTTCTATAAACGTGTTCCTCGTTTATTTTGACGATGATGAAAAAGACTGTGACGTTATCGATTTTATTTTCGTCTCGAAAGATACGATTTACATCGACGAGGGTGTCTCCCTTTTCATCGTGAATGACCCTATAAACACCCCACGTGGTATTGTTATATTTAGGCCGATCGATGTATGCATAAATTCAAGGAGGAAAGCACGATGTATACAGCATGAGTAATTGTCTACAGCGCACAACAAATCGATTTTAAACGAGCTTAATGACATTCGCGTCGAGATTAATTGTGAATGCATGATCGTTAACCACAAGTCATTAAGGAGACGGAAAGTCGAACGAAAAGAAGCTCCAATGATTTACGAATTATTATTTAATTCAGCAGAAAATCTTGCGTACGTTTATTGTCTTTTTACTCATCGAGTCTCTTTCTCTTCACTCTTTGGCCAACGTGGAATCAGTTTTAACCCTTCCACCTTCGAGTTTGTTCAACCGAACTCCCTTCCTCTCTTTCTTCTCCTTTTTCTTTTTCTGTCTCGGTCGTCGACGACAATGCATCCAAAAGTTTTAGTCATTCTGGCAATCTACCAAGAAACCAGCCGGTTGAATGAGCCACCGAACAGACATCCCAGCCCCTAACGGTTTCGTGATATTGAAACGAAACTCCAACATCCTCTTTGGTACACCTTCGTACCTCGTGCATTAATACCAAATTTATAATCCATTGATTCTTCTTCCATATACTTCCTTAATGAGTCTTAATGATTTCAATCGACTTTGACCAACAAGAACATTCGACAATATGTGGCTTAGGAATAAAGAAAAACACAATGCTCAAATCTTCCTCTATGAGGAACTATATTTTTCATTTTGACTTCCTCATAGAGGAAGCTTTGAACATTGTGCATCTTGAGCATCTTGAGAAAGCAATTTCCAAATTTCAATTTGCAGCGTTTTTTGTATTTCCATTTAAATTATATAATATCGATAACTTTGCTAGAAAGTAAAGAGAAAGTACGGACTCATACACAATATCTTAGAAAATTTGTAAAAATTAGAGCGGTTGGACGATTTTTGAAAAAACTCAGATTTTCGTAAAATTCGAAAAATCATAAAATTTAAACCGTTCAACCGATATTTTTCCAAATTCAATACCAACCTTCCTATTATGATACTCTATTTATAAAAAAAAAAATTAGTAATGAATCTTAAAATTTGCGGAAGTTAGAGCGGTGACAATATTTTTTTGAAAATTTCAAAATTCCGTAGAATTTGTATTTTTTTAACAATTCCGACAAAATTCTCAGAGAATGAAGAGCTTGTACAGATTAACATTTGTCCAAAACGGGAGCCCTGTAGCTCAAACCGTTCTCGAGTTATAAACGTTTGAATTTTACAGTCCCAGAACATACACACACACACAAATCCGAACATTTTTTCTAGATATGATTTTTCGATGTTTTGGGACATTTTAAGCACATTGACATTGAAAGCTGAAAAAAAAAATTTTCACCGTCACATAGCTTCGTCTATGAGGAAGCAAAAAAGTTCAATTCTCCATAAAACGCTGCCAATTGGATCTCGTAAGATTCTATGGGAGTGACAAGTTCAAAGTCAAGATTGTAAATAGCCTTCAAGTACATTAATCTTGACTCTATTCAGAATTAAATGTTGGAGCGTGGTCGTAGCAACACTTTGTCGAGATACACTGAACATTTACTCATACAAAGTGTAGACGACGATACACTCGCTCGAACAATTTAATGAGGAAATATCGTGAGATGCGTCACAGCGCAGTAAAGATCGAGCAACACATATCGTCCGGCTTATTACACGACGAAGAAAGCATCCATTATACCTCTTCCCCCATGTCATTATCTCGCTTTGAGACTTTCTATTCGAGCCGTAATATTGCCCATAAATAAGTCGATAAAATCGTGTATAAATCAAACAAATTATATACGTGTACAAACTCTGCGATCTAATCATTTTTCACCCCTTCTCTTTACCACAGGGACTTCCTCCGCGTGTAAAGCGAAAAAAATGATACAAAAGCGATAGAAATTTTGTGCTATCTCGTCTTTCTTTTTACTACTCAAATTTCTGCACTGCAGGAAATAGGTTTTCGCGATCGAGCTTGGAGACTCTCGAGACGATAAGCTTATGGTAATCTTTGGGGAACACCGCATGTTCCATAAAACTTGAAATCTCTCGTCGATTCTCGTGGAGCTGTAAAATATTCTTGAATTTTGAAACTTTTACGATTTCATTGTACGATTCAAACTTTTATTTTCTACTTGAAATATTTCGGAGACTTGGAATATTTTGACATATTTGCTTAAAAAATGTTAAATTCGTTGGAAAAATGATTTTTTAACGCAAAGTCTCGGGACTGAAAAAATGAACAGTCGTTTTTTTTCGTCGAAAATTGTTAAACGAAGAAGGAAAAACGAGTGTGGTCTTTGGACGTAATGGGAGGCTGTTGTGTGCGACATTCAAGTTCATGGCTCAATCGTTTCCTATAAATAACACGCTTCTATTTTCATTGATGGAGAATATCGGAGGCACTCCTTGGTTATGCGGGTATGCCCTTCGATCGATGCCAGATACACGACCTCCGGACATGTCAGAGTCTCGAGGGCAGGACAAAAAGGATAGGTAACAGGGAAGAAACGAGATCGTAGGGCTGCTGGTCCAAGTGGGATGGTTAGGGCAATATTTATAGAATGAAAGGATTTTGACGAACCGAATCGGATGACGATAAAGAATAAACAGGAGAGTTCGATACGACGAGGGACTCCGAGAAATCATTTTGAAAATGTTCAGCAATCGTGCATAAAACTCGAATCCTCGTCATAAAATTTATCCCCATTTTTCTTTTTCTCATCAAGATCACAGGGAAGCATTTTTCTGCAGATTTTTCAAAATGTTGACGAAAAATCAAGGGCACTGAATGATTTAACAACTTTACGCACACGTTGTTGTTGGACGCAGTTTGCAGAGATTCACATTTTTTGGAATAACTCCGAAACTCTACGACAGATTTTTTTCTATTTTTTCTCAATCATCGAAAAACTCACGACGAAGTTTTCTCTTAAAGGAATCGAAAATTTTAGCCATTTAGTTTCGGAAATACATCAGTTCAAAGTCCAGGCTCTGCATAAACGATCTTTGAAACTCTGAACTTTATGAAAAACATAATTCCTGAAAGATTATTCGTTTTTACATTCTTGTAAATTTAAATAACCAACATTATTAGATTATTTGGGGACTTTTTTCCAAGTTTCGGAAAACTACAGGAAGCGTTGACCCTAGAAAGGTAACGTGGGGTCAAAAACGACCCCTTTCTCCCTTCGTTCTCTCGTTTTTTATCGTTTTACCGCATTTTTGACTAATTTTTGATTTCAATCAAAATTGTCCCAGGCTCACGTGATCCTGGATTAAAAAACGAAAAGAATGAGCCCAAGCTGAATGCTTTTCGTTAAATTTTACCAGAGATATGAATTTTTCAAAATTGGGGTCACTTATGACCCCAGGTTACCGGAATAGGTAAAAAAAAAATAAGGTTACCGTTCTGGGGTTAAGTTTCTAACGTAACTGTGGGGAGACTGCTACATGAAATGTTTATTACTTATTGATTGCTCGAGAAAAGCGATTGTAGCTGCAATTCTTCAAAGTCAAACTGGAGGAACGTTTTGTTTTCTTTTTCTTTCATTTTATTTCATTTTTTTTCTCCGGGGCCACTCGAGTCACGAACGAAATCTTTTCCTCGAACGGGGTGAACGCCAGAAGACTTCGTTTCGTTCATTTTTTTTTTCTCCTTATTCTCTGTATTCTTTCTTTCTGGCTTTTTACCAACTGCACACTTTCTCGCTGCAGTTCTTTCTGCGTTTTTTTTTTGCAAGACGTATTCCACTCCAATCCCATTTTCGCTCGCTTTTTTGGGATTTTCAATTTTCTGTGAAATAACTTTTTCTTATCGTGCACAGAAAAAGAAAAATTATGCCTTTTTCCATTCGCCAGTAAAAATATATTTTCTCTTTGTGCTTCTGACGTTTCATTCAGCTCTTTCTAATCGTTATCTCGTATCCTGGCACGTGTAATTAAGCTCTTGGATTCTGCTCTCAAGAACCATTGCGATTGAACGCTCGAAACACACCGAAGGCAAACCGGAAGAAACGCCCTGCCCTGTACAAATTTAAACAGACGAGCTGACTTTGCATCAGCGACTAGAAAATCGATGAAGAGACTTTTTTTTTTCAAATTGACAAATATTCTGTTTGATTGCAGGGACACAATTGCGTTGATGGTAATTGTAGTCTCTACTAGAAATCCTCAAAAGTCGAATGGACAATTGGAGGGTCGATAATTATCGAAAAAATGAAAGAAAAAAAAAAACTGAAGAGGAATTTAAATATTTTATAAAAATGATGAAATATCAAAATTAATTATGACGATTTCTACAGTTTGTTGAAGTGTCCAATTAATTTGAAAATGTAGAAGTTTTTCGATGAACAGTTCTCGAACAATTTGACGTGGGAATCCCCATAGGGGGCTGAGGAGCGCGAGCTTGGGACTCGGAGATTGCTGTTAGTTCTCGCGTGACTTACGAGCTTGTTCCTCACACACAAACGTACACACGCACACACATCGTTAACCGCAGTAATTTTAACATCGTCTCTTCTGGTATTGACTTCTCCCTTAGTTTTCAAAATGTCTGACAGGAAAATTGTTAGAGCGAAGAAAAGCAAAAGTAGACGAACTGCAATGATTAAACGATTTTATTTTATTTTTTTCAAAATACAAAGATTTCGAGAGAATTTAGTTTTTTTTTTAGAAAATTCATTTTAAAAAAATGTTTGAATGAAAATATTTCACTGATCGATTTTTTTACCACGTCGACTGATAAAAATCATTGTCGACTCGAAGAAAAATCAATTGATTCTTCGCCCGATGATGATTGAGGGCATTTGGAATAAAAAATACAATCCCTCGTGAAAAAAATCGATCGATCCATCGTTCGTGCTTCAATTCGAAAAGGTCAGTCCAGCTATTTCAGCTACGTGACTCGATACCAGAAATAAATGACGAACTCGCGGAACCAGCGGCTTAAAATAATTAATGAACTGACACCAAAGGTCGCAGGCTTTCCAAGCCTGCGACGGAAACAGCGTTTTCGTCGATTGTTTTTTTTTTCCCCCGCTGTACAGTCGTCAAAGAAAAATAATAATTATAAGGCCTTGGAATCTGGAGAATTCGTCAGTGACGTACGTTCCTAAAGCCAAGGAAATTTGTTGCCAATGAGATCGATGAATTTTTGAAAATGTGTTGTGGGATAAATAATTTTCTTCCCTTCGGTTTGTACGTCCATGAAGCTGGTAGAGAAAAAGGACGAAAGAAAAAAATCGTGCAAACAATGAATTAACAAGTTGGCCAAGTTTAATGAAATATCGCGAAATCCTTAAGAGTAAAGAGGTTTTAATTTGGCACGATACTTAAGGACGTTGAATGCAAAATTTTCTATCGATAGAATTCCTTTAAATTTACACCACACAAAGAAAATAGTGACATCTAATAGCTCGCGCAATTTTAAGAGGTTTCGCCATGTGAAAATCGAGATATTTATTTATAAAAATCACAATTTTCAGTAATTTCTAATAAGAGCGTGTGTTAAAAGTTGCAATTTTCAACATTAAATATTTCGATTTCTAAATGGTGAAGCCTCTTAAAACTTTGCATACACTTTTATGTAACATCGAAGAAGCTTTATTTACTTTTTCAAAAAAATCGGTCGTCAATTTTTTTCGAAATTTTGTTTATTATATAATAAATACAAATTACTAATAGCTCGCGCAATTTTAAGAGGTTTCACCATGTAGAAGTCGAAATGTTTATTTATAAAAATCACAATTTTCAGTACTTTCTCATAAGAGCGTGTGTTAAAAGTTGCAATTTTCAACATTAAATATTTCGATTTCTAAATGGTGAAGCCTCTTAAAACGTTGCATACACTTTCTTGTAACATCGAAGAATCTTTATTCAGTTTTTCAAAAAAATCGGTCGTAAAATTTTTTCAAAATTTTGTTTATTATATAACAAATACAGATTACCTCGGAAAATCTTGGATTTAGAGTAAGTTGTTCTTTAGTCAATTAGTAACAACTTTTTTTAATGAACTTAGGCTCGCAAACCATTTCGTACGTAAGAAAAACTGAAAACAAAAATTAAGATTTGAGCGTCACCATACAACGTCCTTAACTCGAGAGTATTTTTAATTTCCGACATAAATATCCGAGTAATTTATCCTCTGACCTGCATTCAGGAGTTTTTTTTATATTTTTGTTTTTTATTTCTTCATTTTTTTTCTTTTTCTCTCCTATTAAGTAGTACTCGACTACCCCCGAAACTAAACTCGAGAATGACGAACGTGAAAGGTGGCGAACACACGTGAGACAAAAACCTCTCGCAACGAGACTCGGCCTTCCCCGCTGCTGTTTCTTCGTCGGCGAGTCCACTGCTCGGTGCTCCTCTCCGCGACTTTGACGTTTTCCTATCCCAACGTTCTCACTGTTGGAAACTAAAACTCTGCTCCGTCAACCCTTTTTCATCCTCTTCTATCGCCTTCCTCGTCATCCTCGTCGTCGACGACCACGATGACGAACCTCTCGCGTAAGCCTAGAAAAGCCTCACACTATCCACACACGTACATACATAGAAACACGTCGAGCTCGTAGCTCGCTCGGAGAATCGATCTACCGTGCGCGTGGGTACGTCGACCCCGTTGCAACATGGCCCAAGTACAGCCTAGACCGTTATGCACATATTCCAGCAAAAATATCCAATGCCCTCCTTCATTTTTCATTCATTTATCTACTTCCCAAGAACTTATTCATTTCTTTCCATATTCCTAACTTTACATCTTATAAATATGAAATTTAATTCATCCTGTCAATCGAGGCTTCTCATCGTTTCGAAGAACTCTACGAGCTTATACGATAATTGGTCCCCGGCAAATGTTTATATAGGAAAACCTTAAATACATAAAATCGATGTTGAAGATCTTTGTTGGCATGACGCATACGATACGAACGAGTCGAACGGGAGGAAATCAACGATTTTCTCATTAATTAAAAAAAAAAGATCCACTTTGTGGTCTGTATTATCGATTTCACTTCTTTATCGAGGAAGCTATGTGACGGTGAAATTTTTTTTTCCAGTTTTCAATGTCAATGTGCTTAAAATATCCCAAAACATCGAAAAATCACATTTAGAAAAATTGTCCGGATGTGTGTGTGTGTGTGTATGTTCTGGGACTGTAAAATTCAAACATTCACAACTCGAGAACGGTTCGAGCTACAGGGCTCCCGTTTTGCACAGATGTTAATCTATACAAGCTCTTCATTCTCTGAGATTTTTTTTTTTGAATTGCTGGAAAAATACGAATTCTATGGCATTTTGAAATTTTCAAAAAAAGGTGTCGACGCTCTAACTTCCGCAAATTTTGAGATTTATTACTAATTTGTTTTTTTTATAAATAGAGTATCTTAGTAGGAAGGTTGGTACAGAATTTGAAAAATATTCGTTGAACGGTTTAACTTGTATGATTTTTCGAATTTGACGAAAATTCGAGTTTTTCGAAAAATCGTCTAACCGCTTCAATTTTTGCAAATTTTCCAAGATATTGTGCACAAGTCTGTACTTCCTTTTTTAAAAATAAAATACAGTAGTGTCGTACCACTAAATGCGGGAAGATGAAAAGTAAAAGAATAAAATAAAAATGAAATAAAAATTGCTGCATAATTTAGTGGTAAAATAAATTTTACAGCAAAGAATAAAAATTGTGAGAAAAGTGTAGACTGTTGCCAAACTTTTGACCGATAGTGTATACAGAATAAATATATTCGTCGTACATAAATGAAATATCCAATGTATTTATATATTTATTAGCCTGTTACATAGCACTCTCAGACACATGTGTATAATTCACTTGATTCGTTGTAGACCTTTCATTCATTGAGAAACAGTCACCACGCTGACGATGCTTTGCAGTCACGTTGTACCACTTGCTCGTCCCAGCTATAGTTGTGCACTGTTTCGTATCAGAAAAGCTCAGCACGTCCTGACGTTTCGTGATGAAATACAGGCGTTCGATTGTCCACAAGGGAGAACGAGAATTCCTCGAGATTTTTTTGTTTCCTCCTCTCGGTAGTCTTCTCCACCTTTCGTCTTTGTTTTTTTTTTCCTCGTCAATTGCAATGAAAATATCACACCTGTTCCGGATCTCGAGCACTCGAATGCTCTCTCGATGAGTTAATTAATTTTTTAACGAACGTGTGATTCGAGAAGCAAGTGCAGATTTTTTGGTCAATGAAAATTTTATCTCAAGCTCGTGTTAAAGGCTCGAATGTAAGGCCAACGTGTTAAGGCGTTCCGAGATATATGTGTGGATATATTTTTCCCCTTTGATGGCACAAAACAGCAACAAGAAGAAAGCAAAGACCAAGCTTCGTTAATGGGATCTCGTCTTAAGGAAGGCTTCGCTTAAACTTTAAACCCTACATCTTTCTATCTTCCCTCCTCTTCCTCCTGGACAAGCTTCCAGTGACGATAAATCCACAAACGATAATTCGTCACTCCGGCACTACAAAGATGGCTCGATATCGTCTATTGTTTATTGTTGACACGCACTCGTGACATATCTGAGCAGCAGGATAACGAATTTCTCATTTAAAAAGAATCTCCTTCGATCTTTTTATGTGTTTTGAGATTCTCGAGGAAAAACGTCGATTTGTGCATTTTTGTGGGTCGAGAATGTAAGTCAAAATTTCGTCACGTGAATATTGGATTTTTTGAGCTATGAAAAAATCGATAATCGCTCCATTTGGAAACTGCCAATCGAAAAGAAATCTTAAAAACCCTTCACGACCTATGCGAGGCTTTTATTCCCTTTCAAATGAATTTCTCGCTCTCGAAATCGATAACCCATGCGATAACGTACAAAATCTATGCCGAATGAACAGCAGAATTAAAGTTTAAAAAAAAAACTCGGTCAGATGTTTTTCTCCTACCCTAAAATTCGTATTGAATGAGGGCTGGATAAGAGGGTTCGTTTAGTCTCATATTTCACGTCGATGTTGACTCAGCAAGTGCCAGAAATTGCGTGGCCACCGACGTAGAGACACTGGGTTAAAAAAAGGAGAAAAATGGAGAGGAAAAAATCGGTGTGACGTTTCCAGACAGCTCTGGTTGTGACGTACGAATACGAGGCATGGAAAAAAGTGTTTGTTTACTTTCGTATGTCACGTGGATTTTTTGGTGTTTGTCTCAAGAGCCCCATTATCCTTTGACCAGGGTTATCCCAATATTTCCTACACGGAAGTGGGCTTTTGTGTTAAAAAACAGGCGAGGGGCTGCTCGTAGCATAGGGTTGGTCATCCTTCCAGCAGCGCATGTCGGATCGCTGCTTTCATTACTACTACGACGAATAATTACGACATTGCTTGGTAGACTCGTGCGTACATGTTTCGAACCACACCCCACTCTACTCCACGTGTGACGTCACCCACAACCCCTTTTCTCTTGCCTCCCTCCCTTGCTCCTTCTATTTCTCTCTCTCTCTCTCTCTCTCTCTCTCTCTCTCTCTCTCTCTCTCTCTCTCTCTCTCTCTCTCTCTCTCTCTCTCTCTCTCTCTCTCTCTCTCTCTCTCTCTCTCTCTTCATCCCTCGTCACACGAGACCGTTTCTGGTAATGGGGTCAGCCTCGGGAAGACCTGTCGCGCCTTTCACCCCCTGCTATTCATGCTTCACAGATTTGGCCGAAATATTCAACCCTGTTGTCAATTGCGGTAACACAGCCTTTAGCCTTGTTACATTCCCATTGGTTGGAATAACATTTAGATTAATGAAATCGTGTTTCACGACCTTTGCTAATTACCACAACGTAACGATCGCGTGTCACTTTATCGAAGGATTTTGATGAATCTCTCTCCATGCGTTCTCGTAATTGTTACATTAATGTCAAATTTATGGGTATTTTCAGTTATTCATTCTGTAATCAACGTTCGTTCGATGTTTCCAATTAACTTTAGAACGGTAAGCCGGGGTCAAAAACTACCCCGGGCGACTTTAAATCCCGCGCTCTTCGTTCTCCCGATTTTTATCGTTTTACCGCATTTTTCATTAATTTTTTTACTTCAAGCGATATTGCCCCAGGCTCACGGGATCATGCATTAAAAAACGAAAAAAATGAGCCCAGGTTGAACCCTTTTCGTTGAATTTTAACGGAGATATGATTTTTTCAAAATTCGAATAGATAAAAAAAAAAAAATAAGGTTCTAGGGTTAATGTCGAGATATTTAATATTTGCTAGAGAGCAACTTCTGTTTTTTATTGTTAAACTATGAAACAATAAAATTTCATCAATTTTGCTTCCTCATAGAGGAAGCTATGTGACGGTGAAATTTCTTTTTTTCAGTTTTCAATGTCATTGTCCTTAAAATGTCCCAAAACATCGACAAATCATATTTAGAAAAAATGTCCTGATGTGTGTATGTGTGTATGTTCTGGAACTGTAAAATTCAAACGTTAATAACTTGAGAACGGTTTGAGCTACAGGACTCCCGTTTTGCACAGATGTTAATCTATACAAGCTCCTCATTCTCTGAGAATTTTGTTGGAATTGCTAGAAAAATACGAATTCTACGGCATTTTGAAATTTTCAAAAAAGGGTGTCGACGCTCTAACTTCCGAAAATTTTAAGATTTCTTACTCATTTTTTTTTTTTTATACATAGAGTATCATAATAGGAAGGTTGGTATTGAATTTGGGAAATATCGATTGAACGGTTTAAATTTAATGATTTTTCGAATTTTACGAAAATCTGAGTTTTTTTGAAAAATCGTCCAATCGCTCTAATTTTTTTGCGAATGCATCGACAAAGTTTCAGACTACGTCATGATGTTTTTCTCGAAACTGGCCCTTGTGCGGTAACTACGGTTTAAAGGGAATTTTTAAACTGGTAGGAAGTTTCTCTGGTTCTCCATTTTGTTCCAATCTCCCTTCTGTTCCTCGCCAGCAGGCTTTCCATGTTTTGTCCTAGTTTTTTTGTCATACAAATTTGGCCTAGTTCGTTGAGGAATTATTTATTCAACAATTCGTCTATATATCGGTCTGTATCGAGAAATGTGTTTCTAAGGCGTTACGTATCGCCATTTCTTACTGCTTTCAGAAACAAAGCATGATGGTACGACAACTCGAAGAGGAACTAAGATTGCGAATGCGAGGCCCGAGCGTCGAGATACAACAGCAAATGGAAGTATTGTACAACGAGAACGAACATCTCACACGTGAAATCGCAATACTTCGAGATACGATCAAGGTAAAATTTTAAAAAATCATACACAATTCTTTCATTTCACGTTTTATCCATTTCGTCGAATAAAAATCTTACGAGGCGATGATTTTTTATGATTAATCGTGAAATATAGTCAGCGCGTTATCTCGCACATTTTTCGACCATTTCTAATATTTTTTCTACGGAATTTTGAAATTTTCAAAAAAAGGGAGTCACCGCTCTAACTTCCGCAAATTTTAAGATTCATTACTAATTTTTTTTTTTAAAATAGTGTATCATAATAGGAAGCTTGGTATTGAATTTGGGAAATATTGGTTGAACGATTTAAATTTTATGATTTTTCAAATTTTACGAAAATCTGAGTTTTTTTTTAAAATCGTCCAACCGCTCTAATTTCTTCAAATTTTTTAAGATATTGTGTGTAAGTCTGGACTTTCTCTCAACTTTCTAGAAAAGTTGTCGAAATTATATAATTTAACTGCAAATCCAAAAAAACGCTGCAAATTGAAATTTGGAAATTGCTTCCTCAAGATGCTCAAGATGCACGATGCTCAAAGCTTCCTCTATGAGGAAGACCAAATTAAAAATGAAGTTACTCATAGAGGAAGATTTGAGAATCGTGAGCAAATCGTAAGATTTGCTCGATTTCGCCAAAAATCTTTCTACACTATTTTTATTTTTATTTTTCTTCCCAAACAAAACTTGACAGCAGATTTCTCCCATTATGAGCGAAATACCTTAAAATCATAAAGAGAAATAAGATTTTCGAGCATTTCAAAAAAGAGTTTATTCGGGATTGTTAGAATTATAATAATCGTGTAAATGCACATATATTTTCGGGAGGAAGGCTGAATAATGAGGCTGCAGCGTAGAAACGGAGGAAGCAGAAAAAAATATGACGTTGGAAAAATAACGCCGTACAGGGAAATTGGTACAGCCGGGGTGCATAAAATGAAAGAGCGAATGGAAAGCGACCACCGAGGAACGATTATTATACTGAATAATACCAGTAAAGAGTGATGACAAAAAGGGAACAGAGAGAGAGAGACAGAGAGAGAGAGAGAGAGAGGAGTGAAAGTGATGGCAAGAGGAAAACAGAGTGCGCAGGTCGTTCCGTTCCAGGAGTTAGCAGTGATAAAAGCATTTTAGGTCAGACATAAACGCTCTTGCATATCCTCGGAGAGATCGTTCTGCACTTTGCCTCTGCCATTTTCATACCAGGCTAGTCCATATATACATATACGATTTCATGCCATTTCCCTCTTTCGCAAACTATTTCAGCCACCCTTTAAGGTAGTAGTCTCGACAGAGCGGTTCTGTTCAGAATTTTTTAGAGATATTATTTTTTCGACGACACGACGTGATTCCAAAGTTTTCCTAAGAGGTGGACGAACTTTGGGACTCTCGTCGCATGTCCAATTCTTCACGACACACTCCAATATGTGGATATTAGTTCTCGGGGGAGACAAGAGGACGGAGGGCAGATTCTTGGCAACAGAAAATGTGTAGTGTTTGCTCTCTCTCTCTCTCTCTCTCTCTCTCTTTCGCTCTCTCTCTCTCTCGCTCTCTGGCGTACCCCGGAAGTTTCACCTCCGCTAACGTATAGTACCATCGAGAGGGATAGAACGAGAAGGCTGTAGAGAGGGAGTGAATGGAAGAGAGAAAAGAGCTGAAAACTCTGTCTGTCGGTTCATCGGACTTAACGACGACCCGACCACTTTGCTTTAGCCAATTTTCTTCTTCCTAGCTGGCACGGGTAACTTCCTTATTTATGTTATTCCAAAAAAGAGAAGAGAAAGGAGGAAAATATTATTTTCTTGAACCGCAGAAAAAAGGCCTCTCGGAGGAAAAATGTCTCCCTCGAATTTTGCACATTAATTTCCATACAATTAACATAATTGCCTCGAGAGAACTAACCATTATGTTTTTTCTTCTATCAAGATTTTTATCAATGTTTCCATTTCTTGCTTCGTTAATTCAATCGTTTTTTTATCTTATTCATTATACTGTATTCCGTTCTAATTAAAATTATTTCATCCAATTTTGCTACCTCATAGAGGAAGCTATGTGACGGTAAAATTTTTTTTTTCTTGTTTTCAATGTCAATGTTCTTAAAATGTCCCAAAACGTCGAAAAACCATATCAAGAAAAAATGTCCGGATGTTTGTGCGTGTGTATGTTCTGGCACTGTAAAATTCAAACGTTTATAACTCGAGAACGGTTTGAGCTACAGGGCTCCCGTTTTGCACAGATGTTAATCTATACAAGCTCTTCATTCTCTGATAATTTTGTCGGAATTACTAGAAAAATGCGAATTCTGCGGCATTTTGAAAATTTCAGAAAAAGAGTGTCGACGCTGTAACTTCCGTAAATTCTAAGATTTATTACTAATTTTTTTTTTTTATAAATAGAGTATCATAATGAGAAGGTTGGTATTGAATTTGGGAAATATCGATTGAACCGTTTAAATTGAATGATTTTTCAAATTTTACGAAAATCTGAGTTTTTTGAAAAATTGTCCAATCGCTCTAATTTGTGCAAATTTTGTAAGATATTGTGTGTAAGTCTGAACTTCCTCTTTACTTTTTATAAAAATTGTCGAAATTTTATAATTTAAATGCAAATACAAAAAACGCTGCAAATTGAAATTTGCAATTTGCTTCCTCAAGACGCTCAAGATGCACGATGCTCAAAGCTTCCTCTATGAGGAATCCAAAATGAAAAATATAGTTCCTCATAGAGGAAGATTCGAGCATCGTGCATCTTGAGCATCTTGAGGAAGCAATTTGCAAATTTTAATTTGCAGCGTTTTTTTGTAAATACCAGACAAATTGTGGAAAACCTTTTTTTATTTATTATCATTGGTTTACTACCTTGAATGAAGAATATCGGACTGATCCCCTGTAATTGTAAAATGTCGGTTCATAGAGATGAGATATTGTCGCAATTGCTGACTCGTGAGAGAAGAGAGCGGGAGAGATGGGTCAACGAGCGTGACGTACGCGAAGCAACTGGTCGCCTTTGGCCAAACGCCAGATTATATGCGCTCAGCCACTTTCTACCAAACCTTCGACCGGCATTTCTCATTACCCGAGGGTATTCTCATATCCGCAAATACCTCCAGACTCCTCGATTACTTCCGCTAGTATAAATGGTAGATCAACGTGATTGCACTAAAAAAAAATATCACGACTTGAAATTGATGTTTTTTGTTTTTTTCCAATCGTTTCATTTTCTCAATCTCGTGAATCTGGTATTTTCGCTTATTTTTTAACTCATAAAGCAGTGCCTGCGAAATAAAACGAAACATTACGTTTCGACAAATTCAAATTTTGAGCTACTTCA
Organism: Hyposoter dolosus; assembly: GCA_963921915.1. NCBI lineage: Eukaryota > Metazoa > Arthropoda > Insecta > Hymenoptera > Ichneumonidae > Hyposoter > Hyposoter dolosus. The sequence continues at coordinate 3,470,081 of OY998133.1, forward strand.
AAAATTTAGTTTTTTATTCCGAGAAACCCAAATGAATTTTCAAAAGCTGCAATCACCTGACGCTGATAATTAATTTCTCCCAGACTAATCCCCTTAATTGTACGCTCTGTTGAAAGTGGAAAGTTTACAGAAGTTCTCGAGAAATTTCATGGCGTTTGAAAACTGCACAAGCTCATGTAAAACACTAATCATTCTATTTGGCGAAATAATGTTGAACTTGGTGCTGACGAAGCAAACGCCATGGAGACGGAGGGAAAGGGAGAAGGATAAAAAAAAAAGGACGAGAGAGAAGTGTCCCCTTTCAGTTTTCACAGAGCCTAATTGCGTTTATCTTGTCAAAGGGGCGTCATAAATTCATAAAAGTAATACACGTAAGCTGCAGTGACGTAGTTCGTAATCAGACTCGAGGCTTTGACGATCTCCTTCCGGCCCGGAAGTCTACACAATTTTGCCACTTAAAATAAGTCTCGTATTCGGTAATTTTTTTTTTTTAATTGATGTTTTTATTATTTGTTATTATTCTGGACGTTGAGACGTCGTGGGCGAACTTTAATTTTGGGACTGCATTGATACACACTGGGTCAATTTGACCCGGGGCGTATTTAGTAGTTTTAATGAGAAAAAAATTTGGAAATGTTATAACGAGTAGGAGTGGAAAATTAGTCCGGGTCAATATGACCCAGTGTGTCAACGACAGTTCGATTGAAATAAAATCAATATTTTTTAACTTCTGGCTTTTTGGTTTCTGTTTCACAGGAGCTGGAGCTTAGAATAGAGACTCAGAAGCAAACGTTGCAAGCCCGTGACGAGAGCATCAAAAAGCTCCTGGAAATGCTCCAGAACAAAGGCATGGGTAAGCAACAACTCACAATTTTCTTCCTTTTATTTCCTTCTGATTAGAATATTCTAGGAAAAATAATTGACAAAATTGAAATTAAACTTCGAGCCATTATCCTCCGTCGTTGGGGCGATCGAGCCGATGAAGCAACTAGTGCCACTGGCAATTATTTCCTGTAGCTTTTCGTTTAAAAAAAAAGAGTAAAAAGAAAAAAAAATCTAGGAGCGTCGAGAATTTATCGAGACTTCGGCGTCAAAGGTCAGATTCGTTCAAATAAAAAGTCTCCCTCCCGCGAAAAATCGGCTTGAATATTGTCAAAAGTTAGTAATTAAAAAAGCCCATTCAAACTTGTCTGCGAAAATAAAAAAAAGTCGAAATTTCGTCGAACCAAAAAAAAAAAATATCAGTTCGCAGAATTTTTTATTTATTTTTAAATTATTTTTTAATGACACGTTACGATTAATTATTGTCATCGAGAAAAATTGAGTAACGAAAAAAAAGAAATTTGGAATCGCGCGAGCTTTTGGTCGCTTTGTAATTGTTGCAGGGAAAGAGGAGGAGAGGATCATGTTCCAGCAGATGCAATCGATGGCGCAGAAGCAGGTCCTTAAGAATTCTCTACCCGTGTGGTTATCGATTACGTGATATGCGCGCGATTAAACATTAATCTATACATTTATATACATATATGTATGTATGTGTGTGTGTATTATAATATACACATTAATACATATGTGTGTATGAAACGCAAAAAAGATATAAATACGATAGTACAATTACAAATACTATAAATACTATTTACCTGCTGCTATTCTACCCGCGCCCGCGTATTAAGAAATATACAAATCTTTCTTAACTGTTTTTTCTCATACGTAGCTGCTGCTTGCTGTCGTTAGTAATTTGTCCGCTAATTTGGCTTACCATTTATCACTGAAACAAAAAAAATATCAAAATCACCGTCACTCGCACTTTTTATTTCGTTAATCGTAAAAAAAAAGGTAAAAAAAAAAAAAAAACTCGATAATTGAAGGTTGATCGAAAAGTTACAGAAATCAGCACCATAAGCCCCATGAAATATTCAAATTCAACGTCGTCAATGAATATCAAAAGTCCACAGACATTTTTTATTTCGGGTACACGATCGTTACACGTTCGAAAATTCTTCCAGCATATTTCGAACAATCGAAGACTTTGTACTTTTTCATAGAGGCGTCGTGTGGAAGATTTTATTATGCGAGTGTCGATGGACGTTTTTGGGATATTTGGGAAATTAATTTTACAGGAGGAAGTATTTTTTTTATTCATTTGATCGATGCCAAGGGATTGAGGGATAAAAACTCAAAATTTTGAGGGAATGGAATAGAAATTTTGCAAGTTATGCCGCGTGCCATTTCGAAATATTTTTTTGGGAGAAAAACGAGGTTAACGATTCCAGAAAGTTGCTGATTTTCGTTTAAATATTCCTTCTGAACATTCTGCTGTGGTTTTTCCCCTTAAAATCATCGGAGGCGATAGAAAATTAAAGAAAATAGATCCTGGAGCCTTAATCTCGAAGATCCTCGTCCATACAGACTCGCGTAACTTTTCACGAATGATGCTCAAAAGAAAAAAAACAAAAGAAACAGAAATTCACTCACAAACTTCACTGAACCATTATGTACAGCCTTTACGACCCTTTTTTCGTATGAATGACGTTCGTATTGTAAAAACGTATTCGCGACACGCCTGCACTATCGTAGTTTATAGATTTGCAGTAATCATTTTGTTAGAAACCCTCCAATGTGTGTGTTGCCCACGTAAGGATTATGTACATATGTATTTCTTTCTCGAGACATAAAAATACAAATGTATGTAATTATTACGAACGAGGACGTAATTAATCGCAGTGTTTCACACCCCTTAATTAAATTTTTTTACCCCTCGTTGCAGCAATGATCGTTAAATGTGTGATGAAATGAAAAAAAAAGAAAAGCATTTTGAGAAAGTGGAAGAATTAGTATTTTTTTTAAAATACTGACAATTTTTCCATTTTTCAAAACATTAACTCGATAAACATTGAGCTTTTTCCTGAGTTTTTCCATTTTTTAGTTTGCTTGCTTCCTAGTCTTCGAGCTTACGAGCAAAAACCCTCCAAATTGCTGACGCAAATAATTTTAACGTGTGCTATATGTTGTTTTGTCTTTTTACAATTTCGGACTATATTTATTAAGTGTGTCAAGAGCTAAAAAGTTGCAGGCAATACAAACAGAACTGATGAAACGGAGCTTTAATTAAAAAGTGGAATTTAAGTGCAATTGAAATGATTGTCCCTGATGGTAAATGGAAATCAAGTCACGCCACTCGACCTCAAAGGTCAATTTTTTTATTTATTTAGTAATTAAATCGAATTAAAATTTTTTTTTTTTTTTTTTTTTTTTTTTTGGGACTGTTTATCCTCACAATTACCGATGGATTGTACGAGTAATTAATGCATGACATTGTCACAGCTTGACATTGATGAAGCGACGAGCTGAATAAAAGAAAAATATTTATTTAGTCGCAGAGGCAAGTCACATATTTGTTGAAATGTTGAAAGAAACTTGCAATGCACTCGGAGAATTGGGAAAAAAAGCTCGAGGAGAAAGATTGTCACGACGTTTTCATGTCGCGATTATTCTCCGAGGTTCATCGAGCCGGAAATTAAAACTGTTTCACACTTACGCACGTGACGCAAAAATGTATATGCATAGGGATGGTTCGTGCCCGAAGCTCGCGATTCTACACAAGTATATAAAAGTACGTTCGTAAATCTTGATATATATGCCGGGTGTCTCGAGATTCGTACTCGAAGAATTGAGAGTGGACAGTCGATCAAATTTCAAGGACAAAAGTCTCAAGTTACTTTTTTCTACGTTGCACCATTATTTATTAACCCTAGAACGGTAACCTTATTTTTTTAAACCTATTCCGGTAACCTGGGGTGATAAATGACCCCAATTTTGAAAAATTCATATCTCCGGTAAAATTTAACGAAAAGAGTTGAAATTGGGCTCATTCTTTTCGTTTTTTAATGCAGAATCACGTGAGCCTAGGGCAATTTTGCTTAAAGTCAAAAAAATAGTCGAAAATGCAGTAAAACGATAAAAAACCGTTTTTGGGTCGTTTTTGACCCCAGATTACCGTTCTAGCGTTAATTAGTCGTCTCAAATTTTTGGCACGCTGTAAAAGTAGCGTGGTTATCGCTCGACGCTGGCCACGCCTCTTTTTCTTATCAGCATCTCGAAAGAGCTGACTAGAAATGAATCCGTTCAAAAAAATCTCAAAAGACTTTTCTCTCAAAAATCCATTGGCCAAATCTCGAAAACGATTCTCAGAGCACCTTGTGTGCATACGATCAAATGAATCTCACGCTCTAGACACTCTACCGTGATTGCACGTAGGCTGTGTACGTTCACGCTTTAGGGTGAGCTGTATTGCTACGGGCGAACAATTTGTCGAGCTTGAGCTCATGTCCCTGTTACAAAACAGCGCGAGCACTCATTACTCAAGCTCTCTCTACCGAACGAACAAAAATACACTTCGTTCACATAAATCTCAAGAATATAACAATTGGTGGGACGTTCAAACCCTCACTTATATTTCATTGCATAAAATAACAAAAAAAAAAAAAACACGAATATTATATTTATTCATTAGTTTATTTATTAATTTACATATTTACTTATTAATGACGTACAAAAAGAAAATTATACAGAAGCTGCCACCGTTGCCCCAACAGTATTATTAAGGCTCAATTATTACTTCCCAAACAAAAAAAAAAAAAAAAAACAAAAAATCTTATGAAACGTGATTATTTTTTATGGCCAAAGCAGAAATCGAGTTCTCGAGGAGTCAATCTTTCGATATAAATTTAATCTTTAATCCCACTGGAGCAACTTGGCAGCTTCGATGCCACGATTAAAAAAAAAAAACAATAAACAAACAATACAACAATGTCTGAATAGCTTGAATAGCTCTTCGATATATAGAATATACTGTCTCGTCTCGTCTATTTGCCTGTTACGATATACATATATATATATAAATAGCGAAACTAGAATCTACATCGTGTCCTTGCGTTGCTTTTGAATGACAGAATCACCCACTACTTTGACTATCACTTTGCTACTGTGTTCGAGATCGAGTGGATTTTCATTTTATTTGTCGTTTTTTTTTTTTTTTATTTATTTTCATTTTAATCGACAAGCACGTTCTTCTCAGCACATTATAGTCGTGCTGCACACTTGACTATCATTTATACGTATATACGAAGTTATATATTTATATGTTTATTTATTTGAATCGTGCAAGCCAGGATTGTGTGCGTCTGCCTCGTGCTTATAGCTTATCTATGTATATATATGTATGTATTTATTTAAATATAAATATATATATATATATATGCATATGTATCACTTATAGCTTCCACGTGAATTTCCTAGCCGAATATTATTATTATTTTCCTCTATTCGAACGAGAGAGATCGGAGGGCAAATCGTTGAAAATATTTTCCCACTCTACCCCGCCGTACCCCGATCGTTTTTCTTCCACATTTTCGTTCCTCTCAATTTCATTCACCGGTTGTTCTGGTTTGGTCTTGACATTGTCGTTCGTTCGGATTTATTCCATTTTTTTTTTTGACGATTATTTTTGTGCACTTTCGTTTTTTGCTCCAGCGAACCCAAATTTTGTTAATAAGTATCTTTTTTTTTTCAAATTTGTAATTTTCATTATTTTGTAGTTTTGAAATTTTAAAAAATAGTTTTTTTTTGCGTTAGTGTTCTTACGACCTCGAAAATCTGTGCTCGAGCAAGCAACGATTCAAAATTCAAGCTCGAACGTTTATTGCTTTCTAATTTTTCTTCCCGAGGACTCTCGCCATACGAGGACTCTGTTTCCACTCTCCCCTTTCTCGTAACCTCTCTCGTTGGGTCAATGACAATAAATTGCAATGAATGAAATGCCAAGAAAAAACTTGACGAATAAAATAACGATGAAATGAATAAAATGTTGAAAAAATAGTTGACGTGAATCCCGAGATGCTGATCGAATGCGTGGAATGAGCCGCTTTAGATGTATAGGTGGTACAAAGAATTTAGCAAAAAAAAAAAAATATATATATATATATATTCACCCATTTTTTCACCCGAAAACCCTATGTGAAGGTGCCAATGCCTGTGTCACTTGAAAAAACAACTTTCTTTCCATCAATAATCTTTATTCTTTTAATATAAATATCGTAATTGATTATTATTGAAAAAATGAGAGATATGATTGGAAAATAAAATCGTTTATCGATTACGACATGTCATCATCTCCATTGATCATCGTCATCTACAACAACTACAACAACAACATGAAAAAAAAAAATCGTCTCGCCTCTAGGACAAACTCAAAAAATTTTCGGCCGTCGAACCACGCCCTCGGCCACTACCACGTCGGAGGACTAATCAGGTACACTCAAATCAACATCCCGTCAAACACGATCATCACCATCAACACCACCACTCGACCTGACTGATGGAATCTACCAAATTATTTCGGAAACTCACCTCATACATTATGATCAATCGTCCCTTCCCCTTCGAGCCTTCCCCCAACCTACCAATATTTTTTTTCTCTTTTTTTTTTTCAACTCCTTTCCAAATCGCTAACACAGACACACGAGATCGGGAGAAAGGGACTAAACGTTCAATTATAATTTTGTGATAGGCCTCGGGGAAGTGTTTTCGTCGCAAAGTTGGTCAAATTTTATATTTTGTAATATTTAAGATTTTTTCAAGTGTCGAGACATGGTGAATTTCCCGCGACATCGACTCGAGCCAATTAAGAGAATCAATTAATTTTATTAATTTTATTCGACGATTAACAAGTACGCCGTCCCGAGAGATTATTCCTCACGATTATCCATTCAAAAGTTGCACTAATTTGAGGCACTCGAGGTGTAATCGAAAGATCAATATTTAAAAAAAAAAAATAAAGTATTTCCTCGTTCCCCAATCATTTTTTTGAGTTTTCAGAAATCTTTGCAGAGAATTTACTCATATTTACATGTGACTTCTATTTGTACGTATATGTCATGTTATTTGCATCAACGGTACACAGTGTTTTGATCCGAGAACAAAATATGCGACGATGGAATATTCACGTGGCAAAATGTCCACTTTGGATTTTATGGTGTGATCCGATGGTGTATGGTGTGCGATGTGACATGGTGGTGTTTGGTGTCGAATTATGGTGTATGGTGTGACATTATGAGGTTATGGTGTGAGGCCATGGTGTATAGAGTGATTTGGTGATGTATGGTGCGGCATGGTGTTGTGCAAAATGCGTGAATGGTGCGTATATGGAGTGGTATGAAAATGTATGGTGTTGTATGGTGGTCTATGGGGCGAAATTATGGCAGATCGAGTGAAACGACGATTGACATACAGGAATCTTGTTTTCGACAGTTTATAAGATTCCTAGAATATTTGGTCCTCCGGACATTTCGCCGTTTGGATATTCCGTCGTCGTATATTTTGTCGTCTGGTCAAAACGTCTGGTTACTGTTTCAACAATATTTGTCCATCAATGGGGTCAGAAGGATACCGGAATGTTGAGAGCCTCCTTTTTGCACCACTTTTTCTTTCGCTGATACATTTATATTCACTGAATGTTTATCGTCACCTTTTTTTACAAATCTCGCTCATTACACTCGCTCAAACCTTATCTCCACACGTTAAATGTACTGGGAATTTTTAATCAACGTGACCCTTCCCTTTTTTTTTTTAAATTCAATATGAAGCCTTTCAAGTCGAGGCAAAATTCGTCAAGTGAGCATGAACATTTGTTAGCACAAGTTATCGATTGATTCGATATTTGGTTCTATGAACATAAAAATCTATTTTAATATCCCAAAACAAATTTCGGAACAAAATGCCAAAAATTGATTTTAAACAAAAAGAAACATGATAATTATTACAATTCGGAACAACAGACACAAGGAATCTCGTGCTAAGAAATTCTGCCTCTTTCCTGCATTATTAATCCCTTCAGTTTCACTCCCTTCGAAACCAATTTCTGACCATTCCTTTCTTCTCTTTTCTACTGTACTACTTATGATATTATTCAATACACACACAATGAGTTTCCATCTACGTTTTGTTAACAATCAGACTCCGATCTATATATTTATATATGAACATATTTATTCACATGTATAAATATATCGTGGCAGAGCCATTTTTATTATAATACCGCACTCGATCTATACTAATATCAACATTAATTATATTTTTATAAATATTAAAACACACGATCGTAGTGAGTTTTGCAATTAAGTGCACGACGATGATTCCAGGACAATGTGGAATCGTCGGTTTGTCACTTATTTGGAACATATTCACAAGACTCTTATTCACGTTTGCAAATACGCATTTGCGATTTGCACCTCGTTCATTTACTCGACAACGATAAACGTAAAAAAACGATTAAATTTGAATAATTTATGAATCTTCTTAATATGTTAAACTTTTGAAATATGGAGACGCGAGACATCTCCGTATTCGTAGTTTTGGTAAATGAACGAGAAGCCCCAAGTGCGAGTGTGGTGAGATTTTGTCCATTGAGCATCGCATCGGCTAAAATGCATATAAAAATATTCATGCCGCGTGAAAAGGAATAAAAGAGCGTGTAACAGATGCTCGTAAATCGCGTTTTTTGTTTTCGAGTGACAAAAGTTTTACGGTGTGTCAAAAAAGCGGGAGCGAAAGTGAGAGGGAGAGAGAGAAAGAAAGTGAGAAAAAGAGAAAAATAAAAGAAAGATATATTCGTCAAGCGAAAAGTAACGACTGCGTGCAAAAAAAGCAGAGAAGCCAGGCGACTGCGAAGATGGACAATATTTGTCGGCTGTGACGTCGCGGTCGGCGAAAGAACTGCGGCGACGCCCGGCGTCGAAAAAACACCACAAGAGGAATAACAAATATATTCTCCATTAGTATATCGAATCAAATCCTCATTAAATAAAGCCAGAAATATATGAATGGGAATAATAATAAATACGTAATGAATGTTCGAAGCAACATACGAGCGATGGAAAACGCGTTGAGCGAAAGAGCCTAAATGAATGAAAAATGAAAGACGGCTGCTGCTGTTGCTGCTGCCTGTCGTGCTGTTGTTGCCATTCGTAGTAATAAAACATTACAATTGCAAAGCCAAATCGAAGTTAAATTAAGATTTGACAGGCTTGCTCCTCACAAAAATTCTAATCGAAGAATCGAACCGAAGCGAGTTTGCTACGAGCAACATCTCACGGATGGCTTACGTAGTTGGAGAGAACTGCGCCACCTGGCGGATTAGTACATTTATTTCAAACTGATAACTAACGCACTCGTTCCAACGATCGCAATACGATGGATACGATTGCGTTTATCAACTCTCTCGCATTTTGCCACGTATGAAGAATCATAAATGAGACAGAATCTCTAAATCCTTTTTCAAACAAGTTTAATATTTATATCATTTCGGATGATATGAGTTTCGAGAAAGGTGCTGGAAGCTCGGCTAAACGTCGCTTTTCTTTCGTCAACCGGGACGCTGCCTCGTACACCACCAACCACCACGACCACCGGCAATTTTTGTGCTTCCTCGAGATCGAGTCGTCCACGATCGATGTTTCGTAAACGAGCCACATGAATTCAAATCCATTTTCCTCTTCACAGATCAACATTTTTCTACTTCAAAATAATTGTCAACAAACTTTTCAAACGTCTGTTTGCCACTGTTCGATTCGAACAAAAATTTTCTTCCAATCAAGAGAAAAGATCGTGCAAAGTGTAAACGACCGCAGAACTCGTGCATCGATTTTCGACGACTCGATCTCTTCAAAGAAACTCAAAAAAAAAAAAAAACGACCGAAATCAAAACGACACAAAAAAACGTCCAAGAGCCCAAAAGGTCAATGACCAACTTCCAGATCAACACCACAACAGCTACAACATGCGAAAATAGATATATATAAATATGATTTGAGAGAAAATAAGGAATATGTATATATATCTATTTGCGAAAGACACAAAAAAAAGATGTTGCATATGGAAGGGCAGGGGGGAAGGAGCGCGAGTAACGTCTGGTATTGCTTGTTTATAAGGAGCTCAAAGCAACGAACGAGACCTTGAAGAGCCTGCAGACGCAGCTGGAGCTAGCATACGCCTCGACAGCATCATCGGGTGCCCCAGTAGCTGGTGGTGGTGGAATTTCGAGCGGTCTGATGATGGGTTTGAGCGGATCATGCGGTGCTTTGCTCGGCTCATCGGGCCTAGGATCGTCGACGTGCAACACGGCTACACATCTCGGTGGTAGCGTTGCGGTACCTGGTGGCGTGCCCGGGAGTACGACACTAACTGCGATACTCGAGACGAAAGATGCGAGGATACAAACCCTAGAGAAGGAGGTTGGTTTGCTCGAGGCTGAGCTACAACGAATCAGAGAATGCGGTGGTCGTTTGCGCGAGCAGCTTCTAAAGGCAACTGCGGTACCAAGTGGCACAATGACCTATGCCAATCAACAACAACAACAACAACAGCAACAGCAGCATTTCGGCTTGCATGGCGGAATGGGGCTCGCCACAACGCCAGGAACAGCAACAGCAGCAGCAGCAGCAACAGCAACAGGTATCGAAAGCAACAATTACGCGATGCAACCTACAAGACCGTCTGTGACGTTATCGTCAATCGGCAGCCTACAATCGTCAGTTCTCACTCGAGGACCAACTGCGTATACTCCTACTACTCCTACCACTTGTTCTACCGCTACTTCTACTACTACTACGGCTCTCGTGCCTTATGGTCAAATGGTGAAACTAACGAATCCGTTGCTTGGGGTTGCTTCGACAGGTGTTACCGCAATCCAGCCGAGCGGAGCATCTTGCTTGTCCGGCATATCATCTGGCCTTACAACCGGTGTCGTTAATCCTTACACCGATCAGCACCAACAACCAACCCACTCCCAACACCATCAACAACATCACCATCATCACCATCATCATCACCAGCATCAATATCAGCAGCAGCTCCAACACCACCAACAGCAACAACAGCAACTACAACAGCAACAACAACAACAACAACAACAACAGCAACATCAACAAGCGATGCAACAACATCTTAAACAAATCGAACCAGCTGCCGCTGGTGCTCTCGCCCTCCATGCTCATGCATTCAACAAACACGATCTCAACTTCAAACGTCAAGTAAGTTTCTTCATCAACAACGTCCGCATCGAAAAGAACGACGTCATCTAAGATCCCCAGGATTTACGAGAGACTGAAAAATACAAACCAAACAAACTAACACTATTGATACGACTAGAAATCGAAGGTTCAACAACGAACCAAACAAATATACAAATCTATCAATGAAAACCCAGACAAATTGAAACAAACCACATTGCCAGGCGTCCTTCAGAAATATTCCTGAGGATCGACACGAGAGAGATTTCCATTGTTGACTGAGAGCCTGGGGCTAGGGACTGGGGGGAATCACGTTTCAGTACAAATCGCGAAATCACCCAACAAACACATTTCTGCGATCAAGAAACAAAAACGTGATTTGTAAACGACGTTTTTTTTTTTCAAATAATGCACAACAGCGAACGAAGCGATGACAATCGCGTACGTTAACGAGAGAAACTCGTTTTTATCCAGTGAGAAATAAGAAAGCGGAAGAGAGAAACAATAACCGAATGAACAAGCCAAAACGGGCAAAAATGATACACAAAGGAACAAACAAAAAGACAAATGGAGGGAATATCGCTCAGTCATGATTAATTTCTCCTCGCCGGATCCGCGACGATGTTTTTCTCCCCGAAACGCACGTGATTGTTCACCCTAGATATTACAACTCGATATTTATTATTTACGTTAGTTGTCAAGAATGGACGAAAAATGAAGTGGAAAAAGCCCTGAAAAAAAAGAAGGTATTGTAAGTGTCAATCGACCCGTTCCCCGAACTGTAATCTCTCGTTAAAATCCTTAGAGCAGAGCGCCTAAAAAAGCCTGTATAGAGATCCCTCGCGAGAGCGAACAAAGTAATTTTAACGAAACGAGAGAAAAAAAAAAAGAAATACTCAATGTTAACTACTCGTGATAATTTAACGAAAAGGTCATAGCGACGGCTGAGCACCAGTCTTCCTGAAACGCGCGCAATCTTTTAACTATCGTGGTACTATGAAATATACCAACGGATTATCATTAATAATTAGAAACGAAAAAAAAAGAAATAACAACTAAAAAAAAAAAACAAATAAAATCCTTTATCGATCCCTTTCTTCCCGAAAGACCCTCCACGTGTGGAATCCACGTAGGCGATGTATTCTTCCCAGCCATCCCGGTAATAGTATATTTCTTTGGGGATGTAAATTATATAAAAGCACATTTTACGAAGCCCCTTTTTTGGGCAGTACAGTAATCTATTTTTTCTTCTTTTCAACAACTCTTGATCGTTACCATTCCCTATATATATATATATATATATATCTATACAAACACACATACCTAAACTAGGGAGTATATTTTTCGACTTGGATGTTCTCATTGTTGCAAATTACCTGACCGTTCCCTTTACCCAGCACTTAAAAAAAAAAAAACAATACTTCTATAAAGATATAAAAAAACTATTCCTTATTGCGTGTACAATAATTTCATTCGACTTTGTCTTCTTTTCCCCTCTTTTTACGATTCTCTTAATTAATCAATTAATACTCCAAAATGAATGCTTCGTAAATAGGATTTATTCGATATATTCGTATATTGTCGTTAAGGCGCACCGATCCAATCGTCCACCAGAGTCTGATTTAAAATCGCATTTAAATCGTATATACACGTACTGCCACATTACTATGACGATTGGTTTTATTAAACCGTGCGTGTGTATCGAAAGCGATCGTGTTCAATGCAAATTTTACGTTATTTGTTTACTCGTTTTTATAAGCGACTGAGCGAAAGAGAAAATAAATAATAAGAAGAAAAAAGAAAGTCTTTCGGTGACATTTTCTCATGTATTTATATAAATGCAAATACATACATATATGTATCTGCAGGTATGCATATGTATGTGTGTTTATTATATAAATATATGTACAGAAATAATGTTCAGCCGATGATAATTGTACGTACCTTAAAAAACGTAGGCCTTAGAAACTGTTGACCCCTTGAAATGTTTAAGAATGTTGATTGTACAGAAAAAATGATAAAAACAAAAGTGGAATTATAAAAAATAATAATACTTATGGGAAAAGCACGGGGTAAAATGAAGCATTGTGAAAAAAATGACTCACTATACTTTGAAAATGAGAAAACCAACGATAATTTGACTCGAAAAATCGTAGAAATTCAAATTTATCAATTAAATATCAACAGTCCTCTAAAAATTGAAGCACAACCTGTACCTGACGTATGCTGGTGAATTCCAAAAAGTTTTTATTGACAAACAGGTCGTTTTGATTGGTAAACTATTTTTTTTTTTTTTTTTTTCTATGCTGGCTCATTTTTTTCCTCTGTATCATTTCGCACCGATTTTCCCCAAATCTATCGTATTATTAAAGAATTATAGTGAATAATGATTCGCGATGGCGAATGATGATGCCAGTCAATAATACGATTAAATTACGAGAGGGCAGTCGTTTGAGGCGGAAACTCGCGCTTTTTTTTCTTCGACCACCTCAAGCTCTGCGAACAGATGAAATTATTCGACGTTTCAGCTATAATAATATATTATAAACATATGCATATATAAATATTATTATATATTTATGTGTGTGTATGTTTTAGTATATTTCTATATTTTCCTAGCTCAAGTGCGATTTAAGTGTACGATATACTCGCGGGAAAATGATTGCCACAAGCTTGATGAAAAAAAAAAGCGCTATTAATGTTAACCATTGAGGAAAAAAAATGACGAGGTACTTACTATCGATGAAAAAAAAAAAAAAAAAAAAAAAAAAACAGCTCGTGATCCTTGAGAAATTTTGAGACTCGAAGAGTTCTCGTGAACTCGAGGATCTAAATGTTTGCCATTGTTAATGGCTCGCTTATCGAAGGAAATACGTAAAAAAAAAAAAAGGAAATTATTATTAAATAAATACGAAACGAAGCGAGGACAGTCCAGTGATGTAAATGCGACTCGACGTGTTATGTACAACACCAAAGTAAAACGTTTTTAATTTTATTTTCTTTAGTTAGGATGAGACAAGAAATAATTATAATGACAAAATTTGTGTGCAATTTGTTGAGCGAATAAATTCTTGAATATTAAAAAAAAAACAAAAAAAAAAAAAACAAAAAATTGACGAAAATGGAAAATTATGTCATTCATGATCCAAAAAATACTTTTGATTGATCGTGTTTTATCGATCAATCGAATTCCCAATAATCCGATTCATCGTCATTCATTAAGGATCATCCACATTCGATCATATAATTTTAAATCTAGCGATAATAATGTCATGCCTCATCCTACGTCACGTCTCTAATTGGCTTGATTTATCTTTCATTATTTTTATTATTGTTTTCAGTTTTTTTTTTTTTCATTCATCGACTCCTTTACATCACTGTGGCATTTTTCATTCATCGGCATCCGGGATGTTATCATGACATTTTCATTAGATTATTGACGTTATTGCGAAACTGAGTAAAAAAAAAAAAAAGAAAACGAATATCATGAACGACCCACGCCAAAATCTCACCTCGCATTTTTCTGTACCACCTTTTTCTATCGCATCGTTCCTTGCAGCTCTCGTTGACAACTAATTTTTCTTTTCTCGTTTCTAATCAACGTTCGATCTCATTACATTACAACATGAACACACATTCACATATTTCTGTCTCTTTAGTACGAGAACGAAAATCTCGACAATCCCCTTTACTTTGTCCTTCATTTTCATTGGACGGAACCTTTTTTTTTCACGTCCCCTTATCGTTCGGAGCTTTCATAGTTATTTTGATGATTTCGTCGTTTTCTTATCTCTCCCTTTCTCCCTCTTTCTCTCTCTCTCTCTCTCTCTCTCTCTTTCTCTCTCGTTCTCCGCATGAAAAATGGGTTCAATTTGATTTCGGATTGTTTATCAATTTTTTTTCGAATCCTGCTGCACCATGGTAAAAAAAAACAACAGGACGAAAAAAATGAGGAATTTTGAAAATTGATGGAATCAATGAATAAAATTTCAACCCATTTTCGTTTTTTCTGCGGCTCGATACCCCATGAGCCGATAGTCCTGGTTGATGAAATCAGAAAACGATTGCGTGTTAAATATTGAAAAATGGAAATTTCCAAAATCGCATTTTTTTGGCTATTTCGGAAAATTTTGAAAAATTCATCGCTAACCCGGACTCTCGAAATTCTGTTATTCAATCCTCTGTTTATTACTGCATGAATTTGTGCTTGAATAACACTGTGAGCTTTTTATTATTCCAGTTTAAAAAAGTAACGGTTTATCGAATATTTTTTCAATTAAAAAAATTCTTTCATTTTTTGCATGTTCCCTAAATCTGTATGATGAGAGCATGACGCACGTGTTTACCTTCCTTCAATTTGCTATCGAATCCACAATGGCTTTTCACACTTCATTCGAACCAAATTTTTTTTTTTTCGCCTAAAATTTATATTTTTCCTTGTTTTATCGTTTTTGAAATTTGGTTTTTGCTTTATTGCAACTTATCGCCGATATGAACACTCTCTTGCTACAACTTTCTCTATTTCTCTCTGAATCTTTTTTCACACCAAATATATAACGATACGATAAAACGTTAAACAAAGCGATAAAATGACGAATAACAAAAGGAAAATAACGAAACAAACGAATTCGTCATTCGATCGTGGACACACGAGCGGGGGAAAGAAAGCGTGAGTCGTTTGTTTTGAGCAAGTGCGATAAAAACGCAAAAGAAAAATAAAAATCAACTTTGTATCGAACGTCAAAATAATCCAACATTTTCGTTGTCGATAATTTTTTTATTTGTCCACGAAAATCCAAAGAGAGTGCTTGGGCCACAAAAAACCAGCCACGACTCTCTTTCCGCCCTACTTGCTGGCAGTTGCAAAATTAAAAAAAAAAAAAAAAGCGAAGCAAAATCTGCGAAAACAATTTTTACGAGATAGTACTTTTTTTTGCTATAAGTTAGATAAGTTATAAAAGGAAATAAGCAACGGTCCCCGATCGCAAATTCCTTCAAAGAGCCAATAAAATTCTCAGCTGAATTAAAAAATGTGAAAAATTTGGTGAAATTCAAAATTATTGATATTTTATTACAGTCCAAAAAAGAATTGAAAAATTTATCGTTGAAGGGATTTACCGGTGACTGATTGTTGACGCAGAGCATATTAAATATGATGCCCGAATATTTTAGCTTTCTGAGGAGGTAAGGATATGAAAACACCCGTCGAGAAGCACCATCCAACTCTCCACACCATCTCTCTCCATACTCCTTCGTTTATGATCACTTCTGCGTTTGCTATAAACCAAGGCCTTCCCTCTTCTTCCGTAGTATCTGGGTTATCGTAATTATTATACAAATACTAATATAATAATAAATAATATTCAATATAATAATTCAAGTATCAAACTATTGAATATTTACAAGAAGAAGGCCGGGGCAGAATGAGAAAGAGGGTTAAAAACAGTGACGCCTCGAAAAAAAAAAAACAAAAAATTGTATAATTCGAGAAGAAAACCAAAAAAAAAAAACTATTCAACTTTTTTAATTCCGATTGCATAATTTTTCATAACTGGACGACGATGGGTTCGAAGTGTGAAAATTTGATTTAAAAATTTTTCAAAGAGACGAAAAGATTCTTTTTTTTTTTTTATTAATTTTGCAATGGTCTCTCGTTTTTAGTGTCGAGATTGCGATTTTTTGGTGTCTCGTTTTACCCCAAAGTCCCATTTCGTCCCGGTTTGTATGCAAAAAAAAAAAATATGCATATATTACGATAAAAAATAAAGTTTGATGTTACAATCTCGTAGTTGTCTTTTGACATGTGAAAAAGCATCGCTCGTGTTACAAATCATCGCATATGCATCTGGCAATTATTTTTTATCACTTTTTCTCATTGAACGTCATTTTTATATCGAAGAAAAAAGAAGCAGTTCGTAATAGACGATCTCGAAAGATCAATAATTACGATTTAATGAAAAAAATTTTTTGCAAATTTCTTGATCAATATTCGTCATAATTATGATTTTTTTCTCACCCATCCTCTCGACCCCATCGTAAGGAAATAAATAAATTCGTGCACGTAGAAAATCGATCGCTTGGAATATCCTCGATTTCCGAATCGTTCCATTAACGCGATCTTCTTGTTTCCAATTAATTAATCACGTCGAGGCTGGATTGGAAAATTGGAAATTAAGCAATCTACGTGTACGATGTAGAAACAGCAATTTATATACATGTTTGAAAATGTATGTATAGTGCTTTTAAAGATTTTCGATATCTTTATACACGTCATTCACGAATTATTTTCGTACGATTAAAATATTTCAAAAACGAATTCATTTTTTATTGGGAAATCTCTTCCAAGAGCTTTGTCTAAATAAAAAAATTGTAAAAAAATCGTTATCGCAGCAAAAAAAAAAAAGTTTAAACTATTGTAATTTTTTGTTATTTCTCCTTTTTTGGCAATTGGACAATTTCGTACTAAAATAACGGTGTATGTCTGATATATACAGATATATAAATAGACATAATTATATCACTAATATTTACGTTAATCCATCATCAAAAACAATCATTCAGAGGCCTGGTTCGTTTTGCCAATAACAATGCTACTGTCATCGTGACTCATCAATCGTTCTAGTGAATTGAATGAACGTATAGATATTCTGATTATTATTATTATTATTATTATTCATCGGAGCTTTAAAAATCATGAGAATCAATTTCGATAAATTCATCGTTCGACTCTCGTGTAGATCATTCAGAAACATAACAATATCCGTCCATCCATACGCACCTCTCGTCAAAACACCTTGTTTCATCTTGGATGATCTCGTTGATCTTGAAACACGCGTCATTGGCATTTAAATTGACAAACAACAAATAAAATAATTTAAAAAAATAAAAAATAAAAAAAAAACAATAAAAATTTGAGAATAAGAAAATTTATTTTCGAAATGCTGCAACTGGGAATTATTTTTTTCTCAAATTGTTTTTATCTGAATATTTAGCAACAATAAAAAATAATAATAATTTGGACAGTCTCGAGGATTGGATCGTTATTTTTTTTACTGTTGTCAGTATCGATGCCAAATACGAATCGTTTAGCCGTTAGCTAGAGCGATCTAGTCATACATACACGTATCTGCTTTTTTTTTCGTTACGGTTATATCGGCTGGGAATAGGTTGCAAAATGCTGCATCAGAGTTTTAAGAGTTTTAAGTGTCCCTTCGAATCGTTGAGAAAAATGCAATTAAATAAATCGATATTCCAAAATTCTCATCGATATGTCACGTGACGAAAAACTCACGCGCCGCTACACCCAAGTAGACGAGAGAAACGAAGTAGATTCTATATGTTGATGTTATTATTATTAAAAAAAAAAAAAAAAAAAAAAAAACAAACGTGCCCTCATGGAGGTCAGTGTAACGAATGGTAAATGAATTAAAAAAACGACGATGACATACAAAGAGGCAAATTTTCAATATATGTATAAATATTCGTATATTTATACACATAAATAATTGCCTAAAAAACTATAGCCAAAAAATAACGAACTGAAAACTTTAGTTAATTCGATGAAATAAATATTTTTTTTTTTGTTGTTGTTTTTTTTTCTCACTATTATCGTCACGTTTATTATGATATTTGACATTGTTCGTTTCGATGGTCTGCCATTTGCATGTCGCGAGCTCTGTCCGAGTATGACGATCTCAAACATTTTTCTTCCTCCCTTGATATCGTTGTTACGTAAAATCGTTAAAATTCATCGTTCGAATTCGACATCCAATTCTTTCGAAAAATCATTCTAAATACACGTAATTTTGAGTGAATCATTAGAGAATCGATCATCGTAGATATATGAAAAATAAAAACAGTTGCTAATTCATCAGAAAGTATAGATCGATGGAATTTTCGAGAGACCGATCTCACTTGAGTCCTCATTAAAAATGTTTTTAAAAGACATGATGAAATTTAACAAAAACAATTTCTCACTCTCTAAATACGTTTTCATTTGCAAACGAAATTTTAAAAAAATCTGCAACGCACAAACGAATGTTTAAAAATAAATATTCACTCGATTTTTTTATCACCAACTCAATGATTACCGGTTCAAAGACTGACCAACACTTTTTTATGGACTGACGAAACAAAAAATCAAATCGATTATTTCTGGCTTCGTAAATTTTCGCTCAAAATTTTTTTAAAGCTTTTGAGGGTTCCAGTGTGGTAGAGATCTCGAAATAAAAAAGCATGCGTAGCAGTATCGGTTGTGATTTTACTGTATTACGTAAATATTCGGTATTTTGTGTGTATGCTAGTAAAAAAAAAAAAAAAACAAAAAGAAGTTAATGAAAGTTCTGAATAAGTAGTTGTTTGAAAAAAAAAAGGATTAAAACAAAGGAGGAAGGAAAATGTGGAATCTTCGCACTCGGACGAGAGGTGGGATTAAGGGGAGAAACGGCAGTGTTTGATTTTACACTTTGGCTGCTTCTCCTGCGTCGTTCCCAAGCCCCTCGGATGAGAAACGATCTGAAAAATCGATCGGTTTCCACGATAATCGGGTAAAAAAAAAAAAAAAAAAAAGAAAAAATAATACGTCACGGCGAGAACGACGAGAGGCGTTTTGCTGGCTGTGACCCCCGCGACCCGAACGAAGACACTGATCCTTCGTCTTCGTGGACGACCAATCTTTTCGCAGCTGGACGAACTCCGAACTGAGGTACAACGACGGGACCAGGAGTTACTTGGAATGTCTGCTAAAATGAAAACCCTCGAGGAACAACATCAGGATTATCAGAGACACATCGCCGTACTGAAGGAATCCTTATGCGCCAAGGAGGAACATTACAACATGTTGCAAGTTGACGTACGTCCTTCAATCATATGAAAAAATTTTTTCTCCATTTTTCTTCGGAAATAATTTGCCAAGTATTCAGTTTTTTCTTTCTACAAGCTTTCTGCGATGGTAAAAAAAGTTACATGACAAAATTTCGAGCCAGGAATTTTCTCAGAAGCTCAAAAAACTCTAAAGAATTTTACAGAATCGTTTCAAAATTTTTCATAACGCGATTCTCGTTGGAAAATATTGAGAAACGATTAAGTGTCAACTGGAAAATTTTTATTTTTGCATTGATTCGAATATTTATGGATTCGGGAGTAAAGTAACGATCCTGAAATAAAATTTCATCAGAATTTATTTTCAAGGCGTGTCACCAAGAAAAAAAAAAACAAGACGATCAGGGAAGCAAGAATATAGAATTTTCTTTAATGAGAATGTTGCAGGTCGAAGAAATGCGACAGAGGCTCGAGGAGAAGAATAGGCTCATCGAGAAGAAGACTCAGGCAGTGTTGCAGGCCCAGCAGGAACGTAATCGTATGAACACCGAGCTCACAGAGATCAAGGATCACATGGACATCAAGGACAGAAAGATCAACGTTCTACAAAGAAAGGTTTGTATATTATTATCGTCAATTTTTCGTAAGATTTGTAAAAACCAGAAACTTGATCAAAATTACGAAAACTGCACAAATTTATGCTCGTTTAGTTTTTATTTATTTATTTAATTAAGTCAAGACCTAATGAGGGAGAATTTTTTGCAAGTATTTTGTACGACTGTGTGAATGTGCCCGAAACTGTTTCAATAGTTTTATAATTTTATTTTTAATCCAAAGAATGAAAATAGCCAAAACTTTTATTTTCGTAAATTGTATTTATTATGTAAAGCCACGATGTAGTTTAAACGACACAAATAAAAATTTGCGTCCATTTTTCTCCCAACACTGCGAGCATCCTCGACATTTTTCCACGTCCATAGCCATTCCCGTTTTTTTTATTATTTATTATGTGTTATTCGTACCCGACGACGAAAAATCTTCACCACATTGATTTTTGTAAATTTGATGTAAAATTGCGATGTAGTTGAGATAGCACAAATAAAAACTCGTGCCTACATTTTTTTCCAACGCCTCAACCATTTCCCACATTTTCCTGTATCCCTAGTTATTTCCTTGGAGTATTTTTTCCCTTATGAACAAATTGCTGCACTCATTTATGTTTTATCATTTGTCACAGATTTTTATGGATTTGCAACGAGAATTTATTTTGATCGTTTATGATTTCGTGGTTGGACGTTTTTTTTTTTTGGTACTTGGTCCATGAAAAGTAAGTGTGCACAATTTTTTTTATTATTTCGACCCGAAGATTATGATTTTTAAAAAATTATTTTTGGCATGAAAATTTTTGGCATTCGCGTGAAAAAAAATTGTGATTTGTTGGAAAAATAAATGTTGAAATTTTTAACTGGGGCAGATCGAAAATCTGGAGGATCTACTGAAAGAAAAGGACAATCAGGTTGATATGGCACGCGCACGTCTGACCGCTATGCAGGCTCATCACTGCAGTAGTGAGGGAGCCTTGAGCACCCTCGAGGAAGCCATTGGCGATAAGGAAAAACAAATGGCCCAGTTACGGGAGCAAAGAGATCGTGCTGAGCAGGACAAGCAGGAAGAACGCGAACTTCACGAGCGAGAACTCGCCGAGTACAAAATGAAGATCCACGCTCTGGAGTCTGAGGTACAGAAATTTTTCACACTTATCGAGCGAGGAATTAACCTCGAAAACAACTAATTACTCGTGCACGATATAAGACTAGGAAATCCTGCACCAGATTGCGAAACATGGAAAAAATAACGTTGAATGCAAATTATTTATATTTACACGAAAGTAAATTCGTTGATGACCCCTAGTCGTGAACCCTTAACCCTTAATGGTCACACGGGGGTAATTTTACCCCAGCCACTTTCTACCGACGATACGTAATAGAAATTTTGACCAAATGGGACTTGTGACACCCTCTGTCGGTAGTTTGAACCTTTTAGTAGAGAGCCTCGTCGTTATTATTTGAAAGGGCCCGTCAGTTCAGTTTTGAAAGTCATAGAAAGCGGACAGTGTAAAACCTAGGGTGTGCTTTTTGGAACGGTCGCTAATTTAACCAGTCCCACCTGAAAGCATGCTTTTTCAGACTTGTGAAACGATTTTTTTTTTTTTTAAATTGAGAATTACAATTTTTGCATCATTTTTTGTAAAAAAAAGCCATTTTTCAAGCTCAAGGCTTGAAACTACATTGTAGTATTTTTATTCAATTTTTTAAAAAGATTTTTCAACTATTTATCGCCTTCCAAAGTGAGTGGGGTTGATAACACCCCCAATGACCATTACGTCACTATGTGGAGGTGTGACTATTAAGGGTTAACGGAATGAAATGCTTAATGAAAAAATAAAATAAAATAAAATTGTCCAAACGAATTTTCTAATCTCGTATAATTTTTAATGACTCGCACGCAGGTGGAAAAATTGGGAGCACGATTGGAAAGAGCACAAGCAGAAAAAGATCGTTTGGAGGCTAAATTAGAAACGTCACAATCGGAGCTTGGCAAAAGCAAAGCTGAACTGGACAAGGCAGCCTCAGAAGTGGGACGAAGTGGTTCGGACTGGGAGGCTGCTAAGCAAAGATTGAGTCGTTTGGAATTGGAGAACGAGAGGCTTAGACACGATCTCGAAAAGTCGCAAACAACCTTCGGCCGAAGTACCCTCAACTCGTCGCAGGAGCTCGACAGGATTCAGGAGCGAGCTGAAAAAGCTGCTCAGGAGCTCAGGCGCGCTCAGGCCGAGCTGAGGGTAACTCAGGCCGACAACGAAAGAGCCAGAGCCGAAGCAGCTGCTCTGCAAGAAAAGGTCATTATTTTATTTATTCATAAAAATCGCCATTTTCTCTTCCAACAATTCCAAAAGCCCTCGTCCCTTTCCCGCGTCTTTGTCTCTAAATACCAACTCGCGTTTAGTTACAAAAATCAACAGCGAAAATGTTCTCCAGGGAAAAAAACACAATTTGCCATTTTTACATCGCAACGAGCTTGATTAGCAGCTCCGTTCTGATTGAACCAAATTAACCCTAGATCGGTAACCTGAGTCGATTAAATCCCGCGCCCTTTCTCCCTTCGTTCTCCCATTTTTTTATCGTTTTACCTCATTTTTGACAAATTTTTTGACTTTAAGCAAAATTGCCCCAGGCTCACGTGATTCTGCATTAAAAAACGAAAAAAATGAGCCCAAGTTGAACGCTTTTCGTTAAATTTTACCGAAGATATGAATTTTTCAAAATTGGGGTCATTTATGACCCCAGGTTGCCGGAATATGTAAAAAAAAAAGGTTACCGTTCCAGGATTAATTCTGTCGTAATGAAAATTCTCTAGATTTGATTTTAGCTCCTGAAATAATTTTCGATGCAAATTTGTTTTTTTTTCCTGAGCAATTATAGTTGTAGCTTAGAATATTATTGTTACACAAAAAGACATTGAATAGTTAGGCTGTGAGTAGAAAAGAACGATGTCTGATATCAAGTGAAAAATAGAAGAGAAAAAAATGGACAGCTGTCATTGGAGAACCAGCAGGAAACGCGAGAAAAAAGCTGGACAATCTGACAGAGATCTGTTGCAGGTTCGATCTTCACCGCGTACACAAACTTGTACATACACACACCTTGTACACGATCTGCGTAAAAACAAAGTGCTGAGATAGATTATTAAAGAAAAATTAAATTTATTAAAAAATAAAGACAGAGGAAGAACAAGAAAAAATTGTCTGGATGAATAAATTTCAATAGATTTTTATACATTGTTAATTTCTTGGTGAAAACTCAAAATAAATATCGCCTGCTGCGATGAAAAACGCCCGATTGGGCGGGACGATAAAATCTTACACGTGTTTAAATTATCTTCGAAGGTCGAGACAAGTCAGGCCGGGGGTTACTGGCACAAGGTCAGTTCAATGAACCCTCAATTTTTAATTATTTACTTATGCGGGGAAAAAAATTCGTTGAATATTCGAGAGAACGAAAAAATACGAGACTTTCGAACAATAAAACGCAATAAATTAAAGAAATTTGCTTTTTTCACTGCGAGTTACTACCATCCAATCATTTCGTCAAAATTGACGATTAAGTTTTCGAGAACTCGATCCAGCGTGAGACGAATCGTTTGTCAAAATATTGCCAAAAGTTTAGTCGGTGCTTGTTTTGTCGTTCAGAAAAAATAACGTCGATAAATACCAGTTTGGAGCATGCGAAGTTGTCGGGTCATAGAGACCCACGGTAGTAACAAGGATGACTTTAAAAATGGTAGTAACTCAGGGCTTGATCGATGACGAAATTTCTACGAATTTTTCAACCTTTCGTAATGAATATTACATTTTTACAACTATTTTTTTTTCTCACTCTCTGCTCTTCAGCCATTTAGGAAAGTTTCCCTGCTTTCGCGAAATTCCGATTTATTTCGAGCACCTCTTCGTTTCGAAGTTGATAAATCTTCTCGAATAATTACCCACAGATCAATTTTCGTGATTCAATGACGCAGGTTGAGAAGAGCCAAGGCGAGGTTTACAGACTGAAGGCTCGCTTGGAAAATGCTCAGGGCGAACAGGAAAGTCTCAGGGACGAATACGATCGTGCTCAGTCCTCCGTCGCCAGATTACATTCCGAGAGGGACAAAGCTGTTGGCGAACTCGAAAAAGCTCAGGAGGAACTCGAAAGAACTCAGGCCACTCTTGGCAAAGCCCAACTTCAACAGGATCGCCTTCAAAATGTTCTCGACAAGACACAAAGCGAGGCCGACAAGTTGCAAGAGAGACTCGAAAAATCTCAAGCCGAAGTTCGACGCGTGAGTCCACGGGATATTGGGAAAAAAAATCACTCAATTCTCTTTATTTCTTCAACTTTCGTGGAATTTTTAAAATTCGTCAGCGATTTATTTAGATTTTTTGAAAAACCAAAATTTGAACTTTCCGAAATTTATTCGTTCTCCTTCGATGCAGTCAGATCGTTTCCAAAAATGAATTGTTTGACATAATTTTCAAAAGCAAAAAATATGTTAAAAAAGTCCGAGTCTCTTTTCAATGAATTTCAATTTTTACAGATGCAAATGGAGAAAGAGAAACAAAATTACGACTTTGAGAATCTTCAAAGCCAATTGGACAAAGCTCTGGGTCAATCGACAAGAATACAAAAAGAAAGAGAAGCGATTCAGCTGGAAGTTGACAGGTTGCAGGACAAGTACGAAAAGGCACAGGTAAAGAAAGAAAATAACGTTGAAAAGAATTTCTTAAGGATGTTGAGTCCGAAAGTCGCAAATGGTAAGAAAATTCTGAAAATTTGGTATTTTTGTGTACGAAGTATTAAAGAGATCTTGTCAAAATTTCACGACCATTAGGAAGCTCGTTATTGAACAATTAACATTAATAAATTAAATGTCGTCAAATGTAATCTTATGGAAACTGGTATAACTTTGCGATAAGTTTTTTTTTTGACCTCTCAATTTTTTAAAATCTACAATATACTGAGAGCAACGGAAACAAAACGAAGTTTATTGATCAATATTTTTTGTATTTGTTTAAAAAATTGTTCTTAACAGAAAGTTCATTTATTAATAACAAGCTTTCTAATCGTCGTGAAATTTTTACACGACCTCTTAAATACTTCGTACAAAAAAATACTAAATTTTCCGATTTTCTCATCATTTTTTATTTCAACCCTTAAGGGGTTAAACTAATGATGATAGAATTCTTAAAATTTGATATGTTTTTACATGAAAGATTCGGGAGCTCGTGTACAAATTTCACGAGGATTAAGAAGCTATTTATTGAACAATTAACATTAACAAATTGCATAGGTACTCAACATCCTTGAACAATGAGAACTCGTTATTAACTGAATTTTTTTGCTCATTCGTCAGATAATAATGCAGAGACTACAGAAGGAACGAGACAGTTTTCAGGAAGAAATCGTTAAGCTTCAGCGTGACAAGGAGAACATTCTCTCGGAGTTGGATTTGGTTAAGGAGCGATGGGAAAAAGCGCACAATTCCCACCAAAAATTAACCGTGAGCTGTCGTAAAAATATAGACGAATATCACGTTTTCGAGAAATTTCTAATTCACTCGTGAATATTGCGATTTATTTTTCAGCTGGAACGCGACGACGCGCTCACAGAGATGGAGATACTCAAAGAAAAATTGGAAAAAGCCCAGTATTCGTTGTCCAAGGCTCACGAGGAGCGAGAAAATACCAGCAAAGAGTTCGAGAAAATGTTGGCCAAATACGACAGGTCAGTTAATTCTGAAAAAAGTTTCAACCCCGTGATGCCGAGGGTCCATGACGCGTTTTCGTAAATCTAGCGATTCTGGGTTATGAAGAAAGTCTCTCTATACGTGTCCTCTCGAAGAGTTCTAGTCGTTTGCGTTTCTGGAAAATTTTTGACACACCATTTTCGGAAAAAAATAAATCAAAAATTTCAATCCCGAAGCTGAGGCTCCATGACGCGTTTTCGTAGATCTAACGATTCTGGGTGATGGAGAATGTCTCCCTGCATGTTCTCGTGAAGAGTTCTAGTCATTTGGGCTCCCGGATAAATTTTTATCCACCATTTTCGAAAAAAAAAACACAAAAATATATTCCAATCCCGAAGCTGTGGCTCCATGACGAGTTTCAGTAGATCTAGCAATTCTAGGTGATTGAGAAAATCTCCCTGCGTGTACTCGTGAAGAGTTCTAGTCATTTGGGCTCCCGGATAAATTTTTATCCACCATTTTCGAAAGAAAAAACACAAAAATATATTCCAATCCCGAAGCTGTGGCTCCATGACGAGTTTCAGTAGATCTAGCGATTCCGAGTGATGGAGAAAGTCTCCCTGCATGTACTCGTGAAGAGTTCTAGTCATTTGCGCTTCCGGATAAATTTTTATCCACCATTTTCGAAAAAAAAACACAAAAATATATTCCAATCCCGAAGCTGTGGCTCCATGACGAGTTTCAGTAGATCTAGCGATTCCGAGTGATGGAGAAAGTCTCCCTGCGTGTACTCGTGAAGAGTTCTAGTCATTTGCGTTTCTGGAAAAATTTTGACCCACCATTTTTGGGAAAAAAAAACGAAAATATATTCTGATCCCGAAGCTGTGGCTCCATGACGGGTTTTCGTAGATGTAGCAATTCTAGGTGATTGAGAAAGTATCCCTGCGTGTACTCGTGAAGAGTTCTAGTCATTTGCGCTCCCGGATAAATTTTTATCCACGATTTTCGAAAAAAAAACACAAAAATATATTCCAATCCCGAAGCTGTGGCTCCATGACGAGTTTTCGTAGATCTAGCAATTCTAGGTGATTGAGAAAGTATCCCTGCGTGTACTCGTGAAGAGTTCTAGTCATTTGGGCTCTTGGATAAATTTGTATCCACCACTAGGGGATACCAGCGCGCGTACAGGGGTTTATTTGCGCTTCTGCGCCCAAATTACCACATAGACCCTTCGACTTCACAATTCCGCCACCGACCTATAGGTGCAAACTGGGTCAATCTGACCCAAATCGTTTTTCAAAACGATTTATTATTATTAATTAAGATTATTAATGATATAATTAATTATAATAATAATTTCTTTTTCTCGAAACGGTGAAATCAATGAAATTTTCGTTATTTAAATTAAATTTATAAAAATTTAATATTTTAATTTAAAAGTTTATTTACAATATTGAATTTTTATTTTATTTATAAATATTTATATATATTTTTTATTCTTTTATATTATTTTATTATTTTAGGTATTTGTTATTAATTTTAATTAGATAAATAAATGGACGATAAAAATAATTTTTGATGCAATTTTGTTTGTCGACGAGAAATATAATTCGCAGGCATGAAATAAAAGAATTGAGTAAAAAGATATAAATTGTCAACAGGGCACAGAGCGAGGTGTACCGATTGCAAAACCGTATCGAGGTGATGGAAGCAGAGAAAGATCGTCTGGAGCTAGAGGTTGAGAAGCAGCAGATGTTGTCGACGAAGAGTCGGGAGGAGTCGCGTAAGGCGCAGGAGGAATTGGCGCGAATTCAGGAGATGTACGATCGTGCGGCGTTGCAATTGGGTCGTACGAAAGAGAACGAGGAAAAGTCGAAAGAGGATTTGGACCGTTTGAGCGTGGATTTGGAGATGGTTCGGGAGAGATACGAAAAGTCTCAAATAGAGTTGAGACGTTTGCAGAACGAGCGTGAAAAATTGGTGGCGGACAACGAGAGGCTCGGTTTCGAGCTGGAGCGAGCGCATTCGCAGCTTAACAAATCGCAGGGAGCAACCGAAAAATCGCAAGAGGAATTGACGCGCATGCAGATGGAGATTGAGAAAATGTACGAGAAGCACGACCGTCAACAGGCGGAAGTTCGAAAGGCACAAGGCGAGGCGGAGCGTTTGCGGGCGGAGGCGGAAAGCGCGAGAGAGGAGTGCGAGCGCTATGCGGCGCGTTTCGGAAAATATCAAGAGAGTCAAGAGCGTCAGAAGGAAGATCACGAACGAGCGAAATTGGATGTCGAAAGATTGCGCGATCGGTTGGACAAGGCGCTTGCGGAATTGGAGAGAGCGAGAAAAGCGGAACAGGACGCATCGAGATTACGCGCTGACCTTGAGCGCGCCGAGGGCGTAAGAGGTAAATACCAGTACGAGCAGGAAAAATGGCAGAGCGAGGGTAGTAGGCTGCAGCAGGAATTGGACAAGGTCAGAGAACGTTTGGATGTAAGAGACGCCGATCTGAAGAGAAGTCAATCGATGTGCGCCGAGCTGGAGGCGAAATTGCACGAGAGTCAATTGCAGCTGGAGCGTGCTCGAGAAGAAGCTGGCAAAGCGAATGCGAATCAGGAGAGGAATCGTTCGGAAATCGAACGAGCGAGGATCGAGGCAGAAAAGATACGAGATAGACACGACAAGTTAAAATCGAAGGCAGACGTTTTAGAGGCTGACAACGAAAAGCTGCGCGTAGAAATCGTACGTTTGGAGAGATTGATGCAGACGGAGGGTAAAACGAGATCGGAGAGTGCGAGCATAGAGGTCGAGCGATTACGGGCGAGTCTGGACAAAGCGATAGTGGCGCGAGATCAGGTCGAGCTGGAAGCCGGTCGTTTGGCCAAAGAGTTGGAAAAGTCGCAACTGACGATAGGAAAGCTTCAGGAAACATCGGAAATAGCGAAGAAAGAGATTGAACGACTGGCGAACGAGCTGACGATGTTGCGAGAAGAGAGAGAAAACTTGAGGCAAGAATTGCGTCGCGCACAGCAAACCCAACAGCAACAAATGGCAGGAAACGAAGAGATGTTGAGAATTCAGCACGACCTGCAGCTGGCTCAGCGGGAACGTGACAAGATGGCAGCGATCCTAGAAAACCGTGAGAAACATTCTGAAAAAATAGAGAAACTGAAAGAGAAGCTCGAGGCGGAAGCAAAACAATTGCAAGTGGAGAGAGACCAGCTGGTCATTCAGTTGGAAAAGTCGCAAGACATGTTGATGAATTTCCAGCAAGAATTAAACACGAGCGAAGCGGAGCTCGAGAGACAGAGGGAAGAAGTCAAACGTTTGCAACAGTTGCAGCAACAAAGAGCTCACGCACAAACACCTGACAGAGCTGCCAAAGAAGCGATGGAGGCGCAATTGCGAGAGGTTCACAGACTGACGCAGCAGGTGCAAACACTGACGCAGCAACAAACGAAAGAGCGGCAAAGAGCGGAGCAAGCCGAGAAGAGAATCCAAGAGTTACAGAAACAATTGCAACAAGCGAGTCAAGGAGCCCCGGGAAGCGAACAGCAAATGGAACAATGGAGAAAACTGTGCGAAACGGAGAAGCAACGAGCTGATACAGCCGAAAGAAACGCCAATGATTTACAGAAGAGAATTCAAGCCTCGGAGAGACAATTGCACGCCCAGCAACAGCAGATACAGCAGATGCAGGCGTTGCTTCAACAGAGTCAGCAACAGGCGCAGCAGGCCCAACAGCAACACCAACAACAAGGAGCAAATGGTGGAGCAGAGGCTGCCAAATTACGAAAGGATCTTGAACGTGCCAGAGAAGAGATCAAACAGGCGACAGTGGAACGCGAAAGATTCCAGGCACAGCTGGAAATGCTGTGCCAGGAACTTCAGAAAAATCAGGTTAGGCGATTAAATAAAAACAAACGAACAAACAAAAAAAAAAAAGAAAATGTAAAACAAAGAAAATATGGAGTTTACGTTCATGACGTCCGAGCCACGAGGCTCTCGTGCACACTTCCAAATATATATTACTACTATCACCTACTACTACTTCTCTAATGGCCTGGCTTCTTATTGTCTGCTTTTGAGAGCTCTTCGAAACGACAAACAAAATCATAATAATATTTATGTCTGTCACTGCAATGATCGTAGAAAGTGCACAATCACGCAAAATATTTAATCATCACGTTTGCACTCGCCTGCACTATTTTTCATTGCGTTCACTATTTCTTTCGCTCACCATTCACGAACCTTCTCTTCGGCGATCGTACGACTATCGTTTTTATTTTCCAACCGAGAGGTACAAAAGCTTCGAGTCTCGTCGATCTCCGTCCACACCTACGTCACCATCGTCGTCTACGAGAACGCTACGATGTCCTCGATATCCCTGCGCACATCCTTTTCCATTTATTATTATTATTCATCTTGTTATTATTATTATTTATGTTATTCACTATTGTTATGTATTGTTAATTATTCATGGACTGCACTTATAAGTTTTTACCTGAAGCAATCGATAGATATTTTCGAAAAAAATTTCAAAAATTTACTCAATTTTGTAAAATCTCAATTATCAAGAAATTTCGAGTATTTGTGAATGAAATTTCGTTTCTGCGGTTGTCGCGATTTCTTCAGGTATTTCATTCGATAACGTAGACGAAGGTTTAAGGTATTTCTATCCCGAAACGACTTTATTCAGGGTTCTTTCAAAATTTTGTATAAATGTTCTTGGCATCAAAACTAACAGTTTTCTCCTATGAAGAAAAATTTTCTGACGTTTAGGATTCGAGATATTTAATTTTCAATTTTTTGTTTTTTTTTTCCATCTAAACGCATGTAAATTGACGTCACGTTTCGTTAAAAAGTTGCAAGAAAAAAAACAAAAGAAACGCAACTTCATTTTACACGCGCTTAGATGAGAAAAATAAAAAATTGGAAATTAAATATTCCAAATTCGAAACGTGAGAAAATTTTTCTTCAGAGGAGAAAACTGTTAGTTTTGGTGCCAAGAACGTTTAAAGTCGTTTTGTGATAGTAATACGTTAATCGTGAAATAAAAAGTTTATTTTTATCGTTAAATCTACAGTTTTAAATTGTCAATTGACTTCGAAATTCGCCAAAATATGTACGTTCAGCTGTTTGTTTTTTTTCTCGCATTTTTGTACATAAATTGTTAGTTTTAATGATTCGAATAAGCATCGTTTTTTTTTTTATGTGCGTGCGCGCGTGTGTCTGTGTGTGGGTATGCCTATGTAGCGATAACGAGGAGCGTGCAGTGTTTATTTAATTTATTTTAATTTTTGTACCATAGTTATATAATTATTGATTAATTATTTGAACGAGTAAGTTTTGGCTGAAAAAATGCAATTTTTTTAGTCGAGTGATGCACGACAATAAGGGTGAAAAAAAAATGATGCACTAAGTGAGTTACTTTTTCATTGCCAGGTCGATCTCCACGAAGCGAACAAGAAACTTCAAGCTGGCGGAGCGAAAGCTGGCGCCGACACTAGTCAGGAAAGGAAACAACTCGACGAACAGAGACGACAGCTCGAGGAACAAAGGAAACACGTGGAGGACAAGGCCAGGATGTCGGAAAATCGTTTGAAAACCGTCGAAGAAAAAGAGAGACAACTTCAGGGTCTCGATCAAGAATTAAAAAAACGCAAAGCAAAAATGGATCAACTCGAGCAACAGTTGCAAAGGGTGAGTCCTATTTTTCGCGTCTCCTTAATATTTTCTTCGCAATAGTTTCGGTCCTCAAACGGATTTTTACTGAATCGTCGAACAGAGTGGCGGTTCGCCGGACAAGCGACTCACCGAAATGCAGAAATCGTTGGAGGCCGCGGAAAAGGAATTGGAAAAAGCGAGAGAAGACTCGGGACGCAGTGCAGCGGAAACCGAGAGGCTGCTCCATCTCGTTCAAATGTCACAGGAAGAACAAAATTCCAAAGAAAAACAAATACGAGAGTTATCAGAGTGAGTTTAATGATTTATTGAACCTCGATCGAAAAATATCCATTTTTAATTTCGATTTTTTCCGTATTTTTCAGTGCACTCAAAGCCGCACAAGCCAAGTTGAAACAAGCCACAACTGCACAGCAGCAAGAGGTCAGTTATGAACAAAAAAGTCACATTTTCTCTTCTCCTTTATAATTATTGTCAAAAAGTCCGAGCTATAAATTTTAAAAACGAGACAAAAAAGGTAGAATTTTCCCCAAATCTTTGCCTCAATTTTCTGTTTTTTTTTTCTCAACGACAAAGTTTGTCGAATAAAAAATAAAGAATTTTTATGAATTCAGTTGCGAAAGCTCTCTGGGCATCGCTTGTGGGACGGTGATTATTTGCAAAACTTTGAACTGTACTCCGAAAACTGAATCCGGAAGTTCGTAAAATTATTTCGCAAGTAGAATTGAAATTTTCGAAAATAAATTGAAAATTGAATTTTTCAACGTGACTATGGGCGAAACTACTACCTTAAAATTGTAAATTTGATAAATTCAACACAATCGATCAGTGAGTCGCAGAGATGATACGATGGACTGCAATTATTGACGAATTATTAAGAAATTTAGTCTCGACTTAATTGGCAATCGATATAACGAAAAATATTAATGAACTTTACTAACAAAACTGTATTCTCTTAACTTTCCACGCTCGCACCCTGGATCTCGTCAAATGACACGAAAAACGGCGTTTACTTAAAATTCCCCGAATCCTTCCAAAACTTTCAAACCCTTTGACGAAATTCATTTTTTTTTTTCAAATTTTTCAATTGTTAATTAAACGCTTGAACAATCGTAGGCGGGACCTGCCGGTTTCTTAAAGTCGTTCTTCTAAAAACGTTGATTTATCATTATTTTGAAATTGTTTCGTCGGACTGCCGCTCCTGATTCATTTTTAAGTATAAAATTTGCGAAACAAAACGATAAATAAAAAAGAAGAATCGTGCGCGGATTTTAAATGCGAAACGTACGATTAAATGCATTATTATAAATGAAATATTTCACGTGAACGTGCTGCGACCATTGTTAACGTATTATTAATAAATAAATAAAAAAAAAAGAAAAAATATATATATACATATATATATATATAGTGACGATAATAACGATAAATATTCTCTAATTAAAATAAAACGACGTAATAATAATAATCTGAATAAAAAATAGTGTAATTGGGTTGGCGAACGAAACGAAATGTTGAACCCTAACGGCAACAATAAAAAAAAACACACACATATACATATAAATATAAAAAGATTGATTAATTGTCATGTAATTAACGCGACGGTGCGGTTAATGCATATGTTCATGTATATACACGTCAATATAAAACACATAGCATGTACCTCGTGTTTGCATCAGTATCGAAAGTCAAATGAACGGTTATAACCAAAGTCTGGCTAAAAATTCAATCATCGACGTGATAAAAAAAGAAAACGCTGAATTCTTTGGCCTCGAAGTAAAATCGTGCTTTTGTATTAATTTTTTCAACGTCCCAGTCGCTCGTTTTCATCACCAAAGACCAAATTTTATTGAAACTTTTTTGTTTTTTTTTTATTATTTTACGTTTTTTCGTCACTCCACACGAATTTCCATTGCCATTTCGTAATTTTGAACAATTATCTATCGGATTTGGAACGAAGGACGATGAGGAGAACCCGGAGAAACGGTTCCAGGAGGATGGAGACAAAAATGAAATTTTTGACGAAAATATTGCGCAGCTACGCGTCAAGGATGCCGCGAGAATCTTGGAGCTCGAATACGAGGTCGCGTCTCTCGAAAATTTTCTGCAAAATCATTCCGACACCGAAGGCATTCGCGAGCTAAGAATTCTCGTTGAGAATAAAAATTCACGCATCCGTCACCTCGAATTCGCCATCTCCGAGTTTGAGGATTTTCTCAAAGAAAATCCAGACGTCCGTGATCTTCACACGTTGAAAAAGGAATTATCCAATCGCGATCGTCGTATCGGCGAATTGGAAAATTGGATCGAAACCAACGACGAGGTTGTTATCGAGAAAGAGAGAATTATTCAACTGGAAGAAATGGTGACGAATCTTGAGGATTTTGTGAAAAGCCACGACGTCGATGAACTCAAAATAAAACTCCGGAAAAGCGAGGAGAAAATTAAGGAGTTGGAAAAAATGATCGAGGAGTTGAAAATCGAAGAAAAAGATCCTCAAACTTGGAGCGGTGATCTCGTCTCGATAGAATTCAAAGAAAAGGAGATTCTCGAGAAAAACAATAAAATTGTTGAGCTGGAAAAATCGATTGTGGAGAAAAATGAAAAAATAGCTGATTTTCAAATGGAAATAAACGAATGCAAAGATCGTGTCGGTGAATTACGAAAAGAAATGATGAAGATGGCGAGTGAAATCGCCGAGTACGAGGCACAGGACATCGACGTACTCAAAGAGGAAATTCGCGTCAGAGACGAAAAAGTGAATTTGCTTGAAGAAGAGATCGACTCGTTGGAACGAGCTTTCAACGAGAGAATCGATCTCGAGCAAATCGATGATTTAGTCAAACTCGTCAAGCACAAAGAAGAGATGGAAAAAATATTTGAAAATAACTTGAAAGAGGAACGAGAGAAAAATGAGGAATTGACTGAGGCACTGCGTGGCAGTGTACTCATCACGAGCGAGTCGGAAAACAAACTTAGAAGAGTTTTAATTGCCAAGAAAAAAGCTCTGGAACGTGTAAGTTTTTTTACTGCATTTGTGGATCCAAAACAATGAAAAGAAAAACTTTATTCGATAATTGAAAAGTCACTGACATTGGCCACTTTTTTCAGGTCGAAAAACTCGAGCAGAGAATCGCTTCGATGCAAACAGCATGTGCCCTCAAGTGTCAGACTTGTCGACCACTTTTGTCACAGTTGCAAAAATCAGAAAAAAAACTCGACAGATTGGTAAATGAGAGACGATCCCAGTTGCGAGATCTCCGTCAAATGAAGTAAGTTTATTTCTCACTTTTCACTCGTTGTCATCGAAGAAATAACATGTCGATTGGAAAAGTTAATAAATTTAAAAATCACATCGAAAAAAATTTTATCTCTTACTCTTAATAAATAAAAATCGTTCAAACGACAGACGTGAAGCTTTGCGAGCTGCCCTTTCTGAGAAAGATGCTCATTTAGCTCTCCTGGAACTTTCCGGCCTAAAAACGTCGACGCAAATTGATCAGGCGGATAAACTGCGAGGTGAAAAGGCTCGACTTCTCGAAAAACTCAAACAGGAGGTACAAATTAATTAACGAATTGACAAAATAAAAATTTCCATCAACTGCAAAATTGAATTTCCAATAAATCACAAAATTCCCTTTGAAGCTTTCCAATTTTCTCTTTATCATTTGCATCGATAATTTGTTTCATCTAATCAATTAAATTAGGACAAGGAGAGCATCGAACTATCGGAAGAATCGGACGATTCCAGTTCGACAATTTTGACAGGCATGTTGACAAAAATTTTGGAACCACCTCTGGCGATGGACGAAGATTACGATTTGGAGAACGACTGCGAGATGGAAACTGAGACCGAGAAGGAAAGAAATCCGGATCATCAAAACGGACACGCCAACAACGAGAGGTAAATTTAAAAAAATCAACTTCAAATCACACGCAATTGAATGAAAGAATAAAATCAATAAAAATCGAAGAGCCAATATTTTTCCTTAAAAAAAAAAAATCGTGAATAATTTCGTCAAAAATTACAACAAATAACAATCTCATTTTTTCTCGGAACAGCTCGATGGCAAGGCAAAGAAGACGCTGACGAATTTTCCATCTTTCGAGACGAAAAAGACAAAAACCAAAATTGGCTGTTGAAGCTTTCGATTCTCGAGTTTCGCAGACTCGTTCCCTAAATCAGTCGAACAATTCTGAGATGTTTGGGTTTGGGTAAACAAGCCAATAAAATCGTAATAGTAAACGAAAGAAAAAAACTCGAGAAAATAAAAAGTTTCAAGAATTTTTGGAGCAAGAAAAAATCAGTAACAGCGTTAAATGGAATTCGTAACGTGGTCGCAACATTTCGTCAATTTTATTTAGAGATCATTAATTTTCTTACCAACAACGAAAAAAAAAAAAAATTAATTGAGATTATTCAGAAAAGATACTTGGGAAATCGAAAAAAAAGTTATATTCCTCGTCCAATTATTTTCGACGAGAGTTGATTCATCAATTTTCTAAATAGCAAAACGTTTTTTTCTAAAATATTCAACGTTGACAGAATTCCTTGAAGCTTTTCACCGATTTCCTGACAATCTCCAAGAATCGTATTTAGCAAAAAAAAAACAATGAAACGACATGCGCAATCAGCGTTTTTATCAATCAACAAAAAACGAGTTTACATTCAATTAAGATATTACTATCACGAAACGACTTTATTTAGAATTCTTTCAAAATTTTGTATAAACGTTCTTGACACCAAAACTAAGAGTTTTCTCCTATGAAATTTTTCTTTTCTTCATAGGAGAAAACTCGTAGTTTTGGTGGCAAGAACGTTTATACAAAATTTCGAAAGAACTCTAAATAAAGTCGTTTTGTGATAATAATACGTTAACAGTCCTGGATAAATTGAGGCAAATGTGTGCTAACTTTCTTCTTCTTCGCATTCTTCGGTGTGTATGCGTGAGTGAGCATATTAAATAACACGTAATTACAAGAATGGTGTAACGATGAATTTTAAGGAAGAAAAAAAAAAGACAAAAGCAAGCGAGAGAGGGAGAGGAAGAGGAAGCGATTGGTCTTGCATCATATTAATCATATTGGATTTCTCGTCACGGGTCCAAAAGAAAAAGATGGTCATTAAACTATGTACAATATAATTAGTAACGATAATACGATGTAAATCAATTAGAAAGAAACGATGAAAGAAAAATGATGGACGATATATACTAAGCAATATTTAAATAGGATTAAAAAAACGAATAAAACAATAAAAGAATGTTGGAGCGCGAGGGAAAGAGAAAATAATGGATCGCTGGAAAGCTTGGAGAGGTCGTTGCGAAATTGCAGGCTTAAAAATAAATAAGATAAATAGAAACAAATGAAAATAAAAGTGCAGCAAAAAATACGAAAATCCGAGGGCATTTGACTTTTTGGTTTTTGTTCTTTACTCGCGCGTGGATAACCGTGGACTGAAAGGTGCTGAATCGTTTTAAAATTGACAATAAAATGACTGTTCGTCGATCGTTTAACAAACGCATCATCTAAACGTCGTTAACCGCGCAGTAAACTCGACTAATTTTTATTTCTCCTCGCGAAACATTTCGTTTGAATTATCGATGGAAATTAAAAAATGCAAAAAATTAAAATGCCAGCGAAAAATGTTGATTCCGAACTATCGACGTCTAGCTCGTTTAGGGGGAGAAATAATTATTAACAGAGAGGATAAAATAACTCGAAGCACTTGTAAATATTTCTTTCACTCTGAACTCAATTTTTCTCCAACTTTTCCTTCGTTCATTGAAATTAATTAAAGCAAAAAAAA
Organism: Hyposoter dolosus; assembly: GCA_963921915.1. Lineage (NCBI taxonomy): Eukaryota > Metazoa > Arthropoda > Insecta > Hymenoptera > Ichneumonidae > Hyposoter > Hyposoter dolosus. Next base: position 3,507,737 of record OY998133.1, read on the forward strand.
AAAACAATACGACAAGCCACAACTGCTTGAATCGAGTTCGAGCCAAAAATTAGCACATCCGCCATTCTTGGACTAAGAGCCCCGGGGCAACATTGAAACCGGAGTCAGAATGAGTTTGAAGTAAAAAGATTGTCGCGTGATTGGAAAACCGATTGTTTATGGACGTTCTCGCGAACTTTGTGTGTAAATACGATACACTATTTTTCCACGTTTCGTCAGCTTTTAAAAACGTACCAAAAAATAAACGTCGAAGAAAAAAATGAATTTTCATCGTAATCGTTGCCACACTTTGTAAAGTCTTCTAGTTCGCCAAGTATTTTCATTCCGCGAACAAACAGAATATTTCTCATGCATTTTTTTTTTCATTTCAACACTCGATTCAACATTCGCATTGGTGGCATCAAACCGAGAACAAAAACAAACAAAAATCACGGCTATTATCGCACAAGCTTTTTGTATATAAATTCTAAATAATATACTACACGCCCATGCAAAATTTCAACTAAGAATAATCAATTTTTCTGTAAAATCTCAAGAAAAGCAAAAAGAGCAAGCCTTTCCTTACGTGTAACAATCGGAAGAAGGTAAAACACTAGCAACACACAAAGGTCGTTTAGTTTCATGAATCCATGAAATTCTTGACACCAAAAAAACTGATTCAAAAGTTAACCCTTAATGGTCACATGGGGTTAATTTAACCCCAGTCGCTTTCGATCGACGATACGTAATAGAAATTTTAAGAAAATGGGACTTATGACACACTCTATCGGTAGTTTGAACCTTCTAGTAGGGAGCCTCGTCGTTTTTATTAGAAAGGGCCCGTTAGTTCAGTTTTGGAAGCCGTAGGAAGCGGACGGTGTAAAAACCTGGGGTATACTTTTTGGAACGGTCGCTGATTTAACCAGCCCCACCTGAAAGTCTGCTATTTCAGACTTACGAAACGATAGTTTTTTTTTTTTAAATTGAAAATTAAAATTTCTGCATCATTTTTTGTAAAAAAAAGTCATTTTTGCAAAATTTTTATTTTCGACATTTTTTTAATATTAAAAATTGCACGAATTAAATACAATCATCATGGTCGTTACTCGAGGGTTGAAAATACATTGTAGTATTTTTAGTTTATTTTTTTTTACGATTTTTCAACTATTTGTCGCTTTCCAAAGTGAGTGGGGTTGACAACACCCCCAATGACTATTACGTCACAATCTGGAGGTGTGACTATTAAGGGTTGAAAAAGAAAAACAACTTGAAAGCTATTTACCTACAAAACTCTAAAATATGAGAGCAGTCCCAAATTCGTATAACGCATGTGTGTGTATGTAGTGAGTGTGTGAAAGAAAAAAATAGGGACAAGAGATAAAAAGAATGAAAAGAATAATTCCGTAGTTTCGATTGAGAAGAAAAGCGAAAAAATGGAATTTAGCTATGAGGGTTTATCGGGAGGGAAGAGAGAGAGTGCGATTCCGGAGACGTAGTGCAATGACGAAAGAAATAAAAATGCAGAAGATGAAACAGTTAAGTAATTAATGTTATAGTGATAGGATCAAAAGAATAAATTGAAGATTAAAGCAACCAGAAAAACAAAAACAACCACGGAAACCCGTAATCGCGATATATTGAAAGAAATAAATAATAAAAATAGGATTTAAATAAAATTGTATAATGACAAGTTTGAGGGAGAAGAAAGCGAAAGGAAAAATAATAAAAAGAGAAATAGGAGATTAGTCAGCGCATATATGAGGGTTGATTGACGTATAATTAATCGAGCGGTACAACACCGATCATATCAAGCCTATATCACCGTGTTGAGACGTCGTAGTCAAGTGAAAAATGAATATCCATATATATGTATATATAAATAAATTAATAAAAATAAATATAAATATATATATATATGTGAATATTCATGTTAGATATTTAAAAAAGTATTAGCGTTTTTCAATGAGACGCTAATTGTTAATCGTGTGGGAGGATTATTACATATATATTATAGATCCGAAAGGTCGATTTATATATTCGTCTGTACACACCACATTTCAGGGTCCTCAATGACCAAATATCTTGCGAATCAATATTAATTTCACTCAAAATATAAAAACTTTCTCTCTCTCTCTCTCTCTCTCTCTCTATCAACAGTGTGACAGATCTGTTTGTTTACTATACACAAAAATATGTAAATCTATAATATCCCTCTATGAATAATAACAACGATGGTAATAATAATTTTTAAAAAACGTAACGACAGTAATATTGACAAAGAAATTTAATCGATATTATTTATTAATTACGTATCGAAATGAGAATTAATGACGAAGGAACCTGATCAATATTTTTATCACTTGCTCGTCAAAGTCAATCGCGTTCATTATCGCTGTCGTTACTGTCGTCATTCGTCGAGATTAATTGAGTCAGAAAAAATCGAAAAAATCACCGATTTTCCCACGCAGAGACCCTCGCAAAAAACGTAAAAGGAAAAAGAAAAAAAAACAAATTCTCTGTCCGCAGCTCCCCGAATCGACTGTTTTGTCATCGTGAATATTTTCCTTGAAAATTTTGTACAATAAAGCTGATCGAAACGTCAAGAGAGAATTTGATCGAAAATGTATATTTTTTTTTTCGAAAAAGTCACAAAATTCGATCTATAAATCGATTATTACTTTTATTATTATTATTACCATCATTATTATTATTTTTATTACGTATATGTATTGTTATCGATATCATAGGAACCTCGTGACTTTAAAACGGCTACCCACGTTTTTTTAGTTACCAAAAACAATTTCTACGTGTTATTAATATATCGGATTAAAAATATGAATAAAAAAAGAGAAGAATACAAGAAGCGATGATCGACGAGAGTATGAAAAATAAAAATGAGATTAAATGAAATATCGTAAAATTATAATGATCGAGTTGGACGAAAGAATATACTAATAAAAACATAAACTCGGGTGTATATAAAATAATATATCCATATATATATATGTATATGTGTTTATGCATATATATATGGATATTATGATTATTATTACGAAGGTTATGATCATTATTATTGTCTATCGATACAATTATATTTATCTGAATGAAGAAGCGATTTAAAAAAGCAAAGTATTCGCGCCTATTGCTTCTATAACGCGGCGTTAATTGTTGACGAGGAAAAAAAAAAAAAGAAAAAAAAAACAAGCAAAAAATCATCGTGAGTCATAAAAATGTGTGTTCTCGTAGAATAATTGAAAAAACTCTCCATAATCACAAGACAGTTTGTGCGAAACGACTAAAGGGAGAAAAATGAAAATGAAAAAAGTTACGATGAATTTTAAAATGTCAGAGTTTAGCTTAAGGTTTAGCCTCGTAAGTATTAACGTTTAAGGAAGCTGAGAAAAAAACATGACAAAGGTTTAAAATTTATCAAAGTACATTGTTGCAACTGCCATGCTGTGTGCCATTATATTTAAAAGAAAAAAAAAAAAAACGTGTTTTTTCCCCTCGTGTGAACATGAGAATTACGAGTGAGAAATGTTCGGGGTTGAAAAAAATTGAAACGAGAACGAGTTGCAAGGATTTTTCGAACGAGTCAGAATCATAAGAATAATGATTAACGAGATTTTCTTATTGCGAAGAAAATAAATCGCGTTTGCTTTCCGTCTGTCAGAGATTATTCCGATTCACGGAATTTTCTAGGGAAAATACAAGCGGAAGGCATGCAAACTATGAAGGAGAAGAAGAATTTAAAAAATTGTAAAACATTCCGTTCTCTGTCAAAGGACTATCGAAAAAAAAAAACGAAGAAAAAATGGTAAATATTTATCAAAGTATGTGAAAATTTGCTCTCGAGTCCTTACCAGCATCTTCATCGCCTTCCCTGCCCCTTTCCCTCCCTCTCGAAAACACACGACGACCTCTTTGGATCTTGAATATATAATATCTTGAAATAAACTCTGGTTGAGCGGGTCTCGATTTGTCGATGATTAAATAATATTAATAATAATATTTAATAATAATAACGCAAGAAAAAAAGCAAAGAAAAATAATAATTCAAGAAAACGGCTTTTCCGCCGTCCGTTACTCTCACTATTGTTAATTCAATAAAATAATCTTACGCGGAGAAACCAAAATGAAAGAAAGAAGTGAAAGCTGAGTTGAGATTTGCTTGATCGAACGATCCTCTTTCGCGTCGATGATTTTTGTCCTCGTTAATTTATTTCAAAAGCAGAAATTGCTGCGATTTGTTGATTTTTGATGAAAAATCAAAGGGAAAATGAATTTTATATTTCCTATCGCTAGGTCTCTTTGTCCATCGTTTACTATGCAGTGTAGTCTCTTGAAAATCCATTATCAACCGCTCCGAATTACCCAAACCCTCCAGTCCCCTTGCCCAAATCTCACCAGATGAAAAAAAAAACAAAAATAAGAGAGAAAAAAATATATATCGTGAAATTTGCGCGTGTCGAAATGTCAAAATAAAAAGATGATAAAAATACGAAAAGACGTCGAGCATCCATCATACATTAAGAAGACATAGAGTTTCAAGCACAATAAACGACTAAGTAGGGCCAGGCACAATAACGTATTTAAAAGGAAAATAATATTGAAACGAATAACATCTACATATATGTATATGTGTATTTAATAAAAATATATACATATATATATATATGCATATGAACAATTTGGCCGACACGTTCGTAGGCGCAGCGATCTGTTAGAGCGACAACTCATATTAAGTACCTATACGTATAAATAACTATTGCGATACTATAGCGAGAATATTAAATGAATAAACACATATTGTCTATTGTCTATTCGCTCTTATTATTCTCGTTCGATGCTCTTGCTCCCTTGCCCACCATTCTCAATAAAAATATAGAAAAATTGAGTAAAAAAAAAATATGAAATGAACCGTACACTACGATCTCGATATTTGTGCCCATAAAACCCCATAAGAACAAGTTCGATTTATTCAAATTTGATTCTCTTGCTCCTTTTCCCATCATTCTCAGTAAAAATATAGAAAAGTTGACTAAAAATAATAAAGTAATCCGTACACTACGATCTCCATATTTGCCCCCATAAAACCCCATAAGGACAAGTATATAGTGTTCGATTTATTCAAATTTGATTCTCTTGCTCCTTTTCCCATCATTCTCAGTAAAAATATAGAAAAGTTGAGTAAAAAAAATAAAATAATTCGTACACTACGATCTCCATATTTGCCCCCATAAAACCTCATAAGAACGAGTATATAGTGTTCGATTTATTTCAATTGAAATCTCTTGCGCCCTTGCCCATCATTCTCAATAAAAATACAGAAAAATTGAGTAAAAAAAAATATGAAATGAACCTTAGACTACCATTTCTATTTTTGCTCCCATAAAACCCCATAAGAACGAGTATATAGTGATCGATTTATTCATATTGGAATCTCTTGCTCCTTTCCCCATCATTCTCAATAAAGAAAATAGAAAAATTGAATAAAGAAAAATATGAAATGAACCGTAAACTACGATCTTTATTTTTGCGCCCATAAAACCCCATAAGAACGAGTATATAGTGATCGATTTATTCATATTGGAATGTCTTGCTCCCTTGCCCATGATTGTCATTAAAAATAAAGAAAAATTGAGTAAAAAAAAATGAAATGAACCGTACATTATGATCTCCCCATAAAACCCCATGAGAACAAGCATTGCTATAGGATCATTATCCACAAACTCTGCAAAGACAGAGAGTCTCTGCTAATAAACGTTTGTCTCAGGAATAACGAAAATGATGAATGTAAAAGTCTTGCGACAAATTCGCAGTTGATAATTTGTAGATGAAAAACAAACGAGAAATTCGTTTCGATCGTTTCAACAAGTTTTTCACCACGAGGTTAGAATTATGAAGAGGCGATCGGAAAAGTTACAAAGTATTGGGGAAAACAGTCTCAACATCCTCAAGGACGTCGACGAGGATAAGTGTAATTTTTTATTCATTTTTTTCGCATTGTCTTCGCTCACGTTTCGAAAAATACTGAAAAACTTAAATCAACAGATGAAAGCTATATTAACCTCAACGACAAACGTCGAATTTCACGAAGAATCGAGGAACACACGAAGATTTTTGCTTCTATGTGTCCGGACGAAATATTGGATCATTATGACGATTATTCCTCGAGGACTTATCACACTACGCTGATGCTGGGTGACGTGTCAGGTGAGAAAAAGTACAGTCAACCTGCCAGAACACTAAAGCCATTTAGTTCAACCCTTAATGGTCACATGGGGTTAATTTTACCCCAGCCGCTTTCGACCGACGATACGAAATAGAAATTTTGAGAAAATGGGACTTATGACAGCGTCTATCGGTAGTTTGAACCTTCTAGTAGGGAGCCTCGTCGTTATTATTTGAAAGGGCTCGTTAGTTCAGTTTTGGAAGCCGTGGGAAGCTGACGGTGTAAAACCTGGGGTATACTCTTTGGAACGGTCGCTAATTTAACCAGCCCCACCTGAAAGTCTGCCATTTCAGACTTATGAAACGATTTTTTTTTAAAATTGAAAATTAAAATTTCTGCATCATTTTTTGTAAAAAAAAGTCATTTTTGGAGAATTGTTTTTTTTCGACATTTTTTTAATATTAAAAATTGCACGAATTAAATACAATCCTCATGGTCGTTACTCAAGGGTTGAAAATACATTGTAGTATTTTTATTTTATTTTTTTGTACGATTTTTCAACTATTTATCGTCTTCCAAAGTGAGTGGGGTTGATAACGACCTCAATGACTATTACGTCACAATCTGGAGTCGTGACTATTAAGGGTTAACGAGAAAAATTGAAAATACACCGAAAATTATGGAAACAGGTTTTACGGAGCTTGCTGAAAAGTATACGAATACAGGGAAAGGGGGTCCCTCGAAATTGACCGAAACTTTAAACAGTTACATCGGTGCAATGGTCCAAGAAATTTTATCTCACAACGGTGACGTTCTGAAATTTTCGGGTGATGCGTTTATCGTAATGTGGAAAGTTCACGATGACATGGTCATGAGAGACGTTGCTATTCAGGCAATCCAAACAGCGTGTGTGATTCAAAAACATTTCGGCACGCATGCAACAGACGTTGGAGTGACTCTGAAAGGTTCTCGAGTCTAGTTCATCGACCAAATCATCTCGCACGAACGAAACTCAAATTCCTCGTCATTCTCATTCCATTTTTTACATTACCCTCGTATTTTCGATTCGCTCTGAATTATTTTTCAATTTCACAGTAAAATTGGCTATCGCTTCCGGAAAAATAACTTTTACGTCGATCGGCGACCCCGAGAAAACCTCGTACTACATTATTACGGGGAAGCCTGTGTGGGACGTCAAATCCGCCGAGGCTCTTTGTCGGTAAGGGATTTTCTGCCTGAGCATCTCGGAAATTTCTCAACGAGTTCCCCTTTCTATTTTGTTTATTTTTCCTGTAATAATCGTTTTTTTTTTCTAATTATTGAATTTCGATATTTTCTTCCCAATCGCGATTCTCAAGAGGCGGAGATATTTTGGTTGCCCCGAGTTGTTGGCAATGGGCCAACCCCAACGACTACGTCCACGAAATATTGCCTGATGGGATACACATGCTAATTATCGAGTGTTCGATCATGTGGGAGCAGACAAAGGAGGATTACGGTGCACGAAAAACTTTGGCTTTTCAATTTTTTAATTCTTACTTGCCACACCTCTGTAGAATTACGTATTTGTCATCATGGGGTAGATTTGTACCCCAGTGACAAAAATTGTTATAAAAAATGATCTACTGAATATTTCCATTTGAAAATTGTTGTAGAACATATTGAAAGCTTTTTTTGAAAGATTGTTTACTTTATATAGTGAAAAATTAAATTTGAATACAGTAAAAAAAATGCTAAAACTAATAAAAGTGGAAATATGACTATTTTCCTTCGTATTACTATCACAAAACGACTTTATTTAGGATTCTTTCAAAATTTAGTATAAATGTTCTTGGCACCAAAACTAACAGTTTTTTCCTGTGAAGAAAAATTTTCTGACGTTTAGAATTTGAAATATTTAATTTCCAATATTTTATTTTTCCCATCTGAACGCCTGTAAATTGAAGTCACGTTTCGTCAAAAAGTTGCAAGACAAAAACAAAAGAAACGCGACTTCAATTTACAGGCGTTTAGATGGGAAAAATAAAAAATTGGAAATTAAATATTTTAAATTCTAAACGTCAGAAAATTTTTCTTCACAGGAGAAAACTGTTAGTTTTGGTGCCAAAAACGTTTATACAAAATTTTGAAAAAATTCTAAATAAAGTTGTTTCGTGATAGTAGTTTGTACCCCAAGGTGGCAAGTAAGGATTAATATTAATGTTCTTTAAAAACTCAACGTGACTTTTTTTTCAGTTTAGAACTTGGACCCCAATATAGCGCGATCCACAAAAGCACAAATTTATTTCCAAATTATTCGAGCGTCTTGCCGAGGAAGACTGGACAGCTGGACCATAAAAAAATCTCCGACTCGAACGAATCGAGAATTTCTATGCAACTTACGGGTCATAGCAACGTCCATGACTTTGAGATCAAACAAGTCGATTATAGTCGTAAGTTTTTCTTGAAAAATATCGACGAATTATCGTTCGATTTCCCATTGAATTTTCCACATTTAAAATTATTTAAAAATATTATTTATTTTTTTCCATATTTATTTTTTAAATTGGGAAAAAAAAATAATTCAGTGCGTCCGAAAGTGACGAAAGTTGCAAAACAACGTTTGAAGAACGAGCTGAGAAGTTACATGCTGCCTCCCGTCGTACGTTCCGTTGAACACGACGAGCCTATTGAATATCTTACGGAAATGCGTCAAGTCGTCATAGTATTTGTAAACGTTGTAACGAGCAACGTTAGCAAGACTAAATTGATATTAATCGTGGACGCTGCTTACAAATTGGTTTGTGGGTATGAAGTAATTTTTTTTTTTTAATTTCCTCCCAAATCCGAAAAGTTATCGAACAAATTTGATTCTCAAAGAAACCAAATAATGTTTATAATTCCCTCGTCCTCGCACGATTCCAAAATCTTTTAAAAATAAAAACCAAAAACAGAAATTCTAAGCAAAAATCGAAGCCTCGAAAAAAATGCAAGTTTCCTGTTTTTTTTTTATTATAAAAAAAAAAAAGAAAAAAGAAATCGTTAATGAGGCAAATTGCATAATTATTCGAAAATCGACTTTTCGGTCCCTCAAGGATCGTTGGAGAAATGCAAGGATGTGTGAATAAAACTTCCATGTTCGACAAGGACCTCATGTTCCTTTGCATTTTTGGCCTCCGAGGCGACAAACACGAATTGGAATCACAAATCGGTCTGAGATGCGCGACCAAAATCCGCGAAAGCCTGACCTCCATGCGAAATGTTGTTTCGGTCACCGTTGGTGTCACCACGGGAATTACTTATTGCGGTGTTGTGGGCCATATTTTGCGGAGAGAATATACAGTCATTGGCATGACTGTTAATAAAGCTGCCAGGCTCATGTGTGCCTATAATAACAAGGTACAATGCAAAATTCGATATTTCATGTATTTTTGCTCGGAGTTGATAAAAATCGAAAAATCACTGTTGCAGAAAAAAATAAGAGGATTGTATTGATTTTTGAGCAATTTTTATCCTGGAGAAAATAATTTTTCAAGTAAATAAAATAATTACTATTTTTTTCTAAACTCGTAATTTTAATTTTTTTTAATTTTAGTTCTCGCCACGCATTCGATAATTATTTATCGCTAATTTCCCATCATTCTGCAATAAATATTGAATTTTTTTCAATTTTTTAGAGCCTTTATTATAATTTTCGCTGGAAAGATTATCGGTTTTTTTTCGTTTTTTATTATGAATTTAGGTACAATGCAAAATTCGATATTTCATGTATTTTTGCTCGGAGTTGATGAAAATCGAAAAATCACTGTTGCAGAATGGAATAAGAGGATTGTATTGATTTTTGAGCAATTTTTATCGTGCAGAAAATAATTTTCCAAGAAAATAAAATAATTACTATTTTTTTCTAAACTCGTAATTTTAATTTTTTTTAATTTTAGTTCTCGCCACGCATTCGATAATTATTTATCGCTAATTTCCTATAATTCTGCAATAAATATTGAATTTTATTCAATTTTTTAGAGCCTTTATTGTAATTTTGGCTGGAAAGATTATCGGTTTTTTTTTTTGAGTTTTTTATTATGAATTTATTTATGGCTTGCTTCTGCCTTCAAGGATAGTGGTTGAGGTCATTTTGGTAGGTGAAAATGTTTGCGGAGTTTGCTCAACCGTGAAGACAACGTGCGCTAATGTGATTGAATTTTATTTTTCAGGTAATTTGTGATCGCGACAGTTTTTTGCATTCTCGTCTAGAGGCAAGACACTTCGTTCTCCAAGAGCCCAAGTACCTCAAGGGCATAACCGACGTTGGGCCAGTTTACGAATTCCTCGAGCAGACCCAGTGCGTAAAAAATAAAATTTACGATTTAGAATAATAAAAAAACGAGATATTGGTCACAACCTTGAACGAAATTTTTCGATACACGTTATTCTTCATCACAAGGTCACAAGGCACGACACTCGAATTGAACCAATACCCAATTTTGGGGCGGGAAAACGAGCTCAAAATATTCCTGGAACTCTTGTCAAAAATGATAACATTTTGGAAAGCCAAAAAAATTGGTATCCCCACGCCAAAAAATACTCTCGTAATAAGGTAACAATTTCGAAGCATGAAAAAACGATTTAATCTTCAAACTTAACGTTCAATAATCCTCATAATTTTAAGGGGTGAACCAAGGATGGGAAAAACTCGACTTCTCGATGCGATAAATCACGTAATCCCGAATGATATAGCGCGAAATCAAATAACTCTCGCGAGCGGCGACTATGAAGTAAGTAAAAATCAAACTCGCGCACCAACTTTTTCCTTTACTCTCTGCTAATTTTTAACAAATTATAAAATAAAAAGACGCCCAGACTCGAAATGATTTCGTGCAAATATTCAGAAATAATAAAATAATGAAAAATTGATTAAAAATTTAAAAACACAAAGATCTCTTGAGAATTATCAATTCCCAAGGTTTCCTACTGTAAAATCAACAAAGAACGATAAAAAGTATTAATTTTAAAAATTCAAGGTTCCCTACACCCTCGTCCACTTGATATTCAGTTTACCAATGGGATTTGGTACGAGTGTCCCATCGCCGAAGGATCGTGAAGACAAAATAATAAAGTTTCTGGGCAAGATTCGTTACCCTCATTATCTGTGTGCTCTTAATCAAGCATTCAACGTAAATTTCACGACGAGTGTTCGTTATCAATCATTGAGTGAAAGCGAAAAGCGTAAACTATTGAGAAAATTAATTGCAAAACTGACTCACACTTGTTTCGATCGTTTGTGGATTATAATTGTCGACGACGCTGAAAACATCGATCCAGAATCCTTTTCTCTGTTAGCCACGATTGTTAAACAAGATCGAGCATTTTTCGTGCTGAGCTTCGGTAAAAAAGTCATCACCGAGTCAAAATTCGATCCCTTGATAATTGAGAGAACGAAGGTAAAGAAACGAATCTCCATTAGAATACCAAAACGAATTATAGAGCAATTATCTAATAATTAACCTCATCGATGAAGTAATTAATTAATCAAAATTCTCCGAAACTCATTAAATTCTAATTAATTCGGTGCAGGTTATCGAATTAATGGGTATCGACAAATGGTTCCATGCTGCACTTGCATGTCAGTTCTTAAACGTGATCGCCATACCTCCCGAACTCGAAAAGTAAATAATTCGATCGAAATGAATTTAAAAAAAAAAAGAATCTTTGAACTTTTCCACCAGAACACGATTCACCAGCAAAATATTTTTTTTTTTAAGGTAGTACTGTCGGTTTTAAAATTAGTGTTCAGAATTTAATAAAATTTGATATGGTAGTTGATTATGATTAGAAAAGGATCCAGTCAAAATTTCAAGAGAAAGAAACGAGGGATATTTTTGGTTTCTTGATAATTATTATTCTACACACGTGTACATTAATCTACAGAAAATATTTACAACAACGCTGTCTCCGCTGGGTCGATGACCCGTTCCTAAATTCTCCTTTGTCGAGTATCTGAGAGAAAATAGATTTGAGACTAAAGATGATTATTGTCGATGAGTATTTTTTCATTGGATCAAAAATGGATGAAAAAATTTATTTTTCTATAATTTTATAATTTAAATTCCAAGCTGAAAAATTCGAACAGTAGCCTGAATTTTTTCAGAATTTTTGGAATGTAATAACAGGCTGAAAGATCGGTGTGTCCAGGTTTACGAAGAGAAGGTGCGGAAAAAACGTTTACAGACGAAGTGTTAATCAAGAATCTTGAAAAAATTGAATTTTTTCCATAATCCATTAGAACGTTACATTTTTTTTTTTTTTTTTATTAATTTATTTCAATTTATTTCAACATTACTGCATTTCAGAGTGATTCAAGAACGAAGTATGGGCAATCCAGGCTGGATCGAGAGTTATCTCGTCAGTTTGATGCAAGCTGGTGGAATTGTTATTAAAAAAATAAAAATGAAGAATTTACGTACCATGGGATACGTGATCCCATCGGAAATTTTGTTACAGGGGTGAGTCCGAAAACCATCGATTACATCGATATTTGCATTGTTTAAAATTGAGCAAATTGATAATTTTTTTGAACATAGATCGAAGTTGATTAAAGACAAAAATACGATAAAGAGTGAGGCCGTTACCGACAGATACGACGGATGGAAAATGTATCGAACGAGTTTTGCTGTGAGTTCGAAAAGATCGATTTAAAATTTATTCATTGATATCTATTAATTATTTTTATTATCATTCGATTTTGCATTACGAAAAAAAAAAAAATAATATTTTTATCCGAACAGGAAAGCTCATCGAATGAACGAAACGAGCAAGGATCTCATTCGCGAGACCCAGTACATAAAAAAATAGAGGATCAAAAACAAGTAACAATTTGTTCCATTCGTCAAGATTTCGTTCTCGAAGATGTTAACACGGAATTAACAATGGATGGTTAAATATTAACATTTTTCATGAGTTTTGAAAATTCAAAATTAAATATAATTTTGTCAAAATAATTGTTTCTTTTAGTAATGATGTTAAAACTGTTCGATTCGCTGACACCGTTGGATCAGTTTTTGCTCAAATGTGCTTCGGTGCTCGGGGAGACGGTCAATCGAAATATGTTGGAAAAATTGATGGAGGGTACGACGGATCGAGAAATTGGTATCGGTTCGTTCATGTTTCCTTATAATGATGCCAAAAAAATTATCGATCATTGAAAAAATAATAAAAAATTTAAAAAAAAATTAATTTGGGGAAGCTGTGACGAAACTTTTCGAGATCAGAATTCTGGGCTGTGCTGCTGGTGACTTCAGAAGGTCTCCAGGCCCCTTAATGTTTTTTAGACACGTGAGAAAGCAGAATACTGACATCGAGATTCGTTGTGGATGCACTGGACTCGTCGTTCGGGGTGAATAATCAAAAAAAAAAAAATTCAACCCCCTAATTTTTCATTAAAAAATAAAAAACAAATAAAAAATTTCAGAAACTTTGGCAGATTTGCCAAAATATGCGTCCTGTGGTTTGATGCGTTTCAAAATGTCTCTGTTTCGCGACACGACTTACAGGTATTAAAGAAAAATTATTCCCAATATTTATGACAAAGAATGAAAAAAAAAAAAAAAAAAAAAAAAAAAAAAAAAAAAAAAAAACCAAAAGCTCATAAAGTTTTCTATGAAAATTTTTCAAAAAAAAAATTAGATTACTGACGGATAACCAGAAAGTTGATTTCCATACAAAGGCCCTTAAGTATTTGCGCCAGAATACGAGAAGATGTGACGCTTGTGGTGGTGGACAATTTGCAAAACTGCTCGGTCGTATTTATCCCGAAAGTATTAGAATTGGAAAACGAAAAATTGACAATTTGAATTACGTCGGTAATTTGTCGGATTATGGTGACGTAGTTGGCTCGAATTCCGATAAAAAATCAGACGAAAGTACGTAATAATAAATTGCACTAATTAGAACATCTGAATCCATCGAAAATGAAAAAAAAAAATGACAAAAATGTTGAGATTATGGAAAAAAAATGACAACAATTTTTTTTCAATGTGGTATTTTTTTGGAATTATTTTTATATTGATACGTACGAGTTGCAGAATCGTCGACGCGACCGGCTGTGCCAAACGAACGAACATCATCGTGCATGAGTTTTGGTCAACCACTTTTGAGAAGCCCAACGAGGACGTTTTCGAACTTTGACTTTACCGATTGTCAATGCAACATTATACTGAATGCAGTTTACAGTCAGATGTTGGATCATTATCGCGGTATTCAACGAAAAGACAAAAGCCTTACAGCCATTCTCGAATTTGTCGAAGTTCTTTTAACTGCTTCGAACGTGCCACGAGCCAGAAAACTTTTGAACGAAGCTCAGCAAATTCTTGTCGAGGTTTTATAGAATTTCGTGATTATTATTTTTATTGTTTCTTGGATTCATGATTTTATAACGTGGTAAAATGCCAGAATTACGATTTCGCTTCCTTCGTCACATAGCTTCCTCTATGAGGAAGGTGAAAATTTTATTTTTTCAGTTTCCAGTTTTTTCCAATTCAAACGTTCATAACTCGAGAACAGTTTGAACTACAGGGCTCCCGTTTTGCACAGATGTTAATCTATACAAGCTCTTCATTGTCTGAAAATTTTGTCGGAATTGCTAAAAAAAATACGAATTCTACGACATTTTTAAATTTTCAAAAAAAGGTGTCGACGCTCTAACTTCCGCAAATTTTAAGATTTATTACTAATTTTTTTTTTTTATAAATAGAGTATCATAATAGGAAGGTTGGTATTGAATTTGGGAAATATCAGTTGAACGTTTTAAATTTTATGATTTTTCGAATTTTACGAAAATCTGAGTTTTTTGAAAAATCGTCCAACCGCTCTAATTTTTGCAAATTTTCTAAGATACTGTCTTCAAGTCTGTACTTCCTTTTTACTTTTTAGAAAAGGTGTCGAAATAATATAATTTAAATGGAAATACAAAAAACGCTGCAAATTGAAATTTACAAATTGCTCAAAGCTTCCTCTATGAGGAAGCCAAAATAAAAAATATACTTCCTCATGGAGGAAGATTTGAGAATCGTACATCTTGAGCATCTCGTTTATTGAATTTTCAGTAATTAAAAAATATCGAGCACCAGATTAATATTGTGATTACTGTTATCAAGATATTCGGACCTGGTCGCGACGACGAGTTAATAACACTGCCATATTTAATTGGAAAAATAAAGACCCTTCAGGGTCGATGTAATCTCAAAAGTGGTTTGATGGACGAAGCTCATCGTTCACTCGATGAAGCAATCAAGAGTCTGGGCTGGAGTTTCCCAAAACGGGCGATATTGGCACGTTGTAAATCAAGGATTCTCCTCGAGGAGCAAAGGTTCATTCTTACGTGTCTGAGGAACTGCAAGGTTGGGGTGGCTCAAGGCGATGCTGCTAATTACAACGAGCAACTGTCGAACTGTCTCTCTCAAATGTTTATCGTCTTTCGTGTGAGTACGTTCTTCCTCTCGTCTCCCCATTCCTCGAGTTCGAGTCTTTTTTTTTTTTTTATTAAATTAATATTTCTACAAAAAATCCCAAACTTTTTTGTTTCTTCGTTTTTAAAATGTTTTTAAAAGGGAAAGAAAAAAAATGAACAGTCTCATTATTCGTTAGTCGCATAAATACGAAATATTCAAACTTCGTACATTATTATAAAAAATATTTCCATCTCATTTTAAACTAAATTACTACGTCCACGTCAAAAGAAAAATTTCCGAAATCTTAACAGACTCCAAAAAACTTGACACAATATTTTCGCACCGTCATTTTGCATACTGGGTCAATCTGACCCAAGGCGTTTTTCAAATCGCTGTATTCCGGTAAATATGCATTTTTTATTTTTTTTGTAGAGACGCTTTTTGTAGTAAATAATCCATATTTTCGATGGCCCGAAAGATATTTCTCGTCGAAAAAGAAAATTGAATGCCGAAACATTCGTTTGGGGTCAAAACGACCCAGTATGCACTCGAAGGGTTAAAACAGACGAAAAACAATAAATTAATGAGTTTCAAGTGAATTGAAAGCGATGAAGAATATTTGGTTCAAATAGTTCATTGAATTTTTCCTCTCTATCGGAGTATTTTTCCTTCATACATCGACCACGAAGACACATTAAGAAATTGCATTTATTTAGACGAAAGGGTTGCAGGAGCACGCGAAACTGGCAGCAGTTTGGGGCCTTAACGCAGCAGTTGCATCGAGTAAAGATTTCTTCGCTCTGTGTACAGCTTACGCGAACATGATAACGACGGCTCACTACTTTCAGCATCGGTAAAATAATCATTTTAAACAATAATTACGTTTATTAATCCTAGAACGGTAACCTGGGGTCAAAAACGACCCCAGGCCTTGGGATACAAACTATTTTTCCACTTTTGTTGATTTTAACATTTTTTTTACTGTATTCAAATTTAATTTTTGGCAATATAAAGTAAACGATCTTTCTACAAAAGCTTTCAAAATGTTTTACAACAATTTTCAAGTCGAAATATTCAGTAGTTCATTTTTTATAACAATTTTTGTCACTAGGGTACAAATCTATCCCATGGTGGCAAGTACGTAACTCTACAGAGGTGTGGCAAGTGAGGGTTAAATCCCGCGCCCGTTCTTACTTCGTTCTCCCGTTTTTTTTATCGTTTTACCGAATTTTTCATTAATTTTTTAACTTCAAGCAAAATAGCTCCAGGCTCACGTGATCCTGGATTAAAAAACGAAAAGAATGAGCCCAAGTTGAAGCCTTTTCGTTAAATTTTACCGGAGTTATGAATTTTTTTAAAATGGGGTCATTTATGACCCCAGGTTACCGGAATAGGTAAAAAAAAAAGGTTTTAGGATTAATTATCATAATTTATCAATAAAGGAATCAATTAGAAAATCCACGAATTATTGTCAAGTTTTTATTGATGGCAATGGCAGGAGCATCATTCCGATCCTGGAAAACGACGCCATAAATATTTGCACACGAAGAAGAGACGATCTCGAGCTTCAAGAACTAAAGGCCATCGCAAAACTTTACTCGAGTATATTTCTGTCACGTTGGCTCAGAGGCCAAACCATAAGAGCTTCGAGTCTCGGTTTCGTGGCATTGAAAATCGCACGAAATGTTCGTTCGGTTTCATTGAGAATTACCATTTTGCCTAAATTGATTCACCTCCTGATGGTCCAGTGTCGACACGACGAAGTTGCCACTCTGCTTCGTGAGCTCGGTCAGTTTTTAAATCGAGCCTTTTCCATAAAAATTCGTCAACTTGGATAGAATGAATTTTTACGATGTTGAAGTTTGCATCGTCGGAATACAACGAAATTCTGTTTTTTTTTTCTTCAGCAGAGCAAAAAATTCTTCTTCAATATTCAATCAGAACAATGAAAAGATTTTTCTTGAGGAATCAAACACAAAATCGATACCAAAATTGTCATTGTTTTAAAAAATTTTTAAAGTGTTTTTTAGATTTTAAAAAGTTTTTTAATTTTTAAACAAGTATTTTTCGTTGGATCCCAACGTTGCGGATTCCGTGTCATGAAATTTTTCTCTTCTCTGTTTCTGGAGATTTTCTCCAAAATAAACGATTGAAATAACGAGAAAATAGTTTTTTCAAAAATTGTCAGCACAACGTCCTGATTGTGATAATTCGAAATTCATTATCGCAGAATTTATCTCGAACAACGATATGGATAAATCGGGACGAACTTGGTATTACGCTTTGTGTGTCGATTTCCAATTGGAAGCTGGAATAACGGTTCTCCCTTATAAAAAATGTGAGCAGTATTATCAAGAAGAAGGAGAGACGATGATGAACCTGAGGGACCCGGAAGCAGAAACGAGTTATTTCACGTCGATGTGGCTCTGGTTTTTACACTCGAAATTCAACGAGAATATACGAAAAAATAAATATCAACTCTCTGTGGTCACCAGGGGTCAAAATGACCCCGAGCTCAATTTTGAACTAGAATTTTTACAAGTTATTGGCGCCCGAGACGGTGTTTTTTTTTGCTGATTTTTTTTCGCCATTTTGAAAATTGGATAAAAATTTTTTGGCATGATTTTTTCATTCCGAAAGGTTCAAACTAATGTCCTGAATTTTTATGTGTCGTTCAGAACGATTCTGGCAACGTGGCAAGCGTTTAAAGGTGACTGGGGTCATTCGGACCCCGTGTGACCACGGAGGGTTAACACCGAATCCAAATTATTCGTATTTTAATTTTCCTCCTATTTTAATGGAAGGTCCGTGAGGATGGAGGAATGGGAAGCAGCGAGAATTTGGAAGAGTAAACAAAGGAGTATGACGAATAAAATAGACGAGCATATGGTCGCAGGGTCGATAACGGTTTTGAGGAGACTCGAGGGACTCTTGATTTATTATGGTGTGCACAAAAAATTGTTCCCCTTCGATTTAAGCTCAATTTGAAACGCTATCGCAATTGTTTGCTTCTCAACAGTTCACAAAATGGGCAAAAGGAACGCAAAAGCAATCGAAGCGATTCTCGTTGACATAGAAAAACTATTCAAAGTTGTCGAAAAACTGCTCACAGTCGTCGAGGTCATTCGAGCCAGGTATAAATCTTACAGCACTGAAATTATCAGAAACTTGAAAGGAATATTTATTCGAAAATAAAAAATTTGCTCAATTCTTGAAAACTTGATTAACCGAAATTCCAAATGTTTCTTTTCGTTATCGAATCGAAGATACGTCCTAATGAAATCCTACTACAACATGCTGAGATTCCGAACAAAAACAGCAATGAAGTTGCTGGAACGATCGAAAAGAATAGCAGCCAAAATGGACAATAAATTAATTTACGAATGGGCCGATCACTGCGAAAAGGTAAAATCCAATGAACTCATTAATCGGATTATCCTATTCCTCTCTAAAATTCGATTCCCTGAAAAGATTTCCAGAACAGATAAGCTTTGGGGCTGGTCAAATTTTCTTTTTGTACTTTTCTGACCATACCTGTCGTAAAAATGGTTATTCCTCGTTGACCTGTGGGTCCCTGTTACCCGAACTGAATCGTACGAGTCTGTGAGCTTAGTTTTTTTATTTTTCCCACATAAATTCGTTTCCGAAGGTTCAATGACCGTGAGAGCAAAATTGAAAAAGGAACTTGAGAAGCTGAAAGTTTGTTTCGACAAGAAAAAGTGTTGACCGAATGAAAAGGGAGGAAGAAACATAATTGCAAATAATTACGTTTTTTAAGGCTTGGACGGGATCGCTGAGTGTTTTGCAGCGTGATTTCTGGAAAGAAAGATGCGACAGGGTTTCTCGGATAAGTTGGCAGCTAGTGGACCAAACGTCGAGGAAAACGATGCCCTACACTTTGCCGTTGCCGGTTTATCCTCAAAATTCGTAATAAGTATGTCAGGTAAAAGTTTCGTTCCTTCTATATCGATTTTTAGTTTTTGTGTTTATTGCGTTTGAATGACAAACGACGAAAACTTATGTACCCGACAAGTAGAAATTTTGTAACGACGCTCCAGAGAATTCCTCAGCGAAGATGATCACCAGGGACGAATTTTGTGCTGAGTCGCATGAGTCAAAATCCAAGTATTTCTCTCCTTTTTAATCGTTTGTTGCTGCTTGTGTCTTCCATGACTTTTACACATAACGTATCTCCTCCCTTGTCGCGTTACGATGTAACAATCTTTGCAACGCAACTGCAGCTTTCCTTTTGTTTTCATCCCACGAACTTCGTCGGTTAGCGACGGTTGAGCTTTTTCCAGTAATCTCTCTGCTGCTTTCCAATTATTTTGACATATCGCATGAAAGTTTTGACATTGCTCGCTCAAGGGCGCACGAATTTGTGGCAAAAGAGTGAAAACTCTTTTTTGGCCAAATCTCAGCAGAAATGAGAGGCTCATTTTATCTGGAACGAAACATTCTTCATTTTGATATTTGCTGATTATTTCTAGTGATTTTAACGCGGTCTGTGTATTTGGGGATCAAGAAAATCCGAGATTTTCGATTTTCTTTCGATTCCAGATCCGATCGATTCAAATCGATTGCCTTTTTCCAAGAAATTGCTTTTCTCCAGGAAAAACGTATTATTTCGGAGAGGAAATCGATTTTTCAGAAGTTGGAAGTTTCTCTGAGAAATTCAGGCAAATTTTGCTTCGTGAGCCGCTATTTTGGTTGGATTGCCATTTTGTGAATTATGGATGATTTTGAAACCGATAAACATCGCGAAATAAAACTCTGTATTTTTTACGTGACCTCTTACGAATAAACATTCGTCGATACTTGTGTTTAAATGATTTTATTCATTTATTGTCGATTTATCAAGCAATGGTTGACCTTGTTTTGAAAACCGAAAGACATAACCTCTTTAACTCACCGCTGGAAAACGCCGGAACGTGGGATTCGGTTGATGACCGACGCGATCGACTCTTTCTCTGTTTGTTAAAAAATAATTGGCACAATGCAACTGTGAGAACTCGTTAATTGTTTGTTCCGAGTGTACTAAGCGTTGGGGTTGAAAATGTACCTGGAGACCATAAAAGAAAGAGACACACGGAGCCTCACTGAATGGACGACGGACGTCTCGACGCTCTCAGCTGCAGCGCCAGAGCGAATAATGCGCGTTTAGTTTATCGAAGATGGCGGACGGCGTCTGATTCGCGTCTCTTGTTGCTTTCGTAGACGGAGTAAAATACATCGAGTTCAAGTTTTTGAACTTGTGCCCGTATCTTTTCGATAGGTAGTATTGAATTTCGGCTGTAAAATCGTATGTAAAAATGTCAAAAACAAAAGTGACGGCCGAATGGCGGAAACGCGTAAAATCGGAGTACATGCGATTGCGACAATTGAAACGATACAAACGAGCGGACGAGGTGAAAATCGCTTGGAACCAGAATCGCAGAGTAATGACAGGTAAGTAATTCTCTTCCATTCTCCAAATTCGCACGAACCAAACGTTGTCAAAGTCACCAATTCGTCCAAGTTAACTTTTAATCCTAATCAACGGTTCGTAACCTCAAAATTTTTGGAGAACGCGATAGTTCTCCATTTTCCGATGCAATTCCAATAACAAAACTCCGCGCGGAGATATTCAAAATCCCGAATGCCAAAACATTGAATTTGCAGACTTTTTGGTCGCGGAGCAGAAACGTTTAGCAGAGGGAAAAGCAATGTGGCTAGCGATGCAGGATATTCCCGCGCACGTATCATGCATGAAAAAAGCAGAGGCTACGAGTTCGGACGGCGAAGTGCAAAGCTGTCCGGTAAAAATAATAAACGCGGTGACGCCGATCCCGACAATGTATACGTGGGCGCCGATACAGCAAAATTTCATGGTCGAGGACGAAACCGTTCTCCACAATATTCCTTACATGGGTGACGAGATTCTCGACGAGGATGGAACTTTTATCGAAGAATTGATAAAAAATTATGACGGCAGGGTAAGCGAAATGCCAAAATCTCTAAAAAAATCACTCAGAATCCAAATCCAAAATCCAAAGATCCAAAAAATCATTGCACCGGAGAATTATCAAATAAAATGAAATATTTCAGGTCCACGGAGACAGGGAATCAGGATTCATGGACGACTCGATCTTTGTCGACTTGGTAAACGCATTGCTGGTCTATGAAAAAGACGACAAAGAGAAGGAGGCCCCAAAAAAGGTTAAAGAATCATCCAAGGACAAGGAATTCGTGAAAGAAGAAAAAGAGAAAGGGGACGTGAAGACTGAAGCGAAGAGTGAAAAATCAGACGAACCCAAAGACAAGGACAATCCTCGGTTTCCTTCGATGCAAATATTTGGGGTAAATATTCAATTTCAAAAAGATTTCTCAACAAAGTTAAAAAAACTATGGCTAAAGCTCCGACTGCTCTGAATATTCGACCGTTTAGTCATTTTTTGTGTAAAATGTCGCATTAGAAAACTGTAGAAATTTGCTACAAGAAATTTTTCGAGTTTCTCAATTTTGCTGTTTATTTTTAAATAAATTTTTTCGACATGCAATAATTTTTGCTTTCTTTTCCACTTGGCGTTTAGGCTATTTCGTGCATGTTCCCAGACAAAGGCAAACCTGAGGAATTGCGTCAAAAATTTATCGAACTGACAGAAAGATCGGATCCGAATGTTTTGCCTCCGGAATGTACACCGAACATTGACGGAGTCAATGCCAAGAGTGTTCCTCGTGAACAAACGATGCATTCGTTCCACACGCTTTTCTGTCGGCGATGCTTCAAATACGACTGTTTTCTCCACCGTGAGTTGATTTTTCTCAATGGATTCAATATTTCGATAGAATCTCGAATAACATTCGATTCTATCGCAAAGGAAAGAAAAAAAATATTCTCGACATGGAAAGTCAGGACGAGGGAGTTTCGTAGAAATAATTTTTAGCAATTTGGATGATGTTACTTTTTAACTACAATTTTGGAGCGAGACAGTTTTTTCTGTGACGTTACAAACAAGAATTTTGTGATTTTGACGAAAAAATGGTGGAGTATTTATTAATTATAACAATTTATTATTCTTCATTTATCGTAGCAGCCAGGGGGACTTCTCCGCAAGGTAAAGATAAACATTGCATTAAAGAATCAAAAAAAAAAAGAAAAGAAAAATATGGAGATTTTTCGTCAATTTTCGTTTGCCTTTTATTTTTCGTTACTCGTTTTTCAAGCTTCACTTTGTGTCCAGCGCAGAGACATCGAGAAACTCGTCATTTTTTTGTTCCATGCTTGAAAATTTTCTTGTTTCCGATTTCGTGCAAATGGTGATTAAAACAATTTGAAATTTCATGCAAAGGTCTACAAGTCTGTCATCCTGGACCGAATCTACAGAAACGAAAAGGTCCGGATCTCAAACCGTTTTCAGAACCTTGTGGCTCCGAGTGTTACATGCATTTGGTAAGACTTTTTTATCACTTAAAATTGTTGAAACGTGTATAAATGTTGAGATCGTTGAATTATTTTTTTCACTTGGAAAAATATTCTCCAAATTGACGTTTTTTGACCCTTTGAACTGGAGCTTCTCGAATTAAATTTGCAGCCTTGTCAATCGTTGGGAAATACCATTTCTAAGCAATTGACTCATTTTTTACTATGTGACGGTGAAAATTTTTTATTTTTCATTTTCAAGGTCAATGCGCTTGAAATGTCCCATAACATGGAAAAATCATATCTAGAAAAAACTGTTCGGATGTGTGTGTATGTTCTGGCACTGTAAAATTCAAACGTTTATACCTCGAGAACGGTTTGAGCTACAGGGCTCCCATTTTGCACAGATGTTAATCTATACAAGCTCCTCATTCTCTGAGAATTTTGTTGGAATTGCTAGAAAAATACGAATTCTACGGCATTTTGAAATTTTCAAAAAAAGGCTGTCGACGCTCTAACTTCCGCAAATTTTAAGATTTATTACTAATTTTTTTTTCATAAATAGAGTATCATAATAGGAAGGTTGGTATTAAATTTGGAAAATATCGGATGAACGGTGTAAATTTTATGATTTTTCAAATTTTACGAAAATCTGAGTTTTTTGAAAAATCGTCCAACCGCTCTAATTTCTGCAAATTTTGTAAGATATTGTGTATAAGTCTGTACTTCCTCTTTACTTTCTAGAAAAGTTGTCGAAATTATATAATTTAAATGCAAATACAAAGAACACTGCAAATTGAAATTTGCAAATTGCTTCCTCAAGATGTTAAAAATGCACGATGCTCAAAGCTTCCTCTGTGTGGAAGCCAAAATCTAAAAATATAGTTCCTCATAGAGGAAGATTTGAGCATCGTGCATCTTGAGCATCTTGAGGAAGCAATTTGAAAATTTCAATTTGCAGCGTTTTTTTCCTCATTGATGAAAAAAATGGTTAAAAATATTTCAGGAAGGCATGAAGGAAAAACTGGCAGCTCAAGCGGCCGACATAAAGGACGAGGACGTTGATGAGAAACGAGGTGGACCTCGGAAAGTGCGTAAACAAGCGAGTGTGGATTCTGGTAACGAAGCGAGTAGCGAGGACAGCAATGACAGTAACAAATACAGCCAAGGTGGGAGTTGTCAAGGTGAATATAAAAATAAACAACGAAAAAGTATCGAAAAAGTGTTTTTTTTTTTTTTCAACGGATCGATAATTATTTGGATGAACGATCGGCAGATTTCAAACAAAACGTCAACAAGGAATCGAAGGATGAGCAAGAGATGGAGGACCAGGCACAACCCGAAAACCAAACGCCCTTCATGCTGCTCGGTCTTGAGAAACGTGTCAAAAGTTCGTTTTCCTGGACCGGATCGGAACAGAGTCTGTTCCGATCATTGCACAAAGCATTCCCCGGAAATCCTTGTGCTCTCGCGCAAATAATGTTGACGAAGACTTGCAAAGAAGTTTATCAATTCGCTCAAAAAGAAGCCTCCGACATACCGGCTGTCGAGAGCCTAAAAGACTTTACTCCGCCGCGCAAGAAGAAAAAGAAGCATCGTCTTTGGTCCATGCACTGCAGGAAAATCCAGCTGAAAAAAGATTCCGGTAAGAATTCAAAGTTTCAACGTCCTTCCAAGTCGCGAAAAAATTTCTTAAGAAAACTCCAAATTTCCAGCTTGTGACGAAATCATTTTACGAATCATTAAAATTCGTTCCAGGCGCAAATCACGTGCACAATTTTGCTCCTTGCGATCACCCTGGTCGTCCCTGCGACAATTCGTGTCCCTGCATACAAACGCAAAACTTTTGCGAAAAGTTTTGTCAATGCAGCAGCGAGTGCCAGAATCGCTTTCCGGGCTGTCGTTGCAAAGCTCAGTGCAACACTAAACAGTGTCCTTGTTATTTGGCCGTTCGAGAATGCGATCCGGATTTGTGCCAAACTTGCGGAGCTGATCAGTTCCATATTACGAGAATTTCCTGCAAAAACGTCAGCGTTCAGCGTGGCCTTCGTGAGTAAAAATTAAAAAATTAAAAAAAAAAAAAAAAAAAACAAATGCAACAATAAATTAATCGACAGCGATTAACTTTCGGTCGGAGCGAATGACGAAAAGTCGAAAAAAGGGATCGTTCATTTTTTTATTTATTTGCAGACAAACATCTCTTGATGGCGCCTTCCGACGTCGCAGGCTGGGGAATTTTCCTCAAAGACTCTGCTGGCAAAAACGAATTCATATCCGAATATTGCGGCGAAATAATCAGCCAAGACGAGGCCGATCGTCGTGGAAAAGTCTACGACAAATACATGTGCAGCTTTCTCTTCAATCTCAACAACGATTTTGTCGTCGATGCTACGAGAAAAGGAAACAAAATACGCTTCGCTAATCATTCCATTAATCCGAATTGCTACGCCAAAGTTATGATGGTCAACGGCGATCATAGGATAGGCATCTTCGCTAAAAGAGCTATTCAACCGGGAGAAGAATTGTTTTTCGACTACAGGTGAGCACAAAAAAGTTTTTTTAAACCTCCAAACCCGGGAATCTTGGGTTTCGCCCTTTGAAACAATTAAAACTTCGTGTAATTTTCCGAATCGATTTTTCAATCGATTTTCCCGAAAAATTAAATCTGAGAACTTTGAGAATTGTTTTTCGACTACAGACGAGCATAAGAAACTTTTTTCAAACCTCAAAACCCAAAAATTTGCGATTCGCCCTTTGAATCAATTGAGACTTCTTCGCGCGCTTCTCCAAATTGGGCCCAACATTAAAAATCGAGTTTTCCAAAAAAAAAATCAAATTTTTTTTGAAAAAAAAATTCAGTCGTTGAAAAATGAGTAATTGATTTTACGGTTTCTAATTTTTTCACTGTTTTTCAGATATGGCCCCACCGAGCAGCTCAAATTTGTCGGCATCGAGCGTGAAATGGAATTTCTGTGATGTCAAAATATCACAAATGGACAATCGTCCCTGTCCAATTGTACATACGAAAAAAAATAACCATGAATTTATCAACGGCAATGTTCTCGTTGGACCTGAAATAATTTTTACAACATCAACAAGTCCGACGTCCAAGGAGCTGTGTTCGTCACGATTTTTACGGTTCGGAAGCTGTTGCGTATTATTGAATTATACATTACGGATTATTAACACGTTTTATTCGGAGCGGCTCAATATTTCAAGGAAAATACGAGTTGTGCGTTGTTTTCCCTTCTCGAGAACGAAGGAGTAACTTTTACTTGTCGTCGAGCCGCTGCCGCGTCTCTTGATTTTTCTCGAAATGTCAGAAATGCCCGAGAAAACCTTCTATCTGCATCGTGGTGATTTTTCTATAAGTTAGAAAATTCGGTTTTTTCCGAAATATCAAATGAAACCAAATTGACGTATTTCCAAATTTCAAAAAATAGTCATTTCCGAATTTTTAAGCCGAAGAAGTTCGGTTTTTTCTTTGATTGGATGAAAAAAAAAAAGTAGAATTTGGAGAATTTATAACCTTGGGAGACGCCAGTCATGGAAACAACACGATCGTTATAATTAATTTGGAAAACGTTATTTTTGGACAATCATCGTCAGCATTTATTTTTGAATGAAATGTAAAAAAAAAGCCCGAATTCCATTTTTTATTGTTTTACGTTGTTAAAAACGTAAAATCTAATTAATCGGAAAGGAAAAGCCATTTTTTTCATCCGATTTTTACACAATCGCTCGCAACTGATTACGTTGTTAATTAATATTAATTTTTCAATCATCCAACCGTATTTGTTGATGTGAAATCGAGATTTCTATTTTGGAAACGAAATAAATGATCCATTGAAAAAAATCATTAATTTTTCAATTTTCTTGTTTGTTGTGCTTTATTTTTTCATCGTTTCAAGACTCCTTAACTCTGCAACTCAATCACTCAGTGTCAACCGATACTCCAGTGCTCTTGACATTCGATCATACTTGTCGTCGTATAATTACCGTGCTCGGGAATATTCCGAAAATCCCTCAGACTTGCGGCTGAGACCGAACGAGCGGACAACTTGCCACCCCCTCGGAATAATTAACGAGTTAATTAACCTAGAGTCCCGACGAGCTGAGGCAACATTATTTACTATTATTACGATACCCACACGCTCGGTAAATATTCCTCGCCTTAAAATTCAATTTTTCGTACTCATTACCGTCTCCATTTTTATTTCAATTTTATGGGTTCGAATAATTCAATTTCTCTTAATATTTATTTTATATATTCGAAGAAAAAAAATTCTGTAATGATTCGAGAAGACGAATGTCGTTACTCGACGTAGAAAATAAAAAATCGTAGATTCCCAATACAGCGATTGAGTTTTTTC
Source organism: Hyposoter dolosus (assembly GCA_963921915.1). Lineage (NCBI taxonomy): Eukaryota > Metazoa > Arthropoda > Insecta > Hymenoptera > Ichneumonidae > Hyposoter > Hyposoter dolosus. Next base: position 3,535,088 of record OY998133.1, read on the forward strand.
GTAATTGTGTTTTTTTTTTCTTTAAAGATTTGTCTGCGTTCGACAATATTCTCCGCTCCAAAATTTTGAGATTCCATATTTTCGTTTTTTTCACTCGAAGTCAATCGTACTGAAAAGTATGTACGATTTGCTTTTGTTTTTTTAATCATTACTTTTGAGAAAACAAAATGGGGCCCCCTAATAGCGTGTAATGCTATAACGAATTATTTATTTGCATACGAACGTTTCCGGTGAAAAAAAAAGTTCACTGCAAAATGGCGGAATTTTTATGAATTTCCATTATTCGTGTAACCAACAATTACGATTTTCTTTTCTCTGTCCAATATAAGACAAAAATCGCTTGGCCATATTTTGCATAAAAAGTACAGCAGAACAAATCGTTGGGTTTGTCCTCGAAGCAACCTACAAGATGCAAAAGTTATTTAATGCCATAAGGAGGTTGGCTACATACGACAATATTATAAGAATTTAATAAAATTTGGTGATAACATTTTTCAGCATCAAATACGATGACACAATTTTTTTCAAATTTTTCGTCTACATAGTTGTGGAATAATTGGAGTTTAGAATATGCAAAAAATATACCTATATATATATCTGAATCCTATGCTTATCCATGTAAACTCTAGTGTTCAATTACTCGAAAAACTATGTAGAAGAAAAAAATAAAAAAAATTTTATATTCATATTTAATACTAAAGAATATACTCACCAAATTTCATTTAATTTTAATCATTCCGAATTTTCCTATGCTTTTAATATGGCAACATTGTTGTATGTAGCCACCGTCCTTAAAAGCTGGAAAAAAATATATATATATGTCGCCTACTCGAGGCAGAGTAAATCGTCTTACTTTTCTATTCGCGAAAGGAAAAGAGAGGGTGAACGAATTCGGAACGAGCGTGTGTTGTGCGCGAAACAAATTTCTTTGGTATATATGGCTGGGGGTTCTTGGTATGCCACCAGTTGAGCAGGCGACGCGGCCGCACACGCACTGAGGAGCTAGTAGTGGGCTAACTCGTGAACGAGCCGCGCGACGTAAACAATTACGGAAAAGCGAAAATAAAGCAAGAAAAACTATCGTCAAAATTCGAAAGAAAATATAAACCTGTATAGCTCTGAGTTCGACGAATGTTTACCGCCTGAAACGCGACTTTTAGTTCCACGAATTCCGACAAAAGAAACGAATAAAAATTCCATATCGAAATGTTTGAATTCGTAGGGAAAAAAAACTTGTTTTGTTTCTCGGCACATCGCGTGCGTATTCGCAGCGGTCACCCTGGTGCCACGATTCTCCGTTGATTTTAGCCCCAAAAGTCTTTACAAAGATTATTCGCATCTTCGGTCTTTTAATTTCTCCATTTCGACTTTCTTTTTCTCGGAAAATTGCATTTATTTTCGTCACCACACTCCGGACGAGCGAGCGAGATCGCGAAACTCTTCTCGCTTTTAGTCACGCGTATTTTCGGCAAATTCCACTACAGCCAATTTCTTTTTTTTCCACCGTTCTGCTTCAGCCTATTTCGACAAATAAAAAATAAAAACAAAAAAAAATAAACACAAATATTCGATAAATAATGAAAAAATCCATTTTGTGAAAAAGAAACGATTTTCCCTTAAAACAAAAAGTGCAATCGACCCCAAAATATTCAACTTCAACCACGACTCTTGCGTCAATTTCATTGAATTACTTCGAGTGAAAACAAAACTTTCGAGTTGAACAAAAAAAAAAAAGATACAGTGAAACCCTAAATTAAAGGAAACGACCAAAAGTTTGGACAGAACGGAATAAAATTAATTGGACTCTTCGCAAAGTCGAGGAGAGTTTTATAAGCGACGAAGGAAACTTTCGAAAACGCCATGGAAGACGAGGGTGAGTTATTACGAATTTATATTTATATTTTTACTTCGTACGAAAACAACGTCAATTTCGAACGTTGATGGAAATTCACATGCGTTTTATTTTTATTATTTTAAATAAACTTCGTAATTCAATTATACGAGCTCGACGCATTCTTCCTCTCAATTTCTCTCGCTTACGAAGTGTGTCCAAGCAGAATTCTCGTGATCTATATTTCGGGCTGTATAACGTCGAGGGATAAGCTGTCATTCACATGCTTTTCATGCTTTTTCCTTTTGCTCGTGGATAACTAACCGATAAAAATTCGTTGGAAGTAAAGACTCAAGGATACGTGAAAAAATGCGAAGTGGAGACTGTGCGAATTATGGAAATCGTGAAAATGTCGATAATCGTTGATCGATTGTTTATGAAAATTTTTTGGACTCGCTTTCTAGGAAGATTTGCAGAATTAGGAAAGAAACAAAAAGCGGGAAATTGAAATTTGCAAATTGCTTACTCAAGATGCTGAAATCTTCCTCTATGAGGAACTATATTTTTGACTTTGGCTTCCTCGTAGAGGAATCTTTGAGCATCGTGCATCTTGAGCATCTTGAGGAAGCAATTTACAAATTTCAATTTGCAGCGTTTTTTGTATTTGCATTTGAATTATATAATTTCGACAATTTTTCTAGAAAGTAAAGAGGAAGTACAGACTTATACACAATGTCTTACAAAATTTGCAGAAATTAGAGCGGTTGGACGATTTTTCAAAAAACTCAGATTTTCGTAAAATTCGAAAAATCATAAAATTTAAACCGTTCATCCGATATTTTCCAAATTTAATACCAACCTTCCTATTATGATACTCTATTTATAAAAAGAAAAAATTAGTAATAAATCTTAAAATTTGCGGAAGTTAGAGGCGTCGACAGCCTTTTTTTGAAAATTTCAAAATGCCGTAGAATTCGTATTTTTCTAGCAATTCCAACAAAATTCTCAGAGAATGAAGAGCTTGTAGAAATTGACTTTTGTGCAAAACGGGAGCCCTGTAGCTCAAACCGTTCTCGAGTTATAAACGTTTGAATTTTACAGGGCCAGAACATAAACACACACACACACATCCGGACATTTTTTCTAGATATGATTTTTCGATGTTTTGAGACATTTTGGGTACATTAACATTAAAAACTGGAAAAAAAAATTTTCACCGTGACATAGCTTCCTCTATGAGGAAGCAAAAAAAGATGAAAAATTCGTTTCATTTGCTCGGAACGTCCAGGAGAATAGTTTTTGATTTTTTTGGGGAAAGAAATATCTCTTGCATTTATATTTCTCAATTACGTATCGACACAAATGTTTAAACGGCAACAGGTTTTCTTATTCTCAGCAGTACAGTGCGTTGTGGGATTCATTGATTAACGGATCAATTTTAAAACTCGTCCTCTTTACATGATAGAAAAAAGTGGTGCCAGAGGCAAATCGAAGAACGGACAATAGGGCTGTCGATACCAAGTGTCCATTTAATGTCATTTGCTTCGAGCATAAAAGTGATTAGCACAAAAAAGAAAAATGCTTGATTCTCTCGACAAGAAATGCTCGAAATGCGTTATTGAATTATTTTATTTTCCTCTTTTTATTTTCTTGCGTCTGTCAAAGACGAAATCCTCTTTTATGCTGCCCTCGATTTTCGACGAGCTATCGTAAAAATGGGCTCGTTGATTTCCTCATGGAAAAAATCCTTCTCTCGCATACTAGCGTCGCATTTTTCTTCGTACCAGTTGAAAATAACGCGAGAAACGATAATGTCCACCATAAATTCAACAGTACGCTCGATGTCACTATAAATTCTTACAGTTCTCGTACTTCCCTCTGAACCCTCACCCTTTTCCACATCTCTCGTACTTCGCTTCCTGTATCTGAGGGAATCTCGTTCCCTCAACTTTTACGTAGCACTTGCTTGAGCCACCCTCGGCATTTCCCGATGACAAACTCCGTAATATTCACTCATACATTTCGCGAGTCGAAAAGTCAGCGCAAAAATTTCTTTCGAATCGAATTCCTAAAGATTCTAAAAAAACCTGATTTTTTATTTTTTTTTCTTTATTTTTTCACCAACTTTTCGATCTAAACAGAAAAAAATGTTCAAAAAATATTTTTTTTAATTTCGTTTTTTTCCAAGTTTTCGGTTCGACTATTTTGTTTTTTTTTTTTTTTTTGCAATAGGCAATGAACATTTTTTGACACTACAGAATAAAGTTTTTTTGAAAAAATCCAATTTTTTTCCTTCTCAAATGAGTCTAAGCCCTTAATTTTTCATTCCCCGTCCTTTGTAATTTAATATCGTACACAATTCATGTATTCATACATTCTTGAATTTATATCTTAGATTTTGATTTAATATGTTTTCTTTTTCCTCCGGAATCCCCAGATTTTTCGAGGCTTTATTCGTGCGCTTTGAAACTCGGAGATGAATAACTCGTAGTCAAAGAAGATTGTAACAAACTCGAGTTCATGAAAGGTTCCTTACCGAGTTATGAACTTTTGTTCAACCTCGAAATACGTAAACATATTTTCAAGCGTGTACACATCTGTTATGTTTATATATAAATGTGAAATCTCGTCTTTCCGTACAATTTACGAAAATACTTTCCTCACACTCCATCAACCAAAGCTACGAGTCCTCGGCAAACTAGACTCTCTATACTTTTACCCTTCACATTGTCATTCAAGGCGCGCCACATAAGAAACAAGAAATCTCGAGGTCACCTTGTCCCATGTGTTCGTTTTGCTTCCTCATAGAGGAAGCTATGTGACGGTGAATTTTTTTTTTTTCCAGTTTTCAATGTCAAGATGCTTAAAATTTCCCAAAACATCGAAAAATCATATTTAGAAAAAATGTCCGGATGTGTTTTTTTTTTTTCTAAATTTTTTTAATATTAAAAATTGCACGAATTAAATACAATCATCATGGTCGTTTCTCAAGGGTTGAAAAAACATCGTAGTATTTTTATTTTATTTTTTTTTACGATTTTTTAACTATTTATCGCCTTCCAAAGTGAGTGGGGTTGATAAAACCCCCAATGACTATTACGTCACAATCTGAAGGTGTCAAGTTCATTTATGGAAAATTTTCGTGCGCTTTGGAATGCAACGAAAAATGATTATTTTTCATAGCAGACTACAAAATTTCCAAATAGTATTTGGCAACAATAATGGAACAGTCCTCTTTGCCATTGAAAAATGAATTTACTACAAAATTTGTAACAGTCGCATTAATTATCAAAATAATGAATGAAAAATATATTTTTTGTTGGATTCCAACGATGAAAACTTCAGTATCATCGAACCAAAGGAATTTATTGCATTCAACGAAAGGCTTTCGAAAGAATGAATAAGGCTCGTTTCTTCTCAGCGTGCAATAAAAATTGTATCGTTCATGCGACAGTGGGTTTGAAGTTGATAAAATAATGACCGTCTGTTATCGCGGCGGCTAAACATTAAAAAAAAAAAAAAGATCGTCAGAAGTTAGGTCTCGCGTGACATTATCGGAGGCCCACAGGGTTCAAGCTACGCCGGCAATGGCGCGATGGGTTTTTGGATAAAAGGATGTTTAGGCAACACTTTGAACAAAAAACTTGCGTTATCGTCGATTGGGTCGCAGGTCGTAAGTCGTCGTGGCAACCCCCGGTCGGAGGTCGTGACTATGGGCCTGGACCTGGCAAGGAACAGAAGCATAATGTTTGCTCGACGTGCTCAGCGTCCTGGATCGAGTCGTATCAATTTTAAATGTGTTATTTTCGACGAGATCCGCATTTTCAAAGGTGCACCATAAATGACCTTCTTTATCGTGTTCCGGTCCATTTGGCACGTGAATCAAGTCCCGTGTCATTTTGACCAAAAGGGAGCTTCTTAATAATTTAGGAAAAGATCTCTACAACGACAACACGACCGTTTTTCGTTTCCTGCTTACCCATCGCCTCATTTTTGCATCAACGAGCCACACATTCGTCGCCATTCGACGAAATTTCCGATTTTATTAAATTTATCGGCGTAACCTAATTAACAAATAAATAAATAAATAATAAATAATAAATAAATAAATGATAAATAAATAAATAATACATCAATAACAAATAAATAATAAATAAATAATAAATAAATGGGCTGTGGCTACTCGTCCGGCCATTTCGTACACTAAAGCATGTTCGGACGAATAAGCAACCCTTGCTCGTCCGCATAAACGCGTTGGATAAAGCGCACATCGCGTACCTGGACGAATATTATTCATCCGACTACCCGGACGGCTACACACTGCGAAATAAATAAATAAAATACATAATAAATAATAAATGACAAATAAATAAATAAAATAAATAATAAATAATAAATAACAAATAAATAAAACAAATAAAAAAAACTCGGTTTTTCGAAAATATTTTAATTCTCTCATTTCTCGTTCGTTTTTACAAACAGTCAAGTTTCACGTAACTCTGCCAACACCCTGTATGTCTACCGACGTATATATATGCGAGAATGGTTAGTCATTGGCGTCGTTGTCGTTAGTGAACTTGAACCAGAGTTAGAAACAATTGTCGCTGACCTCCATGCTCGAAACGTTCCGAGTTTGTCTCAATTATATCAGCAATGCTTATCATTACCGGAATAAGATGTAAAGAGTATTGAGCACGTTGCTTCATACTCTTCTCACATTCCGATCTTTATTCATCGTGTACACTGACTACAAAAAGTATTCGCACACTTTAAATACAATTTTCCATAAAAAGTGTGCAAACTCTTTTTGCAACCACTGTATAACGAAAAAAAAAGCCTTTTTAGAGAATGGAAATTTGGGAAAGTTACTCGAGGTTTGAATGAAACGTGCAAAGGCATAAAAAAATTTTTCCACAAAAGATTTTTTATCACAAAAGAGTTGAAAGGATCGTCGCATCAATTTCTTAATGTGAGCGACACACAAACGCATTGCCATCTGTTTCGAGTTTTGAAAAATGAATTTTCGACTTTTACATCGCGAAAAAAAAAATCACGTTTCCTCTCGAATCGACGAAGAAACTGTCTCAAGGTCACGGGAAGACAAAGATGGTTTTCAAGTTGAATTTTGTCGTCTCTAGTGACCTTGAAAGACCCACGACTGCGAAGTGAATAAAAAAAATTGAATTATTTTGTTAATTTTTCGTCCGCGATCTCTTGTCAATTTTTTTTTTTATTTTGCAATCGAGAAAGCAAATATTTCGAGCGACCGAATGTGTTTTCTCAATAAAAACATCATCGATTTTCATCGATCGATATGATTTTTTGTTGATAAACCGAAAAAATGGAGAAAAAAAATTAGTTTTCTTTCTCGATCAGAATAATATTGGAAATAGAGTCAGTTGGCATTTCGCCAGGCTCAATTTTACGGTTTTGACGTCGATATAACCACCACCATATATTTTCAACCAACTTCCATCCAATCGCTTCATCTTCCTGACTTTTTTTTATTATCAGATCGTCAGTTTAAACCCTGAGCTTGCTGGGAGGTCCGGACAAGTTCCAGAGACCCATCGTTTCCGCGTACTCACTATTTGCCACGTGAAATGCATCAGGAACCCAAAAATATTCATTTTCTATTAACCAATCCCGATGCAATCGCATGATTAATTATTTGCACAGGATTTTACTTGCCCTTGCAGCATCGAATCTTTTCGGCTCGAACGATCTCTGAATCAATAAAACAACAGCCCACCAATGAAAAACCAATAAATAAACGAGTCACTTGGTAAAAGAAATAATCAAAAATCCTAGAAATTATGAAAATGTTTTCAGTTTTCTCAAAAACACAAATTAACAAATAAATTGTCGAATAAATCGAAAAATACTTACACGTTGAAAATAATGATCAATTGAGTGTGTCCGATGTTAATTTTTATTCAATTTTTCCAAAGTGGCGATAGATCCAAATTTTTTTTTTACTTTTCGATCTTTTTTTTTTCGACACAACACAATTTTGAAAAATTCTTCGCACGTTTTTGAGATTTTGCTGGAAGAGTCTCGAGAGAAGTAATTCCGAAGGAAACGTCTTGAAAGTTTTCAGTGAGACGTTCTAGACATAAAAATTCAAATGTTCAAACTTTTCGGGTTACAGTTTTTGTTTTTAATGAAAAAAATGTTGTTTCGAGATAGAATAATTTTGATGGTCGACGATATTAATTTTTGTTTTGCTGACGAATTATTAAATAATATTATTATTGCAATTTATTAATTTAGGACGTATAATGATGAAAGGAATGAAAATACAAAATTCGACAAAAGCAAATACACAAAGCTGGATCCCAAACATTTGTGCATTTGACGCAAAAAGTTGAGTCTCGCGTATCAAGCCGAAAATATACGTCGGGACACGAGCTTCGTTTATTTTTGATTCTACGCGCTCTATTTATAACAACGAAAGAGAGATGAGTAGTGCGTGATGTGAGCCTCACGTGTGCCTCACTCTTACACAATTATACTATATCTCGTTTACGATCGATCCTCTCTGACTCTTTGCTAATAAAACTATTCGGTTCGTAGGACAATGAACATCACTGGGGGGTTTCCTCACTTTCTTTCTCTCTCTCTCTCTCTCTCTGTCTCTTGTTCTTTTCTTTTTTTTTTAGAAAAGCTTTTGTGTTGCGTGACATTCGACTCTTTTGGTCTTTATTAGGAACGTGGTGTCTTGACGTCAGATTTCGGACGCTCGCACGACCTCAACGACCTTTCGTTATGAAGATTTTTTTTTTCGGTTCCAATTCGTAGGCTTGATTTTTTTTTAAGGGGGGTGAATGTGAATGAAATTTTATTAAATTCTTATCATATTGTCGTATGTAGCCAACCTCCTTAACAAAAACTAACGAAGAACAACTGGGAGCTGGATGAGCTGCGCTTCGGGTCAAATAGACCCAGTGTGTCCGAGCAGTGAGCACGTATAACGTGACTCTGAAGTTTGCAACGTTGAAATCCAACGAAATATATTTGTTCTGTTAATTATTTATTGAATTTTGAAAATCTCGGCAAGTTTTCATGTCGATAGAGTTTTTCGGTTACAAGGGAAGATCGTTTTATTGTCCGGACCAAATATTAAATAATAATGAGCTCTGCTGAAGAAAAAACATGATTTCGTTGCATTCCAACGATGCAAACTTCAACATCACACTTTGTTTCGTACCGATCATCATTTTTCTCTCTCACTCTGCTCCATGGGCTCATGGAGCACGCGTAGCTCCATCCCCGTGAGAGTTTCAGGACATAATAACCAGGATTATCGAGACAAATTAGTGTGGAGCACTCCATCGTACACCGACAAATGGAATCGATCGTTATCCTCGAATATAAACCCTTGATCCTGTGTATTTTCGATTTTATACCCACACTGACATTGACCTTGAAAACGAGCACAACAAATTGACATTTTTCGTCCGTTTCGACACTTTGTTCCTCCGGATAATTAATCAATTACAAAAAACCAAAAAAAACGAATTCGTATCAAATTTTCTCAGATTTTCCTAATGGGACTCGTTGCTGAAACAAACACTTCGAGGTTCACTCGTTCTGGACGTCGCTCTATCTTTTTCCGACAATAATTCTCTATTCATTTTTCATATTGTTATTATTATTATTGCATGCATTTCCAGCCTCGTGATCGTGCACCACAAATTAGAGAATTCATTTCAATACAATTCCCTCGTTATTGTCAAATTATAGATATTACATCCACAAGGTCATTTCACTGCTGTTGAGTCTCTCATTTTATTCTCTCGATATTTACTTTTTTCCAATAAGGAAATTAGAGGTAAATATAAAAATAAAAAATGGTCATTGCGATACGAAACTGTTGTCAAACGGTACGTCATTCCCATTCTCTTTTCTTTCTCGTCTGTGCATGTTTATGTGTCAATAAATTGGGCTTTTGTGACGAGAGCTTTGAGAGAATTGATATTTAAATTTATGTTATTGCTGGAACGCCTGGTACACCATCGATTCCATCACACTTCGATTTCTCCGTTAGGAGAATTCTGTTCAACAAACTAATTCGTATTCGCATTGAGCCCGAACACGCACTCTCCGTTTCTCCAAAAAATATTTATATCCCCGTCGATACGTGAAATATTCACGTCGTTACGTATCCTGTGATTTATCCACAAAAATAGGCGCGATGGAAAATAATTTTCATTCGTTCGAACGAATGAGTTTGGAAAAAAAAAAAAAATTCTCGTTATTATCGATTTTAGGGATTTTTTTTTTTTTAGCTACGCATTTTCCATGCTCCGGGAGAAATAGCAAATTCAAAGGGAATTGAGAAGCGGAAATGAAACAATGTTCAATGCTCAAATCTAAATTTTTGTTTTCAATTTTTTTTACATACGAAATGGTTTGCGAGCCCAAGTTCATTAAAAAAAGTTGTTACAAATTGACTAAAGAACAACGTACTCTAAATCGAAGATTTTTCGAGGTAATCTGTATTTGTTATATAATAAACAAAATTTCGAAAAAATTTTACGACCGATTTCTTTGAAAAACTAAATAAAACTTCTTCGATGTTTCATAAAAGTGTATGCAAAGTTTTAAGAAGCTTCACCATTTAGAAATCGAAATATTTAATGTTAAAAATTGAAACTTTTCACACGCACTCTTATGAGAAACTTCTGAAAATTGTGATTTTTATAAATAAATATCTCGACTTCTACATGGTGGAACCTCTTAAAATTGCGCGAGCTATTAGACATCACTATTCTCTTAGTGTGGTGGAAATTTAAAGGAATTCTATCGATAGAAAATTTTTCATACAACGTCCTTAACAGTATCGTTTATCGACGATCAGGGCTTGCGAAGAGGCTTTAAATTAACGGTTCAAAAGCCTACAGCTGGCAAAGTTCTGGCCCACGTTGTTGCTTTGGATTTACTAATGTAGCAGCTGTCGCATTGGCAAGTACCCAAGGAGTGTTGAGATAAGAAACGAGATATTGCTCGAGCTAATTTCAGAGTCATCTCAATGTTTTTCTGACGCCACGAGATTCCCAACGTCCAGCGAGAAATTTTTTTTTTTTTTATTGATGATTTTTTTTTTTTTTAAATCGTCATCATTTTTGCTGCTGATTTACAGTTTCTGGCTCGCGAAAATCTATCGATTTGCAACGAAATTATGTTTTTTCTTCAGTGGAGCTCATAATTATTATTTAATATTTAGTTCGGACAATAAAACTCAATCGACATGAAAAATTGCCACGATTTTCAAAATTCAATAAATAATTAATAGAACAAATATATTTTGTTGAATCTCAACGTTGCAAACTTCAGAGTCATTCGATTTGTGGGCGAAATCACATTCTGCCTATGAAATCTGCTAAAAAAAAAATTCGGCGCATTCCAACCGAATCTTCAAGATCGTACGATTTTTTTTTTTAAATTCATACATTTTTATATTTTTCTACTTTTTTTATTGAAATTTTGTCGGGGAAACTCTTGATTATTATTCGGAAAAGGGTGGCAAGTTCCTCAAGGTCGAGTGAGGAACACAACCATCACGAGAGAGCGAATGACTCGAAAATAAATTGATAACAAAAGGTCTGAAAACCGATGTAATATCCTGCTCGAGTTAACGATGTATAATAACGAAACTGCGTCCCTCGTTTCTTCGCATTAAAGATTAGCTTCTTTGTGTACGAGCCCCTTGAAAACTAGCAGGGGTGTGGATTTCTTCGTCGAGGGTAAAACCGAATTGGGTTTGGCGTTTCTCAAAAGATTCCAAAGGCCAAGAGAGAAAGAATCAAGCAATTTTGACGCGAGGTGATAAACCTTTCGACACAATGAGGAAGGGTTTTTACAGGATTTATTCAATTTACTGAAGCTCTGTCCAACTGCCATTTGCAACTGGAAAACGTATTCGTTGCTGAGCAGAAAATACAAACATTTATTTATAAGCCTGACCGTGTCATATTTTTTAACAACAAATTACAAATTACAAATTTATTAAACAATAAATTAACAATTTAACAACAAATAACTATTTCCATTAATTGTTTGTTCATTTTCAAAAACCATGAAAATTTTCGTACCGATTTTGCACTGAAAACAAAATTTTGTTGAAAAAAATCGATATTTTGTTCGATACGTTCGACTAAACGTTTTTTTGAATAAACCCAAAAATTGTGTCATTGCAGCAAGAAACATTTTAGAAAGGCTCTTCGGAAGCAAATTTTGGTTGTTCCACTCGTAAATTTCGCTGACAATTCCATTAGAAACCAAATTTACTGCCAAAATAACAAAATTTTGTAATTATAAAAAAATATTTAATTCACCGTATTCAACAAAATATCGACGATTTTTAACAAAATTTCATTTCCAGTGTGTGTTTGGATCCTAAAGAAAAAATCGTTTCATTGTCCTGACCAAATATTGAATAAGAATCTTACTTGAGACTTGAATCTTTTCTTCAGACTTACTCAAGAAAAAATAAGATTTCGATGCATCCCAACGATGCGAACCTACAAACCGTGCAAATTGTTAACCCTAGAACGATAACCTTATTTTTTTTCAACTGTTCCGGTAACCTGGGGTCATAAATGACCCCAATTTTGAAAAATTCATATCTTCGGTAAAATTTAACGAAAAGCGTTCAACTTGGTCTCATTCTTTCCGTTTTTTAATGCAGGATCACGCGAGCCTGGGGCAGTTTTGCTTGGAGTCAAAAAATTAGTGAAAAATTCGGTAAAACGATAAAAAACGAGAGAACGAAGGGAGAAAGGGCGCGGGATTTAAAGTCGCCTGGGGTAGTTTTTGACCCCGGGTTACCGTTCTAGGGTCAAGTAAAAATTAAAAAAATTTCTACCTCAATTTTACATTTCGCGATAAAAACTCTTTGACAAAATAGTGCTCATTTGACTCGTGCATCGCAGTCGTTACCCTTAACGATTTAAAATCATAAATCTGGTTGAAAAAAATGTCGTCATGTAAGATAAACCGCGTAATTGTCGATTTTTCACGAGGTATTCTGCTTCCAGGGATAACGATATTAAAGACGATAATGCGTTTCCGTTCTATACGCGTGTATAAAGTTGACAGGAAGCGCGAAAGCGGAAACCGTATCGTAAACTTTACCTCCGATAGTTTCCTTGACATATATATCTTGCTCTCTGTATATACGATGAGTGTACTGATGCTACTGGCACAAGTTGTCGAGCCAGGATACGAGAAGATCGTACAAATCCACTTAGAGCAGTTCGAGCGGAAGATCGGGATAATATTGGACGTATATATATATATATACACACAGTTGTCGATAACATCACTATATGAGGTTAGCAGAGAGCAAAGTTCCGAAAACGAATCCACTACGTACCGGAATCGAGTAAATTTTTTGCTAATTTTGTGCTGCAACAATTTTTTTTTTTTGTGCCTTGGCGGCGAATTAATAATTAAAAACGTGTGATTAGCTTATCGTCGGGCCAGCAGGACATCGGTGTTTTTTTTTTTTTTTTTTATACACTACTCGGTTTTAATTTAAAAAAAAAAAAATATTTGTGATGAAAATGTGATGAGAACATGGACTATTTTCGCGATATCACGAATTCACATTATGAGAGATTTATGTGCTCTTGGAATATCACAGGGAATAACTTGCAATTAACTGCAAAATTTTTTTGCAAAATTTCGTGTTTTTATTCGTTTTACAATACGAGTGGAAAGAGGATATTTTTTTTTACAGCTGTTTGAAAAATTCGAGAGATGATAAAATCGTGGATTGAATTATTTTTCGAGTTTTTGCAATTTTTCGCACATTTTTGCAGTAAAGAACTTTCGAAAAAATTATTTTGGCAGAATTGCTTCGTTTGTTGTTGCAGTTTTTTTTGGTATTCGAGCTTTTGGGAAATTTTATTGGTATTGATTTTGGTGGATTTTTAGGTCACAGAAATTTGAGTTGTCAATTCCTTTCAGTGTCGATTTCGCTAACAATGACACTCTTTTCTCTTCACCCTTCAAAATGTCGGACAGGCTTTTAACATGCCCAGTACTAAAACATATGTACTTGGCAAATTTGTGATAAAAGCACGTACGACTAGAGTTGTGTAAATATATGAACCGTTTCGTGTTGAAGTTTCCTTTCCAAAATATCTGACTCAAAAAATCTTGACCCAAGAGCCCTCGAAAAGATTTTATCATTTTTTTTTCATTAAAATTGTTTGTTCATTTATATTTCGAGGCTATACACGAATTTTCGCAAAGTTCAGTAGCCTCAAAATTACGATAGAAGAGCTCTGTTATGATTTTCACGAAAAAATCCGATGTCCGGAAATTGGGATTCAAAATTTGAGTCTTGTCGTGATTTTTGGGAAATAATTCAAAAGTAATCACACTTCGAAAATTAATTAAACACATTTTTCACCCAAATTGGCCCATGTGGATATTCACGCATATATATAAAGGGTTCGTGTACACACCACTCGATCAACATGCGTCGTGATTTCCCGTCTGACCAGTCCCTGACATTACCTACTCGGACGACCCGTCATCATCTCAGAACATACACTTTTCGGTTTCCCGATGAAATTTAATATTTCGTATGTGTTTTATGATCGATTGAAACATCGACCAATTAATTATCCGTATTTGGTCCATCGATAATTTTTTTTTTTCACTGAGAAAACTAAAAATACAATGTTGGTTCGAAAACTTTGACTTTTGACACGGTGGACTCAAAATTTGTTGGGTTTTTGGGATCGTTTAATTAGGAATGTAAAATGAAAAATTCAAAATCCATTTTTTTCCGATATCTTTGAATATTTATGAGTGATAAATGTTTTTCGTCGAATCTTCATCAAAAGATCCTCACATATTTCCTGATAACTCATCAAAGTAAATTTCGTTAATTTCATGACTGAAAGTTGAAAAATTAAAAAGAGAAACTTTTTTGACTGAAATTCTCGATTTTCTGGCAGACACTAAGAATTAATTCTTATTAATAAAGAATTTCTTATGGTGATAAAGTGAAAATTCGTGAGACACGAAGATTAGGAGGATTGCGACGTTGCAGGTTTTCTTTATTACGGGATTAAACGAAGACTTGAGCGCGGGAAGGAATTTTCCAAGTTGGATGGAACTGTCGTCATTGGGGCAGATTAGTTCGATATTAATTTCTATACCCTCGAATGTTTTCTTTGGCGGTTTTCGTTCGACATAATCACCAAAAAATATTTTTTTAATCACCTCAAATATATTTGTCATCTTTTCATTGATATTATTCTCGATCAAATATCGAGACATTAGCCAAAGTTTTTTATCAGTAAAATGAATGTTTCATTATCACAAGGGTTGCATGATAATTCGATCTTTTTATTTTACAGCGAATTTGGACCCTACAGTTCCACTATTTCTCCATCCACCGAACACCTGACCCTGTGACCTTGATTTTGTTTATTTATACAAAAAAATATTCTGTAACGCGAATTAATTTTTTATTAATCAAAATTTCGCTAAATATTTAAATATTTAGCGAAATTTTATTTTTAAATATTTTCTAAAAATTTCGCTCTAATTTCACGAGTATGAATGATTTTTTCATGCAATGTTATTATTTTTATAAATAATTTGAATAATTAATAATTTTTTAATAATTTTTATAAATAATTTGATGCTCTTATGGATTGTCTCATCATTTCGACGTTTAAATGGAAATATGTTGGTCACATAAAGTGCAATGAGAAATGGATGGAAGCTAAAAATAATCCTGATAAAATGATCAACTTTATTATTATCGAACATCCGGATCACCATTGTCAACGAGCTCTGTGTTGCATTTTGCAATTATTTCGTATTTGCATGTCGTTGTTGGGATAATAACAGCGTTAACGTAAATTCCATCGCTACGACTCGGATCATCTCATTATCTGAACCGGACACTCCTCCGACTAGTCACCCAACAATTCGATTAATTAAGTTAATGCAAAAGCCACCATCTCGTTATATTCCGGACGATACTAATTCCTGGAGCTTGCGATTATCGCGTACCCGGAAAGTTCTACCGCGAAATAGCACCTTGTCACGTTACGTGTTTATCACTGAGACCTACCAATTTATCAGACACGTACGTCTCTTGACCGAATTATTATTTCATTCCAATTCCTTCGATTTTTTTTTCCAGTTTATTTCCTTTTTTTTCGCTTCCTCATAGAGGAAGCTATGTGACGGTGAAATTTTTTTTTTCCAGTTTTCAATGTCAATGCGCTTAAAATTTCCCAAAACATCAAAAAATCATATCTAGAAAAAATGTCCGGATGTGTGTGTGTGTGTGTATGTTCTGGAATTATAAAATTCAAACGTTCATAACTCGAGAACGGTTTGAGCTACAGGGCTCCCGTTTTGCACAGAAAATAATCCATACAAGCTCTTCATTCTCTGAGAATTTTTTTTGGAATTGCTAGAAAAATACGAATTCTACGGCATTTTGAAATTTTCAAAAAAAGGGTGTCGACGCTCTGACTTCCGCAAATTTTAAGATTCATTACTAATTTTTTTTTTTTATAAATAGAGTATCATAATAGGAAGGTTGGTATTGAATTTCGGAAATATCGGTCGAACGGTTTAAATTTTATGATTTTTCGAATTTTACGAAAATCGAGTTTTTCGAAAAATCGTCTAACCGCTTTAATTTTTTTTTTCATTTTCCAAGATATTGTGTACAAGTCCCTCTTCCTCTTTACTTTCTAGAATTCTGTCGAAATTATATAATTCAAATGCAAATAGAAAAACATACGAATACATAAAAATAAAAAAATACGCCATTTTGAAATTTACAAAAAGGGTGTCACCGCTCTAACTTTCGCAAATTTTAATTTTTTTTTTTTTTTTCTATCGTGAAAAACGAAAAACCAAAATTAGCAACGTAATTGTATCGCTGGTTAATTTGGTTAAAAACATATTAATTATAAAGACAAGCTGCGGAGCTCTGGAATTGGTTTCTGCGAGTCTCTTTGCATTTTTTTTGCAAGAATTGGAATCGAGTTGCTGCTACGGCGTGTTCGATAATAAAAAAAAATGCCACAGATTCCAAGAATTTTTCACTTTGTAATTTTTATCTCAGCGAGACTCTTACGGACTCTGATTTTTCTCACTCGAATTCTTAAATGTTGCAGAAAGTCCAGGCGAGGCTGGAGGCAACGATGGAAGCGTCAAAGAGCTTCAAAAACTTCGAGACAGATACGAAGGAAAGGTGACGGCCTCGCTCTATACGGGCACACTTTTAGTCGTCGCGCTAGCATCCCTGACAGCCCTCATTGCACTTTGCGTGTTGCACTTGAACGTAAGTCCTGATTTTACATGAAAACAAACGATAAAAAAAAAAGTGGAATTTTTGTTTACGAGCATTTATCAGATTTACATCGACACGATGAAATTTTTTTTTCCTCGTAAATATTCCAAGAAAAAATTCATGGGACAAAAAATTGGACAAAGATCCATAAATAAATTTTTTACCCACAGCGAGTTGATAAAAATTTTATTCAAAAATAGAAAATTTTGTCTTTTGGAATTACACGGAAAATTAATTTTATGAATGACAAAAAAAAATGCTGATGCACTTTCGATCTACGGAAGTACATTCTATACGTCTGACGATAATGTGTGTGCGTAATGCAATTTCACTGAAACACACTCACCGGGTGTAAATCACCGTGAACGACGTTATCAAGATTGACGTCCTTTTTCGCTCTCCCACCCTCTCTCGCTTTTCTTTTTCTTCCTGTTCTCGTTGTACGCTCTCGCGAACACGAACTAATTTTCCTATTTCGCGGTTCATTTACAAGCCCGAATAGAGGAGAAAGAAAAAAATATCCATCGGGATGAAAAGGTACGAATGATTCGTCAAGAGAAAGAATCCCTGAATTTAATTTTCTCGCTACAAATTTATTTGAAAAATAACATAAATTTGAAAAAAAAAAAATATCGTTGTATTTCGTGTCAAATTATTCGAGCCCGACTCTCTAACAATTCATACTTTCCTTTGAAAAATTCATCAGGACCGAAAAAATATTTTTCCTGCAACGAGAACAACGCGGTGATTAATGTCTGACCCAATCGCCACTTTTCTACTTAATTAACTCGTGCGCTCTCGGCCATCTCCTCAACCTTTTTTTTTATTTTCTTTTCTTTTTTTTTTTATTTTCATACAATTCTTCACAGAATATCACGAATTAATATTTTTCTCTTAACACACACGTTCTCCAACGATAGACTCTCGAATATTGTAAAAAAATGTCAACCAATCTTTTGACCAGACGTAACGAAAAAAAAAATAAGAAAATTGAAATTCGTACTTTGCGTTTTGGGCAAAAAATAAATTTGAAACGTTAAGATTTCAAAACTAATAATGTCAACATGAAAAAATGAGTTTGCCTTTTTATCTCAATTGTTCAATTTCATTAAGGACCCTGGTTAATTAAAGGAACGATAATATTAAACAGACAGAAAATCGGAAAACGATGAATTTTTTTTTTTTTTATTCGTACAACTCACAGTAATGAAGAACCTTTCAATATTTTTAAAGAGTAAAAGAATAAATGGGACGCAGTAAAAGGGAAACATCTGAGGTAGAAAAAGAATTCCTTTGAATTCTTTCCCGCTTCCGCTATACCTCAGAACACGATCCTTTCCGCTCCACCGTATTTTCTCTTTGTGTCCTGTTTCACTGATACGTTTCGTACGTGCGTGAAATCACGATATCCTTCCAATCCATGAGAGAGAGAGAGAGAGAGAGAGCGATTGATTGATTGATTGTTTTAATTTTTAAGCCTCGGTTATGCAACCATAAGGCAAATAATGTAAACGGTTTCGATACAAAAAAATAAAAATCGAGGAATTGCCTCGTGAAAATGAAAAAGTAATAACGATAAAAAAAAAAAAATTTTTAAATAAAAAAATAAAAAATAATGGTAATAGAAAAATGAAGAGCAAGAAGAAATGACAGAAAAAATAAAAATAAATGCAAATGAGAAAAAAAATATCAGGAAAGAATTTAAAAAAAAGAACAAAACGAAGAGCCCAACGAAGAGACTAAGGACTAGCACTTAAAACTGGAGATTACAAAGAGAGGGAGAGTTTTTATAATTTTTACATTGTATCGTTTAGTTCTGATTAATCTGATAATTTGATTTTGTTTATTCAAAGGATCTGACAAACGTGGTAATACCAGCTTCGAGCCTGGCTGTCATGCTCGTCTCATCGTTGAGCCTCTTAGTCGTGACGCAATTTCCATCAATTATAAAATCGACCAGAGCGAGATTCGCTCTGGGTCTAACCTCGTCGATCATTCTTGGCGTGGCGATTCTACTTATTGGTGGATCACTGCCACTTTTTGCCTGTATCATTGCCGTCGTCGCCGCTCTACCAAGAATAAAAAAACAGCGACCAACGTTTCTTGCTGTCGTACTCGCCGTTTCGTTCGTCACCAAGAATCTCTTCATTTATCATGGCGAAGACGACGCTTTTTATCATCAGGTAAAATCATCGATCGATTCGCTTACTCGCATGTCATTTTTTCATGAAAAAAAAAACGAAACAAAAAATTCTCGAGGCTTTTGGAAACACGATTAGCCAAAAAAAAAACGAAATGGATGAAATCCTCAATTTTGTTCTATAAGGAACTATTTTTTTCTATTTGCTTTGAGCATCGTGCATCTCGAGCATCTTGAGGAAGCAATTTGCAAATTTCAATTTGCAGCGTTTTTTGTATTTGCATTCAAATTATATAATTTCGACAAGTTTTCTAGAAAGTAAAGAAAAAGTACAGACTTGTACACAATATTTTACAAAATTTGCAGAAATCAGAGCGGTTGGACGATTTTTCAAAAAACTCAGATTTTCCTAAAATTCGAAAAATCATAAAATTTAAACCGTTCAACCGATATTTCCCAAATTCAACACCAACCTTCCTATTATGATACTTTATTTATAAAAAAAAAAATTAGTAATAAATCTTAAAATTTGCGGAAGTTAGAGCGTCGACAGCCTTTTTTTTAAAATTTCAAAATGCCGTAGAATTCGTATTTTTCTAGCAATTCCAACAATTCCATCCGGAAATTTTTTCTAGATATTGAAAACTGGAAAAATAGTAAAAACATAATTGAAAAAAAAAAGCATAAGAAAGTTTGCCATGGAATAACATTTCGTGCAACAATTCTTCTCGGATGATAATTTTAATTTACAGGGACAAAGAACGAAGCGAATTTATTGCTTTTATTGTTTTCAGTAGAACATTTTTTTCGTTAAATGAGAATCTCGCGATCGAAAAAAATGATTTTTCGATGTTTTGCAACATTTTAAGCACATTGACATTGAAAAGTGGAAAAAAAAAAAAAATTCACCGTCACATAGCAAAATTGATTAATTTTTTGAAAATAGTTGATTCATTATCATTTTTTTACAGATCGGAGCCGACATTATTTTTCTCATAACGGCCATAATCGCTGGATTGTATT
Source organism: Hyposoter dolosus (assembly GCA_963921915.1). Taxonomy (NCBI): domain Eukaryota; kingdom Metazoa; phylum Arthropoda; class Insecta; order Hymenoptera; family Ichneumonidae; genus Hyposoter; species Hyposoter dolosus. The sequence continues at coordinate 3,555,428 of OY998133.1, forward strand.
ATCGAAACTTAACAGCTCGTGCTCATCGAAAAACTTTTGCTGGTACAAAGATCGTCATCGAGTCGAGAATAAAGCTCGAGTGCGAGAGAGAACAACAGGAACAACTGTTGCTCAGCATTATTCCAGCATATTTAGCAGCAGAAGTGAGTCCGAGATGCTCTTTTCTATTTATTTTCCCTTCAAATTTATTCATTATCGATATTCATTCAAATTTATCTCTCAGATCTCATAAATATTAACGCACCCTAGTGACTACATAGCTCGGGCATGAAATATAAAAGCAGAACATTGACCCGAGAGCAAAAACTCATTCGCGTGCTAAACTGTTTTTTTTTTTTTTTCTTCGCAATTCTCCATATCGGTAAGTTTTCATTTTTTCTGATCGGATCATCGATAAAAATATTTTATTCATACGACTCTCGATAGAAATACGAAGAATAGAAGAAATATCGATCGCTTCCTTTTTTTTTTGGTTCCCAACCGTTCGCTTGAAATTTCACAATTTTTTTTCTCCCTTATCGAAAAAATGGAGCACAGGATTGTGCGTTTGAATTTATTTATTAGTCCAAATGCAAATTATGCAAACATTGAATGAATGTGCTCGTGAAATCTCTATGAAAAGCTCCTGCGTCCCGGCGAACCATCAATTTCATTGGAATAATTGTGCAAAGCGTATAAAAAGTACAAAAAAAAAAAAAAACCCCCCAAAACATCGACGTTGTCATTATTCGAAATATTTTCCTGTTTGGGATTTTCCCATTTTATTCTCTATTTTCGACACTGCACCATTCTCGAACTCTTTTCATTCCGTTGATCCATCTCGCACTGCATTCGAAACGTGATGAGTGCTTCAGAATATATATCGCACGAACGGATTCCACGGCTTGCATATAACTCGTCGAATTCACACTCGTCTCCTTTCCTTCTATTTTCCTTCCCTCAATCCCGTTATTCCACGTATGGAATATTTGCGCGTTTGATGCGGTCACGCCAAACCTCATACTCTCCACGATACTCCTGCCTTCGATCTTTGCAGCCTCTGATTTTTTTATTGTGAACAAAAAAAAAAGCATTGTGAAGGAAAAAAATCATTTGATGTCATTCTTTTCTTTATTATTTTCCTTAAGTAATTAAATCGTCTCGTCGGTTCATCAGTTTAACGGCCTCATTCGCTGGAATACAGAAAATATCACGTACAAGATGCACGATGCTCGAATCTTCCTCTATGAGGAACTATATTTTTTATTTTGGCTTCCTCATAGAGGAAGCTTTGAGCATCGTGCATCTTGAGCATCTTGAGGAAGCGATTTCCAAATTTCAATTTGCAGTGTTCTTTGTATTTGCATTTAAATTATATAATTTCGACAAATTTTCTAGAAAGTAAAGAGGAAGTAAAGACTTACACACAATATCTTACAAAATTTGCAAGAATTAAAGCGGTTGGACGATTTTTCAAAAAACTCAGATTTTCGTAAAATTCGAAAAATCATAAAATTTAAATCGTTCAACCGATTTTTTCCAAATTCAATACCAACCTTCCTATTATGATACTCTATTTATAAAAAAAAAAATTAGTAATAAATCTTGAAATTTGCGAAAGTTAGAGCGTCGACAGCCTTTTTTTGAAAATTTGAAAATTCCGTAGAATTCGCATTTTTCTAGCAATTCCAACAAAATTCTCAGAGAATGAAGAGCTTGTACAGATTAACATCTGTGCAAAATGGGAGCCCTGCAGCTCAAACCGTTCTCGAGTTATGAACGTTTGAATTTAACAGTGCCAGAACATACACACACAGACACATCGGGAAATTTTTTCTAGATATGATTTTTCGATGTTTTGAGACATTTTAAACGCATTGACATTGAAAACTAGAAAAAAAAAATCCACCGTCTACGAGGAAGCAAAACGACGAACCATTTTCTTTCGGTACACCGTGAACCACGTGTTCGCCAACCAACAATTTGTATTTTCTTTTTTTTTTTTTCATTCACCGTTCTGGGATAGAAATTTTGGGCCATCAACATCTAATTTTTTTATTACGAAACAGATTGTAGAACTAATATGTCGGGCGCCATAGAGATTCCCTTAAAATGTCAGATGCCAGGCTTTCGTCGTCGTGCAGAGTTAACACGCGATTAAAAACTGGTCCGGGGATAAATTCTCTCCGAATGGTTTTTCCTCCAATCCAGTCACTCATTCCAGGAGACAACGACCACACTGCGGTTAGAATGTAACAATCGAATTACGTAGGGCCTTGCCAGTGATTTCCCATTTTATGTTTCCATAACACCAAACGGAGCCATAAAAAAAAAGGAGAAAATCTCTTTACGACGTAATAAAAGAAACACGAACATCGTTCAGATTAAAACCCATTACTTAACGTTTTTCCTCCAGGCAACCCCCTGGCATATGAGTCAAAAAATAATCAACTTACTTTCTCTTTGCTTTCATTTGATCGAAGGTTAAACGGAGTATCATGCTCAAAATGGCCGATGCTTGCCAGGAAGTTAGCAAACACAAGCAGACCAGATTTCACGAGATGTATGTTCAACGTTACAACAACGTTAGGTAAGAATTTCCGAAATATTTCTCATTTTCTTGTCTATGCTGTTTCTTTTAAATTTTTATATTTTGTTGTTTTTTTTTTCCTTACAGTATTCTTTACGCGGACATCGTAAATTTTACTCCGCTCTCGGAGCAACTCTCAGCATCCGATCTCGTCAAAACTCTCAACGAACTCTTCGGCAGGTTCGATCAAATTGCACAAGTGAGAAAAATAACAACGTCAATAATATTTGACACTTTTCTTTCCTATTAAAAAATACTATGAATTTCATTGATTCGTGCTCTTGCGTAGAAAAGCTCGTTCGACGATGAAAATCCTTGAAAAATGTTGTTGTCAATTAACTCTAGAACGGTAACCTTATTTTTTTTACCTATTACGGTATCCTGGGGTCAAAATGACCCCAATTTTGAAAAATTCATATCTTCGGTAAAATTTAACGAAGAAGGTTCAAATTGGGCTCATTCTTTTCGTTTTTTAATGCAGGATCACGTGAGCCTGGGGCTATTATGCTTGAAGTCAAAAAATTAGTAAAAAAATGCGGTAAAACGATAAAAAACGACAGAACGAAGAGAAAAAGGGCTCGGGATTTAAAGTCGCTTGGGGTCGTTTTTGACCCCAGGTTACCGTTCTAGGGCTAAATTCGAATATTAACGATTCGAACGAATTCTCCTAAAGCGCGAACTAAAATCATACTTTGCCATTTTCTTAACAATTTGCGCGTTATTTTTCCTCCTGAAATGCTCTCGATGGAACATTTTTTTTCTACTCGAAAGTTAAAGCCCTGCCATGACTCAGTCTTTGAATTATCTCCATCGACGAATTTTTTAAGTTTGAGCACGAATCCAAAAATTTGAATTTCTTTTTTTTTGACCTTTCCGTGAAGAACGATTTTTTCCAAATGCTTTGGTTGCTGTAACAGATTCTGAGAATTCGTTTCAATAATTTTTGAAAGAAACTTTGATGACGTATCAATTTTTGAGTAAATTATTATTTAATGGGGGGGAAAAAAAAACGTTAGGAAACAAATTTTCTTCTCGTATTTGCTCAAAATCGAAGAGACGTGTCAGGACCTTGGCAAGTGCATCAATTATGCACATAGTGCATTTTATGAGGGGCCATAAGAGCACCGAGACGTGTTTCGACAGCTACAAGGATGTCCTGGTCCTGTGAGTGCCTCGATGGTACACATTAGTAACGCGTATGAGGTCGTAAGCACGAGAGCCCACTATAAATGTGTCCATACTAGAAAATTGACGATCCACATTTTCCCTCTTGCCTCATTGATTTTCTATCGAAATTGAAACTTTTTCTGTATTTTTTTTCTTGTTCACGTCGATCTTCTCCTTTATTCACTTTTTCTGCGATTTTTATATCAAAATTTGATTCTCAGCAGCCTTTGAATTTTCGTCTCATATTTATGAGGAAGAAAAAATCAAGAATTCGCTAGAAAATCTTTCATTTTTTGACCTTATTCGTGATTCTCTTTTTTTTTTGTGATAAACTTTTCTTTTTTTTGTGAAAAAAAAAAAAAATACTAGCGTACATGTTCGGGTGCGGAAATCTGGCTGCGTGGCCCTATTCAATATTTTACTCGTTTGCTAAATGACGATGAAAAAAAAAATACAGAAAAAAAAAACAATAATGCAGGGTAGGAAAAAAAGCACAGAGCAATATTACGAGAATCATCCTCCAGGGACAGAACCTTCAAGAGATAAGGAAAGTATTCGTCCAGCCCCTGACTCTGCCTCAAGCCAAAAGTTGCCCCAAAAAAAGGCCTGATCGAAACATCACCCTGTGGCCCATAAGGTGTTTAGTAATCTCGACCTCATAGTCGACTGCTTTTTTTCCAGCCTTCTGCTCTCTTTTTCTCACTTTTGACCTTGGCTTCATTATCTTTCATATCTCCAAGATATTCACAAACCGGGGAAAATATTGCAAGCCTCGGCTGGAATATTCTCGTGTATGAACAACCCCGACCCCATCAAAATAATTGGAAAAAATGAAGTACAGACGTATACACAATATCTTACAAAATTTACAAAAATTAAAGGGGTTAGACGATTTTTCAGAAAAACTCAGATTTTCGTAAAATTTAAAACTATATTTGGAACTATATTTTTAATTTTGGCTTCCTCATAGAGGAAGCTTAGAGAATCGTGTAACTTGAGCATCTTGAGAAAGCAATTTACAGCGTTTTTTGTATTTTCATTCAAATTATATTATTTTGACAACTTTTCTAAAAAGTAAAGAGAAAGTACAGACTTTTACACTAAATTTGACAAAATTTACAGAAATTAGAGCGGTTGGACGATTTTTCAAAAAACTCAGATTTTCGTAAAATTCAAAAAATTATAAAATTTAAACCGTTCAACCGATATTTTCCACATTCAATACCAACCTTCCTATTACGATACTCTATTTATAAAAAAAAAAATTAGTAATAAATCTTAAAATTTGCGGAAGTTAGAGCGTCGAGAGCCTTTTTTTGAAAATTTCAAAATGCCGTAGAATTCGTATTTTTCTAGCAATTCCAACAATTCCATCAGGAAATTTTTTCTAGATATTGAAAACTGGAAAAATAGTAAAAACATAATTGAAAAAAAAAAAAGCATAAGAAAGTTTGGCATGGAATAACATTTCGTGCAACAATTCTTCTCGGTTGATAATTTTAATTTCCAGGGACAAAGAACGAAGCGAATTTATTGCTTTTATTGTTTTCAGTAGAACATTTTTTTCGTTAAATGAGAATCTCGCGATCGAAAAAATTGATATTTCTGGTTTGTGTTCTCAGACACAGGAAACACACACAGTTCTGATTAAGGAATTCTTATCAAGATTTGCAAAGATCCTTGACTTGGAATCGACTCTCTATATAGTCGCTCGCTCTATCTTGCATCTTCGCAAATTAAATGCAGCATCGATATACACATACATATGTGTATAGATCGACAGCATATAGGATCGCAAAATTAATTAACGAACGCTTTGGCTTGCGCGTATATCTTGTGAGAGGTTGGGGGTTACGCTGTCAATTTCCCGTCCGTAACGTACATTGAGAAACGTGACCTCCAAGAGGGTCATTCAGGTGAGAATTAAGGGCGGTGTGTATGTACCAAGAGACACCTCTTGTAATTGATTCGATATCGAAACCAGGAACTCGCTATCTTCATACATAAACTTTCCAAGATTTTTTTCTTGGAGAAATGCGACGGAGGGATTTCGCTAATTAATCGAGAAATTTCATATCCTCGGTGCAATTGAATTTTTCAATCAAATTAATTTTTCTACCAAGTACGCTCTCACCAACTGAAGGCAAAACGTCTTGATTGAATTTCCACTTTAGCACGAAAGGCAAAGTTTATTTTCCTGCAGCCCACAGAGTCTAATTGATCGTTCTTTGCATAAAGCAGTTACAAAGTATTTTGTAAGAAAAGGAAAAGAATAACGGAATTAAAAGTAAATTTTCTTCAATTAATTTTCTTCAGCAAATTTGTTTTTCGTAGCAAACGTTTTGCTCGGTTTTTTTTTTCGCTCCAAGGTCCACAAGGCGAATGAATATCGTGGGAGTTGAAAAATCTCGTCACCAACAAGATGAGCAGCTTGTAGAGACATTTTTTCTTTTTTTCTTCTCTTTCGATTTTTCGTCAACACTCTTGTGGTTTTCAGCAAAAGTGGATGGACCAGGAGAAAAATTGTGAGGAATGCTCTCGAAATGGCTAAGTAACTGTGAAATTGGAGCAACCTTTTTTTTCGTGGAAAAGTTTTTTTTTTTTTCAAGCCTCAATCTCGTCGATTGGCTTGACAATCGATTTACTCACCTCGAGACATCGAGACACACGCAAGCCTAACGATTTTTCATAAATTTCTATACGTATATAAACCTGAGAGAGGTTTGTGCTCATTGTCGCTGCAAATCGATGATTTATCGACATGGGAACCTACGAAATCGTTCTCATCCAAGTAGCTGTCCATTTATATCGATGTCCATTCATCTCGACTCTCGCATTTCGCAGTGTGACCCTTTGCCTTGGCTCGATTTGTTCATGTACGTTTGTTGCCCACTCGAGTATTTTTCCTGAGAGACCAAAACACTTTTTTCGACGTAGAAATTGAATATTTCTGCTTCAACTCATTTTTTTTTTTTTTGCATCCAAATGCATGTGTTTGAAGTTGATTACAAAAATGTTTGAAAACATCAAGAACGAGAAATGTCTCATGGGAGAACATGCCCCATGGCATAAAGCTTCGTTAGCCACAAACCGAGGGGAAATCCAAGCCATAAACGGATTGAACATCGAAAACGCTTTTATTCGTCCGGATTCGGATTCTCTCTCCAGTGATAAAAATAAAAATTACCACTGTGAAAAAGCGCATTATTTTCCATTAACGAGATTTTGTTATTGCGCGAGGTATTTTGATAAAGCTGCGAAAAAAATTACGACGAATGTCTCCGAATCTACATTTTACTTAACCCTTAATAGTCACATCTCCAGATTGTGACGTTATAGTCATTGGGGGTGTTATCAACCCCACTCACTTTGGAAGGCGATAAATAGTTGAAAAATCGTAAAAAAAAAATAAACTAAAAATACTACAATGTATTTTCAACCCTTGAGTAACAACCATGACGATTCTATTTAATTCGTGCAATTTTTAATATTAAAAAAATGGCGAAAAAAAAATTCTGCAAAAATGACTTTTTTTTACAAAAAATGATGCAGAAATTGTAATTTTCAATGAAAAAAAAAAAAAGTATAGTTCCAAAAAGTATATCCCAGGTTTTACACCGTCCGCTTCCTACGGCTTTCAAAACTGAACTAACGAGCCCTTTCAAATAATAACGACAAGGCTCCCTACTAAAAGGTTCAAACTAGCGACAGAGGGTGTCATAAGTCCCATTTTCTCAAAATTTCTATTACGTATCGTCAGTCGAAAGCGGCTGGGGTTAAATTTACCTCATGTGACCATAAAAGGCTAAATTTTGTTTGTTTCTATCACTGGTCTCCACGATAAAATTTCCTCCATCTCAGTAATAAGTAACTAATAAGTATGAATGTTTTTATTTTGTTGAATTTTCGACAAATTTCGTTAATTGACGATTCATAAATAAATTTAAATGAATTATTCGTTATCGTTGATTTTTTCAGGATAATCAATGCATGAGAATCAAAATTCTTGGCGACTGTTACTACTGCGTTTCAGGACTGCCAGTCTCACGTCCAAATCATGCTTACAATTGCGTCAATATGGGACTCGAAATGATCGAAGCAATAAGGTAAATATTTATTCAATAATTTCTATTATCAAAGTGAAAGGCGTTATCACTCAACATGAAATAATGTTCCCTCCGGAGTTCAAGGATTTAATTTTATTATTATTATTATTCTGAAGTAAAACATGTCAGTGGGAATCTTTGAGGCAAAATTTAACGGTTTTGGTTCGAGAATTCTCATGTTCGTGTATCAGTGAGCCAAGAGTCCCTTTGAATCTTGTTTATAAACATCCATGTTTCATCTGCCGGTATCATAATAGCCTTGTCTGCTGTATAAAGCAAAATTGCTCTGCCCTTGCAACCTCTTCGGATAAAGTATACCGCCAGGGCAAATAAACATTATCCACATCCCTCGAGCCAAATTTTGAACTTTTCACTCAAATTATACTAATCTCCGAGCAACGTGAAAAGTCGCTTTGGAAACTTTGAACGACAATCATCAAACTTTAGAAAATCAGCAACAAACACAACGCGATGCTCAAATCTTCCTCTATGAGGAACTATATTTTTAATTTTGGCTTCCTCGTAGAGGAAGCTTTGAGAATCGTGTAACTTGAGCATCTTGAGAAAGCAATTTGCAGCGTTTTTTGTATTTTCATTCAAATTATATAATTTTGACAATTTTTCTAAAAAGTAAAGAGAAAGTACAGACTTTTACACTAAATTTGACAAAATTTACAGAAATTAGAGCGGTTGGACGATTTTTCAAAAAAATCAGATTTTCGTAAAATTCAAAAAATCATAAAATTTAAACCGTTCACCCGACATTTTCCAAATTCAATACCAACCTTCCTATCATGATACTCTATTTATAAAAAAAAAAAAATAGTAATCAATCTTAAAATTTGCGGAAGTTAGAGCGTCGACACCCTTTTTTTGAAAATTTCAAAATGCCGTAGAATTCGTATTTTTCTAGCAATGCCAAAAAAAATTCTCAGAGAATCAAGAGCTTGTTCAGATTAACATCTGCGCAAAACGGGAGCCCTGTAGCTCAAACCGTTCTCGAGTTATAAACGTTTGAATTTTACAGTGCCAGAACATACACATACACACACATTTGGACATTTTTTCTAGATATGATTTTTCGATGTTTTGAGACATTTCAAGCGCATTGACATTGAAAACTGGAAAAAAAAAAATTTCACCGTCACATAACTTCCTGTATGAGGAAACAAAATTACTCCATTTCGAAGTTGAAATTGCCTTGTTATTTTATTTTTCTTCCTCACTATTTTCTATTACCAGTATCAATGAAAATGACTGACGTGACTGAAATTCCACAAGGAAAACGAGGAAAAGTAATAAAAGCAGGAAATAAGCCACAAAATGAAAAATAGTCAAAGTTTTGTTATTTCGTCACAGATTCGTTCGGGAAGCAACGGGCTTCAATGTCGACATGAGAATTGGCATACACACGGGTAACGTGCTGTGCGGCGTAATGGGACTTCGAAAATGGCAATTCGACGTTTGGAGCGACGATGTCACCCTCGCCAATCACATGGAAAGTGGAGGACTTCCAGGGTGAGTGATTAATTTATTGAAACACAAACAAACGGTTTATTCGTTAAATATTTTTCACAATTTACAAAGTCAACATTAGTGACAAAAAAATTCAACGAAATTACTGAATTTTTTATTTATTTGTATATTTCGTTTTTTTAACTTTAATTGCATTTATTGGTTTTCGATTATTTTTTCTTCAGGAGAGTTCACGTGACCAAAGCAACTCTCCATCAGCTCGGGGATAGGTTCGAAGTTGAGCCTGGGGACGGCGGCTCTCGTGAGACCTATCTCGCGGATCACAAGGTCGAGACTTTTCTCATTATACCGCCAAAGGTAAAAAAACTGCAGAACACAAATCTCGATGGATAATTGCCAATTATTTGTTAATTTGAAATCAGATTTCGAAAAAAAAAAAAATATATTCCGCACTGTCCTCTTGCCCTCCGCCATGATAATGAATTTATTTCTCACTCTGGGACTCTTCCGCTCCCCTCGTTGACCGTTGTTGCACGTGCGTTCACATTAAACTTTTTTTCTTCTGTCCTCTTTCATCAAGAGCCTTAATCCGAATATAAGAGAGTTTGCAAAAATATTTTACAAATGATAAACTTTTCGCTGCTTTTTAAAAGTTTTTTTACTTTTTCTTTATCCATTTTGATGTCATAGTTTTATTTCCTTTTGTTGTAGAAGACGAAGGAAGAGAACGGGTTGCAAGAGAATGGAAAAACTCACGGACCCGGACCCACTCCCTCGAGGTTACTTACACGCTTTTCAAACGAATTTTTCAACTTTTTTCGTTCCGAGGTTCAGAGACAATAATTTTGCTATAAAAATTGTTTTTTATCTCAAGATCGCGGCCCAGCAGCAAAATGACCAAGTACGTGGAGTGTTGGGGCGCTGATAAACCGTTCGCCAACATCACCGAATCCACACTCGCAAAAAACATTGGATTAACGGTGAGTTTGCTAGATTGGCCGAATTTTTAAATGAAAAAATCGACAAGTAATTAGGAATGTTAAGAAAAATCGTACGATTTGTGTCGCAGAGTATCGCCATGATCGAGTCGAACTTGTTGCCGAACAACACCAATTGTTTCGACGTTAAGTAAGTTTGAAAAAAATTGAATTAAGGTAGTACTGTCGGTTTTAGAATTAGTGTTCAGAATTCAATAAAATTTGGTATAGTAGTGGATTATGATTAGAAAAAGATCCAGTCAAAATTTCAAGAGAAAGAAACGAGGGATATTTTTGCTTTCTTGATAATTAATCTACAGAAAATATTGACAACAAAACGCTGTCTCCGTTGGGTCGATGACCCGTTCCTAAATTCTCCTTTGTCGAGTATCTGAGAGAAAATAGATTTGAGACTAAAGATTATTGTTGTTGATGAGTATTTTGAGGTAGTACTGTACGATTTAGAATTACCGTTCAGAATTTAACAAAATTTGGTTCAGTGGTAGATTACGATTAGAAAAAGATCCAGTCAAATTTTCAAGAGGCTACAGAGCACCAGAAAAAAGATATTCGCATTGGTAGTTTCGTACATTCAACATTGAGTTTTATGATAAATCTCAGTTTTCATTGTATATTACAATGAATTCTTATCAATTCTTCGGAGAAATCACAGTTTTCATTGTAAAATACAATGAAATGTATGAAAACGATGTTAAATTCATAAAATTACCAATGCGAATATATTTTTTCTGGTTCTCTGTAGCCTCTTGAAAATTTGACTGAATTTTTTTCTTATCATGATTCACTACTGTACCAAATTTTATTAAATTCTGAACGACGATTCTAAAAGCGACAGTACTACCTTAAATCCTTCGGTCAATTGAATTGTTTGATTGAATTTTTGATTTTAATTAGACACTGGCTATCTGGAAACGAAGGCATGTCCCCAATAACCTATTGGTTCAAGGACGAAAATCAAGAAACACAATACAGGGAACAAAAGGACGAACAGTATCCCTGGTACGTTCTCGCCTCGAACATTCTCTACTCGACGATGTTCCTTATACAAGTGATTTATCAGCCAAGGTAATCAAGAAATGTGTCAGGTGAATAGCACGTTAAAAATTAGTAGCCATAAAGCTTTTGTTATTCTGGACAGCCGCATCACTGGCCGTTACATTTTTCTCTTCGTTTTCTTTTTCAATTATCATTTATTTCGCCAGAAGCATAACCGTCTACGGTTGTTTCTCCGCTGGCCTCGCCTCCCTTGCCATTTTCACTGGGATCTCTTGGTACGTCGAAAAATCTGGCAATCCGAACGATGACACGAGAAAAACAGCGCTCTCTCGGGGCATCAGATTGGCTGTTTATTTCATCACTGCAATATTGGCCATTTCTTCTGCTCTCATAAGTCTCATTGATGTCGACGAGACCAAACCATACATCGTACCGGTAACGTCAATTTTTTTTATTAATTTTTCATTATTATCATGAAAAATAGTAAAAAATAAATATTTTTTCATCGTTTATTCATTTTTACCAAAAAAATTAGTGAGTATGAACTTTTTTCATAATTTATTAATTATTACTCAAGAAAAATAGGACGCGCAAACTTTTTTCATTATTTATTCATTATTATCTATAAGAATAGTAAAAAAAAAAAGTTACACGAATTCCTACCAAACGTCTAAATATTTCTTGCCAAATATCCAATGGCAACGTATTCGGAAGACAAAATTATTTTCTTACAACAAGCGTCGCACCATAAATTACCATATCCCGATATTTCACACCGCACGCCATTACGTTACACGATAAATTATCGAATCACACGACACCACGAATTTTCACTCCCTTTGAAAAATGGAAAATATGAATGTGCAGCTCGTGGGTAATTTTTATTTAAAAAAAAAAAACAACTCTCAAATGACTTACTTAATTTGCAAAATTGTCAAAAAACTTCATTTTGCAGTAAATTGAATTTTTGACACGAAAAAAAATTAATTTCTCATGCTTCTCGATGAACATTGGTTCCAGGCATATTTGGAGTCAGCAGCGATAGCCTTACTGGTCGGTTGGAGTCATCTGAGAATCGGCTTTCTATTAAAACTTGGTGTCATGATTTTATCGATCGTTGCGACACTCGTTGTACTTTCCCAAGCACCTGTCGTCGATTTTTATTACTCGGGTTACCGCCACGAGTACGTAATTCGATGCCATAAAAGAAAAAAAAACAAAAAACAATCTTTCAACTTTTCCTTGATCGTTGGATTTATTAGCTCGTTTGTATTTTCATCGAACTTTTTCATTCGTAGCTTTTTTGGGATCCATTATCTCGCAAAAATTGGATATCTCCTGGTCGTCGTCGCTCTGGTCCTTCACGTACTTGACCGACAAGTCGAATTCACTTCGAGAACCGATTTTATGTGGAAAAATAAACTCAAGTGCGAGCAAGACGAGGTCGAAACTATGAGAGGCATTAATAAAATTCTATTGGAAAATATACTTCCGGCTCACGTAGCCGATCACTTTCTCGCTACGAGAACCAATCAGGCAAGTGGATTCGATCCCATTATCGCAAAAGCTTCTTTCAGAAGTTAAAACGACTCATAAAAATTCCGGATTCATTATCATTTATTTGCGACATTTATAAATAAATAGAAACACAAGATTTTGTCAAAAATCGATTGTAAATCAGTGAAAAAAAAAAAAAAAAACGAAATGAACTATTTTTCTTTTTTGTTTTCACGTTCAAACTTATTTAACTTCGTTCTCGCTCGTTCGCAGGATCTTTACCACGAAAGATACAACAGCATAGCTGTAATGTTCGCTTCGATTCCAAACTACAAAGAATTCTACGACGAGACAGACATCAACAAACAGGGTCTTGAGTGCCTCCGATTACTCAACGAGATTATTTGCGATTTTGACAAATTGCTCCTCAAACCGAAATTCTCAGGGATTGAGAAAATAAAAACTATCGGCAGCACGTACATGCTCGCTTCGGGTCTAAGTCCTGGCAAAGAAGATGCCAAAGTAAGTTGGCACGCTCATTCCCGACTGATTATCAATATTTATCGCTTCCATGAATTTTAGAGTCAACGATTTTTCGAATTCCTACTTTTCAAAAACGGCAGAATGAATTTTACAAATTTTTCTTGTGTCAAAATTCAAAGAAAATCGAAAATTAACGAGAGAACAATGATCAAAACTGAATCGTTGGACTTGATTAATTTTTAATCATTTTTAATCATTTTTTGAATATTCGTGATAATTTTTTAATTTTGTGTATTCTTTTTGTTCCGTTGCTACAAAAGGTGCAGATTAAACAGCAAGATCACAACGTCATTGTTCTCGTCGAATTCGCAATCGCGTTAATGACGATATTGGATCAGATCAACAGGGAATCTTTCCAGAGGTTTAAGCTCCGAATGGGTAAATTTTATCGTTCGCTCTTCTTTTTAAAAAATGTATAATTGACAACTATATTTTCATCGCAACTTTTTAAAAGTTAGTTTTTCTGGCTTAACCCTTAATGGTCACACGGGGTTAATTTTACCCCAGCCGTTTTTCGACAGACGATACGTAATAGAAATTTTGAGAAAATGGGACTTATGACAGCGTCTATCGGTAGTTTGAAGCTTCTAGTAGGGAGCCTCATCGTTATTATTTGAAAGGACCCGTTAGTTCAGTTTTGGAAGCCGTAGGAAGCAGACGGTGTAAAAACCTGGGGTATCCTTTTTGGAACGGTAGCTAATTTAACCAGTCCCACCTGAAAGCATGCTATTTCAGTCTCATGAAACGATTTTTTTTTTTTTAAATTGAAAATTACAATTTCTGCATCATTTTTTGTAAAAAAAAAATCATTTTTGAAGAATTTTTTTTTCGACATTTTTTTTATATTAAAAATTGCACGAAATAAATACAATCATCGTGGTCGTTACTCAAGGGTTGGAAATACATTGCAGTATTTTTATTTTATTTTTTTTTTACGATTTTTCAACTATTTATCGCCCTCCAAAGTGAGTGGGGTTGATAACACCTCCAATGACTATTACGTCACAATGTGGACGTGTGACTATTAAGGGTTACATCATCCAATTCGGAGTCGACACGAGTGATTTTTAGTCTCACAACTTGGCCAAAATACGGAGAAATGATTTTCATTGGCAGAGCTGAGATTCGCTTCAGTTTATAGCCGAAGCGTTTGATCCCAATATTAGAAAATTTCGTTCCTTTTTGTTTTCAAGGCCTTAACCACGGTCCCGTAATCGCCGGAGTAGTAGGAGCGCAAAAACCGCAGTACGACATTTGGGGAAATACCGTTAACGTTGCCTCGAGAATGGACAGTTGCGGAGAAATGGGAAGACTTCAAGTAACCGAGGACACTGCAAAAATTTTGAAGAATGCCGGCTACGAGCTCGTCTGTCGTGGTCCGACGTACGTCAAGGGCAAAGGAACCTTAACGACGTATTTTGTAAAAACTCCGTTCGATGGTAAAGAAGACAGTTATTAAGAAACTCCTAAAAAAAAACACGCTTATTAGTAACAAAGTTAAGTTCGTCGTCGACGTGGCGAAACTGATGAAGAAGGAAGTGAACGAGATTGGGAAAACTTGCGAAATTATACAAAAATATTGAATCGAAAAATTAGAGAATTTTCGTTCCGTTGGAACGACAAAAACTTCGATTTTATTTGTAAAGAAAAATGAAATTATCGAAAGTCACGAACGGCGCATTTCGAACATCTTGAATTTGTCAATTCTGGAGTAAGCCACAATTTTTCTCCAGATTTTCTCTTCGGATTTATTTAAGAATCTGAAACAAAGTCTGGATCATTTCTGAATTCTCAAACTGCCATTAAATATTCGGAAATAATGCACCAAAAACGTTTCGTTGCATTTGGAGGAACAATGCACGTCCCAACGTCCTCTCGAAACTCTTTTACCGTTTCCAGCACAAAATATTACTTTTCAAACATTGAAAACATTTTTATTAGCTGACTAGTGTTTATTTTTTTCTCAAAGCTCTCTGAAACGGCCTTTTCTACAAAGGCCTGCCTGAAATGTCTATAACCTTCACAGGACACCGTTTAAATGATCTCTTTTCTATATTTACTTTGATAATGAACGAACAAACAAGAAATTTACTCAACTTGGCACGAGACACTATTCCGTGCTAAGGTAGTAGTGGCGGTTTGAGAATTAACGTTCAGAATTTAATAAAATTTGGTACAGTAGTGGATTATGATAAGAAAAAAATTCAGTCAAATTTTCAAGGGGCTACAGAGAACCAGAAAAAAGATATTCGCATTGGTAATTTCATGAATTTAACATCGATTTCATACATTTCATTGTATTTTTCAATGAAAACTGTGATTTCTCCGAAGAATTGATAAGAATTCATTGTAATATACAATGAAAACTGAGATTTATCATAAAACTCAATGTTGAATGTACGAAACTACCAATGAGAATATCTTTTTTCTGGAGCTCTGTAGCCTCTTGAAAATTTGACTGGATCTTTTTCTAATCGTAATCTACCACTGTACCAAATTTTGTTAAATTCTGAATGGTAATTCTAAATCGTACAGTACTACCTCAAAATACTCATCGACAACAATCATCTTTAGTCTCAAATCTATTTTCTCTCAGATACTCGACAAAGGAGAATTTAGGAACGGGTCATCGACCCAACGGAGACAGCGTTTTGTTGTAAATATTTTCTGTAGATTAATGTATACGTGTGTAGAATAATAATTGTCAAGAAACCAAAAATATCCCTTGTTTCTTTTCGCTAATTGTTTTTTTTTTGCTACTCATTTTTCTACCGTCCAACTCTTTCGAATATTGTAACGCTGAAAACTTGTTTGTCCGTTACTAATCGATTGAATCTGCAAGTAATAAACTCGTTGTTACTAAATCCGGCGTCTGTACAAATCTTGGCACAGAGTTGGGCCGTAGATGAAAAAAAAATGGAATCAACCGATGGAAAATTTGAGTTCCTTTTTGTCGCAGGATCGGAGCCACGAATTGAGGCGAAATAATAAAAAAAAAAAAACATGATTTTGCACGTTTGTTGGATTTATTGGGGTTCTCAATCGAAAGGCTTGTTGATTTTGAATTTTTTTTTATTCGATTTCAACACTTATTGAGAAAACAAGTCCGTACCATTTGAGGTTATGTTATCGATGTTAATGGCTGCAAAAGATTGTAATTAACATTCGAACGGTAGTGGATTTTTCAGTTGAAAAATCTGACGCGAAAAATGCAGATTTTTTGAATGACACGAAAACTCTCTATTTGATGAAATCATCACGTTTATAAATTAATTGGAATCCGATAACGAGGATATAATCATTCAGAGTGGCTACTTTGGATAAAATTGCAGATGAGCACTTGAAAACAAGATTATGTTCAACTCGTCAATTAACTTAATCACTTGTCAGTGGCCCTGATAAATTACACGTTTCGGCAACGAGATTTCCACTGAACCTAACCTCACTTTTACTAATTCGAGTTTTTCGCTGCAAATAAGCTTTTCCGAGAATAATTCGATCTTGCGACCTGTGATCGCTCCAAAGAATGTAGAAACAATTTAAAAAATAATACAAAAAGTGGACTGAAGCACGTGGAATTTGTCGTATTCAATCATCCGAAATATGAATTATCAAATTTTTATTGTCAATATAACACGAAAGTTGACATTTGGTGAGCACATTTGTTTTTTCGACTTCAGCCACACCGTTGCACTTTCAAGGTCGATCGTAATGTGCCGCAAAAAGTGCACTTTGTCATAGAATTCAGTGCGATTCATTATTTTTCCCATTAGCTCCGGATGTAGCTTTCGAAAGCCTGAATTTGTTGTAAATTATTTTCTGTCCTTTTTATTTGAGATGAAAAGGCTTGTATATTTATTGTTGATTATTTGGTCTCGGAGAATATACGTAAATGATTGACTCTGTTTCATCAGCCGATGCCGGCACACCGGCTGCTGTTATTATATTCTTTGCGCTGCCTCTCCTCCGCCCCCTTGCCATTCCACATCGAACGCCCCTTTCGTGGCAGTTCCGTATTTTGTGGCCCAACCTGCTGGATTGGCTCGTCTTCACAGACGGTAAATCGCTGTACAGTGAATCAGACATCGCGCGCTCTCGCATCGTCCGGTTCTGCCCTGTTTGCTCTTTATTTGCTCTACGCTTTTATCCACACGCAAAACAGAATCAGTGCGAAAAAATTCTGAAATCCAGTTCTCCGTATTACATCACGAAAAGAGTAGCGAAAAAACTTTTGACCTTGTGGTTTTTTCTTGAAAAATTTGCAAGGGCAGCGGTGTCTCAAAATAAACTGACATATAATTCGCATAAATTTTCAGCAGATCGCTGACCTTCATCTCGCCAAATTAAACACAAACACATGCTCAGTCAAAATAACGACAAACCGTAACAACATTATTTTTAAACGCGGTATTAAAACCTTCGAGAAAAGAAGAAAAACGCCAAGTTCGCCAAAAATATAACAGCTGTGATAAAAAGTTCAATTATTCTGTTAACATCGAGTTTCGAAGTGTTTTTTATCGTTCGATCAACATTTCTCAAACCCGAGAAGCGTGAATAACCTTCGTTTTAGTTTTCTCTGAATTTTGGAAAATAAACTTATCGCGTCAGGACTTTCTCGATTGCATCATACATTCTCCATTGCACACATCGGAGGGGTTGGAGCAACGCACACACGTTTCGCATCGATCCACCCCAAAAGTGAAAATTGCCCTGCGAGTACGATACATCGCAGCTGCGAAAAAGTTTTAACCTTTTGACATTATTTTGCGGCTTCAAGGCTAGTCTTTTCCTATTGCGTCGAGACGATTAACACTTCGTGACAAATAAGTAAAGAGACAGCCAGAAGGAGAGAGATAAAACGAGGAAAGATTGACTCGAGAATTATTCATAAATAAACAATACTTTGCGAAGAAATTTCACCACTTCGACGAAAAGTCGACGATCACTCGTAACTCACAAAAGGAAATCGTTCCGGATATCGAAAAAAAAAAAAATACTAAGGAATTCTACGTCGAGCCATAGAAATCTTTCAGCTTCCAAAACGCAAAAATGTGCTGTAAAGGCTGTTGAATTAATAATAAGAAAATATTTTTAAGAAAATTAAGATGAGCTGTAAAAACGAGTGAGACTTTCGGGGAAAAGTACAGTCCACGTACTTTTCAACGGGCAATCGGATATTTAATTTGTCAAAACCAAAACACAACGAAAGTTTTGGCATTTTTTCACGTGTTGGAAAAATCGGGAACACCAAAATCGACGTGTAAACAAAAAAAAATAGACAAGACTTCTCATTGGAGGTTCGGGATTTCTCCGCTTGTCACCGAGTCGCTGCTGTCGTTCGACATTCGTATATATGAATAAAAACATATAAAAGATCAAGCTTTGAAAGCTTCGGTCTCGCGGTCGAAACAAGTCAGTCGAAGGTTCATCCTCGCGACGACTCGATCTTCCATTATTTTCCAATTCCATTGATTCCTGTAGTATGATTAAGAAATAAATTAATTGGGAATTAACGTAATCGTTGAACAAGCGTTCTTGAACGGATAATAATACAAACCTTGAGGTTTCGAGCTCGGGTAAATGGAAGCAGTCAATACACGACGAGTTATTGCTCGACTGCACGGTGAAGCGAAAAATAGAAAAGAAGAGAAAGAAGAACCGTTCGCTTCGAAAGATAAATACCAAAGCAGAGTGATAATATTTGCGGAATTATCGGAGGGCCAGTGGGGAGCTTCGATACCCATCTGGCACCTGCTGCCAATCCAACGATATTCACAACTCTTTTTCGATCGTTCTCCGAACGAATTGCCCGTTACGGATCGTTATTCTTCGTATGATCGTCAAACTAAACATTTTCATCCCGCGGTTACGGAAAATCGGATGAAATATCGGTGGCACGAACATTGACGTGAGCTTTCGATGCGAAGCAGCTAAATGAACAATTTTACGAATTACTAAATTTCTTACGTAGCGAAAATGTGCTTTTTTAAATTATCAACTGCAAGATGAGTCGATAATTTTGTTTTCTATGAATCTCACATTAAAATAAAGGACTATACATTTTATTATGGATTGGTGAAGCTCGATCTGTATCCGCGAGATTTTCTTCCTTCCTGTGCGTTCGCGATTTATTGACATTTATTTACTTCTCAATCGTTGATCGAAAAATTGAGAATCATGGAAAGAGGCTCAGGGCTTTGGGTCTTCGGATACGGTTCTTTGTGCTGGAATCCTGGATTCGAATTCGAACAAAGCACCATTGGATATATCACAGGCTATGGAAGAAAATTCTGGCAGGGAAATTCTACACATCGAGGCACTGTCGAAAAGGTTAGTTAATTATTTATTTTTAACATTTTTTTATTTAACCCCAGAACGGTAACCTTTTTTTTTACCTATTCCGGTAACCCGGGGTCATAAATTACCCCAATTTTGAAAAATTCATATCTCCGGTAAGATTTAACGAAAAGGGTTCACTTTCGGCTCATTCTTTTCGTTTTTTAATGCAGAATCACGTGAGCTTGGGGCAATTTTGCTTGCAGTCAAAAAATTAGTCAAAAATTCGGTAAAACTATAAAAAACGGGAGAACGAAGGGAGAAAGGGCGCGGGATTTGAAGTCGCCTTTGAAAATAAACGTTTTTTCCGTAATTTATCGTTTTTTTTTTTACTATTCTCGCAATAATTGGTTTTTTGAATAAAAATCGAGTCACGAGAGTCATTTTTCTGACGTATTTTCAAGAAATGCTTGTCGAAAACTTGAAAAAAAACGTTCAGGGTCATTCGCCGCCCATGCATCGTTGTTTGCAATGGAAATTTTTTTGGTTCGTCGGGTGAATCGAAAAATTTCGAGAAACATTTTCAACGTGAGAAAAACGGAATTTAAAAAATTCGAGTTTCCTCTTCATTTTTTAGGGGAATTTTGAAATTGAACAACTTTTGCCAGTTTTATCGCAACCGGTCTTATCGAGAAAATTCATAACCTTCTAATGTTTATTAAAAATGCGATTTTTTTTCGTACATTTGTAATTATCTCGAGTCTCAATGGGATTGAAAAGTCGAAATAATTTATTCGCTCTTGCAACATGCAACATTTTTTGTCCGCATCGTTTTTATCGTCCAAAACGTGATAAAAAGTTCGATAAATATGAATAAATATGTTACAAGGTGTATGATTTTTCAAAAATCCTTGAAAATGACATAAACCTTGTCGAAATTTTCGGCCTTCCACGAGTTTTACGATATTGAATTTTTTGTCCCCCATCTTTTGTCGATAATGAATTGAGAAAAAATTCACGAGTGGAAAAGATTATGTTTTATTCTTTTTTTTTTCGATTCACAGAGAATCACGTGTGGTAATGAATGAATTGATAAGATAATCGTGGTCTAGACGATTATCGTTAACGAGTATAAATAAAATTCTAGATAATGTTATCCAGAATTGCTCAATTTTGAAAATAGACAAAAAAACATCGTTTTTTGTTTCTTCATAGAAGAAACTATGTGACGGTGAAAATTTTTTTTTTCCAGTTTTCAATTCCAATGTGCTTGAAATGTCCCAATACATCAAAAAATCATATCTAGAAAAAATGTCCGGATGTGTGTGTGTCTGTATGTTCTGGCACTGTAAAATTCAAACGTTCATAAATCGTGAACGGTTTGAGCTACAGAGTTCCCGTTTTGCACAGATGTTAATCTGTACAAGCTCTTAATTCTCTGATAATTTTGTTGGAATTGCTAGAAAAATACGAATTCTACGGCATTTTTAAATTTTCAAAAAAAGTGTGTCGACGCTCTAACTTCCGCAAATTTTAAAATTTATTACTAATTTTTTTTTTTTTATAAATAGAGTATCATAATAGGAAGGTTGGTATTGAATGTGGGAAATATCGGTTAAACGATTTAAATTTTATGATTTTTCGAATTTTACGAAAATCTGAGTTTTTTGAAAAATCGATCAACCGTTCTAATTTCTGCAAATTTTGTAAGATATTGTGTATAAGTCTGTACTTTCTCTTTACTTTCTAGAAAATTTGTCGAAATTTTATAATTCAAATGCAAATACAAAAAAAGCTGCAAATTGAAATTTGCAAATTGCTTCCTCAAGATGCTCAAGATGCACGATGCTCAAAGCTTCCTCTATGAGGAAACCAAAATAAAAAATATAGTTCCTCAAAGAGCAAGATTTGAGCATCGTGCTAAATCTTGAGGAAGCAATTTGCAGCGTTTTTTTCCTCAATTCATGAATTGCACGTTATTTCTTGTAAATTTATCGCCAGACGATCATGTTGTTTTCCACGTTCATAGTTTACTCAGACACAGTTGATTCACTTCCGTTTTCAAGGGCTTCTGTTATCCAATTTGTTAAATTCCTCCAGTTGGAGCTTTGTCGTGAAAATTGCAGAGGTCAAAATTACGAAGGACATCTTTGTTTCTTTCGCTCGTACGTTCTCCGCACGTGCCATCATGCGGAGACACATCTACAACGGATTTGTTTGGCGCTAGGCGATTCTACGTCGTTCACAAGATTCCTATCGTCTTACATTTCTTTCGATCGTCAATAAAACGTCAAGCAGACACGTGCACCTTTGATCGAAGAATTTTCGAATTTCACGAAGAATTTCCAGTGAAATTATTTAAATTACAAAATTCGACAATAGTGAAAATTTTCAAAACTCGAGGATTTGAAAAAGATTTCCAAAGAGTTGCCTCGTTGCCATTCTTCGTGAATTATCAAAAATTACAAAATTCGTATTTTTTCTAAAAAGATAAATTGGCTCACGTCCTGAAGAAGAAAAAATTGAGAATTGTGGACAAAAAAAAAACTGCGTTCGCGTGATGGATAATCGCAATAAATGTCAAGGTCGTCGTCGCATTGGTTGCCATTTGGACACTCGTTGAACAAAAAAGTTTCGCACGAAACTCATCCAACCGTGGCGCGATGAATAAGATTATAAATAATACATTTGTATTTATTGTTTCAACATTTGTTTTCACGGGCTGTAACTCTGGCATCTTATTATTCATTATTTATTAATTAATTAATTATTAATTAACTGAATAATTACACCACATGTTCGACGTAGGAAACAAATCAAGAATAAGAAAATTAACAGATGGGTGCTCGTTATCTTGTTAGGGAAATGCTAAACTGCTATTTTGTCAACGTAAACCGGTGTTTTTGAAAATTATTTTCTGTCGCTATCGGGGATTCACGAATGTTACAAAAAAATGAATATTCAACATCACTCGTTCACGAAAGAATTTATTTTCCACAAAATTACGAAAAACACAAAAAAAGGAATTATTTCACAAGCTTGTTAAAATTTTACAGAAGTTTATCAAAATCTTTCGTCCGCGATCGTTTTTGTTCAAAAAGTGAAATTCCATTTTTACATTGGACAATTTTTCCTGCAATGAATTTCAAGATATTGATCGATTTGTTTGATGAATTATTGAACAATTCATTTATTTGATAATCATTCATTTATTTGATTATAAAAATTATATTTTCATTATTTCACAATAATTTGTTGTAAACACGAGGAACGTTTCGGCACGAAACTACACATGAGTTTTCTTTGAGCTGCTCGAGTCTCGTGAATGCTGCGGTTACAAACAAAAAATGAAATATGAGTTCGCTGTGCTACATCATGAAATCGAGTATCGAACTTGTAGAAATCGACACCGTGGCTTACATGTTTTCTGTATTAGTAAACAACTCGAATACTTGGCACAGAGTGAAACAATATTTTTGTAATTCATTGACAATTTAATAATTAATCGATTCAACAAATTATTGTCATTTATTTAACAGAATAATTGATTAACCCTAGAACGTCAACCTGTAGTCAAAAACGACCCAAGGCGACTTTCAATTTCGCGCCCTTTTTCCCTTCGTTCTCCTGTTTTTTATCGTTTTACCGAATTTTTGACTAATTTTTTGACTGCAAGCAAAATTGCCCCAGGCTCACGTGATCCTGCATTAAAAAACGAAAAGAATGAGCCCAAAGTGAACCCTTTTCGTTAATTTTTACCGGAGATATGAATTTTTCAAAATTGGGGTCATTTATGACCCCAGGTTACCGGAATAGGTACAAAAAAAATAAGGTTACCGTTCCAGGGTTAATTCATAAAATATTCTGATAAGAAAAAAAAACTAACGAGTGAATGGACGAGATCAGTTTTACGTTAAACATGAGCGAAATTCATAAATTTCCAATAAAAATCTTGATCACAGAGTTATTCGAATAAATATCACCCTCACCAATGGACCCGATTTTTTATATCAACGCCAAGGCGCTTCGAAAATATTGCCACTCAATAATCAATCTCTCGAATTTTATTAGTTGAGTATTTTTTCGAGTATTTTTTTTTTTAACTATGAGATGGAAAAGATATTCTAACTATATATTTTGCACAGTTTATTTAAATACCACAGCATCGTAATTCATCCAGTCACTGGTCATCGGTTGCCGAAAAACCTTTTGCCGAAAAAATCATTTGCTTCAAAACTTTTTTGCTTTCGAGTCCAAAAATAAAATATGGCAGCGATGTGTAGTTAAGAAACGAGAGAACATCACGTGTGAATGAATCCGAGAGATATTATTACAATGGGGGAAAAACGTAAACTGCGTATTTGGTCCACACACGTTTCTCTCGACTGAGAAATTCTCCCACACACTCTAAACATTGTTAAATATAGGACACGAATACTAAAAATTCTCGTTTCTCTTTGTTGCAGCCTGGTCGTGTTGCAACTTTGATCGAGGACAAAGAAGTAAGAAAAAAAAACATTTTGAAAAGAAAAAA
This sequence comes from Hyposoter dolosus, assembly GCA_963921915.1. NCBI lineage: Eukaryota > Metazoa > Arthropoda > Insecta > Hymenoptera > Ichneumonidae > Hyposoter > Hyposoter dolosus. The sequence goes on from OY998133.1 coordinate 3,579,590, forward strand.
GTTAAACAAATTATTAAAATAATTACTTGGCAGTAATTAAATGCGAAAATCTTGAAAAATCTCTTCATATCGTTTGAATCAATGAAGCAAAATCTGTGAATGGATTTTCATTAAAAATTGTTAATTTTTGCTTTTTTTTTTGGTTACTCAACGAATTTTGATTATTTTTGTTGTTGTTGTTGTTTTCAGGGAATCGTTTACGGACGAGCTTTCGAAGTGAAGGACAGCGTGGCGTTGCCTTATTTGGAGAAGAGAGAGTGCACGCTCGGCGGATATCGCACGATAATATCGACTTTTCATACGAAAAATGGAAAAACAAGCTTTCCAGTTATTGTTTACACAGCCACGGACCAAAACGAACATTGGCTCGGCGACGCGTCTCTTCATTCGATTGCGAAACAAATATCCGAGTGTGTTGGTCCCAGCGGGCACAACGTGGAATATCTTTTGAGGTTAATAAAAAGAATAATAATAAGAATAACGATAGCATTCACTCATGAGAAAAAAATGGATCGAATGAATGAATTACTGGGAAAATGGAGATTATCTTTGAATTATTTTCAACGATCCGTGACCGACAACGAATTTCTTTGACGTCAAATTTCTATGACGTAACTTCAGTTCTTGTTTTCATTTTTCAAACGTTCCTATGCGTTCGAATATTTCTAAAGATTCGCGTCCATCTGTTCATATTTGAAAATAATCGTTTTTATTGATGAACACGGAGTATCGGACTTTGAGCTTTTCTCTGACAATTGCCCGAGTGTTCCTAACTGTTGCGTGGCTTACATTTGCTTTCTGGTCCCTATGGATCACGTTCGTTCATCTGAACTGGTGTATCCAGAAGAAAAAGCCACTGCGAGATCCGCTGTTCACTGGTCTGTCGTCCAGAATGATGATTTTTATCAATTTTCGTTTTTTCGGAAAAAAAACTTGGTGAATAATTTTTCTATGCAAATCAAAAAACAAAGCAAACTCGATAAAGTCGTTTTTTATTTTCTTTGGAACGTTGTAAAAAAAATGCAAGCTCGAAGGCCCTTGAATGTTTTATATCGTTTGATAACTTTGAACCTTCGAGTGCGAACGTCCTATAAGCCCATCTTGGGTCAATCTGACCCAGAGCGTTTTTCGAATCGTTTCATTCCGGTAAATATGCATTTTTTGTTGTTTTTTTTTTGTAGAGACGTTTTTTGTAGCAAGTTTCCATATTCTATGGCCCTAAATTGATTTGTTGTTGGGGTCAATCTGACCCAGAGTGTTTTTCGAATCGTTGTATTCCGATAAATATGCATTTTTCTTGTTATTTTTTGTAGAGACGTTCTTTGTAGTAAATTTCCATATTCTATGGCCCTGAATTAATTTTTTGTTGGGGTCAAAACGACCCAGTACGCACTCGAAGGGTTAAGGACATTTTTTTTTGTGCGAATTGGTTTTGATATCGATTAAGAGGATGTTTATTAGGAGATAAAAAAAAAGTTATCATAATTGAATGATTATGCTTATCTCTGTAGATTGGCGGACTTCATGCACTGCTTTTTACCGGAAATTCATGACGAGCATCTCTTCACTCTAGAGGCCCTGGTACGAGCACGAATAAAGGAGACAAACATGTGCCTCGTCAAGCTGATGGGAAATCGTGATTACGTCATTACTATTGATGATCAAAATGATTTTCCAGGCGACGCGCATGGTCAAGATAATAACGTCCGAGCCAATAACGCACCGAGGCAAAATTCGTTCGAGTATGTCTCGCGAGTCGAGGCGAAACCACTCCGTTGTATAAAAATGTGAAGCTTCATTAGTTTGACTGAAAAACAGTGAATATTTTTCTCCAATTCCCCAGGAATATGAAAAACAGAAATAACATCAAATATCGATTTTTTTACTCGCAGAGTCCAGTCGATATTATGATTCATGACTAAGAAATGCTCGTGAAAAAACAAACCTTTTTCCACATTTCTTTACATTTTTTTAGAATCAAATTTTACAGATTCCTCGTTATTAGGGACGTGGAATTTAGTTTAACGAAGAATATCGATGAATCCTTGTGTTCATTCGCCTCATGAACAGAAAATGATGACACTGAAGTTTGCAACGTTGGGGTCCAACGAAAAAAACTTTTTCTACCCATTTTTTGTTCAATTTAAAAAACCATGACAATTTTCGTACCAATTTTGGGTTTGGATCCTAAAAAAATATCGTTTTATTGTCCTGACCAAATCATGGAGCTCTGCTCAAGGAAAAACAGAATTTCGTTGCGCTCCAACAATGCAAACTTCGACGTCGTCGGAAATGGCGCGACTGATCGATGCAAATTATCGCGCCTTGAGATCAATTGTGTTTTATTTCATTTTGGCTGCATCATTTCCTCGGTGATCAACGAATCGTCGACTTATTTTGCATAATCTACGTTATCAGTTTGGAAGTAACGAAAAAAAAAAGCAATCGTGCCTTATTGCGTCGTTGTAAATGCGCAACAAGTACAATGTTGTTCCTGAAAACTTCCATAAACGCTTTTGTAATTTTTATTACTGACGATGTTGGAGATTAGCGATGAGAATGATAACGAAATATTATTGTTACGCAGCTTTCCAATTACGGAGGCGACCCAAAATGCGTTTTTTATTCGTTGAAATATTATTTTTTAGCAACGTCGTATTTACAGAAACAAATATATACGAGGGCTGGGACCTTGGATTTTTGTTTGTATAACCAAAAAGCAACAATGAGGCAAAATTTCGGACCGGCCTGAAGCAAGACAGAGTCTTGGCGTTCAGGAGTCTGAATATTTCAAGTTCAAGGTCCGAGGTGTGTGCTCGAGCACACACGAGAACGGGCTCTGTTATTTCTAAACACATGTACCATTTGATTGTGAATTTAAAATAAAAATTATTATGCTTGAAAAGTCAGCGAAGCAACTAAATCCTTCGAATTCGTTTAATTTCATTTTTTATAATTGTTGCAAATTGCCGCTTTGGCTCGACATTTTTGTTTCAGAATTTTTAATTTTAAATGAAGTAAAAAGTAATTTTTCCAATATTTTCTGTAATTAATCAAAATGGCTGTAATAATGTTCGATTTGTTTAAAATCTTTTGGTATTTAGTTTGATTTTTTAGGGTTTTTTGATCGGATTATCGATTATAAAGAATTGCGATAATGATAAATGAAACATTGTGTGCCAATGACCATGAAAGCTCAGTGGCCGGTCGGGAGGTGGGACATTGCGTTGAATTGAGATTTCAACTCTCAAAATAACAACAAGCAAATACCGCGCGAGACACCACTTGACAAACGATCTCCTTGGCCGTGGGGTTTGCCAACACGTGGCATTTGGCAGCATGAGCAAAAAACGAATAATGAACAACTGAATTACCGAAAAAACCTTGAATTACGATAATTCAAAATCTATTCTTGCCATCGCACGTCCGTCGACCGTGTCGATCAATTCAAAAGTCGTAGCAATAAAAAAGAGTCGGAGCAGCAGAGAGCATGGACGATATGTTTACAAATTTAGTTCCCAATTGTTCCGCGTGGCGCGCAAACCTGTGCGCGCATTTTTCACGCGGCCATCTTGTAGCGTCTCTTCTCCTCCCCAGTCCCTACCTAGTGCTGCAACCGGTTCGTCACGTTTGTCTGTATTCTCGCATTCCTATATATCTATATATATATATATATACCGGCATTAATATATGTCGCACGTCGGTCTTCCGGCAAAATAATCAAACGCACGCCGTTGAGAGCGGAACAATACATAGCTACAGCAGCAGTGTGCCACAGTTTCGTGACAAAGATGGCAGCGAGTATAAACGGTGTTTTTCGCAAAGAATTGCAAAATGCGATATTAGAGAGCAAAGTTTTGGTGGTCGGTGCCGGTGGCATCGGTTGTGAAATTCTCAAGAATCTCGTTCTATCGGGATTCAAGTACATCGAAATTGTGAGTTCATCTTCCTCATTTACAAACTTCTCCGTTTCGTCAACACGCTTGATATTTGCGCGTCGCAACAAAAATATCTTTTCCCACGATCTGACACATGGCTCTTTGAAATTTTCCTTCCAGATTGATTTGGACACGATCGACGTTAGCAATCTCAATCGACAATTCCTCTTCCGCAGAGAACACGTTGGCAAATCGAAAGCGCATGTCGCTGGTCGAACTGCTATGAGTTTTAATCCGGACGTCCAAATAGTCGCGTATCACGATAGTATAACCTCGTAAGTTATCAAACATATATTTTCTTCCCATATCACTCAATGAAATCTCGTATTTAACCTCCAAATCCTCAAAACCTCGATTTCCGAACGTTACCTTTTCAAAAAATTCACTAACAACTTCGATTTTCTCTGCGTCACGACAAGTTCCTCGCACGCCATAAAAAAAATCCTCGCAAGCCATTCGCTCTTCCTTCTACATTCCGATATCACAGAACAGAGCGCACGGAAAAAGCGCATTCATTGAACAGTGAACCGCTAAGTTTTCCACCGTTTCTGTTGCCGCTCGTCCAAATGCGCTAAAAAAAAAAAGCGCCCGGGCGTGACACTGACGGAAGAAAGCACTTCGCACTTTCAATTTCCGGTTTTTTTACAGTCCCGAATTCGGTCTCTCGTTCTTCAAGAATTTCACGGTGGTCTTGAACGCTCTTGACAACAGAGCAGCCAGAAATCATGTCAACCGCATGTGTCTCGCGGCCGATGTGCCGCTCATTGAATCCGGAACAGCCGGATACGAGGGCCAGGTGGAGCTCATCAAGAAAGGATTGAGCCAGTGCTACGAATGCACTCCGAAAGCGGCACAAAAAACTTTCCCGGGCTGCACTATTCGCAATACGCCCAGCGAACCGATTCATTGTATAGTTTGGTCCAAACATCTCTTCAAGTAATTATTACATATTTTCAAACTTCCGGAACTTGCGGCGCAAGAAACTAGAGAGTTGATCTTGCTTTGGGGAATTGTTGCATTTTTTTCGGAACCATAACTAACTGCTCTTTTCCTTTCGCAGTCAATTGTTCGGGGAGGAAGACCCTGACCAAGATGTGTCGCCCGATACAGCCGATCCGGAAGCAGCCGGTAATTATTTAGGAAAAGTTTCACTTATTCATTCGGAATACAGAATTAGAGAAAATATATTTTTTATTCGTTATTTTGATAATCAATGCGATCGTTCCAATTTTTGTAGTGAATTCAGTTTTCCAATGGCAGAGAAAACTGTCGCATTATCGTTGCCAATTACTGTATGAAAATTTTGTGCTCCGTTATAAAAAATTATGAGTTTTCGTTGCGTTCCAACGATGCCAACTTGAGCATCACAAATTGTTGAATATTGCCATACACCGGTCGATACTGCGATTTAAAAAACGAATGTTTTTCGTATTTTCCCAGACAATGCTGGCGAAGGCGCCTTGAATTCCGAAGCCGATGAAAAAGGAAACGTGACTCGTGTATCGACGAGACTCTGGGCACAGTCCTGTGGCTACGATCCAGAAAAATTATTCACAAAATTATTTCACGATGACATCAAATATCTTTTGAGTATGGACAATTTGTGGAAAAAACGACGACCACCTACGCCACTGAAATGGAAAGAACTTCCGGACGAAGGTGCGTTATCGCAAAATATTGCTCCGTTGACACACTGGGTCATTTTGACCCAGAGTGCTTGCTTCCTCACACGATTTACCGACAAAATTCACTGTCCCACTCTTCACAGTCGCTAGCTGCAGCAAAGATCGCACCGACGAATCCGGCCTGAAGGATCAGCAAAGATGGAGTTTAGCAAAATGCGGCCAAGTATTTGCCGAAGCTTTGAAAAATTTGAAAAAGTCTTTGGAAACTCTTCAAGAAAAGAATCCTAACGATCATTTAGTCTGGGACAAAGATGATCAGAGCGCCATGGATTTTGTTGCTGCGTGCTCAAACATCAGAGCTCACATTTTTGGAATAGCTCAAAAAACAAGATTCGACATCAAGTGTGAGTAATAAAAATGATGATTCTGTAATCCTCTAAAGCAGAAATTTTAATCCTTACGAAAAATTTACTTGAAAATGGATTGACTCGTGATTGAAGAATTTTTTTTATTTTCCACAGCAATGGCAGGAAATATAATTCCAGCGATAGCGACAACGAACGCGATAATCGCGGGTATCGTGGTCCTGCACGCTTTCCGTGTTCTTGAGAATAATTTGAAGGCTTGTCGATCGGTTTATCTGAGGCTAAAAATGAACCATCGCAATCAACTATTGGTACCTGAGAAATACGTTAATCCACCGAATCCAAAATGTTACGTTTGTGCACCGACTCCACAAGCTGTTTTGGCGGTGGATACAAAAAAAATGACGATAGCCGAGCTCGACGAGGCAGTTTTGAAAGGTCGATTAAATATGATCGCTCCCGACGTTATGGTCGACGGTAAAGGCATCGTTCTTATCAGTAGCGAAGAGGGCGAAACTGAAGGAAACAATGACAAAATCCTCGAAGACCTCGGTGTCAAGGACGGTACAATTCTCAAGGTCGATGACTTCCAACAAAATTATTCTTTAACCGTTACTGTTATACATCGTGACAGGCCCGACGCCAGGGACAATAGCCCAGACTTTCTCGTCGTTGCTGATGAACAGGATATCAAACCCAAGGAAGAACAAGCCGAAGAGAAGAAACCCTCCACTTCTAATGGCCAGGTATACTTTTTGTTACCATTTCTTTCTCCAATCCTATCATCAAGCATTTAATTATTCATAATAAATGCTTTTTATGATTAATAAAAAAAAAATGCTTTCAATAAAAAAATAAAAGCATTTGATTATTAATAAAAAAAATGCTTTTAATAAAAAAATAAAACAATTTTAATATTAACGATAAAATAATGAAAGCATTTTATCATTAAACCTTGAACGCTAACTTGGGGTAAAAAACGACTCTAGGCGACTTCAAATCACGCCCCCTTCCTCCCTTCGTTCTCCCGTTTTTTATCGTTTTACCGCATTTTTGACTAATTTTTTGGATTCAAGCAAAATTGCTCCAGGCTCACGTTACCCTGCATTAAAAAAAGAAAAGAATGAGCCCAAGTTGAACCCTTTTCGTTAAATTTTACCGGAGATATGAATTTTTCAAAATTGGGGTCATTTGTGGTCCCAGGTTATCGGAATAGGTCAAAAAAAATAAAGTTACCGTTCTAGGGATAATAACAGAATGCTCAATGATCGATTTTATAATAAAATGCATGATGACAGCATTTGGCGATTGAATTCGCGGATAGAAGAAATCGAAAAAGAAAATAAAAGAAACTAGAGAAAGAAATTAATTATATTAATTAAAAATCAAGTCTTCGGAGCATCATTGGCGTGACTCCGAAATTTCCATGTTCAATTGTTAATTTTCAAAATGCTTGTTTGCAGGTAAATGACGTCGATGACGATGCGGTAATCATCGTTGAGTCCGAGTATTCTCCACAGGCACCAGAAACCACGGACGGAATAGCGAAGAAGAGACGAACAAAATCGCCGATTTCAGCGGATCCTTCGCCAAAGAAGCGAAAAGTGGAGACGAAATGCTCGAGCGGGGATGACGATGATGTTTGCATAGTCGAGACCAACGAGGAGGTACAATTCTTGAGCAGCACGAACAACGAGCCAATGGTCAACAACAAAAAACAATCAATGAAAAAAGCCACAGAGTCTGTTGACGACGATTGCCAGATCGTTTACAACGACGCCGATCCCACCAACGGTTCCCCTACGAAAAAAGTTAAGACGACGAACAATTGATTAACAGACTTTTATTTTTTTTTTTTCAAATTTCGTTTTTTTTTTTAGAACTTTGCGAGTTTTTTTCTATCGTACGTTTCACGTGTGCACTCGGATAAACGAAATCCAGAGAATTTCTTTACTCTCTCATTCCTCAGCGGTGTCCGAACATATTTAACGCAACAACTCCCACTTTTCGCTCCAAAATCCTTCTCCTTCTATTTTATCGTTTCTTTTTTCTTCAAATCAACAGAATTAACAGTAACGATCCCTCACTGTATATAAGTGCGACGAAAACGTACTTCAGATAAAATGTTCAGTGGTTTCGAAGTTATTATAATAAGCGTATCTTTCTCGAGATTGCAGTTTTGAAAGATCCTAAGACACGATGTACAATTATTCCCAATCCAAAACTTCAATCGACGAAATGTTCTTTATCGCTAAAAAAAAGTGTTTTAAGTCTCAGTGCTTTACCGCGGGTATTTCATAATGGGAAAACACAATGAAACGAGCACAGTCGCGTTGCCTGGGCAATGGGACTGCCGAATGTATCAAAGAATTAAATAATTCATGTAATAAAACCTGAAAACGAATATTTTTCCAGTTTCGATAACAAAAATTTAGGACAACCGCATTGTTTTTATTTTCGTAACTTATGTTTATTAGATTTTCCATTAAATATTTCATGATTTTCCAATAAATTACAGAAACAAGGTTCGTTTTTTCATAGAATTTTTTTTCACATTATTTCAGTCGCTCCCTGGTGCACAACACTTGAAATAATCTTCGTGCCCGTATCCAAACATTTCAAAGTCTATTTTATAACGCTGGAACAATCGCTTCACGAGATTTTTCGATAGAGTCTCAAAATATTTACAAGTTCGAGCAAAATCGCTTTTTCCACCGCGACTCGATTGAATGTTTGGTAAATACGAACTGCTTTCGTCCAGCCTGAGATTCTTAAATATATAAGTCACGTCGTTCATCGTGTAATTCTCCAAGTTGAGGATGTAATCGAAATTTACAGTGCAGATCGAACATTGCTTGTGGTATTGACTCCAATGGTCATCATCCTTTTCCAGTGGCTGACTCAATAACCACACTATGAATTCCTCAAACGTTGGTACCAATTTTAACCTTTGGGAGTAAGAAAAAAACAATTTAGAAAGAGTCGAATAGATTGTTGAAGGAAAATTCCTATAGCGATATGCAAAACGATCAATTATTTTTTTGTTTTTTCATATTTTTATCCCTTGCTTGCGAAATGTCCCGGTTCTCCAACTGGAAACTCAACTTTTCAGCTTTAAAACCAATGCTGAAAGAACAAATTTGAAGCATTTTTTGCACGACTCTGATAGTAAATCGATTGAAGCGACAAAAGCTGTAAACACAATTCGCAAAAACTCTCGTTTTAATATTAAAAAATGCCGAAAAAAAAAATTCTGCAGAAATGACTTTTTTTTTACAAAAACGATGCAGAAATTGTAATTTTCAATTAAAAACAAAAAAAATCGTTTCATAAGTCTGAAATAGCGTGCTTTCAGGTGGGACTCGTTAAATTGGCGACCGTTCCAAAAAGTATACCCCAATTTTTGCACCATCCACTTCCAACGGTTTCCAAAACTGAACTAACGAGCCCTTTCAAATAATAACGATGAGGCTTCCTACTAGAAGGTTCAAATTAGCGACAGAGGGTGTCACAAGTCCCATTTTCTCAAAATTTCTATTACGTATCGTCGGTTGAAAGCGGTTGGGGTAAAATTAACCCCGTGTGACCATTAAGGGTTAATAATTATTGAGGCTTGCTTTGCTATTTTTGTCTCACGTCCTGCGATTATGATTTGCAGCAGGCAAAGCTCCACAACATGAAGAAAGCAAATACTTGAAAAACAAAAAAAAAAACACGTGTCGAATGTGTGAATTTTTCATCTTTATCGTCGGAATTTCTCTTCAATAGACTTTCAATAAATTCCTCACCTTTTGTAAGGATCGAAGATACGCTGCAATGCAGTGCCATTCGTTTGATTCGCATGAAACAACTCTGGCCTCGTAACACGAAATATACGAGGCGCATAAATCCAGGCCTGTGCTGTGTAACGTGAATTATCCTCTATTCTGTCTCTGCAAATGTAATTATTGTTTTGAAAACGAATTTCAATATTTTCAGAATTTACGAGTAATTTAAATTGCGAATTACACGAATCAACTTCTAGTGTGAGTGAAAAATAAAACAATTTTGATTCGCGGATAAGAAAGCAATTATCCGAAGAGACGAATTTTTAGCAGGAAAATGGAAAACCCATTGAATTTTGTTTACAGAGAATTTACACGTTTTTTACCTGTAGGATGAAACGAGTCTCTGGAAAGGATGCCGAACCACCAAGAACTTGAAGACTCTCGTGTCGTTTATGATTCTATTCAATTCGTCGATAGTCCTCGGTGCCAAAAAGTTGACCTCCCTTCGAAAATTGAACCGATAACGTTGCAAAAAAAAAAAACGAATGCAAACATCTGAGTTAAAACTTTATTTACCGATAATAATTCCGCGCGACTTTTCGACCTCTCAGTTCACTGAAGAATTTGGTAAAACTCGTCGAAGCTACTTTTCGTATCCAACAGTAGAGAGCTTCGTGCTTAGGGCTGTAGAAAAAATGTTTTCTTCTCAAGCTTCCGGTCAATTTGTATTTGTTGCAAGTTTCGGTAACTCTTCGCAACTTGTTTTGCAGTCGCTGAATAGAAAAGTTGAAAGTTTATCACAAATCTCTTGTTATCGATCGTGCCGAAGTTCGAAAATTGAAATTTTTATTTAAAAACTCTCACCTCCGCAGTCACAAGACTTCCAATTTCTAAATTTTCGAATTCTACAATCGCTTCTTTCTCAAAATAGAAAAAACTTTCAAAAATCGAGCTATTCAGTTCCAGCTGTTCCGAACTTTCATTTATTTCCAGCGAAACTGTTTGATCCACAGTTTTATTATTTATTCTGCCGAGGAGAATGAAGCAACAAGATGTTATGTGAATCGCAACCAAGAGAGAATATTTCACGAGTTTCGATGTCGGATACATGCTCGTACAAACTGTTCGGACAAACCGATTTTTCTTTTGCTTTCAGGGAGAAAAAAAGAAGATTAGAAACTTCCGGTGAAGGTTCGATTGCGGGGGTGCGTTGAAGAGATAAAGAAATTATCAAACATCATTATCATTAGTGAATTCCCCAGTGTGAATCCACGGTCCATAGGCTTCGGGATCGAAATTGTAGAAACACGTAAACAAACAGAAAGAATTCTCCATTCTCGACGAAGCAATCGACAAACCTGATCAACGTGACGTTCTGTAAGTAACAACGCTCCTCGGATCTTTACCCAGACCCATCGATGCTTGCGTCTTTCTCAAATATATCGAAGGCTCAGCTAAAGCCATAAAAGAATATTTTCGAATTCGTACGACAGAAAATTACGAGAATTAAACAAAAAAACGTTTCACAACAATTTTCAGCAAGGGAGTAAATTTTGACTAAACTTTACGACACGTAAAATCTTCAATTATGATCTTCGATTAACTGAATGTTCCGAGGAGTCGTTCCGGGGCTTGAATTATAATTGCGATACTGATTTTTTTTTTGTTTTCTTCATTTTGGAGCTCCAGAGGATGTGTGAGGATCTCGGAGAATATTCAGCGTGAATTCTGAATCGGAGGCGATACTTGTTTATCAACAAAAACTCCATATTCTTAAAAAAAAACAAACGTTTGTTTTTTTTTTCTCAAAATCGGTTATTATTGCTCAACTATAAAAAATCGATGAATAAAATTTACACACATTTCTTGTTGATAGATTGTTTCAGGTGGTTTCATGGTTTTGAGAACAGTATGTTGAGATGACTGATAGTACATACAACGAAGAAAATAAACTTGACATGATTTTCGTGTAGAACTTATTTCGTAGTTGACATTGTGGCGCAAATTTTCAATAGGAAGCTTTTTCCCATGAATCCCATTTATAAAACAATACCATTGAAATATTGGTTGTTTTGATAATTTTAATGATTTTCGGCGGCCGCAAAAGAGCTGAGATTTGATGGGAAAGTTCAGGCTACATTCCTGGAAGTCCAAATCGCCTGAAAAAATTTGGCATTGTTCTGATATCGTTGAACAGAGTCCGTCCAATTTTATGTACATTCCGACTGGAGAAGTGAGCTTATCGGGCATTTCCATAGGCAAAAAACGAATAGACGAAATAACACAAACCGATTTATTTCGTCCGGGGTTTTGTTCGAGTTGAAAAAAGTGCGAAATTTGTTTTCCCCATCGTTCGAGATCAAAATTTCAATGAGTTTCGTATCACGAATAAGTGAAACTTTTTTCTTTTACGAACAAACTCACGCGAGGTTAATTTAATAAATTAATTTATTGGACGATCGACGAGGAGGTTCCTCTTTTTTTTTTCTGTCAAACTGATTTTTCCAACCTGGAATCCGCCCTTCATCTGCGCTCACGATATCGGTGATGATGATCACGAGACGATCTATGGTCACCGTGGCGACTGTGACGACTCGCTGTTCTCCACAAAAACTCGTCGACGCTACGCTCGTAACTTCTCTTGTCGATCGACGACGATGTCGCGCTCCCATAATCCGGCGGCAATGGCAAACCGTCGTAATAACGCGGAGGCGGTGGCGGCGGTGGCAGAGAATCGTAAGGATGAGGAGTTACGTATGGAGGCAATGGTGGCAATTGATGCTGCATCGTTCTCATGTAATCCGCTACGTACGCTTCCGCAGCCGCTGCTACACCGAGACTCGAACTTCCGCCGTAAGCTCTGCGAAACAATTTCATTAAATTTCGTAATTGAAAAAAAAAATTCAACATATCGCTGCAATTCGAATCAACGCGAAATGCGTGACGCGACATGCATTGCTTGCTGAAAATATCACAAGATTTTATCACAAAAAAATATGACGAACGAGAAGAATTTCATTTCCTTTAATAATAATGTACGAAATTTTTATGCGAATGGCCCTTCCCCACATAAATGTGGGGATATTAAGATGTGTGGTATATTTTTTTGAATATTTTTTTCTGATATTTTTGTCTGTGTCTGTTTTTTAACAGTTTTTATAGTTAAAATTTTGTTTTTAAATAGTTTCAGGGTTTTAGAGGGAATTTCAGAGTTCACGGAAAAGATGTGAATTTACAAAAACTTGTGCACAGTGAGAAAACCCGTCGTTGGATGAAAATTAATCCCTCACGACGGAGTTTCTTCGCAATATGTAGTCAGCTCAATTTTTTAACCCGATAAGCAATTCTGATTTCCCAGTTTCTGTTGGAATTGGCAAATGAATTTAATTTAATGATTAATTACCCGTACTTGGAGTAAGGCGAATCGCCGCGATTGAACCAGCTCTGGTAGCGATGATGATGGTCCCTCGTTCCTCGAGGATCCATCGAGGATAAATGTCCACCACGTGCTAAGGAAGCCAACCGAGATCTCGAGGTTAAAAATAATCGACGACCTCCGCGACTGCCGCCGCGGGTACGAAGGAATCTCGATGCACCGACCGAAGGTCGATTGCTTCGCGATCTTCTGGATCCTTTCACTACATGTTTTGCTGCTTCTTTAGACTTTCTCAAAATTGGTGTCATTTCTATGCCTGGTTCAGATCGAAAAAAAATCGTATCAGTCATCGCCCGCAGACGGCGACATTTCTCTAACTTTTTTTTCACCGAATATTGATTTTTTCTACCTTCGTCCTCGGGGAAAAGTCTGCAAAGCTCCTCAGCTACTTTGGGCTCAATTTCTTGTCCGTCCCGTCCAATTTTCACTTGTTTACCATCGTTCCAGGGATTGTAAAGTTGCAGGGTCGAAGTAAACGGTAATTCTTTTCGACAAACCCAATCTACCTTGAATACACCACCCAGAGCTTTTGCCGACAATCCCGGTGGCAATACCTGTGAAATAATCGAGTATGGAGCATTTTAGACAAATTCCCAATTGGTCAGGAAATCATGCCCAGTTTGAATCCCTAGGAATATGAGTTTTTACAATTTTGCTTCCCCATAGAGGAAAGCAGAGAAATGTGAATTTTTTTTTTTTCAGTTTTCAATGTCAATGCGCTTAAAATGTCCCAAAACATCGAAAAATCATATCTAGAAAAAATGTCCGGATGTGTGTGAGTGTGTATGTTCTGGCATTGTAAAATTCAAACGTTTATAACTCGAGAACGGTTTGAGCTATAGGGCTCCCGTTTTGCACAGATATTAATCTGTACAAGCTTTTAATTCTCTGAGAATTTTGTTGGAATTGATAGAAAAATACGAATTTTACGGCATTTTGAAATTTTCAAAAAAAGGCTGTCGACGCTCTAACTTCCGCAAATTTTAAGATTTATCACTAATTTTTTTTTTACAAATAGAGCATCATAATAGGAAGGTTGGTATTGAATTTGGGAAATATTGGTCGAACGGTTTAAATTTGATGATTTTTCGAATTTTACGAAAATCTGAGTTTTTTGAAAAATCGTCTAACCGCTTCAATTTTTGCAAATTTTCTAAGAGATATTGTGTATAAGTTTGTACTTCTTCTTTACTTTCTAGAAAAGTTGTCGAAAATATCGAATTTAAATGCAAATACAAAAAATGATGATAGAGAATTTTCATGTCTTGGAAAAGCGTTCGCACAAATTTCAAGTGCGTCGATTGAGGGGAAAACCTACCCACGAAATCGGAGCAACGTCTCTTCTCGATTCGGTGCTGAGTCTCGCAAATCCAGCGAATTTGCCGGATTCTTTGACAGAGAAAATTAGCAAGACGTTTCGCGACTCCCGATATGCTTGATTCAGATTCGCTTCGTTTTGTGGCAACGTGCTCCAAACACCCTTGGCCTTTGAGAGTGTCACGTTCTCGGCGTTGTTCGACTTGATGATGAAAAATCTGCCAACAAAAACTTTGAAGCAAGCGATCTAGGCGAATCGTACTCAAGAAGAAAACATCAAAGATCCTTTTTCCAATAAAATTCCTAAAAAGATTCTTTGGCTCCTTCGATACAAACATTTTTTTCGGCAAAATTAAAAAAACTTCGAAGTAGACACATTTGTTGTATGAAAATTGGGAAAAAGTGAGTAGAAATTTTGATAAATAGGGCCGCCGCGAATGAGAAAACAATTTTTATAAAATTTGAATATCGAACCTTGCGTCTCTAAACAAGTAATTGAGTTTCGTTGTGTAATCATAGTTCTTAGCTATTCCTTTGCTATCCTTGGATCTGGCGCGTTTGGGTTCAGGGCTCGACGATTTGTCAGAGTCTCTCGACCTGGCGCGTTTACCACGACTGCGACGATTGCGTTTGTTGTCGCCTCTGGATGATTTAGTAGAGACGGAGCTGATGCTCGGTTGCGTGGAGTCCGAGTCTGATCCGCTGGAGGAAACTTCGCTGCGAGTGTCGTAAGTTTCATCGGCGCCGATTTTCAGTTCGTCGGCCATGTCGTTTTCGCCGCAGCTCAAATTCAAATTGTCCGCGTCCGTGTTGTCCATCTTCTCGAGGAAAATCTTCGCTTGTCAGTTTATTTTTTTAGCTCGCCCGGATCTTTCTAGTTCTTTACTGTTGCTCACACAAATTAACATCCATTGAATTTCTCTCGCTATTATTTCCCTGAAACGCAAACACGAACAAGAGCTTAGCAAGAACTTTGGTTGTGCCGAGCGCGTTGTACCAATTTTATCGGTAGATGGGAAATTTATTGTTCATTTTGCCAAGACCGCGAATGGAAAGCAGGAAAATGCACGATTCGCGTATTCCCAACTTTCTGTCTCGGAACTTTATTGACTTTAATCTTATCGAAATAATTCGAAAATTGATCAGCAGGAAAAGTGAATGACAATTTTGTATGAAACGGCGAATCTCTAGAATTTTGTTTACTTGAAAAATCTGCACAAATGTCAAGGGAATCGACGCGTTTCTACTCGCCAATAATGGTTGACGCCCCTAGCGTTAAGTGGTGAATAAAAAAAAGGTAAAAAAAAAACAGAAAAAAAACAAAAGATTAAGAAAAAATGAATATTCTTATGATAAAAGTAATTGAGAATCCATACTTGTCGAGACGCTCGAATACTTCCGTACATATCACAACAATATGCCGCACTAGGATCAGCGTAATACATAGAAAATCCAAGTTTACCCAAAGTCTCGAGATTAGCGCGCGACTGCGCCAAATCTCGTAACTTTTATCTCTTATAATCATCGTCAACATTTCAACCAAACGGCGTAAACGTGGGTGTCATAAAAAAATGCATAATAATAGCGAAGCGGCGATTGGAATTTGCCGCTATGATCTTCGGAGGCTCACGAATAAAACGTTTTTCTCTTTTGTTTATTTTTTCATGGAACCAAACAAGCACAAATAGTCTAAACGATTCTTCTGTTTTTTTTTTTTTTTTTACTTTCAAACGATCGTTGGACAAAAGAACACTCAGTCATATTGATTTTCTCTCGAATGTTTTGGGCAGCTAAAGAAACGAAATCACTATTTTCATTCGAGTCCTATCGAACTGCATTTAGCGCGATGTTTTCTCAAATTTTCTTCGAAAAACTTTATAAAATCCCGAAATCGAGGAACCGAGCAATTTTCGTCTATTTAAACTTTGCCTTTTTCCTCTTTTCTTTTATTTTGGCTCTTTTGTCATTCGTCGGAAAGATATGTTGGGAAACGAGATAGTTCGTTGATGCGACAGGGATTTTCGTCATTTTATATTTGAAACGTAAACTTGGAACTATCATTTGCGTGCTGGTGTTACTTTTTTCAATTATTA
The DNA here is from genome assembly GCA_963921915.1 of Hyposoter dolosus. NCBI lineage: Eukaryota > Metazoa > Arthropoda > Insecta > Hymenoptera > Ichneumonidae > Hyposoter > Hyposoter dolosus. The sequence goes on from OY998133.1 coordinate 3,596,131, forward strand.
TTACGATTATTATTATTATTAATCATCGTTATTATTATTCGTCATTTTATCAATGTCCTGTGGGTTTCACTAAACGCCATTTGTAATATCTCGATAACAGCGCGGTATTTTCAACATCGATGATTTTTGTTGTTAATAAATACAAGTTCGTGTTTCGGCGATTCTTTTTTTCTCCCTCTCTCTCTCTCTCTTTTTTCTTATATTCTGGTTTGCAAACTTAAGTCCTTGGATGGTACTACAAGCCTCTGACGCGGCTTACACAGCACTTACGTGTACACTTGTAGATATACATATATATATCTATCTATATATAATATGTCGATATATATATATCAATATATATATATGTTATGTATATATATGTATTTTTTTTTTTTGTTTCTCTTCACTCAATAACACACTTGACACCTCACAGTTGGAGAAACTCGCGATCGCGATTATTGTCGAAAACGCGTTTCTTTTTGATGCTTTTCTACTTTTTAAATTGCAATTGTTCCCTTTTTACGAAAATAAAGGACGCGATTGTGAAACTGCGATAAAGATTCAATCACGATTATTTCACGGAGACGCGGACGCCGCGGTTTCCGCACGACCCATTGAAAACGAGAGATCACACTGCTGCGATATTCTTTTTTTATTTGGATATTTCTTTTTTGTACTAATTTGTCTTGATGCTCCTTCGGAATGTCAGAACGCCGAACGATTATGAAATTTGGTTACGAAAATCGTAAGTTTTGTTTTTTTTTCGTGAAAATATGGATAATCGCGTGCGCTAATACGATTACGAATGTCTCACTCTCAACACGCTCCCCCGAGATTCTCGCCGACCATGACTAAAGTTTTACAGTTCTTTGCCGTCTTTTCCTCCTTTTTTCTCTCGCTGTACGATCTAACCGGAAGCTTACACTCTACGAACTACGAACGTATACGCTTTCTGCAGTCTGCTCTGCTATATCCACCTAAACACCATGTCGCGACGATACCGAACCAGACGGATTCTCAGCGAATCTTTTGACGAGTCAGAATCGTCGCAGAGAAAACCCAATCATGTCGTCTAGGGAATTTTTTATTTTGTCAAACATTATCTCGAATTCTATTCATAAAAGTCTCATATTTGCAGATTTTCTCGGAGGCAAAGTAGTTTTCCAGCTCTCCGATTTGTACATCAGTTAATATTGACGACAATAAAACGTTTTTTATCGAGAGGATTCCCGAGTTTCACGCGGGAAATTCAAAAAACAAAAAGTGTCCTTCAGCGACCAACCGCACTTTTATTCGAAAAATACCGCGTTACGAAAATACAAAAGGCTCGTCGTGACTGATCCTGGTCATGAAGAGTATAGGCACATATTTTCAACATGGCAAATCGCCTTCATGGTGAAAAAGCCCGGACAAGTACACTTGTTGATCGTACTTCTGCATTGTTTTCTAACTCCGTTCAAGAGAACTCCCAAAAACACTTTTCGTCGACTCGGTACAGTAGAAAGCTTGTGTACCGAGCGAGTCTCTAGATAATTCTATATGCGAAGTAGCCTTTACAAAGTGTAGCCAATAGATTCGGAACTAGGATGAAAAATCTCTAGAAAATGACGCCATCTTTTGCAGAAGTGTCGACCATCTTGATGCTGCTCGTATCTCACTCGAATATAAATTTTTTTTTCATAGGTTGTTGACACGGGCGGCAGCTCCCCAGCCGGTTCGCGGAGAGAGGTCTGCGTGTGTACGTTTTTTTTAACTCCATGGGGAAAAAGCCATAAAACGGCTGTACATTTAGGATAATAATTTGTATGAAAAAAAAAGGAAAGATTAAAGGGAAGGGTGGTGAAAGATTGTTGTGTGATGCAAAGGTGAGATGTCAAGGATCGAAAAGAGTAAAAAGAAAAGTAGAGAGCTTTGGTGATAACTCGTGATAAACGGCGAAAACAAGCGTCTGTCACGAGAGCGAGAAAGAGAGAGAGGCCGCTTTTCTTCATCTCACTCTTTCTTCACCCCCCTTCGTTGCGCCCCCTCTCTCCTCGTGCCCCTCTCGCCCGGCCAAACTTGACAGCCCGCTAAATTGTACTCGCGAGTTTCACCTGCGACGATCTCTCGTGCACACCTTATTTCCGTGGGGGCTCCAAACGTAATAGAAAAAAAATAACCGCGAAAACGTAAAAATCGTGTCTCCGCTAAATACGAATTTTTGTTCAGTGATTTCCGAATAACGCAAAACTGCTCAATTGTACGACGACTTTTTTTTTTTCTATTACACGGTGAAATGGTTCCCTGCACATGGTGACATCTTTCGCGCGGTAAGTACATTTTATATGTTGCATTTTCTATCAATCTAAAATCGTTTTCGACTCCATTTTGCCCGTCAATTCTTCGTGCACGAAATTTCAAAACTTTTGCTTATTCCTTTTTATTTCGCGATCTTTCGGGTACGGATTATCGAATGGGGGTTACGACGCCGCACTGTGCATTGTCGATATCGTCTCTCGACGACACAAAATTCCTCTTATACCTTTCATCTACACCAACTCTCGGCTTTTTCCCTCCCCTTCAGCCTCCTCATCCCTTTTTTTCCTTCTTTTTCATACAGACCGATTTGGCTGTCGTTTTTCTTTTAAATCACGTTTCTCGCGACCTTGAATTCAACGGTCAGCGGCCCCTAATATGGCGATTGAAGTACAATTTACGCTTAATCGCTCGTATTCTATGTCTTTTTGTTCGTGTGTCGAGTTGCCTGTGTGCTGCGCTATTTGGAAAATCGTCGATCTCGCTCGTACGACTAAAGCCTTTGCAAATCGTTACTGGCCGGGGTGTTGTTCCTTCGGCCACTGTCACGCCGGAACTCCGACATCAATTTATTTTCTTTATCGTTGTTACATACGTGACTAATGATGATTTTTTAAATTACTCATTCCGAACCGACTCAACTGCTCCGAAACAAATGCAAACTTTTCGATCGTTTTAATGATTTCATTCTCCAAGTTGTCTTGATTTCTTTTTCTCCAAATAATGCAAATTGTGTCGGACCGAAAATATTTCGTTCAAAAACAATTTCAAAAAAACGCAATTTCTCAATTATTACCTGTTCCTTTATTTTCAAACTCTTTTGTTTGTTTTGGAATCGAAATCTTCGATCTCTCAATTGATTTCTCACGAATTTACTCAGCCATGCAGTATTTTTTTTACAATTTTCAACGGAGAGCTCGAATAATGAGGAAAAATAAATAAAGAGATTGAAATGAAGTGGGAAATTTCCTAAAACTACGTAATCCTCGCGTCTGTCAATATTGCCTCGATTTCTTTTTATTTCCGAAACCAAAATATCAATAATTTCCATTAGTCGCGCGCTATTAAATTCCGTAACTTTTGGCACGCGTGAATAAAAGTGAATTTTCGTCAAATCTCAAAAAAATTCGTCGTCGATTCTCAGAGTATGTTTTTTTTTTTATTAAAATTAACAATGCAATGAGCTCGCGAGTGTGTCATTCGCGTTCGGCTATCGAGAGTACCAGATCGACGATTCGATAATCTTCCAAAATCCGTAATTAATTGCGTACAAATTAATTTAATTAGTAACTCAAAAAAAAAATATTTCTTGGCACTGTAAAAAATTAATCAAATCTTTTAAAAAATCGATAAAAATCATTCACACGAATTTCTAAACAATCCTAGCTCGCTGTGAATATTTTGTTGGCTCCTTGATCGATGATTCGACACGATTGAGAGCTGCGCATGAGAAAGCATGACTTTGATTTCTCCCAAAAAAACATCGATATTTTTCTGCATTTCCGTTCTTTCGCTCATCGTAATTTTCAGCATAAGAACGTCCAACACATTAACAATTTTTTGCAACAAATAATTGATTCCACTTAAAAAATAAAAAAAATTCAAAAATATTAATAAAATTTAAAAAATTAAAAATTTCAATTTTACTGAAAACTTTACGGTTTCGATATTCGTGAAAGAAATAAAAAAAAAGAGAGAAATAATGAAATGCAATTTATTGCATAAAGGGTGACTAAGTTTGGATCGTATTTTACGGAATCGATAATTGCGAGCATTATTGATACCGTAACTGGATAAACGGGCTACCGAGTCTTTTTCCGTGATACGTATTCACGTTTATTTTGAGAAAAAATCATTTTTTTACGAATCATCAATATATAAATATATTTATATGTGTCTGGACCCAATTTCACCTGCTCGGCAAGGTTGGCTTTCGCGGATTAGGTTAGTTTTCTTGTCGCACACGTACAGACATATCTCATACGTGCGAATTGAACGTTTGAGTGTTGAAAAAAAAAGGAAGGGGTTTTCTACTGATAAGGAATAAAGTCTCCGATAAAAGGTGAACACGCGTTCCTCGTTCTGCATGTGTACAAGCGCTTTGAGACATAAAACGACGTGATTTTGCATACAGGTTCGCTGTTCTATCGTTTTGTTCATTTGCAACGTTGTAGTTTCGACGTTTCTTTGCGTTTTAATATCCCACGACGTTTATGGATAAAAATAAAAAATGAAAAATAAAAAAAAAAGGACATTAGCGAAAAATTAAAAATTCATAAACCCAAAAATTCCTAATTTAGCGAAAAAACTTTTTATTATTACGATCGAAGAATTAGGGGGCAGGAAAATTTGGCGTCAGTTACTGTCACTTATATGATAAATTTTCGTTTTGCTTCCTCATAGAGGAAGCTATGTGACGATGAAATTTTTTTTTTCCAGTTTCCATTGTCAATGCGCTTAAAATTTTCCAAAACATCGAAAAATCATGTCTAGAAAAAATTTCCGGATGTTTGTGTGTGTGTGTGTACGTTCTGACACTGTAAAATTCAAGCGTTTATAACTCGAGAACGGTTTGAGCTACAGGGCTCCCGTTTTTCGCAGATGTTAATCTATACAAACTCTTAATTCTCTGAAGAATTTTGTTGGAATTGCTAGAAAAATACGAATTCTACGGCATTTTGAAATTTTCAAAAAAATGGTGTCGACGTTCTAACTTTCGCAAATTTCAAGATTTATTACTAATTATTTTTTTTACACATAGAGTATCATAATAGGAAGGTTGGTATTGAATTTGGGAAAAATCGGTTGAACGGTTTAAATTTGATGATTTTTCGAATTTTACGAAAATCTGAATTTTTTGAAAAAATCGTCTAACCGTTCTAATTTCTGCAAATTTTGTAAAATATTCTGTAAAAGTCCGTACTTCCTCTTTACTTTCTAGAAAAATTGTCGAAATTATATAATTTAAATGGAAATACAAAAAACGCTGCAAATTGAAATTTGAAAATAGCTTCCTCAAAATGCTCAAGATGCACGATGCTCAAAGCTTCCTCTGTGAGGAAGCCAAAATGAAAAATAAAGTTGAGGAAGCAATTTTTAAATTTCAATTTGTTTTTTAATATATTAAGACCCGTAGACGTTTTTGTTTGTTATTCGAAGTATTTCCCTTGACCATCGCGAAGTGGTCGGTGAATCGTATTTTTTATTGGACAGTCCAAAAGATCGGAAATACGACGAAGAATGTAGTTCAAGTGCATTGACATGCCAATGGCGTACAGACTCGCCATATATACCTTAATATATATGTGCGTTTGTGAAGCCTTGAGTCTGTTGTGTTGGTGTGTGTACGAAAGCAGCGTGAGACAATTTCCTAGCGAGATGCATAGTTTAATCGTTAGTACACCATGCACTCAAGACCACGGAGCAAAAAGACAGTAAAAGAAAATGAGCGAAAAATTCCCTTCAGAAAAGAATTGTTAAGTTTTTTTTTTTTTTTTTTTAATTTTCTTGTCGTCCACGTTCATTTCACGATCTCGTAAATCCTGAGTTTCCACGTTATGAGAACAAGAAGAAAAAAATAAGGACGTTATTAGAATTTTGTTTCCGTTGCATTCGTAGAAAACAAAAAAAAAAAAAAAGAGATAAGCCAAGAGATAAGGGTGTCGCGTGTCTCCCACAGTCGACGTACTCCTTCCTCGTTCTTTTTCCTTCTTTATTTTTCCCAATGACTAGAAAAAAACTTTTCTGCCGCGTATACGTCAGTTTTACGGCCTCAAGGAACTCGTCTTATTTTTTTTTTATTGTCCGATGACTCGTTATCCACGTTTGCTCTTTGCCAACTTTTTCCCGCGATCGATATAAAGATACAAAAAGTCGCGAAAAAAATTTTAAATGTAATTTTTTTTCACGAATTTACCGGATTTTTGCGTTTCCCAAAGAGAAATTTTTCATTTTTTAACAAACATTTTCTTTGCATTTTTCGATAAATTCCTTTTTTTTTACTTTGTTTCGAATTATTTTTTTCAATCACTCTGTTTTTTTTTTTTTTTTATTTGAACAAAATCTTGAGACACACCGCATGTGTGTACGTTTCCAAATACTCCAACGTGAGTACGTATAAATGACACGTGTCCATGTGCACACACGATGTAAATTGCTGCACGCAATCGTTTCCTTGTCTCATCTCAAACACGCCTCAAGTTCATGCCGCAGCTCATAGACACACACAGAACAGGATTCAAGTATTGATTGCAGAAGAGAAAAGCATAGTGTGCTTGGTTATATATATATATATATATATATATGTATAGGCTGTTGCCAGTGGCGAGAGAGAAAAGCAAGCGGAGGGTGAAGCCCAGACAAGACCCACCTTCACGTGGAGGACTCCCTGTTACTCTGCCACCAATACTATGTTCCAACCACTATTATTCCCCTTCCGCGTATGTACGAGGAGCAAAAATTCACTGGCCAAAAAAAATTTGGTTGGCAAAACATTTTTTTTAATGGCAAAACCATAAAAATGACCATAAAAAAACCATGAATGGTGATATGGGAACGTTACTTCCCATAAACTGACAAGGTCAGAATATTGGGCTCGAATGCAACGTAATTAATGAATCTGAAGTTTGCAACGTTGAGATTCAACGAAATATATTTTTTCTGTTAATTGTTTATTGCATTTTGAAAATCGTGGCAATTTTTCGTGTCGATTGAGTTTTTGGGTCGCAAAAGAAAATCGTTTTATTGTTCGGACCAAATATTAAATAATAATAATGAGCTCTGCTGAAGAAAAAAACATAATTTCGTTGCATTCCAACGATGCAAACTTCAACGTCATCGTCATTATTATTTTTTTTTTTTTTTATTCAGAAGAATCCTCAATTTTAATTCAGTTTCTGGTTAATTTCGAAGTAGGAAATGATGATCCTGAAGTTTGCAACGGAAAATATTTGTTCTGTCAATTATTTATTGAATTCTGAAAATTATAAAAATTTTTTTGTGTCGATTGAGTTTTTTAAATATTGAATAATAATTATGAGCTCTGCTGAAGAGAAAACAGAATTTCGTTGCATTCCAACGATGCAAATTACAATATTGTAGAAAATGAATTTTTTTGCGAATTCTGCACTTTGGAGCAGTCTTAATATTTATTTAATAAATAACAAAATATTTGTGCTCAGGGAGAAGGACGTTTTTTTTCTCTCTTTCATTATTGTGCAATGTTCTTAATTTTTTTCCACCCTTCTGTTGTTTAACACATGGAAACTTGGGTTTATGTGCATCATGGGGTATTTGTCAGTAGCTTTAATAATAGACCATCGACGTCGATCAATAATTAAAGGAAAAAAACATAATAGAACAGAGGCAGGACTTATTACGTTCATCGATTAAATGACACACCCACCCACGATATACAATTACTCCGCAATTATGCAGACTTTCGATTAACTGTGTATTTACATCGTCGATAACTCGTGATGATTGAAGTGTCAAAACGTCACATAATTCTTGTGGCAAGTTCATGAACGTTTACCAAACGAAATATCGTTTTTCGTATTTTTAAGGATGTTGAGTCCCAAATGGCAATTGATAAGAAAATTTTGAAAATTTGGTATTTTCTTGCACGAAGTATTTAAGAGATCGTGTCGAAATTTCACGACGACTAAGAAGCTCGTTATCGAACAATCAACGTTAATAAATTAAACGAAGTCAAACGTAGGCAATAAGTTTTTTTTTTGACCTCTCAATTTTTCAATATCTACAATATACTGAAAGCAACAAAAACAAAACGAAGTTTATTGATAAATATTTTTTGTATTTGTGTAAAAAATTGTTCTTAACAAAATGTTAATTTTTTAATAACGAACTTCCCAGTCGTCGTGAAATTTTTACATACTGAATTTTCAGAATTTTTTTTTTTTATTTCAACCCTTGAGGTGGCGAAAGTAATGATTATAGAATTTTTTTAATTTGGTATGTTTTTACACGAAGGATTCTGGAGGTCGTGTAAAAATTGCACAACGGTTAAGAAGCTATTTATTGAACAATTAACATATTAACAAATTTCATAGGTACTCAACATCCTTAATCGTTTCATAACTGCAACCCAATTTGTTATTTTTATTTTTTCAATATATTAAATGTTTAAATTTGTGTGACGGACTTTCAGATTCACGAAAAGTTGCTCAACACCGTGGCCACACCGATGACAATGGGCTGAAGTGCAACAGTCAGCTACAAGGCTCTTGGGAATCAAGTTCGTCGAGTCCTAGTGTGGTTTTCCTCATACGGTGAGTTCATTGTTAGGTTTTTTAATTAATCACCATGTTCACTATAGCAGTAAATTGAAAAAGTGATCCACGTGGATCGAACCTCGTTCGTAACGTGTAATCGCCTTGAAAATTTGTATCCACGGTTTTTCAGGCTTCGCGATTACGAATACGGACTCGAAATTGTAAATTCAAAATTCTCACTAAATTTGAATATTCTCGAAATCAATTTTACCAAATAAATTCGTTCGAAATCGAAGAGCTAAACTTTGATGCCCAAAAAATGCAGTATTGTCCTGCTACGTGAAAATTTCGAAAGCAAATAATAGAAATTCAAAATTAATTGATTCTCTATTTTTTACACCGAAAACGACTTCATGAAACTTTTTGAAAAAAATGCTGTGAAGTTTTTTAAAGTTTTATTGAGTTGGTCGAAAAATCGGCACTTGGATTTTTCCAATCGTATTTATTTATACGTGATATTTGTATTCAGTTTTCCTTTTTTTATTTTTGAAAATTTCGGAGACCCTGAAAAATGAGAAAAACCGAAAATTAGTGTTTTGACAATTAATCGAATTACGTTATTGACAAATTATCGCATATAATTACAAAGTGTAGATTAACAATTCGCAGATTTCGATTAACATGTAATTCAATGAATCAATTTACTTAGTAAATTGAGAAATTAAAATTTGAACTCAATTAGCCTCCCGGATTAAATATAATTAGCATCAATGAGCGAATGCTAATGAATCATTAATGCCGGTAAATGGATTTTAGTCTTTGGGAATACTGTAGTACAAATCTTTGCAACTGTTTGCTTTCTCCCTCGTTTTTTCTTTTCTTTTTTTTTGTTTCTTTCCGAGGCACTCCAATTAATGCAAAAATTTATATTTTTAATAAATTGCTTCGCTCTATCGCTTCGCCACCTGTACTCCGGAATTTCTCGAACGCAATTATTTTATCTTGTATCTTTCGATAATCTTGAATTCATTAAGGAAGCTTTCCCGTAACTGGCTTTGGAAATTGTCTCGTAACGAAATATCGAACGATCTCGATTCCAGGCGTTATTTCCTGTTCTCGAGCTTTCCACTTTTTCATTAATTTTTTTTTTCTGTTTTTAATAAGCCGCAGGCGCAAATCGTTTTCCTCGTTTCTTCCTGTCTTCTCAAAGTTCTTTGAATCAGGACATTTTCTTTTTTTACTCTTCCTTCCGTCCAAGTGTCATGATTTTTCCAATGTCTAGACTTCGCGCCCCTAAAAAAAAAAAACGAATTTCTTGTTTCAGTTCTTTTTCTTGCGTTTTTGGGCTGTGAATCTCCCTCGAGGCTCGTCTCCATTCACCAGTATTATTTGCTGCACGAAAAATATTCTAAAAATTGCAACGTCGAGAAAATTCATTCAAAAAATCAAAATTTGGATTTTTTGTTATTTTTTACAAAAGAAAAAAGTGTGTCAGTGCTTGTTACTAATAACTCGTTGAATTTTTTTTAGATAAACCGATATTGGATCGAGAATGGCGACGATAGAAGAGAAAAAACGAGTTGCCGGTTCGAAGGTCTCGCAAATCGCGAACATATTTCAATCAAAGCCACAACTCGAGAATCTCGGTCATCGTCCAACCATTATAAACGATGGCTTCAAAGAGCCACCAGCTCCGCTCAAGGAATCACCTACTCAAGTTACCGTTGTTAGAACCGAAAGTCACGTGGCTAGATTCAACAATGCCCGAGCTCTCTTCGAGAAACTTGGCGAGGAGAACAAGCCCATACGACCGTAAGTCAAGATTTTCTATCGACTGCACTCGACAGCCAATTCGATCTGCCTACGGCCCCTTTGACCCGTAAATTTCGTCAATGGATTTTCTTTCGTCCTAAAAAAAGATGGCCGCGAACATCAAGGTCGTTTCTTTAAATAATAACACCTCAAAACCTCAGGGTCAATTATACCCGAAGCGAATAATTTCAACATTTTATTCGATAAATATTTTCTACGAATTCAATTTTCTTACCTCTCCAATTTCGTGGACGGTGGAATAATCGTTTTTGCGACTTAAGGAAGTACTGACGGTTTCAGAATTACATTTTAGAATTTAATAGAATTTTTTACATCAGTAGATTATGATTTGGAAAAGATCCAGTCAAAATTTCAAGAGGCTACAGAAAACCAGAAAAAAAATATTCGCATTGGTAGTTTCATACATTTAACATTGAGTTTTATGACAAATCTCAGTTTTCATTGTATTTGCCAATGAATTATTATCAATTCTTAAGACAAATCACAGTTTTCATTATAAAATACAATGAAATGTATGAAATCGATGTTAACCCTAGGACCCTACTCAGGGATTCCCCAAACCCCCACCAAATAGTGAAAAATTCGAAGCTTATGTTTTTAATTTTTTTTTAATTGCATTTTTCACCGTGAAAAATGAATATTACACTTTTTTTCAATGTTTCTTTTTATTTTTCAGAATTCGAACGATCAATTTGAAAAAAAAAAAAAAACAAAGTTCTCTACGACAAATAGCGAGTCAACTGCATCGATTCAAAGTGCTGGGGTCCCCGTAACCCCAGTGTACGGGATTTCTTTTAAAACACATAGTGTAGGGTCCTAGGGTTAAATCCATGAAATTAACAATGCGAATATCTTTTTCCTGGTTCTCTGCTGTAGCCTCTTGAAAATTTGACTGGATCTTTTTCTCATCATAATCTGCTACTGTACCAAATTTCATTAAATTCTGAACGGTAATTCTAAAACCGACAGTACTACCTTAATCATAAAAATTGGAACAGTCTGGTTTCGAGGAACTCGACACAATTGTCTTTTTCAAAATATCGCCTGGATTCTTTTCTCCTGGCAATAATTTACATTGTCAAGCTCGTTGAAACGGTTTTTCGAGTTTTACTCCACGTTTGGATCAATTTTAAGAAATTCCTGTCGAATTTTTCAATTAGAACAAATACCTGGACGAATATAAAAAAATTTCACGAAATCTTGAACGATCAGAATTTTTCTAGGTCTGCGAAAACGGGAATCTACGAAATATTTTCAAAATTCTCGATAATTTTCCAGACTCGAGTCAAAATCTGGAAAGATTTTGACTCGATCGTGAAACGAAGTACCTTAAGAAAGATCGTAAAAAAGTGTGTAATTTTTTCAGATTGGATCGAATAGCAAAGCCGACGAATCTGCATGGTTTGCGTTCGCGTTCGAGTTCAGCAAATTCGGGTTCGGGGTGTACGTCACCGGCGCGTTCGCCACGTCCACGTTCGCCATCTCCGCCGGGTGGTTGTCGCGACCATCTGAGTAATTGGAGCGCGAGTGTTCCGACGTTGAACGCGGAGCGACATTTCGAGAACGGTCATTTGCACGGTCAAGATAACGTTGCGGAGAGATTGAAGCCGCGAGTTGGTTTTTCAAAATTCGATAAGAATTACGGGAAAGAAAATCGTTTGGACGAGCGTCCAGAAAGGCCAGATAAGCCTGAGCGACGTTTGAACTCGAAGGAGTTAATAGAGAAGCAAAAGAATTGGACGAGCCATTTTTCAAAGACGCGACCGTCGCGTTACAACTCCGACCCGAATCGTACGATCGTGCAAACCTCTTTGAATCAAAATTCCAAAAAGTATTCGCAAGACTCAACCTCGCCCGTTGATTATTCGCCGGATTCGGATTACCAAGAGATAGAATTTGTAAAACCAGGCGAAATATCATGTCCGGCGACACGATCAGCGAGTTTCTGTTCGACGAGGCCACCGCCGACGATTTCGCCACCGCCGCCGCTGCCACCGACTCGAAACTCCTCGGCAGTTGCAGCGAAACGAGAAAGACCAGCTTCGATTTGCACTTCCACGAGCCCGACCTCCATGGATTCGCCGTTGAGTCCAGAATACGCGACAATCAATAAATTCTTCGATTCTCCAACTTCGATGCCGGAGTACGCGGTCGTCCAGAAAGGAAACAACGCCAATAAACAGCCGCCAGGAGCACAAGCCAGAAATTTATTCGCTACTCCAACACAAGAGACGAAAGTAAACGAGGATATCGTTTCACCGACGATACCCGAGTATGCCATTGTACAGAAAAATACTTGTTCCAAGACAGTGCCAAAATCGAGCTCGGATCCGCCCAAGATCCCGAGTCAACAAAACTCGAACAATTCTTCGTGCAAAACCAACGACAACGATCACGAAACGTTGGCGATTGAAATAATAAGAAATTCTCCTAGTCCGAATCCTTCGATCAATCAACACTATTCATCCGCGAGAGACGAATCTTTAGAGTCAACGAGTCCCGAGTGCAGCAACGAACCGGAAGAATGTCAAAAAGATCTCGACAACGATCATCTCGAAGCTCCTGACTTTGCCAATTATCCGACGAGCCCTGTTCGTTCGCCGCCGAAAACTTCCGAATGGCGGAACGTCTGGCTCGCCAAAAACGAGGAACTTCTCAAAAGCGTTTCCGAAAGCAAACCACAAAGAGTCGCGAACGATGAAACTACGAGAAACGACATCGAACGTACGTGCTCGAGACCCGATTGGGCCAAACCCTCCGTCGACATTGAAATGCTCAAAAGAGAAATTATTCCGAACGATGAGAAAAAAAACGAGAGACCGAGGACACCGGAAACTGAACTTAGACCACCTTCCGCTGGGACAGACAGCGCTTCCTCGAGCATGAGCTCACCAAGCTCCCCGTCCAAGGACAGCAAAGAAGAAAAAGCCGATAAAGAAATTCCCGAAAAATATCAAACTGGTAAGCTTTACAAAAAATTGGACAATTTTTTGATTTACATTTTTTTAATCGACATTTCCGGTTCCGGAAATATTTGCGTAAAGTTACAAAATTTTTGAAAACTCGTTTCCATGTTTTTTTTTAGAATAGCACTCATAAAATGTGCGAACAAAACGATTTGCATTGCCATACAAAAGTTTCCGATGGATTTGGTTTTTTCCTTTTCGTTTTTGCAGAAAATCGATTTTTTCAAATTTTTGACTTTTGTAATCCGGGAAGTAACCGGAAGGCCACGAGAGTCTCGCGACGTCTGTCTCGCGGTACCATGAATGACGCCCACCACGAGGGTTCAATGGTTACACCGGTTTCTAAAAATAGCCACGACCGAGAACGAACTTTCTCTCTCATGCTCACTCATCCTGTCATTTCCGTCCTTGTTTTCGCTCGGACTGGTGAAGCAAAGCGCACTCTTCGTTTACACGAGCTCGAAAGACGAAATCTCAGCCGGCAAAGCTCTAAATTTGGCGACTCGCCAAAAATCACGAAGAGTAAAAGTAAAAGGGCGCTGTGCATGAGTGAGAGGGAGATGGAAAATGAACGAGTATTACGAGGAGAGGAGAGTGAGTGGAGAAGCAGAATTCTCTTCTCCCTCGCGCTCTTCTCGATCTTCTACCCACTTTCCCCTTCCATATGGTGCAATTTCTCACACCCGTCGACCCTTCCACTGCGCTCTTAACGCTTGACAAAAAAATCCTCGGGTAACGATAGTCAGCAAGCAAAAAAAAAAACTCGTCAATCCCACCAATCTTTTTGACCCCATTTTTTAAATGCTCGTGTTTGTCACCGAATTCCATGCGATTTTTCATTGATGTGCGATTTCAATTATTTGTACATTTGCACGATTAAAGTTTACGGTCAAAATTTATAGAAACGTTTCTTTAAATCGATTGCAAATAATTTAAAGAAAATTTTCTGTTTCTTCGACTTTGGTATCGAGACTCTCTTTACCTTTTGACCTTCATTTTTCCAAGTCTGCTGCGCACGTTTTCGATTCTTCCGACTCAATCATCGTTTTTTCTCTCTTTTTCTCTGCGAGTCTTGGTGCTTCTTCTTCCACCCACTTCGTCCTCTTATGCTTATTCCTCTTGTTTCTCATATTCTGCCTCCTTATTCGCTGTCTTCGCTCCTACTGGTCTGCGACGTTTGGATTATTAATAGAAATCAGTATGAGCGCTGCTTCGCATCAGTCTACACGTTTATTCTTCTCTCTCTCTCTCTCTCTCTCTCTCTCTCTCTCTCTCCTTCTCCCTCTCTCTCTCTCTCTAGTAATTTCTTTCCCAACTGTTCATCTACGTAGCTAAAGTTGTTTTGCCTCCAATCTTGGTCAACAACAGATTATTCGTGGATTATTAAAAGAAAAAGAAAATTCAACCTCAAGTTTGACACAGAAATGTAAAGTTTGAAAAATTTCAATCTCTTTTTTTTAAACAATCAAAATTGCTCGCAGAATTAAATTCAAAAGATTCCTCCCTCGTTACTCAGCAACAAAAACTCTTGTGTGTGTGTGTTTTTGTTTTTTCAGAAATTATTTGAAAATCTATAAAAAGGAGACCTTGGCTCGAAATGAAAAGCTACACAATTTTTCCAAACTCTTCGTCGCTAGAATTAACGTTTTCCTCATTTTTTTTCTTCATGAGAAATCTCTGTGGTCTATGATGATCAATCCTTCTCTGCCATCTGTGTCTGGCGCTCTCGCACACACTCTCGATCCTTCGCTCTCTCTCGCTCTCTCTCTCTCTCGGTTCATCGTGACTTATCTTTCTCTTGCACGTTTCTCTTTCTTGCTCTGTCACGTTCGCGTGTGGTAAAGACATCCAAAAATAAGTTTTCGTCGAGAAGTTGGGCGACGAAGCCGACGACGACGACGACGACGACGGCGACGAGGTCGACGCAGAAGAAGAAGAAGAAGAAGAAGAAGAAGAAGAAGAAGAAGAAGAAGAAGAAGAAGAAGAAGAAGAAGAAGAAGAAAACGATATAGAAAACTGAGAGAGCAAAGGGAAGAGACGTGGAGATATCTGTATGCTCTCTGTGTATTGCATTCGAATGGCGTCTCTTCTACACCGTCGACACTTTCGTCCTAGACAAGTATTTTCATCGAGAATGATAATCCGTGACACAAAAAGAAAAAAAATGAAAATCACTGTGTCTGCAGCACTCTCGTGATAATATTTGTGGCGTCGAAACGGATACAGTTTTTTTCTTTATTTTATTTTTTCTTCGGACATAATCTCCCACGCATAAGTGTCTTCGAGCGAGAGAGAAAAAGTGGAGGAACTCTCGTGTGTATCGGTGCGCCAAAAACGCGAATCCTTCGAGAGAAACTCGTTCCTCGATTGCGAACGCGAGACTGCAACACTTTGAACCAACTGCAAAGAGAGCAACAGAGAGAAACGAGTACAACAAAAAAAAAAAAAAACAAATTTGTCGCGAGCGTGTGTTCTCCTCAAGTGCATCCTGTTCTCTTTTATATTTTTAATTACGCTTGCAAAACGTCCGTACCGGCCGAGGAATTACCCGGTTCCTCACTCCGTACTTTTCTGTCTCCAGCACCCCCTCCTTTTTTTCAATTTTTTCTCCTTTTACTTTTCTCCGTTACGACACCGTAATCCTGAGATTCGGAGTAACGGACAACAAGTACACGGGTACTATGTGCCTTCGTCTCTTTTGCATCGATTGTCGAGGTATTCTTTCTAATCGATCAATTCCTCCATTTTTCCTTAACTCACGACCGCAAAAATCGGCGGAATATTTTTTTTTTCAAGTTCTCAGAGTTCAGTGAATTTTATCAGATTCCATTTCTGCAGGCGATGATTCCCAAATTTTTTTTTTATTGTAAAGAAAAATTAAAAAATCGTCGAAAAAGTCGATAAATTTTTTTTTTCATTTCGTTGAATATTCAGCATAATTTTACAAGTGTTCGAGTCGAGGTTCGCGATAATTTTATTTGTTTGGTCCAATGAAGCGAGTGGTGAAACAGAGAAAATTGTTTTGACATGTTAAGAAAACTAAAGTGACGTTAATAGCAACGAATCTGAGCTCGATTTTCGAAAATTTCTCGCGAGCATGGATTTTGTACCTGGAAGAATAATTTTTCCCATTCGTACGTGTGGCAGGCCCTGGGTTATTGTTATTTCGGGAAATTTTCTATTACGTTCGATGAGCGAGAGTTGATTTAACAAATTTTCAGAAAAAATTAAAACTTCATTATAAAAAGAAGAGAAAAAAAAATGTAGAAATTGTGTCATTCAATGGGAAATTTTTCTTGCCGATTTTACGAGGAAAGAAATAATTTGTAAAATCGTTGTAAAAAAAAAAAAAATGGATTTTTTATTAATAATTTTTATTTCTATCAGCAAGAAATATTTTTTGTTCAGTGCAAAATATGGAGAAAATGGAAAATTTACGAATCGCTGTACATTGAAAAAATTGAAAAAACTTGAAAAACGCGCCTGATGATTTATCGATGAATTTTTTGTGATTCAAGGCCGCAACAGCTATGACCTTGAGGTGGAAGGAAACGAGAAGCCGCCGACGAGTTACACGGAGATGGTGTCGTGCGAAGAGGGTGGCAGTGAGAAATTTGTCGAGACCGATGCGGCGACGGTGGTTAGACGTTCGCACGTACGAATGGAAATGCCAGCGGCTGGACTCGGTCACCGTCCACCCTCGGTGGTTAGTTCGGATCAGGAATATCCACCGCTGGAGCACAAAGAAATACCTATACCCTCGCCATACGCAAGGCGAATGAATCAGAATCCAGAGGCCCAGGTTGTCCAGCCAAAGCCAAAAACAGCGCCAAAAGTTGCGATTATCGAAGCGGGAAAAATGCCAACTCGACTGAACAGCGAACAGAAAAATGAGGTCAATTCGCGTTGCTCGGAATCTGGGAGCAAGAGCAACGATGGCAGTTACAAATTTCAAGAAACATCCGTTACGAACGAGCGTACCAGCGTCGAAACGACAATGCGTAACGAGACGACAGTGATCAGTGAAAAATTCGTCTCGGAAAACAGCAAAGAGAGACAAACCGTGACGGAAATTCAATGCCAAAAAACGGTATCGAACGCTAAGAACGATCAGATAAGAGTTTCAATGAGAGAAAAGTTGGCGAAAAATAAAGAGGAAGTCAGTGAGAAACGTTCGAGTTTTTGTGAATTGGAGAAAAATAATCATGTGGATAAAAGTTCAGGAGCTCACAACGTTAACCAATCGAATAGTGTGTCGAACGATCGTTTGGAAAACAGTAAAGAGAACGAGTCCAACATTTCTGCCGTTAATTTCATCTCGAGAAACCATGAGATTGGCAAAATTTCTATCGACATGCCGGACAAAGCTGCTATGGATCGTGAAAACGACGATTTTGAAGAGCAGGTCCAAACGACTTGGGAGCTCGAGAAACAAAAAGCTGATCAACTCGCCATGAGATTGGCCGAAAATAGCGTCGCCGATTTGACGAGACATTTCACAAAATCGTCCACGCCTCCAATTTCCGCATCGCCCATCCAACGCAACGATCCTAATAATCTTCAGGACGATCACAGAGAATCGGAAAATAGTTTGATCGACGACGACGACTCTAGTGACGCAAAGACAGTCACCAATGCAGAAGAACCCAAAATTTTTGATTACAATGATTCCAACAAACTTTACGACACGCCCAACAAACCAATCGTCAATCAAAACACCAACACCGTTACCCCCGACACCATGACACCCGATGAGGCTGAAAATCTTTTGAGTTCCCGGTGAGTTTCCGTTTCAATTATTATTTTCTCTCATTTAACCCTTAATAGTCACACGTCCACATTGTGACGTAATTGTCATTGGGGGTATTATTATTCCCACTCACTTTGGAAGGCGATAAATAGTTGAAAAATCGTAAAAAAAAATAAAATAAAAATACTACAATGTAGTGTCAACCCTTGAGTAACGACCATGACGATTGTATTTAATTCGTGCAATTTTTAATATTAAAAAAATGTGGAAAAAAAAAATTCTGCAAAAATGACTTTTTTTTACAAAAAATGATGCAGAAATTGTAATTTTCAATTAAAAACAAAAAAAATCGTTTCATAAGTCTGAAATAGCATGCTTTCAGGTGGGACTGGTTAAATTAGCGACCGTTCCAAAAAGCATACCCCAGGTTTTACACCGTCCGCTTCCTACGGCTTCCAAAACTGAACTAACGAACCCTTTCAAATAATAGCGACGACGCTCCCTACTAGAAGGTTCAAACTACCGATAGAGGGTGTCATAAATCCCATTTTCTCAAAATTTCTATTACGTATCGTAAAATTAACCTCATGTGACCATTAAGGGTTAAAACAATCTCTTGACTTTTTCCCAATGATGGTTTATCCTTGCTCGCATATTACCAGTGACGAAAACTGCGGCCACCCTGAGAAGAGCCCGAGGCCTCTTGGGGTGCTGAGGGAAAAGGAAAAACGAAAATGTCATAAAAATGTCCGCAAGCTTCCTAAGTTTCTAATCAATATTTTCATGTTTTTTTGTTCTATTTCGATCTCCGGAAAATCTCCGATAAACATTGGCTGCTGCAGAATTTTGGAAAAGAAAATAAGGTTCGTATTTTCCTGTCATTCTTGAAGAAAATTCCGGAGTAGTTCAGTTTTCCATAAATTCGAAATTTTCCGCCCCAGACAAGGCTCGGCCCTTTTGTCCGACGAAGAAGCTCGTGAAATAGCCAGATTGCTGTCGCCCAGCAATGCCACAGGTCCTCCCGTTGGAGAAACTAAAGTTCCGGAAAAGGAAAAGGACGGCGAGAAGGAGAGAGAAAGGGAAAGAGAAGAAATGGACAATACTCCCGATTGGTTGTCCGATGTGCTGTCGGCACCGGATACGAGTCTCATTAACAGCAGCACGGCTCACGATTACAGGTAAAACGAAGGAATCAACGAATTTGGACATTAAAAAATAGAATTATTCAAATATTGTGATCGAAGGGTCACGCCTCATGAGATTTGTGAAGAGAACATTTTTCTTCATCTCGCGACATGGTATTTTCACGAATTTTCAAGGCTATGGATCAGTCGGTATGAGTTGCCCATTTGGTCTCGAAAAATGTAAGGTGTCGAACACTAGAAACGGATTCGATCGACCGATCCATACCCAGGAGACTCGTCAGTCGTTTAGCGACTGAAAAATAAATTGACGCATCGATTTTTTTGGTTTTTTTGATTTTTAGTTTGTCTCACAGGTCCCGAAGTGATTTGACGATAGATTCGTTGACGGAGAGCCAAATAGGCTCGGTGACTGGAAGCGAGAGTGGTTTGTTAGGTTCAGTGAGCAGTTTGAACGACACAACCCACGAGGCAAATGACGACACTGAAACGGAGCAGCGAGAGGAATTTACTCCGGTGCCTGGAAAAATTGTAATTTTCCTTAAACTTGACAATTCCCCCAAAAAATTCCCTCAGTTCTGAATTCTACAAAGTTTGCTTGATTTTTCAGATTCTGGTCGAGAATGGTGTACATTATTTCGAGGATGGTCACTTCTGGATGGAAGTCAGCGGCTTACCGGACTCCGAAGACGACGAGGATGATTTACCACCCACTGTGATGGTGAAAAAAAGTGGCAAAGTCTCTTTCGATAGCGGACCTATGAGAGTTTACTCTACCCACTCGGTTAACGAGTATGATCGTCGAAACGAAGATGTTGATCCTGTCGCTGCGAGTGCTGAATACGAACTCGAAAAACGAGTTGAAAAAATGGAGGTACGTTCGTTAAAAGCCCTTAATTCTGTTTCCTAATCCCATATCCCATTGAGGAGGTTGCATCACGAAATCGAAATAATCAGAATTTTATAAAATTTGGTGATAACATTATTTGGCATCAAGTATAGAAACACAAATTTTTTCCAATTTTTTTATCACATGCTTATCGAATAATTGAGAGTTAAATCGAACTTTTTATGCACGAGATGTATTACTCGAGTCCAATTACTCGAGTACTACGTGGTGGAAAAATCTGAAGAAATTTGCATTGTCATGTACATCATTAAGAACGTTGTATGGCGACGGTCAAATCTAAATTTTTGTTTTCAGTTTTTTTTTACATACCAAATGGTTTGCAAGCCTAAGTTCATTAAAATAAAGTTGTTACAAATTGACTAAAGAACAACATACTCTAAATCCAAGATTTTCCGAGGAAATATAATAAACAAAATTTCGAAGAAATTATACGATCGATTTTTTTGAAAAACTGAATAAAGCTTCTTCGATATTACACAAAAGTGTATGCAAAGTTTTAAGAGGCTTCACCATTTAGAAACCGGAATATTTAATGTTGAATATTGCAACTTTTAACACACGCTCTTATGAGAAACTACTGAAAATTGTGATTTTTATAAATAAATATCTCGACTTCTACGTGGTGAAAGCCCTTAAAATTGCGGGAGCTATTAGATATCACTATTCTCTTTGTGTGATGCAAATTTAAAGGAATTCTATCGATAGAAAATTTTGCATACAACGTCCTTAAAGAATATATTTACCAAATTTTATTAAATTCTTATCTTTTTGAAGCAACATTGTATCGTCGTGATCCAACCTCCTTAATAATCTATACGTGGCAGCCCCACGAGTTTCCTGAACTTTGACCCTGCAGAATTTAACATTCTCGTGAAGATGAAATAACACTTTTTTCGTATACACTCGAAATTCACCTCCTTATCACAAAATTGCCTAGAAATCAAGGTCCTCCCTGGATTCCCCTCTGTAACGATAATTTTGCTAGTTTTTTTCGTAAATCAAAGTTGGTTCCATGCAAAATACGTCGAAATCTTATCGGCAGTTAAAAATACGTTCCCGTAATACGAAGACTCGAAAAACATCGATAGCTTATCACTCGCGGAATCAGTATCTCCAAATTTGACCATTGTCACACTATCGATACGCGATTAGAACGTTGGGTCGCCAGAGTCGGACGGGAATCAAGGTGATGGAGCAGTCGCTTTCTCGCAATGTGAGTGCGAGAGAGATCGTTGCAATTTTCGAAATTGAATATTTCCGACAACGTTTGACAAAAAAAAAAAAGCCCCTGTCAGCGGATTTTTGCCATCGTCCTGCGTACGCTGACAGAGCCTTTTTTTTTATTAGTCAAACGACATCGAAGAATTTTAATTTCGAAAATTGGAGGCGACTGGATCCATCATCTCAAGAGAGAAAAGGAGAGAAAAACATTGATTACACTATATGATGTTTATCAGGTATTTCCAGTGGAACTGATGAAGGGACCGGAAGGCTTGGGTCTCAGTATAATTGGTATGGGCGTCGGTGCCGATGCGGGGCTCGAGAAATTGGGAATTTTCGTTAAAACAATAACGGAGAAAGGGGCTGCAGCGAGGGAAGGACGAATCCAAGTGAACGATCAAATTGTCGAGGTTGATGGTAAATCTTTGGTCGGTGTTACACAGGCTTACGCGGCTAGTGTGCTTCGCAATACCTCGGGATTAGTTCGCTTCGTAATTGGACGCGAACGTGATCCCAAAAATTCTGAAGTTGCTATGCTCATTCGACAAAGTTTGCAAGCTGATCGTGAGCGTGAACAAGCAAATAACGCAAACAGGTAAAATATTGTTTGATCATTTTTTTTAAATACAATTTTTTAATATTTCATTTTTTTTTTTTTAACAAATAATTTTTTCACGCGGATAAAAATTTATCCGAATCGTTTCTTCGATTTTTTACGTTAGACAGCGCGTGCAATTTTTCTTTCCCAATGATGGTCAATCCTTGCTCGCATATTATCAGTGACGAAAACTGCGGCCACCCTGGGAAGAGCCCGAGGCCTCTCGGGGTGCTGAGGGAAAGAAAAAAAAAGTTTCCGATCGATAGTTTTACAGTCTCTCGCTCGCAGCGTTTTCTCGATTAAAAAAATGCTTTTCTCTTGCGGAAAAATAAATGATTCCTCGGTTAACAGGAGACTAAACTTCTCCGACGCATCTCCTGACGGTCAGAGAGGAGGCGAGGATCATTCGACAAGCAGCAGCACGGGGATGGGCGGCATTCCAGGCTCGCCAGCAATGTCATCATGCTCGGAAGGCGAACCGCCTCACAGTCCAATCGAGAATTATCTCTCGCCGAGTAATCGAAGCAGATCTCCGATAATCAGCTCTTCGAACCCGCCAAACGTAACACCAACTACGCAGAGCGACGTCGACAGCTTGCGAGCTCTTCTTCAAGAGGTTCGTCCCTCATTTTTTCCTTTTCAGACTTTTCAAGTGTAAATAAATTATTTTTCTTGCGTGAAAATTGTACATAGTACTCGAGACTCTAAGGTCCACAATTTTTCTTCTTTCTCAAGCGTTTTTTGATTGATTTTCGTGAAAATGTATATTTTTTTAAATTTGTAAATAGTTTAGACGAACGCTTGATTTTCTCGTTGAGTTGATTTTCATTTATTACAGCACCGTAGAAAAATCTTAAGGCTGGATATTAACCCTGGAACAGTAACCTTATTTTTTTTTTACCTATTCCGGTAACCTGGGGTCAAAAATGACCCCAATTTTGAAAAATTCACATCTCCGGTAAAATTTAACAAAAAGGGTCCAACGTGGTCGCATTCTTTTCGTTTTTTAATGCAGGATCACGTGAGCCTGGGCAATTTTGCTTGAAGTAAAGAAATTAGTGAAAAATGCGGTAAAACGATAAAAAACGCGAGAACGAAGGGAAAAAGGGCGTGGGATTTAAAGTCGCCCGGGGGTCGTTTTTGACCCCAGATTACCGTTCTAGGGTTAATATATTTGCACTGACGATTATTTAATCAGTGAAATTATTCTTTTCGACGTTTTTACACATTTCGCACTTTTTAAAATTATTCACTCGTTTACATCGTCATTTGTTTCTCCCGCAAGTGCCATTTTCATGGTGGATTTTGGGTGATTATTTTTTTTTTTTTTTTTGCTTATGCGTTGTGTCCGTCGTTCGTTGCTTGCAGAGTCAGTATAAACAATCCCTAGCCGAGGAAGAGGTGGAAAAGCTCAAGGCAAAGGTAATACATCTCGGAAATGTAAATTTTAATTTTTAAAAAATAATAATTATTATGTTTTTTGGCGTCCGAGCTTGTCGAACCTGCATCACGAAAAAACAAACAAAACCTAAAAATTATTTCTTTGTACAGCAAATATGTGATTTCTTGCTTGTCACGCTTTCCCAAACATTTAGTTCCACCGATCGATAATGTTTTAAGAATCTTTGAATTATTCGCAGCTCGTCGAGCTGGAAAACAATGGCGCCGGGAGCGAGGAATACGCCGCGAAATTGCGAGAATCGAGGCTACGATTACACGAGTCCGAGCGCTCGTTGGGTGCAACGAGACAAGAACTCAACACAGCCAGAGAAATGCTCGCACAAGCGACAGCGCAAACCAACGTTATTCAGCAAAAATATGCTCGGGCGAGACGAGCAGCCAGAGAACTTCGAGCTGACATCGCAGCTCGCGATGACTTTTATCAACAATTGTTGCAGGAAAAAGATACCGAATACAACGCGCTGGTCAAGACACTTAAAGATAGGGTAAGGATATTTCACGTTACCGAATTAAGGGCTCGTCATCGGCAAACCAATAAAAAGGTTTACCGTCTCGAAATTTTTAACGTAATATTTAGTTTCTCTGCTTTTTTTAAAATTACAAACCCCCAAAGGAAACAGAATTTCTTGACGCGTCGTTATCCTGCTTAAAAAATTTTTAAGGCGATTAACAATTTAATAAAATTTGGTAAATATATTCTTTAATAATTTATATGACGATACAAATTTTTTTAAATTTTTCCATCACGTAGTACTCGAGTAATTGAACACCAAAGTTCACGTGTATAAGTAGAGAGTTTACATATATATAGGTATACATCTCTGCATGAAAAATTCGATTTGATTCTCAATTATTCGAATGTTGTAAAAAAATTTGGAAAAAATTTGTGTTTCTATACTTGATGCCAAAGAATGTTATCACCAAATTTGATAAAATTCTGATTATTTTGATTTCGTGATCCAACCTTCTTAATGAGCCAAATTTAGATTCAATATAAAAAACGATTGATTGCATGTTCCTCGCTATGGAAATTTACTTTCCGATCAATTCGAGCGCGCATCCAAACATCAAACTAACAAAAAATATCTGTGCAATAACACTCACACATTTGCGACACCGTACTCAGTTACGAAAATTGGTGACTCAGGTAATTACGTTGGAGGTCGAATTAACCGAAACGCACACAAGATTCGGACTTCCCGTGAGATTACCCTACGACGGTTCGACCAAAGGTATCGTAACGCCACAATTGACCAGACGCCAATTACCTCCACCCCCGTCGTCAGCGAGCTGCCAATTGTCCGATACCGAAACCTCAGATCTTAGCAGCCCCGACGATGGCGACAAAACTGCTACTGTCGAAAGAAAACTTCCGCTACCGATACCGATCAAGGAAGAACTCGACCGAGCTGTACCGGCTCACAGATTGCTCGATAATTCCGCTGGCAAAAGCAAAGCTGAACTTGCTAGTCGAGGCGGACTTGCTAATCGACAATTACCCAAAAGATCCGGCGGTCTTAGTAACAGCAGTTCGGTATGTTTCGATTTGTACTCCGTCCCTCGATTCTTTTAATTGAAATTTTTTCAAGAATGCCGAAAAATCGATTCGAAACGCAGAATTTAGCGAATGACGAAAAATCTCAATGAGCAAAACACACGGAGAAAAAGAAAATCGACAAATTATCTGTCGAGAATAGAAGCAGGGAACGACCTTGAATTTTGATCAATTTTTTTTTTCGTACAGAATCCAAATTTCCATGAAAATAAAACTGAATTTCATTTTTTAACGTAACTTTTGGCACAGTAAAAATTGCCAATAATTCAAGGTCATCCCCTCATCGTCCCTTTCTCAAGTTCACATTTTTTGACATCGTAGGATTATGGTCTTGACGAATCCGGTGACAATACCGACACGGAAGATTCCTCAGCAAAACTGGGCAATTCACACGATTTGAGCAGTCGTTCGACCAACGACTCCATCTCGAAACAATCAAATTTGAGTTCCTACTCGAGCAGCTCCTCCATAAGCTCCCAGAAGAGCAAGCAGTACTTTGATTCTACACACTCAACGACGATACGACAACACAGTACTATTAGTTCACAGGTCAGAGCTATGACCGAGCAGAATTGGCCACCTTCGCAAAAAGGTTCGTCTATAAACCAAATCTTAAAATTTTTCATACATTTTCCAATTGATTATTATTTCTCATGTAAATCGAATGTTTAGTCCTTTCAATTCTTCATTTTTCTAAATTTTTCTGAATCTCGAAACGAAAATCTTGAAACTGGAAAAAATTTGTGAAGAGAGATCGAGCGTTGTCAAATTCGACGGACATTCCATCGTTCCAGACGAAATTTTTGATGCAGTCAAAATAATTTGAAAAATTTGTCCACCTGTTTTTATTTATTATTGTTAACGAATAACAGGCTTGACTGGACCACCGGCGTCTTTCGCGGAGCAATTGAAACAAGTACTGGCGGAGCGGGAACGGAGACTCGGGGGCAATGACATGTCATCATCGCGTGAAAGTTCCGGTGATTTTAGTGATCTCAATCATCCTCACAGTAACGATCCTATCCTAGTCACGAATCATCTCGTCGAGGACATAAGACAAACCGTCAGTGAGGCTAACCGAGGTAAATTTAGCGATTTTGTTTCACGAGTCTCGTGGATGTTATAAAAAAAAAATACTAGTTGGCTGACCTGTTTATCGCTTTTGTAAATGATTTTATATGACGGAAAGAACGCAAAAAGAGAAAGAAAAAGAAATATTGTAAAAAAAGGGAAAATGTTGACTCGTTGTATGTCGTAATGCAGCGAAAAAAGCGGCAGTACCTCCGCAAAATCTTATCGGTACTGGAGGCACACCATGGCACTATCCCGGTGGTTCGCCTTCGAGTTTGTCTTCGGGTGGCTCCGTTAGTCCACCTGCCGTCGATCCCAGTCCGTCCAAAGCTGGCAGCGCAGGTACTGACCGTCATCGATTGCACCGCTTGCATGTATTCCTCAAAAACCAATCGACACAATGTTCCGAAGCATCTTTAACGAATTACTATTACAAAACGACTTTATTTAGGATTCTTTCAAAATTTTGTCTAAACGTTCTTGGCACCAAAACCAACAGTTTTCCCCTCTGAAGAAAATTTTTCTGACGTTTTTATTTTTCCCATCTAAACGCGTGTAAATTGAAGTTGCGTTTCTTTTGTTTTTTTTTTCTTGCGACTTTTTAACGAAACGTGACTTCACATGCGTTTAGATGGGAAAAACAAAAAATTGGAAATTAAATATCCCGAATTCGAAACGTCAGAAAATTTCTCTTCATAGCAGAAAACTGTTGGTTTTGGTGCCAAGAACGATTAAACAAAATTTTATAAGAACCCTAAATAAAGTCGTTTCGTGATAGTAATACCTTAATTCGATAATTAATTCACGCCCATTTTTTATTCCACTTTAATGCTTTCAAACTTATTTCTCGAGCTTAGCATGTTGAGTATTGATAAGGATCTGAATAACCTGTTGAAGAAAACACAGAGTCTGGCGAATGAGAGAAAAATTGAAAAACTTGAATATTGTTGTCTAACGATTCGTCGTTAATTTTTGTCGTTAATTGAAATAGATTTTGAAAATTATTCCAGCTTTTTGCAAATGAATGAGCTGTGTTTGCTAATTCTCCGGATGAAATAAACTTTTTCTGAATTTAGAAAAAAAAAACGTTTCGATGCATCGTGTATGTTTATCATAATTGTCGTTTTGCTTGTTTTTTTTTTTTCTGTTTGCCTAACTCGTTCAATGGATTTATCTGTTGTAAATGGATTTCTTGTATTTGAACGATCGATATTTTGCCAAAAGATTCGAGCGGACTCGACGTCTGGCTGCCACCGAACAGTGACTTTGGTTTCGGTGACAAAAAGTCACATTTCTGGCAATCCGCTCCGATTGCTGATTGGTCCAAAGAACAAGTGAGTCTAAAAGTGCATTCAAAAATTTGCCACAATTTCTTGGAATATGGAAAAAAAATGATTTGGAACTTTGAAAATTTGATGATTTTGTCGAATTTTTGTATTTTTTTGACTCTCAGGTCTGTCAGTGGCTGTCGGGCATTGGTTTGGAACGATTCGCAGCGCGTTTTATGGACAACGGGATTTGCGGTAACAGTCTATTGCGTCTCGAGTCGCGAGATCTCAAAAGCCTGTGCATATCCGGTGACGACAAATCGCATTTGAAAAGAAAATTGAAAGAATTGCGAGCGCAGGCGGAGCGCGAGCGTAAGGAGAGAAAAGAAATCGAGCGGATGCGAAGAAAAGCTGAGAAAGCAGCGCGGAAGAAATAATTATTCGTCAGTCACGATAGAGGAGAAGAATAAGCTTTTCGATGCGTGATATATATATAGTTCTTTTTCGATAAGGTGAATACGCAATAATGTTTACTCGCGTGTCTGTGTGTATGGAGGAATGTGTGATTGGCAAAAGAGAAAGAAAAAATTAAACAAAAGATGAAAGTCCGTGTCGTAATCCCGGAATTCCATGGAGCTACTCGTAGCGTACCTTGACGCGATTCTTTCCGACGACACGTTATTTCCTTCGCGTCGGTTTTCTCGCGCAAAGTTTTTTTTTTTTTTGTATTTTTTTCCTTGACGATCAAAATGACGCTCGTATAATTTTCTTTGTACTTTTGAATTTGTGTGCAACCGAGAGATTCTTCATTTCGGTGCACGAGACGGACGTCGAAAAAAAAAAAAAATGATCAATATTTTTTCTTCCGTTAAATTAATTAATTTATTGAAATGTTTGGAGCACTCGTCACGTCCGACTTTATGTGATCGATGACTATAAAAAAAAAAGCAAGACGAATCAATTCGTAGAATCGCCATTACAAGTGTATTTTTATATTTCGTCCATTTACGTTGAAAACTTTGGTCGATTTTTCATAGAAAAAGGAACGCTTTCCCAATCGACTCAACAAGTTGTATTTTTTCTTGTTTTGTTGCCAATTATTTAATTAGTTTCAATGATTTTTAATCATCGCGTTTAAAAGAATAATTTGTGAAACTGTGAAGCGTCGTATGTGAGACGAGAGGGTGTGAATGTGTGTATGTATTTTTTGCGAGAGGCTCGAAACTCTCGTTTCGCGGTCGTTTGTGTATTTTTTCATTTCCTCAAATTCTTCTCTGATTATTTATTTTTGAACGAGACCTATCGAACATTTACGAGATCTCGAAGTAACGGTAGATTTTAAAATGAAGAAACGCATGTAATGTAGGATTGTAAAAACAAAAATAATACAAAACGGACGTTTGTTGTGTGACGGGAGGAGCAAAAAAAGAGAAAAACAAACATCCGACGATCCTTTTTCTATTTTTTTCTCCGTACGTCTTTGCGCATCAACGAAAGCGAAATAATGTGAGAAATTTCCTTATTATCGGAACTATGAACTCTTGTTGTCGTATACGAGTATATTAAGGTAGTGCGAAAACAGTTGGAGATTTAAAAATTTGATCTCTTTCAAAAAATTTACATTTTTATCACCGAAAAGCAAAAAAAACAAATAATCGACTGCATTTTCAGTTTTTTCGAGATTCCAAAAAGTTAGATTCAACGCGTGGAAACTCTACACGAACTCTGAGACCTCTGGACGCGGTCAATTGGCAAAAAATAATTATTCAAAGCCTTTTGCTTTTTCATATCAATAAAAATGATCGATCGGGGATAAATTTGTAAAATTTTTGAGAAAGAACAAAGTTTTGAATGGTCCATTTTCTTTTTGGCTACTTTACGGTATATCTAGCTTAATAGAACGTAGAATTTTTGTCAAATCATCGAAAAAGTCGATTGAACCCGAGCCATTCGTTATTGTTATACGAGGATAAGTTCGTGTTAGAATATTTTTTGTTATCGTCATAATTATCGATATTTTTTCAACATTCTTGAAATATCTCGCAAGTTTTGCTCAAAGAAAAACTTCATATCAACGATGACGGAGACAAATGATAAATGTCAGCGTAATCACATACGTCCGTTCGTCGAAATAACACGAACGATCCAAGCAATTCGTATTTGCCATAGAAAGAAAAACAGAAAGAAACTTAAAAATCGCACAAAAGAGTGCAATGAAAAAAATCGATATATACATCGATCATACCAGCACCATTTCTGTCTCAAACATTCCACAAAAGAATCGAGACTCTAAAAACCAGAATCCCAGTCTCAAAGATATCGAATCATCGCAAACGACAATTTCAAATCGTGAAAAATCATCATATTTGGCTTTTTTTTTTTTCATTTGCCAAAAAAGTTCATCAAAGCCGACAGAAACAAGCCGTCTCGAACGATCGAATATTTGTAACAGGAATAATAACTCGTAAGTGTGCGTTCGTATCAAAAACACGTGAGAAAGTTCTGCGTATTAATAATAGTTGCATAAGTTTAACGTCCCAAGATGCCCAATCGTATTCATTCGGCACGTGAATTAAA
The DNA here is from genome assembly GCA_963921915.1 of Hyposoter dolosus. Taxonomy (NCBI): domain Eukaryota; kingdom Metazoa; phylum Arthropoda; class Insecta; order Hymenoptera; family Ichneumonidae; genus Hyposoter; species Hyposoter dolosus. The sequence continues at coordinate 3,625,993 of OY998133.1, forward strand.
AAAGAAAAAGAAAAAAAAAGCGCCCTCCGAACAGTTATCGCTATAAAATTGTTCTCATCGAAGAATTCAAACAAACAAACAAAAAAACCAAGAAAACGCACCGTTCACAAAAGCAAGAAAAGCTCCGAATTTTGTGTTCGACGATTTAGACAACAAACGACATTGTGTAAATACACTATCACATATACATATATATATATATATAAATATATATACGCATATATAGCATATATATGAATGAATATATATATATAAATATATTTAACGATCATTCAGGCGATCGATCGTAACGATAACGTTTAACGATCCTATCGATTCGAGTAACGAAGCCACCGTTCTCTCAGAACGAGATCCCTGTTGGGAGGAAAAATAATAAAAAAAAAAGCATTACGATGTTTCGATCGAGACAAGAAACCGGTGCGGAGCCGTCTCTCCCACGTTATTAGTGTCATAATAATACTTCGTATAAGTTAACATGTTTTAGATTGACGAGACGAGAACGTTTATCGAAAGTCCTCCATTTTGTAACAAGCAAATTATACAATTTTCAACAATAAGCGCAATTTCGTAACGAGGTTTTTATTTTATTTTTTTTTTTTTTTTGGATGAAGAAAAAATATTGTTTAGACTTCTCTCTTGCATCGTCAGAGGAGAGATACAGGATTCTGGGGCGCACACCCGTTGGGATAACTTTTTAAATGCAGCAGAAAAAGCCATTGAATTTTTTTCTTTTTCTTTTATATCGACGATTCTTATTGTTTTTTTTTTTTTTTTTTTTTTTTTCAATTAATGACACAACGTCCCGCGCTGGTTCAGTCAGCCGGACCCGACGAAAAATGACTGATTTCTTAGAGAAAAGTTGCGTTCGAACTGGATTAAAATCCTCGTGACAACCACGGGCCTGCAGTTTTTCTTTTTTCCAACTTGCAAAATTGGAAAATTATGAAACTAACGAGACCCGTACTTAGTGTATCACGTACTGTGTAGTATTATATTTTAATTGCGAAATGTGGAGTACGAACAAAGTGAAAACGAGTGAGAACGTGTTTAAAAGCGAGAGTCTAATTTTCAGAAGCCAAGAAAGAGGGAAAGAAAATAGTCGTACTAGTAATTCAATTCACTCGAACGATTCTTGCTGTCTTCTTATCATTGTCTACCAATATTTTTCTCTGTTTTTGTTTGTTTTAATAATTTTTTATTCTCGAGATTATACTTAATATACGTAACAAGAGGATAACGGTATCGAATCAATGAACGTCGTTTCAAACGCTGTTTTAAATACGCGTACTTGGCAGCTTTTTATTAGTAAATATCTGTACCGATGGTATTGTCATTTACGAATACTCTCGAAAAATTACAACAACAACAACACACAAACATTTCAATTAAAAACGATTCGTACATTAAACTCGAGTTGTGGATTCTTTGGAAATTTTTCCATCCGTCGAAGAGTCTCCTCCGACCTTTCCCTACTCTTAGAACCAACCAATTTCCGTTTTCTTTCTATCACGCAAGGACGTTGTATGCCAAATTTTCTGTCCATAGAATTCCTTCAAATTTGAACCACACAAAGAGAATAGTGACATCTAATCGCTCGCGCAATTTTAAGAGGTTTCACCATGTAGAAGTCGAGATATTTATTTATAAAAATCACAATTTTCAGTAGTTCCTCATAAGAGCGTGTGTTAAAAGTTGCAATTTTCAACATTAAATATTTCGATTTCTAAATGGTTAAGCCTCTCAAAACTTTGCATACACTTTTGTGTAAAATCGAAGAAGCTTTATTTAGTTTTTCAAAAAAATCAGTCGTCAAATTTTTTCGAAATTTTGTTTATTATATAACAAACACAGATTACTAATAGCTCGCGCAATTTTAAGAGGTTTCAGCATGTAGAAGTCGAGATATTTATTTATAAAAATCACAATTTTCAGTAGTTCCTCATAAGAGCGTGTGTTAAAAGTTGCAATTTTCAACATTAAATATTTCGATTTCTAAATGGTGAAGCCTCTTAAAACTTTGCATACACTTTTGTGTAAAATCGAAGAAGCTTTATTTAGTTTTTCAAAAAAATCAGATTACTTCGGACGATCTTGGATTTCGAGTATGTTGTTCTTTAGTCAATTTGTAACAACTTTTTTTTTTATGAACTTAGGTTCGCAAACCATTTTGTGTGTAAGAAAAATTGAAAACAAAAATTTAGATTTGACCGTCGAGAATAACACGAAACGAGCTTCTTACGTCACGAGACAAACGACTGTGCATTCCCCATTGTTTGATCGATAATTCAAGCATAACTTCACTCTTCAGTCTTGGAAAAACGAGCAGACTTTGATGCGAACTCAGAAAAGTGTTCCTCCGGCTCGATCACAAATATAAAATAATCGAAATAATTTATTTGTTGCCATTCAATATGCCAGCTATAATTGTGAATGATTACACTTGGCGCCAAAATCATGAAGTCGTTATTATCTCAACGCGCCTTGACGGACATCCAAAAAAAATTGACTTATTCGCAGTTGACAAATATGTAAAGGTACGTCGACACAATTTCCATAATCAATAAGTAAGAAATGAAAGTAAAATCAACGACGAAAGGATTTTATTGAATTAGTTTGATTTAGTAATTGGAGTCCTCGAAATGGTAATTTTATTTTTTATTAACAATCAAAATAGGCAAGCTACCCTCCTTTCATTCTTGAACTTTTTCTCTGGGGAGCGATTGTCGAAGAGTCAAGCGAATGCACCATCGGCGATGAAACGGTTGTTTTTACACTGAAGAAACAAGAAATTGGTGTAGAATGGCCATCCCTACTGATGGATGATCTCGACAAGAACAAAAAGCGTACTCAACGATCACGAGCATTGGAGATCGCTCGAGTTTCCGCTGAGAAGAAAGCCAAGGCCAAAAGCGGTCAGTCTCCCAAAGATCATTCACCTCTTTTCACGGTTTCTATGGATTTTTCTCTTCTCTACTCCGAGCCTCTCTCTCTCTCTCTCTATCGTTTCGTATTTTAACGTCCATCAATGTTTCGCTTCCTCGTAGAGGAAGCTATGTGACGATGAAATGTCCCAAAATGTCGAAAAATCATATCTAGAAAAAATGTCCAGATGTGCGTGTGTGTGCATGTTCTTGAACTGTAAAATTGAAACCTTCATAACTCGAGAACGATTTGAGCTACAGGGCTCCCGTTTTGCACAGATGTTTATCTACACAAGCTCTTCATTCTCCGATAATTTTGTCGGAATTGCTAAAAAAAATACAAATTCTACGGCATTTTGAAATTTTCAAAAAAAGGCTGTCGACGCTCTGTCCCCAAATTTTAAGATTTATTACTAATTTTTTTTTTTTATAAATAGAGTATCATAATGGGAAGGTTGATATTGAATTTGGGAAATATCGATTGAACGGTTTAAATTTTACGATTTTTCGAATTTTACGAAAATGTGAGTTTTTTTAAAAATCGTCCAACCGCTTTAATTTTTGCAAATTTTCTAAGATATTGTGTAGAAGTTTGTACTTCCTCTTCACTTTCTACAAAAGTTGTCCAAATCGTATAATTTAAATGCAAATACAAAAAACGTTTCCTCAAGATGTTTTTTTTATTTTCTCAGAAAAAGTTCAAGTCCTGCAGAGGCGAGCTGTAAGAGCACAAATCGATCTGGACACTGAGAGTCTCAACAAAATCGAAGCTGTGCGAGATTCCCATCGAAAGGAAGCCATGACTGACCTTGAGGAATGGCGAAGCCAAGCAGAGAAACCCATTCTTGAAAATATCTCTGGGACTGTACAAGAGAACAGGAAAGCTTACAGGTAAAGATTTTCTTGAGGCCAAGAGCCAAACCGAACAATTCAGCTTTTGCTCCATGTCACTAGGTCACCCTTGAAGTGGTTCGACGACGATGTATCTCAGGAAAGCGTAACAAATTTAAACAAAGATGATTCCAAAGTCACGATTCCCGAAGAAGCCAAAATTGAGAAAGACAACGACCAAGAAAGTGGAAATAGAAGAGACATCGAGGTGGAGCAACGTAATGAAGGAATAAGCGTAAAGAAAAAATAATTGTGAATTATCAACTTGCGACAGTTAAGCTCACTTTTTTTTTGTTTTTTTTTTTTTTTTTTTAAGCGGAGACTTCGTTGTACAGTTCAGAGTGCAACTTGAAGAAGGAAAGCCAAGTCAAGGAAGCACCGACAAAATTGTTATCAGCGAGTAAATAAAAATTGGAATATTGAATTTTTTAATTGACGTTTCATCGCTCGATAAATTTTTTTGACTGGGCAATTTTTTTCAGGGAAAAACGCAAATTCCAAGACGAGCGTTGAATTAAGTTCGTCCTCGGATTCTTCGAGCTCAGACGACGATTCCCAAACTTGGAGCAACTCCAAAATTTTATCCGAAGCCGATGAAAAAATACGTCGAGAATTTGTGCGAAGAAAAAAGAGAGAAATGAAAAATCGTGGAAAGGAAATCGTCAGACGTGTATTGTCGAACGAGAAACCCAAATTCCTTGGCAAAAGTCGTGAAGGCATTTTTGAACAGAACGGCGTCGCTATACCCAGGCCACGAAAATCTTGCAGCATCGATGTCACATTCACGGAAAGACCTTTCCCCACCCCAGCTCGAGAGAGCCATCACCTCGAAGAGCAAGAAGTAATTATTATTTAATTATTATTTAATTATTATTTAATTATTATAATTATTAGTATTTATACAATTTTTTTGAAAATCTACGTTCAATAATTTTTTATTACATTTTTGCTTCTCAGTGGCTGGAAAAACAAGCTGAAGCGAGAAGAAAAAGTGGATTCGTCTCTGAAGATTTACGACCCGAAGAGCAGGATCCACAATGGTTGAAGGAAAAGGGCGAGTGAGTAAAAAATGTTTGTCACAAAGTTTGTTAGTTTTCAATTCAAACATTTTTACGACGAATCAAAACACCGGGAGATTCTCCTTTGCCAACCAGATCTTTAGACTCGAAGAACGAAGAAAAAAACTCACATTATTTAAATAAATCATGGGATGGCAACATTCGTATTCTTTTTAATTTTGTTTCAAATTGACAGCGAATTCTTCAAAGCTGGAAATTTCCTCGGTGCTCTCAGCGCATACAGCCACGGAATAAAGTTGAGCGATAAAATGTCATCTCTCTACGTGAATCGTTCAGCGGCGCACTATGCAGCGAAAAATTATCGAAGATGCGCCGAGGATTGTTCAAAGGCAATGAAAAAAAATAATTGGCAATGTACGAGGCGTTCCAGAGCAACGATTTTCCGTTTCCTTGAATTTATTCTACGAATCAGTACCACGTGGAAGAAATTTTCATGTTTTACATTTTTTTGTCAATTCCTTCGGGAATTACAATTTTGAAAAATCGAAAATTCATAATTTGCTACAATTTTCTTTTGGAGTAGAATTTGGCAAATAATCTCCAGGGAAATCGAAGGTCGTCGGAACCACAATCGTGCGAAAAGTCTCGGAATGCTTTGTAAGATTAAAAAAATGGTGAGGGAGCAAAAAAAACGAATTGTTGTTGCAGGCTCTGGAGCTAATGGTACCAAAGTGCGAGGGGAACCGTGACTCGAGAGCTCGGTGTCACGCTCGACTTGGTGCGGCTCTCTGCAAATTGTCGGCTCCGCAGCACGGAATACCAGAATTAGAGGCTGCGCTTAAACTTGCACCGGAAAACGAGACGATCAAACGCGATTTGCAAGTCGCCAAGAGATATTTTGAAATAAAGGATTAAAGGATCATTAATCACAGGATCTCATTGTGAGTAGAATTTGTTTAAAAAGTATATATTTGTGAGGGCGTTTTGTCAATAAAACGAAGATCTGATCACAACGTCGGTAGCTTTTTGTAAAAAAAAATGCCATTCACTATTTTCCCAAAAGACAGTTTCGTGATGGAAACGAATTGGATTTTCTTGTCCCCAAAAAAGTGAAAAAAAAACTTTAGAAGTTTTCCTTTCATCCGCTGGCCACGATTTTTTTCAAATTATATTTTTCAATTCTATAGAAATCGTGAAAAACATTTTGATCAAATTTTTCTTTTCTAGGAATTCGAAAAAAGATATTCCATTAAATTAACTATTTGAGTTTTTTAATTGCAACAATAATTCGACCGAGTTCTCATTCAATGGCGTTTGCTCGCTCGAATCTTTCATCGTCTTTAAAGCCGCAACCACATTTCGTGTGCTCGATTGCGTGAATGATTTCGTGATGACGATCACGTCGACTGTCGATACGATGTTTAACCATGAAAACGAGACTGACTTTTTTCGTCTCGATTGGTCCACAAGTGTGCTTCGGATCCGGACAGCATCCCGAGCCTTCGCATCTTGCGAGGACCGTCGAGGGTGGATAAAATATTTCATCAGGACTCGGACCGGCCAGTAGCAACTCTTCGACTTTGATGGCACGTGGCTGTGGCAATGAGCAACGAAACTGGTGGACCAATTGCACGTGATTCAAGTAACCACTGTCCCTGTTAAGACAAACAATTTTTCACTGAATTTTTTCCTTTCGAGTTTTTTTATGGCCGTTGATAAATTGAAATTTATCAAGTTTCTTCACTCCCATGAGTTCACGACGCATGGCAAAAAATCGTAAAGAAACGAACCAAAGGTGCGAGACCGAAAAATACAGAAAAAAAAATCTTTTGTTTAAAATGTCTCTAAACTGGTATTTTCCACTATGAAAAATTCAATTTATTCGCCCCGAACGTTTCCATCAAGATCAAAAGTTTGAAAATCATTTTCTGGTGTTAAAAATGTGACAAGGACGAATTAGCTCATTATTCCATTCACAAAAGTCTTAACGAGTTTATTCGAAAACCTTTTGAAACTACTTTGACGAGAAAAGTTTATAATTTTGTGATTGGTCGCATAAATGGCTTTACAAAATATAAAAATCGACCAATAAACCACAACCAATTGTTCCGACTCCGATTCCAAAATTTCTAAACATTTTTTTTTGCCAAAACTCAAAATGGAAAAATAAAAAAATAAAATAAAACGTCTAAAAAAAATTTACCTATGATGATGAAGTCGACAATGAGCGGTGGCGAAAAATGCGGTAACAATGAGGAAAAACCTGAGCGGGGAATCCATCCTATCGGACGATCACTACGAACCAATGATTAAAAAGTGATAATTATCTCTTGAGAGAGTGAGTAGAAAAAAATGTTTTTCCACTTGAAAGGCACGAAGATATCCAGCGAATAATTTTAGTAGGAGCTTTCCGATCGACCGTCTCTGAGTAAATCCACGAACGTTCTGAAAGGATTGTTCGAGTGTTGGAAGATTCAACTGGAACGGTCCAGTCAGATTTTCGCTTCGATCGGACACTGCAACGTAAGAGTCTCTCGAGCAGATATTTTTATACACAAGACCAATACATCTTCTCATTTCCTACAAACTCGATGCTCTGTAATCACGAGCACACACACAGTCTTAATATGTATATTGACACGTTCTATACAAACATAAATTGCCGACCTGTGAAAATCTTGCAGGCTCCTCAGATTTCTTGCACAGCATCCTTGACCGCATCGACTCTTTTTTCCATTCTCCTCTCTCTCTCTCTCTCTCTCTCTCTCTCTCGTTCTCTCGTTCGAGGAGCTATCTCAGTTTCTTCGAAATGACAATTTTTCCTGCGGAGTGATAAAAATTGAATAAAATATCTTACAAAATTTTCAGAAATTAGAGCGGTTGGACGATTTTCCAAAAAACTCAGATTTTCGTAAAATTCGAAAAATCATCAAATTTAAACCGTTCAACCGATATTCCCCAAATTCAATACCAACCTTCCCATTATGATACTCTATTTATAAAAAAAAATTAGTAATAAATCTTAAAATTTGCGCAAGTTAGAGCGTCGACACACTTTTTTTGAAAATTTCAAAATGCCGTACAATTCGTATTCTTCTAGCAATTTCAACAAAATTCTCAGAGAATGACGAGCTTGTATAGATTGACATCTGTGCAAAACGGGAGCCCTGTAGCTCAAATCGTTCTCGAGTTATGAACGTTTGAATTTTATAGTGCCAAAACATACGCACACACACACATCCGGACATTTTTTCTAGATATGATTTTTGAATATTTTGGGACATTTAAAGGGTATTGACATTGAAAACTGAAAAAAAAAATTTCACCGTCACAGAGCTTCCTCTATGAAGAAGCAAAAATGAACAAAAAAGGTCATTTCTCCATTTGGACATAATTACAAAGTCGTCAAAAATTTTAATTGAATAAGTCGATTTTATAATTCGTGTAAAACATTTCCAACGATCGATTGAACGAAATGATGATTTTGTATGTTAATTATTCACCAATTTACGTCATAACGAATGATTCTTTTTTCAATTCGTAAAAAAAGCCTCTTACCCTGATTCTTGGTACGCGGAAAGAGAGTAAGAGATGCAGAGGGAGAGAAGGGTTCGTCAAATCGTTCCAGGAACATCACAACGATGATGACTATAATTATGGTGAGATGTACGTGAAATTCTGGGCTCCGAACTCTCCGCGTTATTCCACATTTCGTGTACGAAAAAGCGAACACTGAATTCCAATAATTTTCAGCAATTTTATAATCCCCAAAGTTTTTGGAACTCACGTCAGGCTGAAAATAAATTAATTCCAAATCTTCAAGGATTCTTCCTACAAGAATTCACAGAGCAACGATTAATTTTTGGCAATTAAAATGACTCACTCGATACGAAAACGTGACTCATGCTCGAGCAAAAATCCTCCAAATCCTCCCGAAAAATCCTCCAAAGGATTCGAGCCCTTTTTTCCTCATTCCCCGCACATCGTCCATGACAAGCCTCACAAAATGTTCTGTGACACCGGATATCCAATGCTCCAGATACACGTTGAGTGAGGTCATGTTCTCTCGAAATGATATTCCACAGAAAAGAACGTCAGCGAAAGAGAAATTTTTATAGCAACTTGACTCTCGTTCCAAGATCCAGAACGTGCTGAGAAAAAATCATCCTGTATGGATAAAAATATATACATGTATACAGGAGTATGTTCGTGGGCAGAGAGGATGACAGAATTGATCGTTTTGCACGCCACATGCTCGTCTGAACGGGCCTTAATATTGCGTTAGGACCGGACACCGTTATGAGAGTTCGATCATCGTTTCTCATTCCCTTACATGAGTCATCTCCGAGAGTAGAGAACGGTTTATAGCCATTGGTATTAAATCTTCTTCAACGTTAACGTTAACGTATGTATCATTCGCGTGCGAGTATTAGCGTTGCGGGAAATACTAACAATTAATTGTATTTCGAGAAATTGATGTTAATAAAAATGTCAATGGAGAATGATACATAACGATATTGTTATAATAAATCAATACTGCAAAACCACCCAATTGCCTGTCGTCCGACGTAGAATTGTTTGCGAGACGTAAATCCCGTCGGCCGGCGAGTTTGACTTTGTTTTTTTTTTTTGTAAACGAAGTGTCACTCTGCACGAGAATTATTCCCTGCACTTTTTGATTTATGGAGATTCTGATGACTCGAAATAATTGCAACCCGAGGCTGTCGAACAGAATAAATAATTTAAAAAGTTGTCCAATTTTTATAATTTTAAATGCAAAAAACGCTGCAATTTGCAGCGTTTTTTGCAAGTACATTTAAGAATATACAAATTGGACAACTTTTCTAGAAAGTAAAGAGAAAGTACAGACTTATACACAATATTTTACAAAATTTGTAGAAATGAGAGAGGTTGGACGATTTTTCAAAAAACTCAAATTTTCGTAAATTTTGAAAAATTATAAAATTTAAACCGTTCAACCAATATTCCTCAAATTCAATACCAACCTTCCTATTGAGATACTCTATTTATAAAAAAAAAATTAATAATAAATCTTAAAATTTGCGGAAGTTAGAGCGTCGACACACTTTTTTTGAAAATTTAAAAATGCCGTAGAATTCGTATTTTTCTAACAATTCCAAAAAAATTCTCAGAGAATGAAGAGCTTGTATAGATCAACATCTGTGCAAAACGGGAGCCCTGTAGCTCAAACCGTTCTCGAGTTATAAACGTTTGAATTTTACAGTGCCAGAACATTCGCACACACACACATCCGGACATTTTTTCTAGATATGATTTTTCGATGTTTTGGGACATTTTAAGCGCATTGACATTGAAAACTGGAGAAAAAAAAATTTCACCGTCACACAGCTTCCTCCATGAGGAATCAAAAATAATAAAAATCAAGTTATTCACATAGTTACGATTATTCGGTTACCGTAATTATAGAGTATGAATAATCGTCACTTCCCTACGATGCTATTCGTGCAATTCACTCATTTCCTTTTTGTCGTGTCCCTATAACTGATTCACGGGGATATTCTCGACTTTTTTCCTCACAGTATTTCCTACTTTTTTATCACCCCCGAGTACGTGGTGTTACGACTCGAGAAAGCGGCATCAAAAAGTTATGATTTAATTATCACGAACGAAGAAGCTTCAAAGCCATAATTATCATCGCTGTACATTTGGGAAGAATGTGTGCACACAATAACGAACGGTTATTTTTCATCGTCGCCGAATTATTTTTCTGGGAATCTGTTCATGAAATGGGACCGAAAATAATATTCACACATGTGCATAAGATAAAAAAACACGCGAGATTAGCAGACGTAACTTTTTCGCAGCTATTGCCGGAGGGTCTGACAAAGTTTGACTTCTCGTTGCGAAGCCAAAGTTTTTGTATTTTTTCGATCCTTTTAAAACTTGCTCAATTTTTCTGTATTATTCGATTTTTGCCTTCGTAGATTCATGGCTACCGAATGCAATGAAAGAAAAAACTAACGAGTCGCGAATGCATTCGAGAAAGTTTCTCTAACATTGAGTATTTTTATATTCGTGAGTCAAAAAATAATTGCGAGTCATTGAGTAGAGTTTCGATGCAGAAACTACAAATGTGAAGAAATGTCTCGATGTGCGTGGGCCTTGGAGTTTCCTTGACCGCGGTCAAGGAATTCTCAGTTAAATGAATGGAAACCGGGATTCCCAAGTTTCAGGTGTATTGCACTGAAACCGGCTCGCAAACGAGAATGCGATTTGCATGATTCATTGAGGAAACATAAAAAAACACATGTGTCCGGAAAAAGTTGCGCAACTGCCCTTTTGTGTTGATATTTGCGTATTCGTGAGTAATATTCTCCTGGATTAAATATTTGACCCATAAAGAAGGACAATTGCGTCAAGGAAACAATCAAAACGATTAGAATTTCGAAATTTTAACATTTTTCAAAAAAAAATTAGTTTGAAGCGAATGAGAGATGAAACGGAAATCCGGCGACCGCAAAAATGACGATTCGCACACGTGGGTAAAAAGGAGCGTGGATCTGTTTCCACGAAAAAAAAAAGTCTGTCACACGACTTTCTTTAATCGCAGGTGGCAACGAATGATTTGCAAAAATGTTTGAAGGTTTTTTTACCCTCAACAGCCAATGGACGAGGACAATGACGTTGATTCGGTTTACACGCAAAGGACGTCGACGATTGAATGTTGCGAGCGCATGTGTATATCCATGTACACACGCCGAATTGGATTCTCGGTCGTCGTGTTACGTATAAATACTCGTCTGCGAGCAGGAAGGTCTCAGTCGGTCTCGGTTGAACTACGAATAAGAGGCTGTTCGGTGTTAGATCCGGAGTGTCCTCTGAAAATTGCCAAAAATAAGGTAAACGTTAAGTGGACTGATAAACCGCGACCGCAAGGAATGAAAAGTCCAGCGACCGATGCTGACAATTGATGAGAAAAATCACTAGTGAGGACTTTATGATTTTCGGGTGTGAAAAAAAGCCGGTGAGAAAATTTCGTCGACGAGTTTCGTTTTTTCAACGAAAGAGACTAAAAAAATCGAACTGGCGAGGAAAAAGTGAAAAATTATGAGAAACGTGGCTCGTGGTGGTTTGAGCAAACTGTTGCTTCACCTTTTGATGCTACTGACGACCCTGGACAATTATTCTGTTCATTCCAATCCCACGTTAACTACGACTCCCACGAGGTCGATAAAAAAAGAAGCAACAGCACCCGAGAAAATAAATCTCTTACTTTCGGTCGATATCTCACGTAAATTCGAGTGCAACGATCCTCAAGCACGTGCTTATAATCTGCGTGACTTGATGGAACGATTGCAGCTTCATGGTCCTGGTGAAAGCGCGAACCAGCCTCCTTACATGGTGGTTAAGAGATGCGACGGTCATTCGGGCTGCTGCTGGAGTCCTGACATGGCTTGCACGCCGATCGACAACTCGACCTATTACGAGGACATAGAAATTGAAGTTTGGAGCTTGCTCACAGAGAAAAGTCGAAGACAGTGGATCAGGGTCGAGCATCATGGCAAATGTAGCTGCGAAGTGATGAATTTTAGTGACAGAGAAAGACTCAAATTCCAAAAACCAAACATTACTCTTCTCCGATAAAAACGTAACAAAAAATACAATTTTTTATGGAAAAATATTTTTTTTTAATTTATAAATCGATGAAAATTGAAGTAGACACTTATTCGAACGATCGGCTTCGAGTGAACGTGTGTGTGTGTGTGCAAAAAAGTTATTATTGGATTTGCAAAATGGCAAAAAGCGGCTGGTCCGTGCAGAGTATACATATCGGAAATAATCTTCATAGTTTCGTGGGTGAGTGTGCTCTTCTACGAGAGCGGGACATTCCTCGTTTTATAAATAAACCATGTGAATATCGCCAAAGAATCTAAACGCTTCACTGGCGTTACTCGATTCCCGACACTTTTGCTACAGTCAATTTATTGCAGAAGATAAAAAAAAAAAACGATTTAAAAAATGGCGAAATATTTTTGTACAATCGATATTCGTAGATCGAATTATTCCAAAGACTTGGTACGACGTGAAAAAAATATTTTTTCTTAGTCAGGAATGAATAAAATGTTTTCAAATTGTGGAAAGAGATTTTGTGCGCATGCAAAAACGTTGAAAATTGAAGAAAAAAAAAACTCTCTCACGGTACGGTGGGCGTTGGAAAAATAAATCGAGCGCCAAGTGGATCCGGTCGAGAGACGTTTTGAGGCTTGGCGATTGAGCCAAAATCGTTGTTTAGCGCTAGTACATTTTTACCGAGGCGCCATCAATCACCCATGGATTTCGACATCGGGCCTAGGACACCTGTCGCGAATAATCAACGTTCTGGAATCATTTATTTCATCCTTTTCTTCATCAAGCTCGTCCAAAGTGCTCAAAGCGTTGAGAAACTTTCAGTCATCTGAAATTGTACGTTTTGCATAATGAAATTGTGATATTACTCAAACGTAACGCGAAAAACAATCGTGCGAAATAATATTTGTAAATAATTCATTTTAATTATCGTATTTTGAATCTTTTGATCACATAATCACTTTGTATCTGCAGCGTTGCATGAAATTTGAAAAAATCAATTGTGATACTAATGGAACATGCCTCGGTCCGAAAATTGGCATTTTCTTTTTTTTTTTACACTGTAGTCAATCTTGAAAAATTTGAAACGTTCATTTCAATAAAAACCGTCATTGTTTATTTATTACTGAATAAAAATTCACTCAAATCGTTAAGAAATCTTCGAGACATAACCGATCAAACGATATTTATTCGACCAAGTTAACTTTGGTTCACGTTCTAAATGACAAATTTCTGGCAATCTTCGAAAATCTGGCCTGGAAATGCACAAAAGTTAGAACGGGTCAAAATGACAGAGTTTGTCAATGAAGGGTCAAGAAGTTGGCAAGGAAACCGTGTTTTTGGACGTGACAAGAAGTTTATCTGTTTAAAAAAAAAAAAAAAAAAAAAAAAAGAAACAACACCCATCGATTCTCGTGTAACACAAAGTTTATCGTCAAATTATATACATTCATTCTTTCATTATTTATTATTCATTGACGACGATTATGATGCTGAGCTGTTTTAGATATTAAACAGTAAATTACCTTAAAAGGATATTTCGTTTGTTAGTTATAAACTAAATGGAATCGCGACATTGAGAGAGAGTTTGCGTGGCTCGTTTACGACGAGATTAATGCTCTCGGAAGAATCGTTACGACGAATAAACTTGTGGATTATACATTCCTATGACTTTATTGTTTTTACGATTATTGACTGAAGTTGTACAAATGCGACGTATTATTTGTTCAAAAAGAAAAATAAACATAAACGCAAAGCATTAAAATTGGAATGAAAAATGGCGAAAAAATCGATTACGGAATGGAAATGTAGGGAAGCATTATTTTCTGTGGATTGCGAAACTCAATAAAAATCATTTTTGACAGAATTAAAAAAAAAAAAAGTCTGCGAGCTTAATTCCGATGTATAATTTGAAAAAAATACCGTTTATCCCCCATTTATATTTCTGCGTATCTCGCAATGGACAAAAATGTTCAAACCTGCGATTTTCATATGGAATCGATTAATTGCTCGATACTCTTTCTTCGTTATACTTTTTTCTTTCGTGCGACAATCATTCTCAGATGCTTCAGGATTGAATTCTAATGTTTTCGCGATTATTCTAGCTCACTTGGTTCTTAAATTCAATATCGTGGATTGTAACTGTATTTGAGTCGCATGTTGCGAGCTCTCGCTCGAACTCCGCGTCCTCTCGTGCCCTCGTTCGTCGCGCCACGTGTCGCTTGTCCTCGACCTTGTCCTTGACCTGTGTGAAACGAAAAGATTCAATAAATGTTGAATTTGTAGAGATGAACGAAAAACAGGAAATAATGAGCGATTGGGATTATTTTCAATATTTTCAAAGGCAGAATTTTGATCGTTGAAAAGATTTTTTTTCTAAAAATGTGAAAAATCATGAGATGTCGTGAGCTGGAGAATTTTTTTCATGGTCTTTTGATAACTTGGCGACTTACCACGTCCGCCCTGACTCTCCCAAACAATCGGCGTCGGTCTGGAGCCTCGAGCGACTCTGAAAGCGCCACGAGGCGTTCGTCGTAATCCCGTGCCACGAGTCGCCGGACTTCCGGAAGCTGTTGCCGCCGCAGCAGCCGCTGCCGCAGCTCTGATCGATCTCTGTCGAGTATTGCTCGATGGAGAAGCCTCAGCCTCGCGTCCTTCCTCCTCCACGTCCTCTTCGTCAACTCCGGTGTCGATGGAATCGTCATCGACGGCTCCGGTCGCCGATGCTCCTGCCTCGGCAGTTTGTTGATCGCTTTCGGAGCTCACACCTAAAAAGCAAGAATATTTTTCTTGAGTTTGTCGAAATTGAATTATTATTTTTCGTTAAAAATACTTTTCGTATTTTTGTAATGAGTCGAGGATTTCGAGAGACGAGTCTCTAGGAATATTGAAAGAAAAAAAAAAAAACGCCATGAATTGCGGTAGCAAAATTGATAATTCCTCTTTGTTTATTCAGTTCAACATTTGCTTATCAAACTTCGAACAATAGAATTCGTTCGTACCGTCGTTTGTCGTCAGTGTACTCGATCCAGGCACCGCTTCCATGTGAGTGTGTTCTTGCCCATCAGCTGTCACACGTATGCTCGGAATACTGGACAATTGTCCACTGGGATCGTTGGACGATGAGCCAGTCGTGACTGCAGCTGCTGTACCGGAAACTGGCGTTTCTTGTTCTTCCGGAGTTCCGCCACTCGTCTGGAATCCAAAAATGATAAATATTGATTAGAAAAATTGCTAAACTGAACTCTCTTTACGGAAGAAAAGTTTTCCGACTGACCGTTCAACCGTTTTCTTCGAACAACAAGTAAACAAATATTTTGAATCGCTGAATCAATGAAATTTTTTGTTCGGGCGAATTAAAACTTTAATCAAAAGCTAATTAATCAATTTTTCCGAATAAATTTGAGTGTAAAAAGCGATTTACCGAAGGCGGCAGATCAGCAGCTGGCGAGACTTGCAAAGGAGTCGTAGGAACACTTCGTCCAGTGCCACCGTCCTCGAGTTGAGTCAAATCCATGCGCGTATCGTCCATACCTTCCTGTACAACTTGAGCAAGACCGGAACCGGAAGGACTGAACATTGTTCTTACGGTTGGGCCGGTCGGGGTGGCGAGAGACGGAGTGGACGAGGCAGCAGTGGGTGCAGCTGCGTCACCGAACGTGAAACGACCTTGGGGCACGTGTGGGGAACTGACAGCTTCACCGAAACCGTCACCGCGGCGTGGGACGAAAAGGGTCGGCGTGCTCGGCACGATACTGTCGTCACCGCCGTCTTCGTATCCTTGTTGAGGCTGAAGTTGCGGGGGAAAATAAAAAACGAAAAATTCACGATTTATGGAAAAAAAACATAATTTTTTCTGAAGCGAAACTTTGTAGGAATGGATAGAAAATTTAACCAGAAGTAAATGCTGTTGTTGTCGAGGCATAGGAGCGATTCCACGGGTCGACCTGGTCGCAAAAGCTGAACTGGGTTCCCCGGTTGGTCCAGCACTGCTGATCGCCTCGGATTGTTGTTGCTGCGGTTGACTGATTGGAATAGCTTGTTGCTGTTGTCTCGGTACTTCGACGCTTCTTGGATCATCCTCGATAATAATTTCGACTTCGTTGTTATCAGCCTCGACTTCGACTTCGACGCCATAAGGAAGCTCCTCCTCCTCTTCCTCTTCTTCCTCCTCCTCCTCGTCCTCTTCCATTTCCTCGTAAGCTTCGTTGTCGAATTCTTCTTCTTCCTGCACTTGATGATGACCGCCACCTTCACCCTCGTCACAATCGACTACTACGACGCAGCCGTCTTCCACTTCTTCGTCCTGATCACGTTGGCTCGAAGTTGGCACCTGAGTTTTTAATTAATTAAAATTCATATTTTTGATTCCTGATATTCCGATGAAATTTAATATTCTTTTAAAGAAAAAATACGAGCGTTTGAGGATGTTGAATCCTTAATCGCAAATAATGAGAAACTTCTCTCCGATTAGGAAGCTTGTTATTTAACAATTAACATTAATAAATAAAATGTTGTCAAATGTAGTTTTATGGAAACTGGTATAACTTTTCGATAAGTTTATTTTTTTGACCTCTCAATTTTTTAATATCCACAATATACTGAAAGCAACGGAAACAAAACGAAGTTTATTGATAAATATTTTTTGTATTTGTTTAAAAAATTCTTTTCAACAAAACGTTAATTTTTTTATAACATACTTCCTAATCGTCGTGAAATTTTTACACGACCTCTTAAATACTTCATACAAAAACATACTAAATTTTCAGAATTTTCTTATCATTTTTTTTCAACCCTTTAGGTGGTGAAAGTAATGATGACAAAATTCTTAAAATTTGGTATATTTTTACATGAAGTATTCAGAAGGTCGTGTACAAATTTCACGACGATTGAGAAGCTATTTATTGAACAATTAACATGAGCAAGTTTCATAGGTACTCAACATCCTTAAGTTGATGAAAAATTAATGGGCAAACCGGTGCGTGATTGCGCGGTCACCCAATCAAGCTTCGACCTTATTCGAGGCTGTTTAACTGTGATCAACGTTAAATTTCCGTCCGGCTACGTCGATAGAGTTTCAAAAAAATGGAAAAAAGAGGAAAGACGAAAATACTAACTTGATACTCGACATCAGAGCCGCTGGTAGTTGCGGCGGTGCTGGCGAGTTCTTGAGTTCTGCTGCGTTTGGCATTGGGGCTGGGTTCATGTCCCTCTCGGCTGTGTTCGGGAGTTTCATTGTCAGCCGAGCCGGACGCAGTGGGTTCGAGTGATCTGGGGCGTTTGTGTCCAGTTTGTGAAGTGCTGACGGACTGAGTGGAGCTGCTAGCGACAGTTTGTTGTTGATCGCTCGTGGCGATTGATTGTTGTTGTTGAATGGGTTGTTGTTGTTGCTGTTGTTGAGGTTGTTGATTCTGTTGTTCGACGCGAGGACTGACGAGAGCGACGGTTTGTGGTTGTTGGTCTTGATGTTGTTGAGGTTGTGGTTGGATCTGTTGTTGTTGCGGTTGCTGTTGTTGTGCTTGTTGTTGTTGAGCAGCTTGGCAGCTCGATTGTTGTTGGGGTTGTTGTTGTTGTTGTTGTTGTTGCTGGACTTGTTGCTGTTGGACTTGCTGTTGCGGCTGTGGCACGTTGATGCTTTCCACGTTTTCAGGATCTTCTCGTTGGGTGGATTCCGCTGATTCGCTCAACTGTGGCTGAACAGCGAGTTGCCGGAGATTGCTCGGTGCTGTTTGGCTCACCGAACTGCTGCTCGTACTTGCTGGCTGATAATCCGTGTGACTGCTCGTCGGTGAGCTCGTCTCGGTCGTATGCACGACCTGTTGCTGCTGCTGTTGTTGTTGCTGTTGCTGTTGTTGCTGTTGCTGTTGCTGCTGCTGCTGCTGCTGCTGCTGCTGTTGAGGATTCACGAGCACAGGAATACTCGCGGTCGTTGGCAAGACTGCTGCTGTTCGCGATTGAGGAGTCACGCTCATTGGTCTTATACTCGCGAGCGGCGTTTCAGCTCGAGCTGACATCGGTTTTATATTCGCGGTTGGTGGTTCGCTCGTGACTCCGGCACTGCCTGCGCCGACTGCCAATTGTCTTTGAAGCTGCGAAACGCGTTGAAGCATCGCTTCCTTTTCCGCGTGTACTTCTGCTTTCTCGTGTTCCAAACGCGATATTCGTCCTTCCATCTGCGATTTAAGAGCCGCCAATCTCGCGTCTGCTTCGTTACTGTCCTGATCCGCGTTCCCGGACTCTATTTTCACCTTCAATTCTGCCAATTCTCTGTCACATTTTTTCTTCGCTTCTGTCAATTGGACGATCCTCGTACGTGCACCTTTTAACAAATGTTTCGTGCGTTCTTCCTTCTCCAAACCCGACTGTTTCATCGTCTCGATTTCCGTTTTTAAAGCGTCCGCCTCGCTCTGCACTCTCGCTATTTGACGGTTAAGCTCCTCGATCCTTGCGCTGAGCTCCTCGTTGGCCTGACGCAACTCCAAACGTCCCTCTTCGCGCAATTGATCCTCGCGCTCTTGATTCGATTGCGCCATCTCTTCCGCTGAAGTACTCGTCGTTCCCATCGCTTGGGACTCTTCCAATTTTGTTTTTTCTTCTTCCACAGTTTTCGCCAATTCTTCGTACTGCGTTTTGTACTTTTTCGCGATTTTACGGATTTGGATCTCTTTGTTTTTTACGTCTGTTAAAATGGCTTCTTTCTCGGAGAGTTCTTTCTTCAGTGCAGCAATGTCCTTTGCTTTGGTGGTCGAATCCGCTGTCGACTCGTTCAAATCCTGACTCAGTTTGCGCGTTTCTTCCGACAACTTAGTAATTTGCTCCGTTTGCGCTTGTAATTGTTTCTGCGACGCTGTCAACTGCTCTTCCATTCTCGATTTTTCAATCTTCACCGCATTGAATTCCTCCGTACGCTTAGCGTGAGTCTCGCGTTCCGAAGTGAGAAGTTTGCTCAGATTTTCTCGCTCTGTTTGCAGTCTGCGCCAGTCGTCCGGGCTCGCTTTGTTCGCTCGCTCGACAAGAGTATTCGCTCTCTGTCGCCATCTCGCAACGTCCGTCTTTAAGCTCGCGTTCTCCTGCGTCAAAAGTTCTAGCTTGGCAGTGAGATCCCGAGATTTTTTGCGCAGCGGAATCACTTCGGCTGATAAAAGGTTCACCTTCGTTTCGAGATCCGTCAGTTTGGCTGCTAAAGCGTCACGCTCTTCTCTCAAGACTCTGTTCGAGTCCGTGATCGCATTGAGGGTCTCAACTTTGCGCAATATTTCAGCGTGCTTCGAGGTCGTCACTACGTCAATTTCCGTTTGTTCTCTCTGCTCGTTCAACATCGCCTCAGTTTCTTTCAAACGTTTCTCCGCCACTTCGCACTGCGATTTCAATCGCAAATTCTCCGCACGCAGCACGTCGAACTTGGCCACGATGAAGTCTTTCTCGCGTCTCAAATACTTGATTATCTTAAGCAGTTGCTCAGCCGATTTGGAATCCTCCTCCAAACCGCTGAAGCTACGGTTCATCTGTTCCATGCTCGCGTCAAGATTCTCTTGAGCTCCCAACGACGAACGATTGCTCTGCATTATCGCGGCTCGGTCGCTCAATTCTTGGATTTGGTTGTGAAGCAATGCGTTCTGTGCGTCAAGATCGTCCACTCGCTTCTGCGTTTCTTCGATTTCACTCGTCAAACGGCGCTCTCGCTCTTGCCACGTTGCCTTCGCCAGCTCCAAGGCCTCGATCGCCGATATCTTGTCTTGACTCAGTTGTGCCACTTTTTGCTGCACCGACTGCGATTCTTCTTTGAGCTTCGAAAGAGCCTGATTGAACAAAAAATTTGAGAGTCGCATAAAACTCGACGGAAATCAACATTTCGGGGAAATAGAATTTTTTAAATCAAACTTTATTATGTTGCAAAACAAAAAGTACGAGAAATAACGAAAGGAAAGTGAAAAGTTGACTCTCCGGGTCGTACATTATTCTTTTTTTTAAAATGGAAAATAAATTGTTTTTTTGATATTTTTTCAAACAAAAACCACCGAACGGACAATTTTGAAAAACGTCTGCAGAAGATTTTTGATTCCAGTGTGCTTGTGAGAAAAAATGAACCCGATGTTCATTTTTATTCAGTAGAAAATTTGTGTATCGACGGAGAGTTAGAAAGATCGAAAAATCAAATTTTTGTCTAAAATCTTTACCTGCAAATCAGCAGAATGAAGAACCATCTCTCGAGCATATTTTTCTTCAGCTTCCTTGGCAGCTTGTGAAGCGCTTTGCAGGTCACTCTTAATGAGTTCGAGTTCGCCTTTAACTTCGTCGAGTTCTTCGAGTTTGGCTTCAGCCGCGGTCAATTTTTCTCGGAGCTCAGTGTCCGTTTCTTGAAGGCCGCTCTGTGCCTTCGCTAATTCAGTTTCGAGTTCTTTCACGCGTTTGGCCAAGCCAACAGCTTCCTCGCGCGAGGATTCTAACGTCGTTTGCAATTCGCGTTTCGTTTGTTCGTGCTGAGTGGTCAATTCGCGCAGCTGAGCTTCCGTGCTCTCGGCTATGTCGCAGTACTGCTGGCTCTGTTGCCTGGAAGCTTTCAGCTGTTCCGAAAGCGATCGTACCGTAGCATTGCTGTTCGCGAGCTGCATCTCCAGCTCCTTCAATCTCTTAGCAAGATTTTCGTCACCTATGAAAATTGGCGAAATCATTAATTTCTTGAAAAACAACAACGTGAGTGGCAATTTATTTTAGGATTCAACTTTTCGTCGCATTTTATCAAAACTTTTCTGTTTTATCAAATTTTTATCATTCGCCAAATATCAAACGTCCATCGGTTTTCAAAAAACTCAGATTTTCGTAAAATTAGAAAAATCATAACATTCAAACCGTTCAACCGATATTTCCCAAATTCAATACCAACCTTCCTATTATGATACTCTATTTGTAAAAAAAAAAATTGAGCAATAAATCTCAAAATTTGCGGAAGTTAGAGCGTCGACAGCCTTTTTTTGAAAATTTCAAAATGCCGTAGAATTCGTATTCTTCTAGCAATTCCAACAAAATTCTCAGAGAATGAAGAACTTGTATGAATTAACATCTGTGCAAAACGGGATCCCTGTAGCTCGACCCGTTCTCGAGTTATGAACGTTTGAATTTTACAATGCCAGAACATAGACACACACACACATCCGGACATTTTTTCTAGATATGATTTTTCGATGTTTTGGGAAATTTTAAGCACATTGACATTGGAAACTGAACAAAAAAAAATTTCACCGTCAAATAGCTTCCTCTATGAGGAAACAAAATACTTGAAAGGTAATAACGAACCTGTGATTGGTTTGGCTCGTGAGTTAGCAGCGGATTCGCGCAATTTAGCGCCAAGTTCTTCGGCCTTGCGTTCGAGTTCGATCTTTGCGTTGCGAGCTTCTTCAAGTTCGTTGGTCGTACGTTCAGCCAATTCGTGTTCTTCCTTGAGACGATCTTGTGCGAGGGTGAGTTGTCGCTCTAGATGAGCAGACAATTCCCTGAAACGGTCTTGTTCTTCCTGGAGACGACGTCTCAGAGCAGCGCACTCGCGAGTGGCGTCGTCGAGTCGTTGTTCGGCTCTCAATTGGCCTTCGGCTTGCGAACGTTCGAGACTGGCTTTGATCGATTCGACATCGGCTCTGAGCATCGCCTGAGTCTGTCTCTCGCGATGAAGTACTTCGCGTTCCTTCATCAAACGGCTTTCGGAATCTCGTAAAAGTTGACGTTCTTGACGCAAGTTTTCGAGCTTCACTTCAGCTCGGGACAAAAGACCTTGAGCGGACATTGCCTCGTCCTTGAGGATCATCAAACTCTGCTCGTGTTTGCCAATCGTAGTGTTGTAATTCGCACATTTTTCTTCGAGTGTTTTAATCTGCGATTTGTAAGAAGCAACGTTGGCCTGTAAGAGACCGAAACGTTCGTTCGCCGTGTCCAATTGTGCTTTGAGCCGACAACAACGCGTTGAATTTCCTTCTGCCTCTTTTCTGAGTCTGTCAACTTCTTCGCCGACCATGCGTTCGTGAGCAGCTTTTTCTTTCTTATAAGTTTCATACTCGTCGCTGACTTGTTTCCACTTTTTCTCAAATTCTTCCGCTTTTTTCTCCAACTTTTTCATCATTTCCTTCTCCTCGGCTGATACCTTGACGGATTTATTAATTTCTGTAGATTCCTCGTCGTTGTTGGGACGAGTTTCGTCCTTTTCCGTTGATTCTGAACTTTCCTTGCCTGCTGGAGCATCGCTTTGTTTCAGCGATTGTTGATACATGTTTTTGTACATATCTCGTTGTCTGACCAAACCATCAACCATTTTTGTTTGCCGATCCATCGCGGCTTGCATTTCCGCCATCTGTTCAAGATATTGATCGAGTTTTTCTTTCATTTCTCCGGTGTTGATCTCGTCGGTGGCGCGTTCAATTTCTTCTTGTCGCGAAGACAGAGTTCTCACGATGGACAAAAGTTTCTGATTGTTTTCCTGCAGCTCCTCAATGTCGCGGAACGTCACGAGTTTCTTGCTGATTATTTGCGAGGAGGAGAGCTCGGTTTCCATCGCCGTTGAAAAATCACCGCTGGTGTTGATCGTACCGGAGCCACGACTGTCTTGCAATTCCTTCAGAAGGAAACAAACTTGTCTCGCGAGATCAGCGAGTTCGCTCTTCAAACGCATATTTTCTCTGGCATGATGTTTCGCAATGCGGTCGGACTCATCGGCTGCTTCGCGGAGACGATTGTTCTCGGCGCTTATTTCTTCCAATTGAGTTGCGAGCGTCGCGTTGTTCTCAAGCGCCAATTCCAATTCTTCTCGTTGTTGTTGCAAGGTCGGAGCTTTTTCCTCCAACTCTCGGAGTATTACGTCCATCTGAGATTTCATGCGCTCGTTCTCTTCTCTCTCGAGCGCGAGCTCGTTCGTTGCATCGACCAATTGCGTGTAAATTTGCGTCAAACTGAGTCCTTTCTTGAGTACGCGACTGGCGATTGCAGCCGTTGGCGCCAATTGCTCAACCGCCTGGTCCAGTCGTTCTTGCTTTATATTTTTCAACAATTCGTTCGCCCGATCCAACTCTTTTTCAAGCTCTTGAATCCTTGCGGTATCTTCGGCTATCGTCTCCTCATGCTGCTGCTTCAGTTGACCGTACTCTGTCTCCAACGCGCCGTACTGCTCCGTAGCTTGTTCCAACAGCGACTGCAATTCCTTGACAGCCTCGCTGAACTCTTCGGCCTTTGCATTCGACTCGTCGGCCATCCCCTTGTACAAATCAGCCAATCTCGTCTGCGCACCGACTTCCTCGCGATACGACGAGTGCATCGAAAGCTCGTGGCTTCGCTGCTCCTCCAATTTTTGCGCCAATTCGTCCGAACGACGCTGCGAGTTACCCACTGCCTCGCGCAATTGCGCTACCGCCTCATTCGCGATTCGCAACTCTTCGTCACGCTGTTGCAATCGCGTGTTCGTCAAAAGAGCACGAGCTGATGCTTCTGCACGAGTTGTTTGCAACTCTGCCGTTCGTTTCGATAATTCTTCTTCCAAACTCGCCATTTGCTGCACAAGAAGAGTGCGTTCTTGCTCGAAACGTTTTTCTCTTGAAAAACAAAACATCGTAAGTCTCGGTTGACATTTAAATATTTCAAAGTTGAATTTAAAAAATCAAAATTGAGCAATTTTTGGAAATAAAATTAAGTGCAGCACTCCTCGATGGGCGAAATGGCAATTATGTGATAAAAAGTACCAATGACCTTGAAAAATTTAAACATTCCTTTGATTTCAACAACTTGAGAAACTGTAAACTCACTTGAAGTCGACCGTTATCTCGCGGCTTTGGATTTCTTCTATTTCCTGAAGCGCCTGACATTTCGCTGTCACCGCCGCTTGCAACTGAGTGCCCAGCGACGTAAGCTCCGTGCGCATTCTTTCCACTTCGTTGTCGCGTCTTTCCGCCTGCATCTGCAAGCTGTCTCTCTCATCGACCGCAGCATCTCTTTGTCTTCTGAACTCCGAGTTTTCTTTGCTCAATCTGCAAGTGATTTTAGTGAAAAAAAAAAAAAAAAACATTTCAATTATTTAAAAAAAGGTAAAAGTAACGCAATTAAAGTTGAAAATGTTTTTCTTTTTCCAAGGATAAATAATATAAAAAACTGGTGCAAAATACACGAAAGTAAAAATTTGATTTTTCAATGAAACACCGTTTTTTACCTTTTAACCGATTCCTGCAATTTGTATATTTCGTTCTTTGCTTCGTCAAGTTTAGTCTGCAATTCGCTGGTAAAATTTTCAGCAAGTTCCAATTTTCCTTTGCATTCATCCAGATCGAGTTTTTGTTCTGCATTTTCTTTTTGAAGTTTTTCGACTTTTTGTTCTGTGGATGAAAATAAAAACAAATTGACGATGTATCGAATGGTTAGGACGATTTTTTTTGTGTCAAATTTGAAAAAATTTTAATGGGGAGCGAAAGGATGAAAGGCGAATTACTACGGAGGGAAAAGCATCGATGGGTTTGGAGGTTATGGCGGGAAAAGAAAATGAGCGTGTATGAAAAAAACAAGAGTTGGATGAGTTTTCCATTATTACCGAGACTTTGACGTCCATGTTGAAAGACCGCTTTGGCCGTTAAATATTCCTCGAAGTGTTCGGTGAAATAAGTTGTGAGTTTTTTGCCGATTTCTTGCGGTATTTGCGCCAATTCTTCGCCCGTTAAAACTTTTTTCAGCACATCGTGCTCGTTCTCCTCCGTGCTTTCCATCATGAATTTTCCGTTGTTGCTTCTACTGTTAAAAATATGAACGCCCCGAAAGTTTCCAACGGAGAATCTCACGAGCCGGCTTCTATTCTCCGATTATTCGATTCGGATCTTGTATGTAATCTGCGAAATGCAGCGGCGAAAAGATGCTGTTGTACACTCTTTCTCGAGGGGAGTGGGGGTAGCGGCTCCACAAAATACTGACATCGTGCATGAAGGGATCGTCAAGATTGGATGCGGTGGATTAACGAGAATTTCATCGCAGCGCTGCCATCGCGTACACCCGCGACCGAAGGAACCGGCAAAAATTAGTACTACGATTTTCGTATGGCCCGTGAATCATGAAAATCGAGGGAAGAATTTTATTTACGCTCTCGTTTGACATATTCCTGCATTTTCCAATTACTAGCAAAAACGTGTATTCTCAAACTTTTGGGTGAAATCTGCTGATGTTCCAATTGTTGAAACACATTTCCGACGGAATAATTCCGGCGTAATTTTCTATGCAATGGATAACATCGAATTATTGTTTTTCGATACTTTTTCCCACGACATATCCGAGGTTCGTAAATATCAATCGATCAAACTTAACCCCCCCGCGTTAATTAACAATAATTAATCGCCTAATTTGTATTTTGACGTCGCAGGAGCTCAACTTGGATTTGGTACAATTTCCGAAACCAGTTTACATAAGTGAGGTTAGGATTATACCGCTAGGCGCGCGTGTACAAGCCGATTTTCCTGGCGGCGTCCGACTCGGGTGAGTAATTTCTGTTTATCGTTAGAAAAAATAAGCTCTCACCTTCGAAATTAAAAACATCCCTTCGAAAAACAAGTCAAACTGAAATTCGTACGTTTTTTCCAGAGCCACGAATCCTTCGCAATTTGAAATAGAATTTTTCGTAAACGATCTCAGTAAACCTGGCGCATCGACTTTCGAATCTTTGGGTGGATTAGAATACAAACAAAATGTTCATATACAATTGGAGTGCGAGAGAAAACAAATTCCTACCGACGGTCTCGTCCTTCGTGGTTGGTACACGACCATTACGCTAGCTGTTTACGGCTCCTTGACAAAATCTCTTAGCAACCCTCAAGAAATCACCAGTGCTTCGGCGACGGTAGCTCTGCCCGTTGGCGCAGCGGAACCTGCGGCGGAAAGCATTCCGCAAGCTCCGGAGCCACAGCCGGATTGGTACTTTGAGAATTCGACGCCAGTGCCAACGGTAAACGTGGGTATCGAGTGTAATAACTCTGAGAAAAATTCAAGTTCTTTTAAGATAATGAAAAATGCTGCAAAACGAATTCTCCGTCCATTGACTCAATTATTTTGTAAACCTTTGCGCACAACTACTGAAAAAATTCCATACTCGTTGCTCTAATGGGAAGCCGTTGGTTTACTATCGGAACAAATAATGTTTTTTTTTGGAAATTAGGGCTACGAGTGCACATCTCCATAAGTGCGTATTGGGTCAATCTGACCCAAGGCGTTCTGCTTCCTCCTAGAGGAAGTACGACGTTTTGAAATTTTCAATAAACGGGTGTCGATTCATGACTAATTTTTTTTTCAAAGTTTTATGATTTTTCGAATTCTACGAAAATCTGAGTTTTTTGAAAAATCGTCTAACCGCTTAAATTTTTACAAATTTTGTAAGATATCGTGTATAATTCCTGGATCCCTCTTTACTTTTCAGAAAAGTTGTCGAAATTATATAATTAAAATGCAAATACAAAAAACGCTGCAAATTGCTTCCTCAAGATGCTCAAGATGCACGATACTCAAAGCTTCCTCTATGAGGAAGCCAAAATTAAAAATACGATGCTCACGATGTTCAAATCTTCATAGAGAAAGATTTGAGCATCGTGAGTATCTTGAGAAAACAATTTGCAGTGTTTTTTTAAATTGCTGTATTCCGGTAAATATGCATTTTTTTTTTGTCGACACGTTTTTTTGTAGTAAATTATTCATATTTTATGGCCTTGAATTTATTTTTTGACGGAAACGAAAATTAATTGCCAAACGATCGGAGAGTGAAAAGTTCTGGGGGTCAAAACGACCCAGTCTGCACTCGAAGGGTTAAAAAACTTAGCTACAGACTACATCAATATCGCAAAATCAACGTTTTTTTTTGTTTTACCTTTTACAGCAAGAAACATGTGCCGTTCAAGCTCCATCTCCGACGATCCAGCAGATCCAGACGGTAGAACCGACGCAGAGGTTAACGCCGGTAGAGCCTGTAAAAGCAGAGCCGGCTCGATGGAGCGGAGACGAGGTTCAAGCAGGTTCGACGGTGGCTCGGAAGCCAGCGAAGCGTCCATCGTCGCCGCCCTCGGAGTCTCTGGTGTCTTTGAGTCCGGAATCGATATCAGCGGAAGAAGAGGAAGATCGTACGGAGAGAGAAGCGGAAGAAACGACTTCGGCAGCGGTGGAGCCGTTCGAGCCGATACTTTCCGACGAGGAGTTAATGGCGGACGACGTTCCGCCAATGTCGGTTGATTATCAATGCGAAACGCTGCAAGCGGACAATCTTTACGCGATAAAGCCTCCGGAGCTGTTGGAGCTGGAAAAATTGCCAGGGAATTCTTTCCACGACGAAGTTGCTCTAGAAAAAATTCGAGAAATAATTCGCTCGTTGGGAAAATCAACGACGAATTTTAACGCGGCGCCGGGACAGGAAAAAGAGACGTTCGTGCACAGCTGCGAAACTCTGTGCTCGCTCCTCGGCTCGGTGAGTCAATTGGACAGCGAAGATCTTGGCGACTGGGAGGAAATAGTCAATACTTCGTTGGATCTTGATCTCGCCCGAGGGCAACCGCAACCAGCTTACAAAGTGAGACACGTCAAAGCGGGTTTGAGGCTAGCCGAAGCGTCCTGTTCGCTGGTCGGAGGTCCAGAGATCTTGCTCAAAGTATCAGCGCCAGAAAAACTCTTGACTCTGTGCACGCGTGAGTACGTGGCGTTGCCAGTGAAACTGGCAGCTCTCCGAGCACTGGACGCTTCTCTTCTGAGTCCAAAAATAGTTCAACAGTTTTTAAAGTCCGAGAACAATCTTTATCGTCTCACGTTGGAAATGTTGGACGAGGCGAAACTCGTGAGATTGAAATACGCGCTGACATCGATGCTTCGAAAAATTCACGTTTACGAATTGCTCGAGGAAACGCGAGAAATAAGTAACATGAGTGAATTGTCGTTGAACGAACTCACACAAACTTATGTTTGCGCTCCGACCTTAATGGCGCAACCGAAAAGGCAGTTACCGGCGAGTAAGCAGATGGAATTCGAGCGTGAACAAGCGAGAAATCCACGAAGACATCTCGTTGCGTATTTCGAGCATCACGCCCTCGCGCGCAGGCTGTTGCTCGCTCTCTCTTCGCCAACTTCCGGTCGTGGGCTCGTAGCAGCGACACGAAGATTTATAAAGCGTCTCGCCGACACGGGGGAAGGACTTTTGTATCTTCTTCGCGAGCCCGAAGTCACGAAGGGAATATTAAAAGCGATGCGTTACGAAAAAGCCGGAGCAGGCCGGAGCCTGGCTTGGCGTTTACAAGTCGTTCAGTGTCTCGTTCAGTTGAAAAATCAACAACCTGCAAATTCATCGTTGTCGAACGACTGGTGGTTGCCGTTGAGGAAATTGCACAGTTTTCTCATTTATCCAGAAGGTTTACAAGCCGTTATTGCGGTTTTGTCTTTGAACGGATTCATCGATTACCTCACGCCTTATCTGAGCGATCCTGACCTCGCGGAATTCGCGGCTGAAATAATTTCCGTAACTTTACGTTATTCTGAGAAAGTTGAGATTTTACAGACTCGAGCTCCAGCGATACTCGAAGAAGCTCGTAACAACGGGACCCTGAGGGACGTCGTGCCACATTTAACCATCGCTGGACAATCGATCAATTGGAATTACGGGGATGTAACGTCGTTGGTTGAGACCGTTAGAAAATATGCCGAAAAAGCTGCTTCATTGCCCGGAGAACTTTTGACTGCATGTAGAATTTTACATTATCTCGTTTTTCCTCCGAACGCCGATATGGATCCGTTTGAAAGTTATCTCGAGCTTAAGCACAGGAATGCACTGACGGAATTATTCGCAGCAGGTGGTTTGACCGCGCTCGTTTCCGTGCTCACGAAAATAGCAAATTTTTATGAACAACCTCATCTTCACCGTGCATCGCTGACCGGCAGACGAGGATTAGCGCTGATTGCGCTTTTGTTACCGTGCGTCAAACTCGTTCGCGCTCTGATCGAACGTCTCGTCAAGTGTATGGCAACGGATTTCAAAGATTTAACGGCCGTTGCGCCGCTGCTCGGGGTTTGGGCGCTCGTCGATGCGATTCCCGATTGCAGTTCGTCTCTGAGATATCTCGCGGATGAGATCGCCGAGACGTTATTGGCTTTCACTCGAGCAGTCGATTCGGACGGTGCTGGTAACGTTGCCAAGTCATTATGGACACAGATGATTGGAGAAGTATTAAAAATGATCTCAGCGTGTCCAGCTAATTTTGTACCGGGCTTGAAACTTCTGTCTCGTCTCTTGCCACCGATTTTTCAACTCGACGAAACTCACGAGAGCGAGGAAATCACGAGAGCTTTAGGTTTACGAAAATTATGGTCCGCTCATCTGCAAGCACAATCCACTAATCTTACGGAAACGCTGTGTTTATTGTGCGCTAGCTGGGACGAGACACTTCTCAATTTATTGTCCAACGTGTGCAAACAGATCAGCGATCTAGCGGCACCGAGCGCTCTCGTCGTCGGACGATGTCTACTCGATCGAATCCTTGCTGCTACGCCGCTCGAAAACAATTCACCAGTTCTCTCTCTTCTCGCTGACTTGGCGATGCATGCGCCTGTGAAAGCCACGCTTTTGACTCTTCTCAGTCCTACTTCCAGGGCTCAAGTTAAATCCGACCAGAAGTATCCTCCGGTCGTTGAGATGATGTGCACGACACTCAAAACATCGAGCTCGAAGAACGTACAGCTCGAGATTCTCGAGACTTTTCACACGCTCTGCGACGAGAAACTCAGTCTCGTTCAGGAGGAAAACAACTCGGAACCTTCAGAAATACGTCTCACTCACTCGGTACCCAGCAAAGATCCTCTTTTGTCGATACTTGCTGCTCTGATCGACGTTTTAGCCAATGCTCCGAAATTCTCGAACGATGTACTCGAGAGTAACCTTCGTATTTTGGTTTCTCTGACGAGACACAATTACGGACTGTACCACGTTAAAAGCTGTCTGGAGAATAATCCTGGAGCTCTGAGATCTTTGCTGGAGCATGTTTCCGGTCCAGCAAAAACGACCGAACCCATGGAACAGGAATCACCGGATGATTGTTTGGAATTGTTGATTGTTTCTTTCCTGGAAAGTCTCGCATCTTGCAAAAGTACAGAGCGTTCGTTGTATCTCCGAGTCACACAGCTCGCCTCACTCCTCTCGTGGGACAAGAGCGGACAACATCCTCTAGAAAAACTTAAAGGCGCTCAGGATCTCGTGGAACAACTCAGAACGAGCGTCGATGGAAAAGACGAAAAAGACGCTGTGCCAGAAATGCTCGAACCACTTCTGCCCACACCCGATGCTCTTCTCAATCAATTTTCTCAGAGATCACTCGGTCATTATGGAAGATATTCGAGGCACCCGAGGAAACGCACGTTCGTCGATTCTTCCACGAGTGCTAATAACGACACGATCAACACTGTCGATCTTCTCGCTCTTGCTGCTGAACTTTTACCCTCAGATTTCAACCTTCTCACCGAAGCACAACTCTTGTGCTCCCGTGTACCTCCCGATGATTCGACTCAACCCATCCAACCGAAAGGACGGAACGAGGGACCTGATGATTCAAGGGATTCACAAAAACAGACCAACGTACCAACTGCCAAAACGAAACAGCCTTTTGGTAAATATTATCAATATTTTTATCCAACATTTTCACTGATCTTGTGGACTCAGATTTTTCCACTCAATTACTTAATTCTTATCACTTTTGCTTCCTCATAGAGGAAGCTATGTGACGGTGAAATTTTTTTTCCAGTTTCCAATGCCAATTTGCTTAAAATGTCTCAAAACTCCGAAAAATCATATCTAGAAAAAATGTCCAGATGTGTGTGTGTGTGTGTGTATGTTCTGGCACTGTAAAATTCAAACGTTCATAACTCGAGAACGGTTCAAGTTACAGGGTTCCCATTTTGCACAGATGTTAATCTATGAAAGCTCTTCATTCTCTGAGAAATTTGTTGGAATTGCTAGAAAAATACGAATTCTACGGCATTTTGAAATTTTCAAAAAAAGGGTGTTATCGCTCTAACTTCCGCAAATTTTAAGATTTATTACTCATTTTTTTTTTTTTTATAAATAGAGTATCATAATGGGAAGGTTGATATTGAATTTGGGAAATATCGATTGAACGGTTTAAATTTTATGATTTTTCGAATTTTACGAAAATCTGAGTTTTTTGAAAAATCGTCCAACTGCTCTAATTTCTGCAAATTTTGTAAGATATTGTGTACAAGTCTGTACTTCCTCTTTATTTTCTGGAAAAGTTGTCGAAATTATATGATTTAAATGGAAATACACAAAACGCTGCAAATTGAAATTTGCAAATTGCTTCCTCAAGATGCTCAAGATGCACGATGTTTATCTTCAGTTACACCGATGCGGGGAAGAGCTCAATTCGTAAATTCAATGAGAAGTGGCCCAACGGTCGGCGGTGCGGGTAGAGGAGCAGATCCCTTCAGATCAAGACCTCCGAACACTTCGAGACCACCGTCTCTCCACGTCGACGATTTCGTGGCTTTAGAAACGTGTGGAGCCCAACCAACAGGACCAACAGGATACAACAAACTGAGCATTAGAGGAACGTGCCCTCCGCGAGGAGTAATCGCTGGCACGCGGTGTCGCTCGTGGGTGTCGGAGCCCCGGTCTCCGTATCTTCGATGAACCAAACATTTCCGAGTATTTTGAGACGTTTCCCTCTCTTCTCTCTCTCTATGTACATTTCGAAAGATCTTGAAAGGATCCAATACGCAGATGTGGGAAAACAGCTGTGAGAAGAAGTTTATATCGAACTTTTTGATCGTCCAGTCTGTTCAGTTTGAATTATTGTTTCAAAATGTTATTGAAAACAATTGTCAAAAACTGTTGAACTCGATGAGCGGTTTACGTTACCGAGAACCCTAATAAACTCCGAATTTAAACATCAACGCTGTCGTGACTCTGAATTTCTTGTTATTTTACAGATTTTCCGATTTGGTAGTGAAACCTCGTTGTCTAAGAGTTTTTGGCATTTTAATTTTTCTCTTCTTTACAAATGTTTTTATTTACATATGAAAATTAGTCTCTAATAGGGTGTCGCTGATTTTTTCGCCATTTTTCTTTCTTTCTTTTCTTGTTTTATCATATCATCACGATCTTTCATTTCGGCTCGCCACTTTTTATACGCCAATTTGAAGTTTGCTGCACCTGCTTTGAACTTCGGATGGTTTGTGGTTCGTGAGAATTTCTGAAAAATCAATTTAAAGGTTTTGGTCCCATTCTTTGAATTTCCTGGATCAAAATTTCTAGAAATACGTTTTTGACGTTTGGTTCTTTTTTTTTACTGCGAGAGGAAATTCTGTTTTCGTTGTTTTTCAACAGTAAAGAAATTTTAGAGAAAATTGTTTTTGGATGTTTGGATTAATCTGAAAATTTGGTACGTTTTTGTATGAAGTATTTAAGAAATCGTTTAAAAATTTCTCGACGAAACTGGTATAACTTTTCGATAAGTTTATTTTTTTGACCTCTCAATTTTTTAATGTCCACAATATACTGAAAGCAACGGAAAGAAAACGAAGTTTATTGATAAATGTTTTTTGTGTTTGTTTAAAAAATTATTCTTAACAAAATGTTAATTTTTTAATAACGAGCTTCCTAATCGTCGTGAAATTTTTATAAGACCTCTTAAATACTTCATACAAAAACATACTAAGTTTTCAGAATTTTCTTATCATTTTATATTTCAACGCTTTAGATGGTTAAAGTAATAATGACAGAATTGTTAAAATTTGGTATGATTTTTACATGAAGTATTCACGAGGTCGCGTACAAATTTCACGACCATTGAGAAGCTTTTTATTGAACAATTAACATTAACAAATTTCGTAGGTACCTCCTCAATTTTTTTACTTACTCTGCTTCTCATCATGGTGTCTACTTCCTTGTCAAACTCATCGAGAGTACGATACAAAGGATAATTCGGTTGTATACGGTAGTAAGACATGGTGTTCATCATTTCGAGAACGTAAGCGAATCGCATTTTTCGACAAGCGTTATTGATGAGTGTTCCAGCAATTACATCGTTCAATCTATGTCCCGTTGCTGTCATGCCATCCATGAGTGTCTTTGCATCGTCGAGAGTGTGACAACCGAGAGCGATAATTCCCCAAGTTATAATATTAGGACACAGTCCGTATCGTTGGATGTCACTGAGGATTTCCTAAGTTTGCAACGAATTTCAACCAATTAGTATTTTACATCCGGCCAAATGCCAAATAAACTTTGAATAACGAAGTTGAAGTTTGCATCGTTGGAAAACAACGAAATTCTGTTGTTTTTTTTAGCAGAGCTCAAGATTCTCATTCAATATTTGGTCAGGACAATGAAAGGATCTTTTTCAGGATCCAATCACATACGAAAATTTTCTTGGTTTTTGAAATTCAACAAACAATTAATAGAAAAAGTATTTTTCGTTGAATCTCGACGTTGCGAACTTCAGTAAGAATCGGAATAACTTGATTGAAAAATTATTAGTTTCGAAATTCGCAAATACAACGGCCATATTTGCGAATTTTCAAATAAATAATTTCGGAAAAATCTATTTTCGCCTCCCAACCACGTTATTCGATAGTAAGAGAAAGCTTTTTCGAAATTGCACACGCAATTACCTTCGCCCCTTCGTAATCTTTACGGAAACTCCTCTTTTTCATGAGCATATTGAAAAAATCAATGTCCAGAGGAATCTTTTTAGTTTTGGCAATCTGCAGAATGGTGCGTTCGGCTTGATTGGAGGAAGGAACAAGTTCCATGAGGATAGTCATAGTCTTGGCATCTGGGACGACTCCGTCATTCTCCATGTGTTTCAAAATTCCAGTTACACCGCCAAAAAGGATTAAACGATTTTTCGAGTGAATTTTTTCCAGGGGAGTATTTTCTATCGTGGATTGAATATCCAGGACAGAATTTTCCTCAGAAGCAACTTTTGCCGGTAAATTCGTAGATTCCTCGCGTTTCTCTGCATCTTTTTTTTTCTTGCGAGCTTCGGTCTTTGGAGAAGCTTTGTCAGACTCCTCTGTGTTCGCATCTTGCCTCAAGGCTATTGCTGTGAAAAGGAGACTATTGACAACCGGTGGCTGTGCCAACAAGTCCGGTTTTGTTTCGTTGTTCAAAGAGACCTGACAATGAGGCGGAGCTTCTATGAGAACGTCGTTGACTTTCAATTCTCCTAACTTAGTGTCTCTGATCGCTCGTAAAAACAAATTGTACGTCGTGATGGCAGGAACGATGGCGTGTCTTCGCAAAAGGTGCCAGATTATCAGAGCGTGTCTGAGGCCGGCTTCCTCGTTAGAAATAGTTCCAATGAGGAGAGAATTGAAAGTGATTATAGTGGTGGGCAACCGTTTGTCTCTCATTTCGTCCGCCAAAGAAAAAGCTTCGAGAATGGCTCCGTGACGGCCGTAAGCTTTGATCATGGCGTTGTAATGGGTATCATTGAGAGGAATATTTTTCAATGCAAGTTCTTGTCTCAGATCCTCGAGATACGGAATAGCAAAGTCTTTGTGCGGATAATTGGCACAAACGTTAAAAAGGCTGGTGTACGTCGCCGCGTTGCACTCCAAACCACGTTTTTTCATTGTGGCGTAGAGCGACCGACATTTTTTAAAATCTCCAGCAACGGCAAAAGCTCGAAGCAACAAATTGTACATGTAAACATTGGGTTTGTCACGATTGGCCTTGATCAAATCCAAAACGTCCAACGCGGCTGTCAAATCTTTTCTTTGAATGTGCGATTTAATAAGATTCGCATAACCACCCGGCGAAAGTTTGAAACGTCGTGGTATTTGCGCTTCGTTCTCGACAAATTTTTCTTCTTTTTGTTCATCTTCGTCCAACGGTACTTTTTCGAATTTTCGATCCGCTAACTCTCCGAAACAATCGGCTTTCTTTGGGAGACTTTCACTCGAGCAATTACGCACTATTTGACCGTTTGAACCGAGCTCAATGTTCGACAGATTTTTTACGTAGGACAAAGTCGTAAAGTTATTGTTTGAGTACGAAGGAATATTGTTGTCAATTTTTAAAATCGTTTCGTCATTGTCACGCACTTTTGATTGACCTGAACAATTGAATAAACTACGTCGATTGTTTGGACTGACGATACACGATCTTGCACCTACTCTATTCGAACGCAACGAAAGGGTTAAACGTAATGTTAACATTGTCAATTGAGATGGCTCTTACTCGTTGCAATTGTTAATTGATTATTCTTGGTCAATGATCACATAGCATTTTATTTTTAATCGTTTACTAACGTAACAAGAGGTTATGTTTGTCAGATATTTCGCATATGATAAAATAAAAGCGTGTACCGGCAACAGGAACTATAAAAACACGTGTGTGTGTGTGCCAAGAGCGAACCGCGATATCTAGAGATTGTTAATCGTGTTCGCAGCGCCTCTCGCGAGCCATGGGTACTCCAGTATGACGAAAAAACAACCCAAAAAATCTGATCGATCTGCACGAGATTCTACCAAAAAAATTGCATAAAAAATCGTCACTGCGGTTCGACAATATTTTCCGTTCTCCAAAAGTTTTTTGCATTAACCACAAGCCTTGGCAGTTTCATTCAATCCATGCAAAAAAAAAGGGTGCTCTGAGAACGTGTGGGAAAACCCTGAACCCCCTGAACATCAGCTGTACGCCTCCGGGTGTTGGGAATTCCTTCATTGTTTGGTTCGAGCAATTACATATATATATATATATATAGCTCGGAGGGTCGTATACTTTTATGACAGGCTCAGACACGGTCAGTATAAGTCACTAAACTCAAGATACGACTGGAACGCTTACTGCCGTGGTGGGGGTAGCGATTTTGCATGCCGACAGAGATAGCTGAAAAAGGAGGTTCTGTCCTTCTTTGTACAGTCG
Source organism: Hyposoter dolosus (assembly GCA_963921915.1). Taxonomy (NCBI): domain Eukaryota; kingdom Metazoa; phylum Arthropoda; class Insecta; order Hymenoptera; family Ichneumonidae; genus Hyposoter; species Hyposoter dolosus. The sequence goes on from OY998133.1 coordinate 3,662,343, forward strand.
GGTGAGAAAGCTTAAGCCGTGTATGACGGATTGGATTTGATTTTTATATGATATTCCGTGAAACTTCAATCATTCCATTAATTTTTCTATATTTATATGTGAATTGAACAAACTCAATAAAGTATTTTGCGATATATTTCATTCGAAACTTTATTACACGCAGTAACTGTTGAGCTGGACTAATATTTTTGTCTGACTGTACGCGGTGCGAGAGAGACGGGACCGCCCGTTTCAACGCTCTCTCTCGGCTCGCCCCCCACCACGGCAGTAAGCAGTAAGCGTTCCAGTTGTATCTTGAGTAATGAGTTCAGTGGAGTCCACGTCATCCTTCGGAGACATAAGCAACCCCTGTCTCGTCTTAACGACTTGTTTGGCGACTCGATGTCCTCGTGAATAGACGTACCAACGAATCGTGAGTATTTGTCGTGTTCCTTCAACAATAATAAATCTAAATAAATCACCAAATAATAAACAAAAATTCAACAAAACGTTGATAAAAAAATACATCGAAACAAACGACTACATAGTGAAAGAAAAATCGCGTTTTATACACCACGATCGAAACGATAATATATTTTTTAGAAAAATAACTATCTCCGGCACTCGTAATTACGTGAACGAAATATTTTTTTTATTCAAGACCATGAGTAAAACGCCAGTGTCGACGTTACAAGAATACGCTGCTAAAAACATGTGGGGTGTTCCGGATTACACCCTCATCGCCAGTTCCTCTGGTTCGGCACCGCCAAACTTCACGTACAGAGTAACTTGCCGCTCAGAATCTGCGTGTGGTACAGCGTCAAGCAAAAAAGACGCTAAACACGCCGCAGCCAAAGAACTGTTGAAACAGTTGGGTCGCAACGGAATCAAAAACGACAAAGTGGATTCGGCGCCGCAGTCTTCCAGAGAGCTCATACAGAAGATTGGATCGTATTATTTGTCCGGCTCTGCAATAAATCACGAAGATGTCTTCGTGAATTCAGTGGGAAAATTAAGCGTGAGTGAAATCAAAAACTAAATTAACCTCCAATAACGTTCCTAGAAATTCTTCGGTCAGGCACGACCTTGAGCAGGAGATTTTTTTCGCGTGTATCTCGCAAAATATTTAAGAAAGGCTCGTGAGAATTTTATGCGAGGGATTCTTTTTGAACCAACTTTCCTTTTGAATAATTTTCCTTGACCCGCTGAGCCGGCGGTTCCGGGAGCACGTACAGAGCCTTTTTCTAAGAATTTATTTTCTCCATTGCCTGACACTGTGCCGACGTCTCATGGGAAAAAAAAGCGAGTTTTTTTTTTAATTTCAAAGAAACTCAGCCTCGTGCGAAGGAATAATCGCATCAGCGAGAATGACCCCTGGACGGGAGTAGATTGCCTGAACCGTTAACCGTGTAATGGTGAATGAATCGAAAAAAGAAATTCAGAATGAAAATATTTTTTTATGGAATTACAGGAATATTGTTTAGAAAACAAGCTAAAGCTGCCGGACTATCGAGATGCAGGGGTACACGGTCCACCGCACAAATGCGTGTACACGATCGTTTGCTGCATCGGGCACGTGGAGATGAGAGCCTCGGCAAACACGAAGAAAAAAGCGAAGCACGACGCAGCCCAGCAGATGCTGGACAAGCTGGTGAGAAACAGTGGCAACGAAAGGAGTGACTTGACCAACGAGCAGTATCAAGCGACAGAGAAGCTTTTGCAGGAAGTCAATTTCTTGGATTTAAAAATCGATGACCGGCCTATACCCTCCAAAGTGTCCGCCGAGAGAGCGAACACTTTGTACACAAAGCTACAGACTTATCACGGCGTAAAGAGAGATATCAGCAAAATATGCATGAGCGATCGTCATTTGGTATTTAAGGAGAGCTACGAGCCAGTCGTCCGCGAACTAGCCAGGGCGAGTCTCCGCGGAAATCCTTTTAAAAGCGCGTCGAAACACGAGACTCTGAAAAAGGCGACTAGTTTTCTCGGTTTAGAAATTGAGTACCATGTTTTGTCCAATACTCCAGACCCCATTATCGTTATTTGTAGATTAAATAGCTCCCCCGTAATCGTTGATATGGGGATCGCGGACACTTACTTAGATGCCAGAGACCAAGCAATAAGCAATGCTTTGGAATCCATAAATACTCTATTAACATAAATTGCATGAAAAATCTAAAACGTAACAAAAAAAAATTCTTCCAAACAAACTTTCGTTGTTTATGGAACGATTTTTGTTTACTCTAGCGTAGCCTGACTCGCCTTGTGTTTTCGAAAGCCAAATTTTTCGACACTGTTCGATCGATCAGAAGAAAAAAACGCTCAAGCTCATTTTTGTCTTTTTGCCACGAGGCGCCCCGAAACTTTTTCATCCCGATCGGTCGAAAAGTGTCGTTCCATTCCATTCCATTATTTTGAGACTTTTCCGCTGACTGATCCATAGCTTCGAGGTAAACTTGACCAACGGGAATTTTACGTTCTAGGCCAATGTTTCCGTCAGCAGAAAATATTTACTTGATCCATAATTGTTAAAGATAATCCACAGCAGCATACGCGTTATGTTTCTTGTTATTTATACTTAAAATGTAATTCTCACGTTCCTTCGCTTCTTGCCCATGCAGAAATTATATATTTTCCCCTTCGACTCAGTAGAATCGTATTCTGACGATTGTCTATCGAGAGACAAGGCGATCGTGTTTACTTCCGTGCAATATTCTGTCGATAATTGGGAGAAGCTTATGTAAATATTCGACGTAATGATGAATGAAATTGAAAATGTGTCCAATTAAATTGTATTCTTTGAAAGTTAGAAAATTACCGGTTTTGAAATGAAAGAAAGTGAAAATCGAATCATGTTTTTTTTTTTTCAAAATTTGTCATGATATTCCTCATGAAAGAATCATACCGATCAGGGCGTGCAAGCAGCAGCTTCGTGAGCACATTGAGTGATTTTTGGTTATTTACCCTCCGTGAGAACGATTCAAAGTCGCTGTGCTGCATAAAATTCGCGCTACGCTTTTCTTTTAATACTTGACGTCCCTTGATATACATGCATGACAGGCCGCTAATGAAATGCTGGCCCAAATCGGAAAATAGGAAATATAATACCGGTAGAATCGTGTTTTGTTTTTTTACAAGTTCACGTTTCGGCAAAAACGTACTGAAACGAAAAATAGAACCGATCGAATTGTATACCCTCCCGCTCAAAGAGTTCACCCTGCGAAATTTCCTCGGAACCACCGCCGTTTTTGAGATACACCGCATTTACTAAAACTCTCTATTTTTGCCAAAAATTTAAATATTTTTGGGAAAAAAAATCGCACGGTATTTTTTCAAAAACGAAAACGAAGCGGTTGATACCCACTGCAAAACTGTCATGGATAAAATTCTGCAGAAAATTTTCTACTAGACGAGCAGCTGATTTCCAAAGGCAAAAAAATCGTCGAAAAACTGCACTGTTCAAAGGAGCGTGCTGGCTAAGAAAAAAATCGCAATAAATTATCCCAGATTGCAAAGTGAAGTTTAAACTATCCCCTTCAAAACGGTGTTTATTAAATTCGATTGGGACCATTTTCCACTGAGGTATCAAACTTTTACCGAGGCTGAAAATTTCGCACGGTGAACCCATACTTTTGAGCGGGAGTGTATATATATATATTTTTTGGCGTTATGTGAAGTTTTTGATGAAAATTAACAAAGCGAAAAATTGTACCGGTCGTATCGTGTTTGTTGAGAAATTTTCGTACCGGTATAAACGTGCAGAAACGAGAGATGGTCCCGATCAAATGAAATTTTTTCAAAATTGTCTGAAATAACGGATTGAATTTACAAAGAGAGAAATTTTACCGATCGAATCGTAGAAATCGAACGATCACTTGTGGCCATTTTCTCCAACGTTATAAAAAAACAAAATCCTGATAAAGGATAAAAAACGAAAAGTGGAGACAATCAATTGTAATTATGAATCCTTGGCAACTTAATTTTTTCATTAATCGTTCATATTTATTTTTTGTTGCATTTGACTAATTTGTTCGTAATATAACAAAGAAATTTGTGAAATATGACGCAGAAAGATGGATCGATCAGAAAATACGAGAATTACTAAAAAAAATAATACGAGCTCGTATTTTTTGCCAATTTTGGAAGAAATTTACGAGTATCGCAGAGAAAATGAGAGTTTAAGATTGGGGAAAATATTGTAACAGGTATAGAAGGAGAAGAATGTAAAAACGAATAATTACGTTTAAGTATATTTAAGGAGCCGTAGATATGTAAGAGTAGTTGTTGAGAAACAAATGAAATAAAGAAATTAATTGTTCAATATTATGAAAAACTTTAAAATGGTCTTATTTTTTCCTTTTCCCGATCAGCCCCGAAAGTTCACATGGATCGTGTTGGAGTAAAAATTTGAAACATCGTTCGATAAATCGGAGCCAACGCGAGAAACGTCGAAAATTGGCTAAAAAATTTATTATGACGATTGTTTTGAATTCTCAGCGATCTCTCTTGCACTCGTCATGGCGACCGCGAAACTCGAGTTTCATAAATCAACGATAGATGGCGAAGAGAAAAATTTCCCATGGCACATAATCGAACGGGAAAAATAAAAAAGCAGAATAAAGTAAACAAAAAAGAAATCCGATACATTAGTGTCTCTGAATTAGCGATTTGATATATGTTTTTGATGCTTCCATCTCTCGCGAATATTGCTGTGACTTGACGAAATTCACAGTTCTTTGAAAGTTCAAAGTGAAAGTTCGAGGTTCATAGTTGAAATGAAATCGCTTTGCATGGAGAGGACGATTGATAAACAGTGATATGAGAATTATTTGATCGCGCAAGCGCCGCTAACCTCAATATATACGTTACATCTTATATGGTGGAAAAATCACAATCAAATATATCGCAGAAAATTATAATAAAGATTTGTCATTGTTGTTACAATAAAAACCTGTCTCGTCGAGTGTCGAACGAGTTTTCCCACAAAAAAAGTGAAGTGTCAAGTGTCACTAAAGTTGAACAAGTGCAACCGTCAGATAGTAAATACGCGTTGAACTCGTGGAAAATAAATTCGATCGTGAAAATAAAATCACATATTTCGTCGTATTAAAAACTTAAAAAAAAAAAAAAAAAAAAATCATCGAGTTATTTTCACGTACGAACGAGTTAATTCGACGATGAACCTTCAACCCTGTTGTCGTTTTCGACCATTGGAATAACGACGAAAAGAAAAGAACAAAAAATCCTTATGAAATGTCAGAGACATCGAGAAAAATCATCACCAGATTCCATCCCAGTCATGGCGAGAACATTATACTTTACGACGACAACACCGTCGCTTTCAGAAAAATAAGTTTCGCCAATGCTCTGACTTTTAGCGAAAAACCTTTGCAACCGGGTGAAATATTCTTATTGGAAATCGAAAAACACGAATTGGGATGGAGCGGACATATGAGGCTCGGCCTCACCCAAGTTAATCCAGCTACCGTAGATCGTAACGGAATGCCTGAATACGCTTTGCCCAATCTTGTTACAATGGGCTCCAGCTGGGTTTTCAACATTACTCAGAGTCCCCATAACATATTTTCCAGTTTCGAAAGAATCAATGGATATGGTAAATGCTCTGGTATAAATATCACAAAAACACCGCAAATTGAAATTTGCTAATTGCTTCCCCAAGGTGCTCATGATGCACGAAAAAAATTTTCACCGTCACATAGGTTCTTCTATGGGGAAGCAAAATCATTAGGGAAATTGATTCTTCAGACTCTGTCGACGCAAATGTGAAAAATTCATTGAAAAATTAGCCTCACAAGCTTCTAAACCACAATTCATCGCTTTTTAACGCGAGCAACGTATTTTCCTTCTAATCGATTTTTTCCTCAATGTCTCCGCAGGCGAAGGAATACCGAGTCGAGAGAAAAAGCTCATGACGGACGGAGTGAGCGTACAGACACCCCGAGGCGTGATTCCCTTTGCGGCCCTGAGACCGAACAGGGACGGTTCGTCGCAAAACTTATTGCCTACGGAGGCGGGATCTCGAATAGGCGTGATGTACGTTCCCCAGGCTGGTTCGGATAAAGCGGAAATGCATTTCATCATAAACGGCGAAGATCAAGGTGTTTGCGTCAAGGACATCCCTTACAAAGCTGGACCTCTTTACGCAGTGGTGGACGTTTATGGTACCACGAAGCAAGTTAGAATAATTCAGTTGTACGGAGGTGAGTAGAGAAAAAAAAGGTTTTTTTTTTCCAGATGGAGAATTATTTGAAAAGTATGGAAAAAACGTGTTTTTTACAGTTTTGAGCTTACAAAGCGCTTGTCGGGACGCGATTCTCCAGTACACGAAGCGAAACACCGTGAATTCATTACCATTGCCACAAATGTTGAAGGATTATCTTCTCTATCCGATGCAGTGAGGCGCCGCATCGAAGAAAAACGTGAAAAAAGACAAAAAAACGAGGACAACTTAGGGAAAAAAAGGAGGAAATTGAAAGAGGAATTGTCGAATGCGAGGTTGTTCGTTGTTCGTAAAACGTTGATTAAGGCAGGTCCTTTATTTCTATACCATTTGATTTTCTTATTTTTAATGGCAAGCATATTTTCTTTTACATCAAAAGTTTTATCGAACGAATGCTGTTGCAGAAATTCCATGAAAATACACAATGACACGAAACGAGTTGGATTTCTTGAGAAATTAAAGAAAAGTGCAAAAAATCTTAGTGCCATTTTTATTAATTTTGTGAAAACAACTTTCCAAAAGACCATTCAAACTTTTCATTTTCAAACGAATCGTTCAAATATTTACACACTTTATAGTCAACGAAAATATACGATCACAATCCATTTCGTTTTATTCATAAAACTTTTGTACATTCTCGAAAACCGAAATGCATTTTTTAGGAGACAGGCTGTCCTTGCAGGACTGAGAAAGAATCTGGTTTATGGAAATAATTTCCGTTCCGATAAATAAACATAAAAAAATGTTTTTTCAAAAGCTTCTTTTTGGAGTCCAAAACTTTTCTATTGAACGGAAAATGGTTCGACCATTTATCTTGAAATCTGTGGAACTCCATCCACATGATTCCAAAGATCTTCACATTTCCTTTCGTTGGTGAAAAGAAAGCGATTGAAACCTAAAAAAGGAAATGCATTCGTCTACGATGATAAATTGCTCTGGGAATTGATTTAGTAAGCAAATTCGTTTCTCAGGCTTCCAAGGATCGCGTGCTCCTTAAAAAATTGAGTGGAATGCCTCATATAGCCATATACAGGATTAATATTTAAGAAAGTCCCAGTTGTATATTCGCAGGAGCTTTTTCTGTAGCTCTCGTAACACAGAGAAATAGAACGAAAAAAAAAAACGAAATTCGAATGAGCGAGTGAATGAGAATGAATCGCATCGTTCAGTCTGTGTACGTCTGGATTCGTTATGTATGTATAACTCGGTCAGGCTAATTGTCTAAACAATTGAAGTTATGAATTTTTGAAAATAAATCTATTTGTAATAAAAAAGAAAAAATATGAAAATAAAAATATTAAAGTTACTCTTCTATCAAGCGAACTTTGGAGAATTATTTACACACACAAGAGAGCCTCCTCTATCGACTGGCTATCGGTTTTTTATAGTTTATCAATGTCCTGCTAATGCAGGGAAGAAATAACTGTGGGCAACACTCCGAAAAGCTCTCACAGGGACAGTAACACCGGAGACAAGAAAAATAGTGAGTCCAAGGTCACGTGATGAGCTCTTAATAAAATTCTAGCAAAAAAAAAAACAGGGAAATCTTTTGAAAATAATGAAAAACTGTAAATTTTCAGGTCTTATTGAAAAATCTTTCACTGACATCGACGATGGGTGATTTCATGGAAGAATTTGGAACGAAAATGCTCCATAAAACGACGTAAGTCAAGAGAAAGCTGAGGAAAATTATCCTGTTGAGAAGGAGAACGACGTAATTCCAATTGCTTTTTGCATGCTCGAAATCAACGAGATCGTCGTCATGCTCAGCTTGACGTTCTTCGATACTCGAGCATCCTCGTCGGTCGCTCATACCCAGAAGTGCAATTCGTCCAATTCTGTACCTCAGCACCAAGGAGAGCGTTAAGAAAATCCATTTTGGTACAGAGTGCTCGGACGAGCGGAGATTTGTCAGGAAAATCGTGAGGAGAAGCGCGACGATCGCCAGGACGAAGGAGTTCATGTAAATGTGCACTGTGAAATCATTTGTTTTTCGTTCTCAACTTATTTTCTTCTCGAAAACGTTTTTTTTTTTTTTAAACTCGTTCCAACCGTTTTTCATTTTTTTTTCTTTTTTTTTTCAATTTTCACATTTTGCCTAGAAAAATGAGACAAATTTTCTTACTTATGTTCGGGACTGTGTTTGCATTTTGAGGAAGAATCCAATTTAGATCCTCGATAGATAACAGATGAATTATCGGATTCAAGCAGCCGAGAGCGAGGCGTTCCATCGATCCAGGATCAAGACCTACAGTGGTCAAGGTCATGATCGTTATGACTGAAAAATAAAATTCCACGTTGAGCTGAGTAAATAATTTAATTTTTTTCTCAATCTACAGATTATTGGAGACGAAATTACCCAAAAATTTTACAAACAACATTCGAGTATCTTACGATCAAGAATTTCGCTGTCAACGCGGTTAGAAAATATCAATTCGAAGGAAACGATTTTTGTGTACGCGATTCTGAAATAACAGAGATATGCCGCGATTCGAAATCACAGTCTCCGGACCATCAGAACTTCATCCTTTCCGTTTGAACCCTGGAACGGTAACGATATATTTTTTTTTCTATTCCGGTAACCTGGGGTCATAAATGACCCCAATTTTGAAAAATTCATATCTCCGGTAAAATTTAACGAAGAGGGTTCAACTTGGGCTCATTCTTTTCGTTTTTTAATCCAGGATCACGTGAGCCTGGGGCAATTTTGCTTGAAGTCAAAAAATTAGTAAAAAATGCGGTAAAACGATAAAAAACGGGATTTAAAATCGGCTGGGGTCGTTTTTGACCCCAGGTTACCGTTCTAGGGTTAAAATCCTTCAAACGTTTTTAAAGAATGGAAACGATTTTTTTATGCCTCATTCTTATTTATTTTCATTCTTCCAGACACGGATAAATCGGTTTCTGCATGGTGAACAAAATGAGAGAATATTCTTACGCATCGCAGGCAAAATGTATCGCCCAGCCAGTTGAGGGTGAACTCTGTCCACTATGAAATCTACAGCGAGTTTCGATGATTTTGACTTTGGCAAATGCTTCGATCGAATCTGTTGGTAAGTTACACGAGAAATCGAGATTTCCCAATGGCCATTAATCACAAAGTCATACGTAAAGACCTACGAAAAAGCGTCCAATCAAACAACTGTAAAAAATTGAAATAACGAATTTACTAACGAGTTGAAAATTGTGGGACGACAATACCGTTTGATTGAAAATGTTCATCGGTGCGAAAATTATTTCATTCGGCATTTGTGGCCACGAGGTCAAAAGCAAAGTGCAATTATGTCGATCGTAAGGCCAGAGCGTGAAATCGTTTTCGCAGGCGATCGTATGACGTTGTCTCGGTAGGCACAAGACTTCACCTTTGTGATTAACGTCGCAGGGTCTCCCAAGCATGAGCAGATCCTCATCGGACTGCACGGCGTCTCTGAATATTCAGCAAACAACTTTTATTCTTATTTCATTTTTTTCCAAAATAAAAATTAAAAATTCATGATTAATTGTGAATTTTTATTTGATTGAGAATTCAATGTTGCTACAAATTTGGACAATTTTTCGAACAACTCCATAAAATTCAACAGATTGTCGAAAAATATTAATTCAGGCGAGACGTAAAAAAATAACCGTCAAGATTGAGAGAATTCGTAAAAGGTTTTCTCACTGCTCTCAAAATACCGAGTAACAATAATGTAAATATAAAGAATCATTGAAATAAACTAACAGACTTTGTACAGAAATGTCCGGTGCCCAAATGTCCGAAATGTCAACATCGAGACGTTCAACATTGTCAAACTGGGCAGGGTCCCACGCTAAATGTTCGTCGATCCATGTCTTAAAAATCAAATTTCCATTCATAAAAAAAATCAGTTTAAATACAAATTTAAAAAAAAGGCAAAAGGCGATTGAAAAGCCAGAAAGTACTTTTTTGAGCTTACTACGTGCATCCAAGTGCTGAGTTCCAAATTATTTTCGTACTCCTTCTAAAGACAAAAGGAAACGTAACGTCAAAGTTTTGAATCAACGACCTGAGTAAAAAAAAAAAAAAATTAAGACGCTGATTTCTGAAGTTCCAAATAATCTCGGCCTCCGTCCTCGGGAGGAAAAGTCACGAGATTCGAAATTGAGAAGCAAAAAACAAAAGTAAACATTTTACAAAGTCTAAGATTTAAAAAAATTCTACCATGTGCATCCGAGTCCCGAGATCCTTTCAATTATCGTATTCGTCCTCAGAAGAAAATACAGGACCAGTTAAAATTTAGAAACAAAAATGAAAAATAGAAAAAACTCAAAATTTACGATTTTTGGCGAAATGAATACGAAGAGAACGTACCATGGTGGCAAAAGTTGGTAAAATCTCTATCCCAACAATGGTCGAATTAGTTTTTTTATGATTCTCGTTCCAAGAATAATTACAAAACAAATAATCTTTCAGGCGAACCGCCGGCGCTTTGACACCAACATCTTTGCACTCTTCGATCAATTCAGCAGCGAGCCCGAGGGAAACGAACGAAGGTCTACCGATAAAAACAACGAGACAAAATAAACTGATGGATTTTTTCATCGTTAACCGTTGCGAGCAGGCTTCGTGCAAGTAACACTCGACGATGGTATCAGGACTCGACTGACCTGTGGTGCACGGCCTCAAGCCTGCATTGGCATTGAAAAAAAAAATGCTCATCAAACGCCCCGCGAAACTCGATACTTCGAATGATCTCGCGAACGTCGTTACACCTCCGTTGGCCCGCGGATTAACACGCACTTCCCGATTAACTTCCCTTTGCTGACCTTCCATTCAATAATCCATATTATGAATGGCCATACGTTTATTAAATAAATAAAGTCTCTTACTACAAAAGGAACATTAAAATCTGAATAAAAATTCAAATATACAAAAACTTAAAAATTTCAATGTTAAAAAAAAGTTGCAAATTGCTTCCTTAGCACGATGCTCAAATCTTCTTCTATGAGGTACTATATTTTTCATTTTGGCTTCCTCATAGAGGAAGCTTTGAGCATCGTGCTAAATCGCGAGGAAGCAAATTGCAATTTTTAATTTGCAGTGTTTTTTGCAAATAATTTCGACAACTTTTCTAGAAAGTAAAGAGAAAGTACAGACTTATACACAATATCTTACAAAATTTGCAAAAATTAGAGCGGTTGGACGATTTTTCAAAAAACTCAGATTTTCGCAAAATTCGAATAATCATAAAATTGAAACCGTTCAACCGATATTTCCCAAATTCAATACCAACCTTCCTATTATGATACTCTATTTATAGAAAAAAAAAATTAGTAATAAATCTTGAAATTTGCGGAAGTTAGAGCGGTAGACACCCTTTTTTTGAAAATTTCAAAATACCGTAGAATTCGTATTTTTTTTAGCAATTCCGACAAAATTCTCAGAGAACGAAGAGCTTGTGTAGATTAACATTTGTCCAAAACGGAAGCCCTGTAATTTTACAGTGCCAGAACATAGACACACACATCCGGACATTTTTTTTCGATGTTTTGGGACATTTTAAGCGCATTGACATTGAAAACTCGAAAATAAAAATTTTCACCATCACATAGCTCCCTCCGTGAGGAAGCAAAAATATAAAAAAATAAAAACAAGAGATTGTTGCTAATTTACAATAAAAAAGTAACAGAAAAACGAACGAAAAAACGAGACTGCAATGATTAGTGTTAATTAGCCGGTCGACATTGAAAAATTTGATTAATTCCTCGATTTTTCAACCGATTTTCACAAAAATAGAATCTTTTTGGGCAGCTGATTGAGAATCCCGAGCCAACGTTGGTCAAAATAGCGAAGTGCTGAAGCGAGCAACGCGATAAGGTGGCAGACGTTTAAAAAGTTTAGTGGGCGTTCCATTGATGGGCGATTGAGTTTTCGGATAGGAGGATAGTAATGGAGAATGTATTAGATAAAAAATGAATCTTTTTCTGTCACGAATTTATTTTCGACTGAAATTGGTGAAAAAAAATTGGAAGCATGGACGAAATTTTTATTTTTTCATGAAAAATGATTTTATTTTTTCAACACCCACTGATTCTCAGACAATTTTGATTTCGTCGGAAACTTATTCGAAGAAAAGAAAATAAAAATCAAGAATAATAATGATTCTCGACGATTTCGAACTTAACGGAACCAATAATTCGCAGGCAGTTTTTTCGGAGCTCCTGGTGGCAAAACAATCATCAACATTATCAGATAAATGAGGAAAGAAACACCAAATGTTAACCATTCGAGAATCATTGCGAATTCTTGCCAAGTACGATCTTTCGGACTCTCAGGAATCGCTCCATTGCCATCGTCCTCCAGTATCGAAGCATCTCGTTGTCGCTCCAAAATATTCATCCTCAGAATCGTGCCGATCGGTGAATTCAGAATTAAAGTTGTTAAGGACGTTAGCCACATTGGTGCTGCCACATTAATATCTCGTAGTTTACGAAGCAAACAAGTCAGTATCAAAGCTGTAGCTGCCAACCCTATCGAAACCTCGTAAAATATCACTGCAAAGTGATTTGAAAATCAACAACAAATTTTCCAGCAATCAATCGTAATTTTCAACTAAAAATTATTTTTTTTCTCATTTTTTTTAGCAAATTAAATAAATGATTTAAAAAATTGTAGATCGAGATGGATATTTACGTATTTTGGGCACTGTTTCTGAACCGGAAGTCGGGAAGTACCAATGGAGATCAAAGAGTCCAAGTACGTGACAAATGAAATTTATACAAGCCACGAGAATTCTTTCGAGCGATTGAGAATCGAGCCATAACACTACAAGTGTCAATACCATGAAAACTGTAATTGCAAAAAAAAAAAAATTCGTGAAAAAATAATCTCTATTTATGGATAAAATTGTTTGTGCCCTTTTCACGCAAAAATCACTGAATCAATTTTGATGAATCTTTCACAGGAATACAGCTCATGAATCAGAATAAGTTCTGGACTGTATTGCATTCCGATAATTTTTTTTTGGGAACCCGAACCGAAAAATCACATTTTTTGTAGATTAATGAAATATTTTACAAAAATGATAATATTCGTGTAAATTACCGAATGCAGGCAAGACGTAAATGATGGCGAGTCTGCTTCCATGTCTTCTGAGTGCAACAGTGATCAATATGGTCACTTCGACCTCGTCTTTGTTAACTCGAGAGAATTCGTTTTGTCCACGTTCGATGTGGATGTCCCATTGTTTATTAGTGACAAAAAATCCCATTGTGATCTTGTAACAGAACGAGAAAACCATGCGTGTTAACGTTAGCCTTAGAACGGTAGCCTGGGGTCAAAAACGACCCCAGCCGGCTTTAAATCCCGTTTTTTATCGTTTTACCGAATTTTTTACTTATTTTTTTTACTTCGAGCGAAATTACCCCAGGCTCACGTGATCCTGCATTAAAAAACGAAAAGAATGAGCCCAAGTTGAACCCTCTTCGTTAAATTTTACCGGAGATATGAATTTTTCAAAATTGGGGTCATTTATGACCCCAGGTTACCGGTATTGGTAAAAAAAATAACATCACCGTTCCAGGGTTCATTATTTCGAGCAAGAAGAATTAAACGAAAATAAGAAAAAATGAAATATTCAACGATTTTAGTGGATTTTGAGCTCGTACAGCTTCCGCTGGGAAATGCAAAAGTATCTCGTTGTGGTAGAAGGTCCAAGCGCCCAGTTGCAGAGAACAGTTGTGTTTGTCATAAGGCCATTCGCTGTAATCGGTTGGACAGTGGCTCGAATATTTTGTTGGTATTATGCACTTGATTGTACCAGAATGTTCAACAACGCAATCGGTGTACGACATTCCCCAATTGTCTGCAAAATCTCCACTGAATTGCAATGGAAAATAAAAAACGATTCTTGAATTTTGATTTTTTGTAATATTTTTTAAAAATTTCGTGAATATTTAAAATTTTGGAAAGACCCGATGACTGAGAATCGAAATGATGACGCCAACTCGATGCAGCAGCGAGCAAAATTATATCGTTGCAAACGATTTTCATTTCAGCCAGAAAATGAAGTTTTATTTTCTTTAAAAAGTAAAAAATAAATAAATGTTGATCTAACAAATTGAGTTTTTTCACGAAAGTTAAAAAATTGATTGGAAAATGTAGATTTCCACAGAAAAATGTGCACTTTTCATGTGTCGATTGCGATTCCATTTTAAAGAGTTTCGATACCAAAATCTAAATATTAAGAAATTGATAATTTTTTCCAGATGACGTTTCTTGATTTTATATTCAACGAGTCGTTTCGAGTTTTTTGAAAATGAATTGATACGTTATGGTTTTTCCTCACCTATTGAAAACCGATATGTCTGGTTTCCACAGTTCGTAACTCCAGACGTGCAGCTCTTTTATGTCTTCCCATTTGGAAGGTTCCCACGTCAGATGAGAATCGTTCCAGCTCTGTTATAAATATTTTGTTCAATTCGTTGAAGACATAAAGATCAGGGTCTCTCGGACCCTGTAGCCTGCAGCCGGGGTTTATGCCAGGGTTAGAGCGATACATTTTTTTTCATTTTTTCTTTTAAGGACACGAAGTATTAAGGACGTTGTATGGCGACGATTAAATCTAGAATTTTGTTTTCCGTTTTTCTTACATACAAAATGGTTTGCGAGCCTAAGTTCATTATAAAAAGTTGTTGCAAATTGACTAAAGAACAACATACTCTAAATCCAAGATTTTCCGAGGTAATCTGTATTTGTTATATAATAAACGAAATTTCGAAAAAATTTTACGACCGATTTTTTTGAAAAACTAAATAAAGCTTCTTCGATAAAGTGTATGCAAAGTTTTATGAGGCTTCACCATTTAAAAATGGAAATATTTAATGTTGAAAATTGCAACTTTTAACACACATTCTTATGAGGAACTACTGAAAATTGTGATTTTTATAAATAAATATCTCAACTTCTGCATGATGAAACCTCTTAAAATGGCGTGAGCTATTAGTAATCTGTATTATTATATAATAAACAAAGTTTCGAAAAACTTTGACGACCGATTTTTTTGAAAAACTAAATAAAGCTTCTTCGATGTTACATAAAAGTGTATGCAAAGTTTTAAGAGGCTTCACCATTTAGAAATCGAAATATTTAATGTTGAAGATTGGAACTTTTAACACACGCTCTTATGAGGAACTACTGAAAAATTGTGATTTTTATAAATAAATATCTCGACTTCTACACGGTGAAACCTCTTGAAATTGCGCGAGTTATTAGATGTCACTATTCTCTTGGTGTAGTGGAAATTTAAAGGAATTCTATCGATAGAAAATTTTGCATACAACGTCCTTAATCGACTCACCAATGCCATTAACGTGTGGAAGTGAAGGATATTCTCCTCTTCTGCCTGAAAACGAGAAAAAAAAACTTGAAATTAGCACGAATGCCCGCGGCTCTGTTTGTCTTCTAGGATCACTCCATAATTTGGGGAGGAAAAGATTCACCAAAGAAATGATTTCCGATGAAAAAATAAAAAATGAGTAAACTTACGAATTCAACGTACTGGGGAACCATTTTAATGTCAACGACTGTAGATTCTCCTTCGCCCAAGATGGGTCTGACGAACGAGTCGTATTCACAAAAGAGGTAATCTTTAAGGCGTTTCGCCGGTGAACCAGGTGCTGCATTTTTGCATTCGAGTTTAGTAGAATCTTCCGATTGACCCCGATGAATCGCGAGAGCGAAAAGTAAAATGATGAAGAATGATCGCATAGTGCTGCAACGTTTTGTGTAGTTCTTCGGTTTGCTATGAACTAGTAGGAAGTCCGATTCAAACTGGTCGAGGGAAAAGAGAACAGTTTGAAAACTAACGCCCACTGTGAAAGAGGATACTCCAGACATGCCACGTGGCCCTCTCTGCATCAATTAATATACAGGCATATATTCAGATATATATGGATCGAAACGTATGGCGAACGAAAGAACGCGTGGTTACGTGATTTTCTCATGTTCGTTATTTCAATTTGCGCCCTTCTGGTTGCTTCAATTCCATAATCTCGTTGCTCCGATAACGCATGATTCATTATCGGAAGCTTTACTAGGTTTCATAGACGATACCAAAATGGCGGACGGAACGGGAGGAGCATATGCGAGGGCACCATTTTTTTCTCGCTGAAACAATAAGCTCATACCGAACAGTGTCGTACGTAGCGATTGTGCGATTGTGGAATGTGTTCCCGCATCAATAGGGTTTCAGGGAAAAATAAATGTACTCTGAGTCGGTATGTCAATGTTTCACAATGTTGGAGCGAACGAGATGCATTCAGCTGCTTCTGCATTGGATTTGATGCTGGAATCCTGTGAACACGTCGTCAATCGTAGAACAGTGCCATCGACCTATTCGCTGTGGCTGCCGTAAACCTCTACGTCAATTAACCGAGTACTAAGTGCTAGAAATGTATCTAAGTCGTGTCGTTTGGTACTGAAAACCAGCGACCCGAACGTTTGCCACGATACCTCCTACTCACTTGATTGCATAATGAGCTAAGTGGAGTAGCAGGCACAGCAAACCTCACTTTTTTTTTCCTAGTGCATCAAATGTGCATAGAACCTATTTTGTGTTTGTTCCAGAATTTTCTCAACAAACTTCTTTGATGGCAACCGGAGCGTTTAGTACTGTGATGCAGGTGAATTCAAAAACAATCGTAGGGTCGCAATTAGGGTGGTCGTTACTGAAAACTCACCGCGGCAAACACCGATTCATGTGTCAAGAGGAAAACATAGTTTTAACATTGTTCACTATGCGCATATGGCAAACAATTACATCGATCGCCATATGATTACAAACGATCGATAATAACACGTGCTCAGTAACTTAATCGTAAAGTTTTGACAAGGGATTGCAGAAACTCATTATTTCGCCTAAACAAATGGCAGTTTTGTACGTCATTCATCGAAAATGCCTGAGCCACCCAAGTTTACTCAATAAACAGCGAACGCAAGTTTAAGTTCATTCGATTGGACCATATCGATTGATACGGACGTACACCGCCACACCTGTTTACGTGATCGCACCGTAAGGTAAGCAGAGTCTCTAAAAGATTTCAAAACTACCTCTAAGAAACCGTCACGTCCCTCATTCCTGTGTAGAAATATTTATAAACCGTTTTTTATCGTTGTTTCAGAATTTTCTGGCTCTTCAAATTCTCTGCTGCCAACTACAAGATGCTGGTCCTTCTGCTGCTCACTGGGGTGTTCGGAGGCGCTTTCTACTACTTGGCAAGTTCCACCGACTTTGTAGCCGCAATGAACATGTATCTAAACCTGGATGACGACGAACCAGATATTGTCTAGAATTAGTTATTTTACTTAGATTTATGTTTGTGTTTTCTGAAAAATGTAAAGTCAGAAATGTTGACCGCCCGTAAATAAATAAACAATCTAAAAATATCAACCTTTGTTTTATTTGCCGTAAAATGTATATCTTTAGCTATTAGGCTCTTACAAATACGGGGGACAGGGGGTAGGGAGGGGGTTGATGAAGATTGTTAGGTATGACCGAAGCCAGAATGAACGTGCGCTTCTTGATGTTGCCCCTTCAGGTAGATTTGAAGTAATTTCTATGGTAGCTTTTCACAGCTTTGACATAACATATAAAATGTTTACATCCATTCAACACGTGGCCATGCGCTCTGCAAGCGACAGATCTGCAGGTTCGCGTTGCAGTCCCAACCGCGGGCATGACCCTAGCGAGATTCTGGGCATGAAACATACGTGGCCTAACATTCTTATATACTAGAACCCCACCAAGAATGCAGTTTCCCAAACCCTTATTACACAATTGATATTCATAACAGCGTGTTTGCTTAAATCAAGTGAGATAATTTCACGAGGTTTGGTATACACATCACGTAGACTACTCAGTATGAGGCATAATCGTGGAGGTATAATTGGATCGTGGACTGAATACAAATGGGGAATAAGTTAGAATATTATCAATTTGGGATTTTACTTTTAAAATTTAGCAGAAAACTAATTGATTATTCCACGTAGGCTACTTGAGGTAAACTTATCTGTATTTCTGAGGATAGCAGCTCTGAGGAACCTACTAGGGATGATACTTACACTATGGAAAACGACGGCTAAGGTACTTAATTAGTTTCTATCTGATTCTTGTTCAGTCTATAGGTAACCACATACGAATCCATATTCTCCACCTTTGGTGAGTCTTATGTGCTAAGTTTAATAGAATTAAAACAAAACACGTCATAGTATATCATTTATTTAAAAAAGTCGTAATCCAAAGACATTGCATGGTTCATTCTTATTATATAAAATAGCTTATAAACAAGATACAGGCTAACATATTGGGCATAGTATAAAACAAATGGTAGAACATACTACATTCCAGAAAAAGTAAAATAATTGATAAGAAAAAACTAACCTAGAGTACATTAAAGTAACGCCCGTAAGAAGCACTATACTGGTAAAGTACATTATTGAGTTTTACAGTTTCACGTCCTTAAACTCTTCTGGAGCACCATCAAACTCTATCAGAACAGCATCAGGCTCTATTGTAAAACCATCAGGCTTTGTTAGACCATCATCACGCTCTATTGGAACTTCGTCCAACTCCGAATCCGTGGTTGCCTCCTCAGGAATCTCATCCTCATGATACTGTTTGATCAGCTCCAAGACATTACTCACGTTTGCAAACTTAACTAACTGAGCATACTTATCTAATTTACCAACGCTACTCAAAGGCTGACACATGCCTTCGCCGAAGCGAAAACAAATGAAATCTTCAGGTATGACTTGACCAACTTCCAGTTGTCGCTGCCGGCAACAAGGTTTGTAGACCTGATGCATATCCGTGCACTGTAAATACACAAAATAACATCAAATTAGTTAAAGTTCCTAAAGTATGCCAAACCTAGAAAAAATGGCAACTTTTTGAGATGGGGCTTAACAAACCTGCTTCTATCGCCTAGATATCAAGGCATTTGGTGAGCAGCAAGCAGCTGCTGAAGCTGGTGTGTTTTACACGTGAGGTCTATTGACGATGACATCCGACATGGGGACACAAGACGCACATCTCACTGTAGAGTTGCTCGCCTGCTTAAATGGTCTGTTAATACAAAAGGTAGCAAAGACAATTAATTACTTACATCAGCGTAATTTGGGATGCAATCTTGGAGGAATTCTGGCGAGACGAGGAGCTCGATAAGACGTGGCGACGTCTCCGTCGCGGCCACCTTCGCCGGTCCTATCACCGTCCCCACCACTGTCGCAATGGTGATAAGACTCGCAGCGGACATCACTAACAGAGCCATTTTGTATTTTCCTGGCTGTAAATAAAAACAAATATTACACAAACATTTAACACAACACAAAAGAACATTTACCATTGCACATAAATATCACAAACATTTAAGTGAAGGAGTGCGTCTGAGGAATGCTGCACTAATGGCTACTTACATTGGGAATGTCGTCCATCTTCATGCTACGGCTTCCAAAGAGCAACTGACTCCCGCTCGGGAACCCGTCAGTTCATATATACTGAATTTTACCCGAATGACTTGTTTAGAGCTCAACGCTCTATGAGTTAATGAACGTTTTGCGAGTCACAACTTGCGACATACGCCCAAATAAAGAGGAAGGAACAATGGATGGGAAAAGCGCGTTATAAGTATTGATGTATTCCCGCGACCTGCGGACACAAAGGGCGATTAATTCTTGCCATTTTCGGATTGTATTTTGTTCGACCATATGTTGTTGTGTACCTCAGTGCTCTAGCCCGTACTTTTGTTAATTGCTGCTATCAACGCAATTCTTTCTTTTTCATTTTTTTTAAATATTCTTTTGTCTTGATTACCAATCAACGGTGATTAGCCGAGAAATATGCCATGTATTTTTGGTCTCCGGAGCGTGGCTTCGATGTCCTCAACCATGATTAGTTGGCCGTTCGATGTTTTTCAGTTAAATGATCCGTGACGCATGCAGTGGCGGGAAGAGATGTTGCGCGTGCTCGTGCGCCGTACAATAAGTCAACGCATATTTTGCATAGCAGAACAAACGACCAGGATTCACTCACTGATGTTCTATATGCTGCTTGAATCTCATTCGTCTGAACAGCGGAGCTGCTAGACTTAGATGCAGCTGCCGAAGCCGCGGTGTTGCCGAGGGCAAACAAAAAATAACGTTTTTCAACGAGATAGATAGCACTCGTTGCACCTCGGTATACATTGGGAGACGATAAGCTCATACCGAACAGTGTCGTGCGTAGTGATTGTGCGAGTACAGAACGTGCTCCCGCATCAATGGGGGTTAAGGGAAAAATAAATGTACTCTGAGTCGGTACGTCAATGTTTCACCATGTTGGACCGGGCGAGACGCATTGAGCTGCTTCTGCATTGGATTTGATGCTGGAATCCTGTGAACACGTCGTCAATCGTAGAACAGTGCCATCGACCTATTCGCTGTGGCTACCGTAAACCTCTACGTCAATTAATCGAGTACTGAGCGCTAGAAATGTATCTAAGTCGTGTCGTTTTTGGTACAGAAAACCAGCGACCCAAACGTTTGCCGCGATACCTCCTATTCACTTGATTGCACAATGAGCTAAGTAGAGTAGCAAGCACAGCAAACCTCACGTTCTTTTTCCTAGTGCATCAAATGTGCATAGAACCTATTTTGTGTTCGTTTCAAGATTTTTCAAACAAACTTATTCTTCGATGGCAATCATGCGAAGTTAACTGATAATGTCGCTCACTGTCCGCTCGCGCTCAACGTCAACTCTTTCGCGATCAAACTAGTCCGAGCTTGCAAAATGTAACAAAAGATGGCAGTAAACGAAAATGAACGTGTTTTCATAGCGAAACGGTCGCCAGCTGTCAAATAATAAACAAACCGTTCCCACCGAATTTCATTTAAATTGATCGAAGATTTTCGAAAATAATTCAAAGTTGATCTCTATTTTTGATTCATCATTTCCATTCGCTGTGTGTCAGTTTTCATAAATCTTTTTCCCACGCAAACCTCCTTTTGAGGTTATCTTTTCATATCCCCGTGTTGACGACTTTGTACTTTTTTGTTGCTTTTTTTCACGACGAATGACACTTCCAAGTGTATATTCCTGTGGATAAAATTTCACAGCACTGACAAGAAATATGTGAGACAAGATGGAAAGAACGAACGATAAAGAGATTGTCAATCTCTTGGATTCGAGCTCAAACAGCGAGAGTGACGTTTCGGGTTTGGTTCTCACACCACGAAAAAAAATCATCAAAAGGTTTGTAATTAGATTTTTACTTAATTCTGCAAGCTCTTGGTGGTTTTTCCATCAGGAAATCAAGTTTTTCAAGAAACTTATTCAATTTTGAAAAAATCCAATTGCAATTGTTAACTTTTCAACCATTTTTCGAGTCTGCGCATCGACAATTTCAAATAATTGAAGAGAGTTTGCTCGAGAATTACAATAAATGTTCACACACCCTTTGCGAACGTTAAACAAAATATTGAAAACTTGCAGAAGATCTCGATTCGGTTCGACGTCAAAACAAAACAATTCCTGCAGCTGCAGTCGTTCACAAAGCAAAAAAGCGTCTCTTTGGCTTGCGACGCTTTTGATAACTTGTTGGTTGGTTGCATTATCCTGGTTGGCCGCAGTTCTGTACAAGGAAATTGGAAGAATAGACACTTCCATACGCTCTGGTAAGAAAATACTTTAAAAATAACGAAAACGCATATTCGCGTTCAACGGGATTTCTGAGGGCATTGATAACTGGCCAATCGTCATTTTGAGACTTTGACTTAAAATTCGCCAAACAATTGAAACAGATTTGAAAATGAAAAAGCTCTAGAGCCTAAAATTATTTTTTTAAATAAATTAAAAACGTAAATTTTAGTAAAAAAATTCATGAATTGATAATAAATTATTAATTTATTAAAAAACTAAAT
The DNA here is from genome assembly GCA_963921915.1 of Hyposoter dolosus. Taxonomy (NCBI): domain Eukaryota; kingdom Metazoa; phylum Arthropoda; class Insecta; order Hymenoptera; family Ichneumonidae; genus Hyposoter; species Hyposoter dolosus. Next base: position 3,684,479 of record OY998133.1, read on the forward strand.
TGAAAACTCAAAAATTGCAAAACTCGCAATTTTTCGTGAAAACAAAAAAAAACTATTTGGAAAAGACGATTTTTTATCGTTCACTTGGAAAGGATTCCCCGATCGTTGGAGATATTTTTCAATTTTTTCGGAATTATTGCGCCATTATTTCGATTATTCACTTGACTCAATGAAAGAAGATTTTTTTTTTGGGGTAAACATTAAGGCGCTTTCATATATGACAAGCCTTACACATATCCTATCGCCGCATCTGTGGATCAATGATTAAAGAGGCGCGCGTTTGCCAACTCGCCCCCTTCCCTGTTCCGTCCCAACTTGAGCTGTACTCCTCGTCGTTGGTACTTGAACCGCAACGGTTGCCTCCGGGTCCATGTGTACAGACGAATGCAAAGATTTTTAGGCCTCCCCGGCATTGCAAATATTCGTAAGACCAAAAAATTCAAAAAATGATAAATTCGAAGTATTTTCGAATGTTTGAAAATTCGGAGAAATCCTCGAGACTCTTTTTTCGTTTTACGAAAAGTAATAACGGGATCGAACGAAGAAATTTTTGAAAAATCGAATTTTTTTGACGATCGTAAGTCGAGAAAAAATTAAAAAAAAAAACGTGCAACTATTGTCGTAGGTGCGATGTTTTTATCGTTTTATTATTTTATTTTTGCTCGCGAGCATACTTTCCGAGTGATGGAAGTAATGGACATAGGTCAAAGTTGGCACGATCCCTGTTGGCAAAGAAAATCCTTTATCCGTAGACTCGTGCACACGAGCAAACACCTTTTCGCCCACGAGCGCCTTCTCTCGTCGACGTCGTGGTCGTCGTCGTCGAGCTTTGCCCACCGACAGCGAAAGCCTCTTTAGTCGATATCTGCTCGCTGTGTACTTGTGACAGGGAACATAGCTAGAGGACGAAAGGAGGAGAGAGAGGGATAGAAAGATGGAAGAATAGTGGGGGTCGATGTGGAAGGGAGCGATAAAGAGCGAGAGAGAGAGAGAGAGAGTGAGACGACATGCTCGGAACGAGGAGGGCAAACACAAGTCTGTGTATCTTTGGCTGCCCAGTCGCAATCACGAGTCGCGTGGAGGCGGTGGCCTCCGTTGTAAGTGTCGAAACGCGAGTGTCTGTATATCGTACAAAAACGAAACGAAATCAATCACATATTGACACAAATTCTGTACGAGAAAAAAGGAAAAAACATCGACAATGAAAAAAAGTTGAAGCACACGTGTTGGTGTCTGTGAATCCAAGTGAATTTCGTCGATCAATAATTCAAATAATAATCGCTTGTTTAGAGAGGAAGAAAAAAAAAAGGTACAATCATAAAAGTTAGGCAAAAGCAACCGGCGTTGTTGCAGTAAGTTTAACGAGTGTCAAGGCTCTTGGAAGGCACGATTGAACTTTTACAATCGTTCGAAATACACATCTCCTCAATTATTCACTTTTTCTTATCAATTCTCGCGATATTTTTTTCCTATAGCTCGTCGAGCGAGATTGAAAAATCTATTCACCTTGACTCTGACATTTTTCGATCGAATCCCACGTTTTGATGGCTGAGGAGAAAAACAAAACGACTGTTAGCTTCGAAGTGACAGAATTCCAGGGAATATCGAGAGTAAACAAATGCTTAAAATTAGACCAGAACGATCAATAAATTTGGTAAATATTCATTAGTTTCTGCTGCTTGATCGAGGCCTCGAATCATACATATTTCAACGTCTCGCACGTACAACCCTCCGCGAGGGTTCGTCCGAGGGATGATCGCGAAAGGGGCGTAGCAGCTTGAGAATCGAATTCAAAGCGAAACGAAAAGGATATTAATTCTCAACGAGCTAAATCGTGTCGTGCTTCGCGCGTTCTCAAACGAAACGAAAAAAAATTATTTCTTTGCTTTTTCCAAGGAGCTCGCGTCATGGCTTTGCGCAAATACGTGTGCACGCGTCTTTGCTGTCACTTTTCAACGAGTCGTGTCAATATACAACTACTCATACGATTCTACACGCGTGGCCATCGTATGAATTCGCTGCGACCAGTTTTTACGATAAAAATTAATGAAAAATAGCAAATAGAAGAAAAACAATTTTTTCAATAATCCACGACATTCGGATCAATAAAAATTCACATTTTTCTCTCTAAATTAGTTTAAAAATTAAACGACGAATCAACAAATACGAAGAATTTCAAGATTTTCGAATTTCTGCCCGTAATTCATTCGAAAATCTATTTTAATCATGAAGAAAAATTCTCGAATTCTTTCTACGGCAAGAGCAACTAACCCCTTAATAAATTCCCTCGACATCAATAAATCACGATCTTGAAGTTCGAATCGTCGAAAAGTAACGAAAACTGATTATTTTTTAAAGCAGAACGATAAATTTTCATACAGTATTTGTCAAAAACGGTGACACAGTCTTCTTTGCTATTCGGAAACCAAATTTACTAAAAAAAAATGCAAAAGTGCCTTAATGATAAAAAAAAAAATTAGTAACAAATCTTAAAATTTGCGGAAATTAGAGCGTCGACAGCCTTTTATTGAAAATTTCAAAATGCCGTAGAATTCGTATTTTTCTAGCAATTCCAACAAAATTCTCAGAGAATTAAGAGCTTGTGTACATTGAAAATTGGAAAAAAAAAATTTCACCGTCACATAGCTTGCTCTATGAGAAAATGAATTAAAAATTAATTTTTCGTTGTATTCCAACGATTCAAACTTCAGAATCATAATAAATCGAACTGCCTGTAAAAGATATCGATGGCCGAAGTATACGAAGACGCAATAGTGTGTACCTTTGGCCATTAGACAAGTGTTCTCCCAGCTCGTTTCGATGTACACATCTAGTCAAAAGCATAAATATATCTAATGTATTTGTCAAGGCAATGGGACGTGTAGTAATTTATCCGAGCATCCTGTAACAAGGTTGGAACGTGAAAACATATACATACTTGAATCAACGTCTCTAGTTTATCTTGGAATTGAAAAATTAGGCATTTCTGCGACATTAAAAATTCTAAATATAATAACGAATCAAAAGGTCTGGAAGTAATCTTTTGGTAAATCATGAAAAATGAAATTATTTGAAAATTGATTAGATAAGAATGTGTTGGATATTGAGCGATAAGTCGAGTGGAAAAATACAAATTTCGAAGAATCATCAAAAGCACGAATGAAGCAAAACTAGAAAATTCGTTATCACGAACATGGAGAATTTAAAAAATAAAAAGAATATCGTTATTTTTTTTTTTTAGTTTTTTTTGGACAATTATTTATTTATCTGGGTCAATGTGGCGTAATTCTCCGATTCGATCTCCGATGCGATACCTAAAAGCATGAGTAATCGAGACCGTGGATTACGGTCAGACATTTGAGAATTAAGGGGCTCGTATATTCGTAAATCTGGACCTATCGTCGTGGCAAGAAGTTTTCTCTACAAGTCGGTATTTTAACGGAGTCAGGGCCAAGCTGAATAAGTCTGGAAATAATAACAACAGTCTGATTCATAATATTTTTTTTTTATTCACGTGCTGAACGCTTCGAATATTTTCGTACGACGCGTTCTTCCTTGAAAATTCGCGTACGTGCTTTTTTTTTATTCGAAATGCATTCGGTCGTTGGATGACACATTTGGGCAGTGCTCGGATGCGCTGGGTCAATTTGACCCAGAGTGTACTTCATCCGTCCACCATAATTTTTTTATTGAAAAAAAATTGAAAAAAAAGAGTACGCTTCATGAAATTCAGAAAATATCAAATTTCGATGTTTTTAAAAAATATTTTGAAAAATTTTAAACCGAATAAAAATTGTAGTTTCTTCAACTTTTGATATTTTGGAAAGTAAAAAACACGTTATAATCCTCGGATCGATTTCTGGGGCCGGGATAATCAACGCTGATGAAAAAATTGGCATGGGTCAATTTGACCCAGAGTGTACTTCATCCGGCCACCATAGTTTTTTTATTGAAAAAAAAGAGTACGCTTCATGAAATTCAGAAAATATCAAATTTCGATGTTTTTAAAAAATATTTTGAAAAATTTTAAACTGAATAAAAATTGTAGTTTCTTCAACTTTTGATATTTTGGAAAGTAAAAAACACGTTATAATCCTCGGATCGATTTCTGGGGCCGGGAAAATTAACGCTGATGAAAAAATTGACATGGGTCAAATTGACCCAGTGTATCAACGATCGGGTTAAATCCATAATTTCATTGATTATAATAAAATAATTATTAATTCACTGTTGTCGTCCAAAAAAAAAACACTTTTATTTTTAATTATTTATCCAACGCTAATTACAATAACCATCGAGGATGAAATTACGATTTCGTAAGTGACACTCGTGCTCAGTAAAGCGTTCAACTGTATAATTCGTTGGAACGTTGATTCGATATTTTTTTTTTTTTCTGTTTTTCGATGTTTCCAATTTTTTTGCTGCCATCCATCTGAGGAAATTAATGACACGATAAGTTTCACACGAGTTCAACGTCCCCGATGGATTTTGCAGACGAGAGCGAGAGATCGTTCGATTAAAGGCAATTTTTATTTCGACATTTATCGGTTTTGATAAGAAATCGAAACATGATTCTTTCCGTGCGACAAATAATTTTTTTTTTTTAAATTGAATTTGAATTTTGAACTTGAATGAAAAACAAACTGTTGGTTTTTTTCGCGAATTCGTGCCCCGAACAATTTTCCAGCGCTTCTTTGTCTTCGAACTTCCTTGGTCTCGTAATTGCATGTAATCTCGAAAACACCACTTATGACGATTACGCTTTATATTGCGCAAAACTCGCGACCTTTGATATTTTCGATGTCACGAAAAAAAAAAAGGTGCAAGGACTTCGCTCGTCCAGAACAAGTCACACGTTGCAGCAGGTTTTTATGAGCTTATCAGGTGTAGGCAGAGCTGATAAGCCACTCGGGTCTCCTCACAATTCGTAGCCTTTGAATCGCGTTGCTACGAATAAAATTCTAGTCGTTGTAATTCTGCTGAAAAATTGATGTACTCGCGTCGAGCTGTTTCTAAATCGGAAAACAAAGTCACCGGTTCATTAATGTGCGCTGGAATAACTTCCTCTTTATTTTTAGACTCGCAAAAATCGAATTAAGGGAAAAAATCAAGTGTATTCCATGACTGTGAAGTTTGCAACGTTGATATTCAACGAAATATTATTTTTCCAGGAAGTATGTTGAGTCCCAAATCGCTAATGATGAGAAAATTTTGAAAATTTGGTATATTTTTGTATGAAATATTTAAGAGATCGTGTAAAACTTTCACGGCCATTAAGAAGCTATTTATTGAATAATTAACATTAACAAATTTCATAGGTACTCAATATCCTTAATTATTTATTGAATTTTAAAAATCATGGCAATTTTTCGTGTCGATTGAGTTTTCGGGTCGCGAGAGAAGATCGTTTTACTGTCCGGACCAAATGTTAAATAATAATTATGAGCTCTGCTGAAGAAAAAACATAATTTCGTTGCATTCCGACGATGCAAATATCATTGTATTCCTTGTTCATAGTTTTTTCCATGAGTTGCTAATCTCGAAGAATAAACAATCAATATTTCATTAAATTGAAAAGAAAAAATAGTGAATTTTTTCATTATAACGCGTCGATAGTTTATTTCGATACAAAAATTAAAAATCCATCAATCGATATAAATTTTCGATCATTTTTTTAAAAAGAATCATTGTGGTCGATGATCGTGAGATATTGAAAAGAAAAGCCATCGTGACCTCGACTAGTTGACCGCCGAGTCGTCGATATTCCTTCGAAAGAAAAAACGTAACTTTATCAAGAAACTCCCAAACTTAATAATTTTGACACTCGTTAAGCTCCGAAAGTTGGAAACAGAATAATCGAAAAATGGTCGTCGTATGGTTTCCAGAAACCGTAAGAGTCACAGGAGTGGCAACAGCTGTAAAACAGGTCGGTGTACGACGATAAGAGACAACACGGTAATGGAGTCTCGCTCGAGAGGTTACGGGATCATGAAAATTTAGGCGCAATTTTGGAGAAACGAAGCAAGAAAAATCGTTGAGTGATAAAATAATCGCGACGAGTGGAACGATTCGAGGGAGCCGGAAACAAAAATAAGATAAATAAAATAGTGAGTGTGTGGATTTGTGTGTCAGCAAGTTTCGAAAATGATTTGAAATAAATTTTCACGTGGAGTGAAAAGTAAAAAATATAAAAACGACGTTTTTCGGGGATTAATTCAAACCGGAAGTGATCCTGGGCCATGATAAAGAAAAAATACGTTCCGTAGCTGAGAAAAAGAAGAAAATATTGTGCTCGATAATGAACGAATGTATAAACACAAAGGGCCGAGAACATCGAAGATAGAGATTGAGAGAAAGGCCGAGACGTGAAAAGTTTCCCTAGTCACGTGAGCTTCGCCCACGTTTCCGGTCCTTTTTCCCTCCCGTTTCTTCCTTTATTTATTTTATTGATTTAGTATCGAAGTACGCACGCTCCCGCGTGTCCGTGTGTTCGTGTTGTTGTGAGACAAAAGCAAACAAGCTGGTGCTTCTTGAAATGGACTCGGTCGCGGTGACAGTGCCGCTTCGTCCACCGACGAAGAAAATGAAGAAACGAAAAGAACTCGACGCCCTCGCACCCTCCCACGTTGTCTCGCGCAGGAGTTCCGGCAAGCGAAGCTCTCAGGTAATATTTTATGAGAACTCTTCACCATTAAATTTCAAAAAAAAGATTTTTCCCATTCAATTTCCAATGGGATATTTTTTCATTATCATTTTTCATGGTATTCCATTTTTAATTATGCAAAAAAAAATTAATACGAAAATTTAACTAAAGCATAAAAGTCATTCAAGTTGAAATCTCGTCATTTAGAAAATAATGGTTCTCATTAAACTCCACTGATAATGTTTTTAATGATTCGAGTCAAAATCACTGAAATGGAAATTTTTTAAAATTATTATTTCAAGGAATTGTTGACGGACAGCAGTGACGAGCGTTCGGAATATTGGAATTTAACGACACGTGTCAACCGGAAATGCAGGAGTCGAAGAGGACGGACGTGCCCAGGTCTGCTGAGGGCGTGTGGAGCTTTTTTCGCTTGTGCCTCGGTTCTTGCCACAGCCAGTCTAATATGGCTGTTTATCGATGTTCGTCAACAATTAACAGCACTCAGAACCGAGGTTGACAAAGGTATCGACGATCGACACGCATTTTTTTTTTCCTTTTTTTTTTTCTCCGATATATTTCGTTTTGTTTTTTCTGTACTCGCGCGTTGGAAAGTGATGAATAAACTTGTTTTGTCCTCGCCAATTGATTATCGTCTTATTTTTAGGATTTTCTTTGACTCGACGTTCGAAAAATTGATCAGGAGATTGAAAAACCAAATTTCATCGAGTGAATTCGATTTTTTCATTCATTCGGAATTTCCCTTCCAAGTTTCATCGTTCGAATTATGATTTTTTAATATTTTTTTATTGAAAACTCTGTTCATTCTGCAAACTCCACACATTTGACCTTCGACATTTTTGTACAATTTTTGGTTTTCATGAATAATGAATTTTCACTAATTGGAAATGCAATTTTTTTTTAAATTACAGTCAAAGCTGAGAGCGAGGCTGTTCCTGATACCCTTCACAAGTGTCACACCCTGTTTCGAGATCTTCAAAAAAATCAAACGAAAATATTCACTCAACTATCCGGGCTGGATGGTCAGCTGAATAATTTCACGGTTCAGGTACGTTGACCGATAAGAAATTCGATTTCTATCAAAACAAAGTTTCCTTACGTTTGCATATTTATTTGAATTTTTAAATTGAAAAAAAAAAATTCTAATCAAAAATGCAATTTGGGACGTCCCAATGAATTTTTTCGAATTTTATATTTTTTCGTCACGTTTACAGTTGTCGAGCATTCAGCAAGGTCTCCATGAAGTGCAAGAGTCGTTGCAAGGTGCCCCGGAACTGACGGACGTACCAAAAAACATAAAAACGCTCTTCACCAATACTGCCTCGTTCGGAAGTCAAATTCGTGACCTTGGGGCGACTGTAGATACTCTCAAGGAAGCCAACACTAAACTTCACGACGTTCAGACAATGATGCAACAAAATTTAACGAATATTCAGGTAAATATCAATTTTCATGAAAAAAACATTCCTTCAAAATCATCCTGACGTTTTTTTCCAGTTTTTTAATTCTCGAACTACCACCTGAGCCCCGTATATCGATTTTTTTTCTGTTCCACGTAATCCCTGAGACTTGCACATATGAAAAACAAAAATATGGGCAGTCATTGTGTTTTTGAATTGCGCTAAATCGACACACGAATAAATAAGCGAAAATTGTATTTTTTAACAAAAAAATTCATTCTCTACAAAAGAACCATAAAAATCAAAGCAGCAAGAATTTTATAAAATTTTCCTCAAAATTGCGTACGCCAGTATTTGTTTATAAAAATTAAGAAAAAATCCCGAACTCCCAAATTTGGAGATCAGCGAATGAAAAATTCCCCGAGTAACAAATTTCGAGCCGATTGCAAAAGAAATATAAAGCTCAGAAAACTTGAACCGTTGCGAAAAACTGTTACGGATAATTGAACAGAAAAGCTGAAGCTTGTGGAAAACATTAATTTTTTTTTTTCCTGCAATTAGATTTTTCGCAATTTTTAATCGAATTTTTCTATGGCAATGTTTCTAGCACTCTTTGCTGGAACTTTCGAATACCACCTTAAGACCACAGTCACCAACGAACGAGTCGAGAATTAAGGACGAAGCTCTCAGCAACGCAATTGCACAATTGGCCAACAATTTGACGCACATCAACGAAACGCTTTCCCGAAATATTACGTGGATCGCTGAGGACCAAGCCAAAGATCACGTGAGTCAAAGCCACTGACGAAAAAAATAAAAATCTCGCATAAATTTAGAAAATAACTCAATTCGAGGCCATCCAAGGAATTTGATTCATGTCCTGGAGTAAATAAAACTAATAAAACAAAAAAAAAATTTTGGAAACAATGCAGCAAGAGAAAGTTTGATTTTTTATCCAAAATTTCCCATGGCCACATGACATTTTATCAATAATTGATTTTTCAACACACGAAAACGATTATTGCTAAATCTTTCTGTTCTTCTTTCCAGACGACCTTGGTGAGCTTGCAAGATACAATGCAAAACGCCAGTGGAAATTTGATGACGCTTCAGGAGCAATGTGCCAAAGCGAGTGAACAAACGATTCTAGTCGCGTCGGTTAAAAATCTAACCGATCAGGTAAAAACGAAACTGGCTGCTCCCTCGTTTCGTACTTTGGATTTCCATCTAATCACGTCGCCATTTTCCTCGTCATCTACTTGCATCTTCACACATTTCCTTTACTGAATGGTTTTTTAACGATGACACTGAAGCTCGCAACGTTGGGCTCCAACGAAAAATACTTTTTCTCTTCACTGTTTGTTAAATTTCGAAAACCATGAAAATTTTTCTGTTTCAATTTTTAAAAAATCATTTTATCGACCTGACCAAATATTGAATGAGAATCTCGAGCTCTGCTCAAGAAAAAATAGAATTTCGTTGCATTCCAACGACGCAAACTTCAACATCGTTACGTAGTGTCGTAAATTGTTTCCTCGAGCCTTCGTTCGATTCGAGCGACGTCTCCGGACCAGCAATCAAAACATTTGCCATTTCGCTCGCCATTTCTCTTCCTTCTCCGGGTTTCTTTTTTTCTTTTTCCACAAATGCTACGAACAGAAATGAAAATCAAGAGGTTAACGTTACAGTATAGAATCAGGGAGGAACGTCGAATTGTGCGATGAAGCAAACTCGACGAAATGCGATTAGAATTTTTATGGACGAAAAATGCTAAAGGATCGTTCGTAATTTTGCAGATTCACGAAGTGCATACAACCGACAAAGATGTGTTGAAGCAGTTGGAGCACTTGGAGCAATCGTACAACGCTTTGAGAAGTTCGGCGAGTACGATGCAGGCATCGATAGCCCATTGGAGAAGTCAGCAGGGAGGAAAAAGCAGCGAGGAACCATCGTTGCAATCGCAATTAAGATTATCTCACGATGCTGAGATGTCAACGAAAATGCCGATCGATTCAGCAGGTTAATTTCGACAAATCTTCCGAGTTCTCGCGAATTAATCAACAGAATAGTTTTTCTTTATTGGAAAATCAAATTTTTGATGATTTGCTTCCGTGGGAAGATAAATCTTAGAAAAAACAAAATCGCGTTAAAAACGCGTTAATTTTGCCATTATCGCTGTCTGCGTTTTCTTTTCTCGTATTTGCAGACACGAGGCACAACATTACGAAGAAAATTGTTCGCGAGCAAGCCAAAGTGTCTGAGCGTCAACACTGATTCACGGAGGGCACAGAAAATATACAAAAAATAAAGAAAAACGTTTTCGCGCACGAGCGAGACGAGTCAAACTTATATGTATTATATGATAGAAAGGGAATATGAACAATGAGAAGAAAAATCTAAACGCTGAAATATTACCAAGAGAATTGCGTTTATCTGTAAATAAAAAATAATTAAGTTTCTTAGAATTATGAATTTTCTTAATAAAACATTTGAAAAATTCAAAAAAACACACACACAATAACATCGATTTTTAGCTCGATCAAACAACAAAAGAAATGTTATTGATAATAATCGTAAGTCGCGAGATGATATCGAACGAAATAACGTTTTAAACTTAATTTCTTCTCCCTCAGCTGCGATTATATTTCTGGAGGGAAAAAAGTCACAAACTGTCGCTTAAAAGTTAGAGAAATCGCAATAAACGATTCCCATTTGTGAGAAACGTTTCCAATTGTTTTTACAATCAATAGTCGATCATTTTTAAACTGGATCATTTCCTTAAAATTAATTGATCGATACTTTTGACTTTTGATTAAAAAAAAAATGTTAAGATTTAAATTTTTTTTCAGATCGACTTTTCTCTGAATTAAACGATAGTTTATCAATGTTTGCGTGGCCGGCCAAACCCGATTTGTAGGCCAAACCAGTTCTGCCTTATTCCAAGAATAATTTCGTCAAGTCCAGTCAGAACCGGTTTATCCTGGAATCGGGCTTGGCCATAAAATTTAAAAATCGCTGATAAAAACCGAATTTATTATTTATTATTTATGCAAACATTCCTTCGTTAATTAGCACTCTAATTAGTATTTAAAAAAAGGATATTTAGTGCTTTCGGAATTCCCAAAAGAGACGCTCTCAAAAGTACAAAGTCCAACATTTTTCGGGCGTCTCCGTTTTACTTTTTTTTAAATTAATGTCACTATTGCTTCGATATCAACTTTGTTCGATTTGGTTTGTTTCCATAATCGCTATATTGTGCAACGGAGAACAATCAAAGTATTTGAAATATTCTTATACAGACGATACGATCGCACAGTCTTCTATGATACTTAGGAATTTGGTAAAATGAGAAACAATCGCTGTGAATGTGCGTCATAATATCCGTACAAGATTTTTACAGAAAAAAAATTTCATCGAGCAATATTTCGCTATATTTTAATATTTTTGGCTCTAATCTCTATTTTTCGTTACATACGAAAACATCGTCGCTCAAAATCGTCAAGATGAAATAAATTTTTCATCTCCAATTTGTTGAATTATCCGTTTTCGGGATTTTGGAAAAATCTTTTGTCTTGGGGCAAAAGAAAAAGCGAGAGAAAAAGATCGAGGTAAAGAAAATTTGGAAAAAACTATTTCTCAGTAACGAGCTCGAAATTTGGATCATTTTACGTAAATTTTGAGATTGTTAATAAAAAGTTTTCGCTGTTGTAACATTTTTTTTAAATCGTCTATATTTTCGGGAGCTTATTTTTTTTTCGCGCGGCGAACGAAACGTACCGCCATTACGCTTTTCGACTGTAGCGCGGTCATCGGCCATTCCGCTAACTAATGGCCGTGATTCTCAATTTCAGAATAACAAAGACGAGCGACGCTCACTCGAAAAAATTTTCATGAAAATTTCTAAAAGAATTGACATCCAATAACCAAAATCTTGAGTTTTTGTTATTTTCAATTTAACGAGCAAAAATATCGCAATAAATGAAACTTGGATGAAATGAAAATGTTCATTTCGCTTCCGAATGACGTTATTTCCGACGAGACGCCAGAAAATGCAATAAAATTTTGGAGAGAGTTCAAGCGAAAAGGTAGTGGGATAGGTCGTCATAGTGTAAAAGCACGAAAGATTGTTATCGTCGGCCATATTGTGCGGACAAAAAATGAAACTTAATCTACGAGGAATGATTGTGTACGAATGCAGGAAATAAATGATATTACGTCGTTTGAGAACTGTTAATAAAAGAATAAAAGAAGAAAAAACCTGAAGCTTGTTCACGAATTCCCCAAATAAATAATTCTCTTTTAATTTTCCGCTGTTTAAACAAAAAAAATGCGGAACTTTTGTGCCGAAACGATTATGGCACGTTTTTCGCAGTTTTGCTTGCACGATCGATTTGGCGACCTCGCACATGTGCATCTGTAAGTGTTTTTATACACCACAGCAACAAAAAGATCTTATCGCTACTTTTCTGCGCAGTGTCGAGCACTACAGCAACTCTTAAAAAATTTTTTCCTGCAAAGCTTCGGGCACTCGAGGATTTAACCTTGAAAAAAATCGTTTGCGAACTCTCTGTCCACAGAATATTCGTTCAAACAGCAGAATGATTGTTTCGTCACACACTAGAATTCGATTGTTATTTTAACGCTGAAAATAAGATTGTGCGTTTCGTGAAAGCTTGACGCACAAATTTCGGTCGCTTTGGTGATTATCGCGTCGTAGAAAAAACCAAAACCTTCAAATTGAAGAATTATCAAATCCATAAAACGACTGAGGAAAAAAATTCATGCTTGTCGTCGAATTACGAAAAATAATCTCGAACATAAATAGTTCAGGTAGACTCCGAGCGTACGTAATCTTTACATAAGTCTATTGATAAATATAAACATGGGCAGCGAAGAAAAAGACGCGAAGAGAAAACAATGTGAATCATCAACGGAGCCATATGTTTCTCTTTTGAAAGAATTTCTGGTCAAAAGGAATTTTCCTACTACAAACATAGACAAAAGCATGTTCGTTTGCCCCGCCTCCTTTTCCAGCAGAAACGTCGTAAAATGTGGATCTGTTCGAGCCTTTCCAAACAATAGACTCATAGATAATAAAACCATGAAATTGTGGTAAGAATAAAATTCGAGGAAACAAAGAAAATCAGTGTATCGAGAAGGGGGGGGGGGGAGAAGCTTCAACTATATGTATTATGTGCTGGTCATCGGGATCCTGGAAATAATGAACCTCGAATGATCCCAGAGTTCGAAAAAGCGTCAGAAGAGAACAAAAAGGAATAAGCTGAAAGGAAAAAATGTTTGGAAATCTGCGGTATGCATCGGTCTCTCCAGAGATACGAGTTTTACCAGGAAAAGAGGGGGGGGGGGAGAGGGTGTGGAGAGCGAAGAAAGGAAAAACATTGAATATCGAAGGCCGGAGAGAGGGGGAAGGGGTAAGGGGAGGGTTAAGTCTGGGGTGGGAGAGAGCCCGAGGGCCCATGGGGAGGATTCCTGGGTCAAAACGTGCATACTGCGTCTCTTTCACTTTAGTACGTTGCGAGTTTTCATTGCTGTTCGAACTGTCGCAGCTGTGTGTATTTTATTTTCATCGCGATACAATAATTATCTATTTCGCACCTTATTCTTCTTTACCTTGCATTTCGGTACAGAAAAATCCTTTCGGAATATCAATAAGAAAAAACATCCGTTTCATTCATAAAAAGGGTGGTTTTTTTTTACACGTGATACTTCGGAGTGACGAAAGTCGGTGGGTGGGAGAAATCGAAAAGAATTAGGGCTTCGCGTAACAGAGAAAATATTGCGTCGTTAGCTGTCACGAAATATACACGCGCTCGCGGTGCACAGCTGAGGTGCAAACGTCATTTGCCCTCTCGTGGCGTTTCTCTCAAGCTCGGGCTGCAATCTCTCGTATATACAGTCATACACGACACGCCTCGTCTCGTCTCAACACACATATACATATATACACATTTATAAACGCACGAAACGTGTGCTGCAGCAAAATATAGCCTCGCGCCTGCGCGCGCCCACGCGCTCTTCGTGCGAGCGAGAGAAAACGAAAACACACGCGCGTGCACTCTTCCCTCTCCTCTTCGCGTCCCGCAACACACACACAGCATACATACTCGGCATACCTACACATACATCTGGCTCTGTAACCCCGAGGAAAAATCAAAACAATCAAAATGGCCGATCCAAGTAACGAGGCTGCCTCGTCAAGCGGTATTACCGAGACAAATGTTAATCAACCAACGATACGCGACGATATTGAAAAGATCGAGGACTTTATCGAACCCGACAAGAAACGTAGAAAAGTAATTAAACCCGATGGAAAGATCGAACAGAAGTTGGAACATCGCCTGGGCGGTATTCTGTGCTGTGCCGTTTGCCTCGATCTGCCCAGGGCTGCTGTTTACCAGGTAAGGCCTCCTGTCGTCCCAGTCATCGTACTCTCTCCCTCTTTGCCTCTCAATGCCCCCCGCCCCTGTCAGACTCTAGGAGCGATTCGAGCTCGCCATTTTTCAGCCATTTTTTTCTCGCAATAGCGTTTGTATTATCCAATTTACTTTTCAGCCTAATTTCCTCCATCGAATTCAACGTTATCTTTCCAGCTACGAATTCAAGCTCTTCCACGATTATTGTACGTCGTTTTTGACAAGTGTTCACCTCGACTTTTCGATTCAATCGCAATGTCTCGTTATAATTTGTTATTCTTTCTTTTTTTATTGTTCTTCACCCTATATGCGGCGTGGACCGTTATTCACGTCATTGGCGATCGTTCAACCGAATCCTCGAGTAAAAAACAAATTACACGTCTCCTGAATATTCTGCGCTTCAACGTTACTATTTCGATTAATAAAACGAAAAAAAAAACGTTGACATTTAATTTTTTCTTTCAAATCTATTCAAAATACGACGATTTCGTAGTTTTGTGTGTTACGTTTTTTTTTCTTCGCTACGATATCTCGGTCGCCTTTGTCTACGAAAAACTTTCTATCCAAACAGATAACTATAGAAATACATCGCGTATTCACAGGGCTTTGTGCTTCGCTTACGAACCTTGAAGCGAGAAGGAGATTTTTTTTCCTCACCGAAACTTTTGTGTTGCATAATGAAAGATCCTTTTGTTCTCACACGTCAAAAGCAATACGAAAATGAATTTCTCATTCGTAATAATTCCACTTGGTACTGCTAAAACGTTTCATTTTTTTTTTCTCCTCGTTCGATCGTGTTTTGCTCAATATTTCCGAATGATCGAACGAAATTTCGTAAAAGAAATCTTGTCCTTATTTTTCGTGATTTTTTCCTTTTTTTTTCGTGTTTTCTGGACGATTTTTTGGTTATCTCTTCCCTGTGTCCCGTCGAATGTGACGAGCCGCACATTTTTCGCCCTTGTGTAAGCTCCACATGGTCTATTGATAGACGCTATTTGTGGATAGTCTTCCTCCCTCCCCCCCCCCCCCCCCCTCGCCTCGACCGATCCTGCCACTCTCCTTCCTCTCCTTCGACTCTCACTTTGTGATTTCTCTCTCTTTTCGCCCCTCCCAAAATTTCTGTGCCCTTCGCACGTGTGTTCCTCTTGTGCCAACGTTTCCTGATCGTGTTTTGAGTTTTTTAGCTCGTAAAGTAATTTCCATTCGAGTAATGTGTATTTTTTTTTTACTGAATCGTTCGACGATCGTTTTTTGACTTGAAACAGAGAAAAGTGCTCGATGAATTTTCAGTTGCAAAGATTTTGTTGTTATTTTTGTCAAACATCGAAACTGCCTGCAAAAATTAATTTTCCAATTTCTTCTGAAATCTAGATGTAGTCATTTTTTTCATTGTGTCGAAATCTGGTGCTTCGATTCGTGAGGCTTTGTGAGGAATTTGAAAAAAAATAAAATGACACAATTGTCATTCAATTATTCATAATTTTTTTTTTTTTTCATTTTTTATTCCTGGTCACACACAGGAGGTTAAAAAACTCGACGATCCAGGGCAAGGTAGGTATGCCAATCGCACGTGCTGCTGAATTAAAAAACGACGAAAAAAACGAGAAAATGGAAGATTTAAAAAAAATGAGATATGTGGACGAACTGAAAATAAAAAAGTGTTGTATTTTTATAATTATGCAAAACGAGACGAATCTGTGAACGATGGTTGAACGTTGATTTTTTTATTTATCATATTTTATAAACAAACATTTTCCTCAATATTGAAAAAATCATGTGACAAAAGGGGATTAAAAAATGATATTGTGCTCCGGTGCTTCGAGAGTAACGAAAATGTCACTAAACGAATAATAACACACGATGATATTAATCGATAAATAACTTTCGCTGGATAAATAATAATATATTTAAAAACGTTCGAAAGAAAAATACAAACCGCTTTATACAATTGTGTCAATTCGAAAAATATGTTTTTCTGTTATCACTACGAATAAGACGTGTCAAGTGCGACTACACAAACTCTTAGTATTTCAGAATAAACGATCGCGAAATAGTTATTGAATCATTTTGTTAGGCTTACGAATAAAAAGAAAAAAATAAAAAAATAAAATGATTGCTAACAAAATCCCGAAATAGTTGATATTTTTGTGTACGATCGTGTAGACGTAATAATTTTTAGAAAACTCTACTAATAAAAATGGACAATCATTCCCCAACCTTCGATTCAGATGTTTCATCATTTTCACGAAAAAAAAAAAAAAAAAAAAAAAAACAAAACAAAACAATACTCATCTCATTAACATAGAAATAACGAAGAATATTTTTCACCCTCGACGTTCTCCTCAATCATCATATAAAATAGAAAAAAGTCACTTTGTAAGAGAAAAAAAAAATAAAACTTATTTATAATAATGAAAAAACAGAAATTTTTGTTTACGAAACTCCGTAGCTCGTTGCCTGCAATTGTAATACGATTCTGTACACGTTAGCAACGAAGAAATGTGTGTTGGCGCTTGTTTTCCAGAGTGGTGAAAGATTTATTTAATTTTTTTTTTTATCAGAAAGTTCCATCGAAACAAAAATAAGGATCGACGTAGAAAAATCGTGACACTTGTTTTTGTTTTTTTTTTTGTTTTTTTTTTTTTTTTAATCAGGACGCTTTTCGTTGTTACTGTTCGTGAGCGTGAGAGTGAGAGCGAACGTGGAAGGGCCAGCAAACCTGCGTGCAAAATGTAGAAGTGAACGAAACATGAAAAATAGTCAACACCATACATATATATATATATATATATATATATATTTATCTATGCAAGTTTTTAGATCAAATAAACGAGATTGAAGTCAACGAGATTTGTTGAATCTGTACCCTGACCCATATTGCCCCCACATTTTTGTATCTCCCTTAACCCCCTCAAAAAAGGTCCGACGTGAAAAAGAACAAGTAACGCAATTAACAATTTGATCGATTTCGACACTTGTATTATTCATTAATATTAATAGTCCCCATACGATTTTGTGTTTCAGATATATAAAAAAAACATCGAATAATGGTAATGAGTATAACTCTATATATAGTTTCGATATCGTACTGCGATTATTTTTCAATCGGAAAAGACCGATTTTCAGCTCCGTACATAGAGAAATATTTAGTTTGTTTCGATAAATACTTCTCAAACGGAATCTCGATTGTTTATTCCGATAAAATATTCTGTGTACTTTTTTTTTTGTCTTCTTTTTTTTTCCTTCTTTCAATATAGAGCCCAATTTTTTTTTTTCAAACGCGACTGGTTACTACGATTACTCGTACGTTTTTTTTTTTTTTTTACTCTTCATTGTTTCGGTTTATTGAGGAAATGCGTTTTTAACACAATTGCCACGAATGGGTGTTCACAGTGTACCAATGGGCACTTGATGTGCGTCGGTTGCTTCACTCACGTACTGGCTGACGCAAGATTACGAGACGAACAAGCAACATGCCCCAACTGCAGGATCGAGATAAACAAAATTTCCGCCTCGAGGAACCTTGCCGTCGAGAAAGCCGTTTCCGAATTACCCGCCGAATGCCAATTCTGCGCCAAGGAATTTCCTCGCAACTCACTCGAACGACACGAAGACTCTATGTGCGATGAGAGGTAATCGATTCAAAAATATTCAACAGTTTTTTTCTCCTTTCAACATTTTCCAACATTTTTATGAATGCAACGACGATAAATATTTTTTTTCTATTGATGATTTGTTTAGTTTCCAAAATCGTCCAAATTTTTCGAGCCTTTCGAGTTTTAGAAACGAATAAAGAAAAGAAAAAATTTCGTTGCTTTACAATGTCGCAAAATTCAGCGTCACAGATTCTTTTGAAATAATTGCCGAAAAGTCGGAACGAATTAATGAACGATGAGTGACTTTTATCATGCAGAATATCGAGCTGCAAATACAGCCGGATTGGATGTCCGTGGCGAGGACCAAATCACGAAGTCCCCGAACACGAAGCACATTGCGTTCATCCCCATCGTACAGGTGCGGACGTCATGGATGCTCTCCGAGAAATTGATGCCAGAACCCTCGAGGAACGCAGGCTCTATGACAACGTTTTCGATCTTTTGTCATACGAAAAGATTACTTTTAATGGTTCGTACTAACAATGAGCCACGAATCATCGACTCTTACAAAAAAAACGAGGAAACTTTCGACGAAACTGTCATTTCTAAGTTTTCTGGACTTCTTTAAAGTTTGTTTTTCCAATTTGTCACCACAAAATTTAAATAAGCGGTTGCTCGTTCCAGCCAAAGTTTAATTCACATATCTTGCATTATGTGAAAAAAAAAAAAATCATTTTTCTAATGGAAATCCGATGCAAATGGTGACGAAAATCATGCAGAAGAATAGAATGTTTAATTTCCTCAGTTCTCGGGCACGTCTGCTCGATCATACGGAAGAATAACATAAAAACTTGCAAATTCTTATCCAAGAGATTCTCTGTATTCTTAACCCTTAATAATCACACCTCCAGATTGTGACGTGATAGTCATTGGGGGTGTTATCAACCCCACTCACTTTGGAAGGCGATAAATAGTTGAAAAATCGTTAAAAAAAAATGAAATAAAAATACTACAATGTATTTTCAACCCTTGAGTAACGACCATGATGATTTTATTTTATTCGTGCAATTTTTAATATAAAAAAAATGTCGAAAAAAAAAAATCTGCAAAAATGACTTTTTTTTACAAAAAATGATGCAGAAATTGTAATTTTCAATTTATAAAAAAAAAAAATCGTTTCTTAAGTCCGAAATAGCATGCTTCCACTAACCACGAACTAACGGGCCCTTTCAAATAATAACGACGAGGCTCCCTACTAGAAGGTTCAAACTACCGATAGACGGTGTCATAAATCCCATTTTCTCAAAATTTCTATTACGTATCGTCGATCGAAAGCAGCTGTCATAAAATTAACGTGACCATTAAATGTTGAAAGCACGAGACTATGAAATTTCTGCTGAAATAAAATAAATTCTTTTCTGTTTTTTCAGACCTCCAGATGAAAAATTATCGGACTGACGAGTTCGTCCATAAGATATATTACGAGACATCGCGTTTCACTGCGTTCAACAATCAGTGGGTTGTCAAAGCTCGCATCAACAACAGCCAACGAGATCCGACTCAGAGCTCGGAACGTGACATGACTTATCAGGTGAGCATTCGCCTTATGCACAATTTTTCCTCACATTCCATTGTCAAGCCGCCACAAGACGGCGGCGAACACGATCAACGACGATGGCAACAAAAAAGAACAAAAGAAAAATCCAGACAGAAAGAAAAATAATTGATTGAAATAACATTTTGCATTTTTCGCAGTTGATACTGAAAACAAAGACCGTTTGCCCTTTGCCCCTTCATTACCTCATACTGAAGGGTCCGTTCGGTGACATGAAAGTTCATCCCCGAATTCACCGTTTCGATTTCACCGAACAAGAAAACGAGAGCTCATACTTACCTCTGCCTCTGCCCGACACCGCCGAGTGCAACAGACTCTTAGCAGCGAAAGCCATCAGTTTCCGGTTCGTTGAAAAAAAAAAAAACAAAATTTTAAAAAAATCCTCATCACCTTGATTACATTTTCCACTATTTCGAAACGTTTGTTCGAGAAAAATGTACAAAAATTATTCAAACTTCAGCTGTTTAAAAAAAAAAAAATGAAAATTCTCTAATTTTTGGCTTTTTTTCGTTTCAGGCTGATTATGTTTTTGTCGTCCAAGTAGTCAGACACTCGTATTATCGTAATCGACATTCTGGCGAGCTGATGAATCATCAACATGACATCGTAATTTTAAAATTTCTAAATTCTTAAGTGAGAATATGTATATATTATATACATATATATATCGCGGTGACAACTCGAGTGGAATCTCGAGTTGAGTGTCACCGGAAATCGTGCTTGAAGAATAATCGCAATTTTGAACAAAAAAAATAAGCAAAAAGACGTTTTTCATCGACAAAAGGTGGCACGCGGTGCGTGAAAATAGAAATAAAATGATGAATCAATACGGAAAACGAGGATCGAAGAAAGTGTCGATGAAAAGAGAATTCGATCGTTCAAATATTCAGAATGAAAAATACGTTTTTTCTTTAAATACTTTTTTTCTTCTGTTTTTTTTTTTTCTTCTGTTTTTCTATTTAATATTAAGGAGAACAACAATTTTAAGTAATTTAGAAATTATTGACAATTGTGCGGGAGAAATTTTGGGAAAAATGACAAAAAGAGAGAAAGTTATCGTTTAATCATTTCGATCAAATTTCTGATATATATTTTTTTTTTTTTCATGGGCACGAAAATCACGAATTTGTCCAATTCTTTCTCACGATCTTTAGAATCTCTGAACGACGTCGCCAATCAATTTAACTTCTATGGTCAACCTTGCAATCGTTATTGACGATTCTTTTTGTTTCGAAGAAGAGGCAAAAGGAAATAGCGACTGTCAACGCCTTCCGAGATATTTTTAGTCTGCCTTGGAGCCTATTATCATATAATTATGAAATCTTCACCTGCCCACGTGTTAGGTGTTTTGCAATAGATACAAATTCAGTATGTCGATAATTGTAATCGCGTAGATTTAAATAAAGATTAATCCTCTATTCAACGGATTCGTTCATATTTGTTTTTCGCCTTTTTCGTCGATCCCCATTTCGCCAATTAAAAATGAAACCCGAACTCCTAATCTTTTCAAAGTGCAAAACATCGTTCGAGAGTCTGGACAGTCGAATGTGACACTGGCGTTCGCAACGTTGGGGCCTAACGAAAAATACTTTTCCTATTCATTGTTCAATTTGAAAAAAAAAAAAATGAAAATTTTCGGATCGATTTTGTGTTTGAATTCCAAAAAAGATCGTTCTTGATTAAATATGAAAAAAGAATAGAATTTCGTTGCAATCCAACGATGCAAAACTTCAAGAAGCCGAATCCATTTTTTCCAATGGTTTGCAACGAAAAAATCGAAACTCCCGCCATTTAGCCTCAACGAATTGGCGTATTTGCGCATTCTTCTTCGATCTCCATACGTCAATCTATTAACAAACAAAAAAAACAATAGAGTATAAAAAAAAGTCTACAGCAGATTGTTACGTGCGGAGAACCAAAAGTTACCGGTTTCTTTATTAACCTAAACAAAATGCCCGAGATCTCACACAAAATCGAAATCGAATCGAATCGTTTTACCGCATTTTTGACTAATTTTTCGACTTTGAGCAAAATTGCCCCAGACTCACGAGATCCTGCATTAAAACGAAAAGAATGAGGCCAAGTTGTGAATCCTTTTCGTTATATTTTACCGGAGATATGAATTTTTCGAAATTTTACCGGAATCGGTAAAAAAGAAGGTTACCAAGGGTTAAAAGAAACAAGTAAATAAATGTTCACGCAGCCGTTTTTTTGGGAAATGTTACGTTCGAGGTTAAAGAAAACACAAAACCGTTTTTTTTTTTCTAAAATTTTTCTTTATGTATATATTCCGTGAAGTTTGCTTCACTTTCCGAAAAAACGTATACAATAAATCGTAAATTTGGCCTTGACCAGGAAGAGGTTTCCGTAAACTCAATGAATGCGATCGAAAGGATCGCGGTTTAAAAATTAGCCAGTAGCGAACGGAGATGATCGTCCGGTGTGAGATGTTTTTTTTTGCCGCGTGATATTGCGAGACGAACGACATTTCGGCCGATGAGACTTCCATCCATCTCGGCGATCGCTCTTCGCGCGGGCTCCTCGTCAAAGTAAGTCACAAAAGCGAATCCTCTGCTCTTGACAACGCCATTTTCTTGGTGCATGATTATTTTCACTTCGCGCAATTGGCCGTAAACTGCGAAAATGACGGTCAGTGCTTCACGATCGATCGCTGTATCCAGATTTTGTATGTAAACACCGAACCCATTCCTCAGTG
Organism: Hyposoter dolosus; assembly: GCA_963921915.1. Taxonomy (NCBI): domain Eukaryota; kingdom Metazoa; phylum Arthropoda; class Insecta; order Hymenoptera; family Ichneumonidae; genus Hyposoter; species Hyposoter dolosus. The sequence goes on from OY998133.1 coordinate 3,706,904, forward strand.
ACCAACCCTCGGAATTTACCGGCGTTTCAACGACGTTCAACGCACCGGGCGCGTTGTTTGGCGCCCCGACAGGCTCAGTCTTTTTTATCAAACTTCCTTTCCCACTCCAGCTTGTCTGTTTACTGCGTTTCTCCCTTTTTCGCGTTCTCTTGACTTTTATTCGTCGATTGTCGTCGATGAGTTGGCCATTCAGCTCAATCACCGCCTCGTCAGCCGCGTCCGAATCTTCGAAAGCAACATACGCGAAACGTCGCCAAGGCTCCTCGTCGTTCATGACTCCGCAACTCGAGATTGTGCCGTATTTTTCAAACCTTCTTCTCAGTCTGTCGTTTGTCATGTTGACACCGAAATTCGTCACGTTTACTAACGTGTTGTTTTTTCGTTCGACACTTTCTGCCATTTTCTCGAACGGTTTTTCGTCTCGATACCGTCAGCAAAATCTTTTTGCGTCTCGCCGACTGTGGATATGTAATCACTCTCGTTTCGTCTTCCGACGACGGACAATGACACAAGGCACACACAACGGAAAACTGATATTTCTCGAGATAACGATATAATTGCTTCTTACTTTTGCTAGAGAGCGCCACTTGCCGAGCAATCGCCGGTTGTTTATATTCACCGGTTCCCACCGAAGTCAAAAGACTGTCAATTGCGACAAAGTCGCGAATACTCTTCGTTATGAGAATTATCAATAAAAAAAATGAGTGATAAAGTTGTTTTGTTTATTTCGACGATAACTGGCGAGAAACGAGACTCTTGTGTGTAGTTTTAATTCTCGTAACTTTTCGAAATGGTCGCTTGACCGACTGTGAGACTGACTAAAGTGTTGGAAGTGTCCAGTAGCGGGAGACGCCATGAGCACAAGCGTTGCATCGGTTCAGTGTCACAAATCAAAGACGAAACGAAAACACTTTGTTTTAGAACCGAAAGATATGAAACCGATTCGTGAATATTTCAAATTTGTGTTTTTCAAACTCGCGAAATATTCGTGCATTCGTCCGCGAGTACGAAAGACGTCGTGGCAAACATCGAAAACAGCGCAAGGTGACTATGCTCAGAATATTATTTTTCGTATCCGTTTTTGCAGAATGCTGAGGGAAACGACGCGAGAATTCAGGAGTCGGAATAACTCGCGATCTCGAGAATCAGCTGCTGTTTGTTTATGACAAAATTTTGAAGGTTATTTCGCGTCCTTTACGGATTCACGGGTACACAGAACTCCCAAACTAAACAAGTCGAACTGACAGTTCATCAGCAGAAAATTATTTCGTAAGAATTCGCTCGCGAACCAAACAATGAAACTCGAAGTCTCCCATGACCTTGAAAACCCCCAACGACGCGATTTCGATCGAATTCTTCGCAATTCGATCGATCAGAATAAAAAACACGTAGCTGCTGTAGAAAAATTGGAGAAATTGACAGGAAATCTTTTCTTTTTATTATTTCGATCGGACACGCGTTCCGGAAAAATTTGACTTTCGATGCTTGCAGCAATCTCCGTCGTGCTCATGGGGGCGCGTCATATCGATCTTCACCACGAGTCATCGTAGTTTTCACAACTCTCCTAAACCTTTATAAATCCCATAGAATTTTCCATAAATTCTCATAATCACTACGCAGCTTAAGGTGATGGAGCAGTTGCTTTCTCGCCACGTGAGTGCGAGAGAGATAGCTGCAATTTTCGAAATTCAATATTATCGATACGGTTCTACTAATCAAAAAAAGCCCATGTCAGCGGATTTTTGCCATCGTCCCGCGTCCGCTGACAGAGCCTTTTTCTGATTAGTCAAACGACAACGGAGAATTTTCATTTCGAAAATTCGAGGTGACTGCTCCTTCACCTTAAGGAGGTTGGATCACGACGATACAATGTTGCCATGCTGAACAATGTTAAAACATAGAAAATTTCAAAAATATAAGAATTTAAGGAGGGTGGCTATACACACAACAATGTTGCCATTTTGAAAGCATAGGAAAATTCGAAATGATTAGAATTTAATGAAATTTGGTGAGTATATTCTTTAGTATTAAATATGAATATACAAATTTTTTAAGATTCTTCTTCTACATAGTTTTCGAGTAATTCAACACTAGAGTTTACATGCATGAGCATAGAATTCAGATATATATAGATATATCTTTTGCATACTGTAACCTCGAATTATTCGAAAACTATGTAGACGAAAAATTTGAAAAAAATTGTGTCATCGTATTTGATGCCAAAGAATGTTATCATAAAATTTTATCAAATTTGGATTATTTTGATTTCGTGATTGAGCCTCTTTAAAAAATAATGAAAAATAAACTTTTTTCATATTCTTAACCCAAACGAATCCGTTTTCTCCGACCAATCGCGCAAGTGTAGCGTCACGAACGAGGGCAGTTTTGCAGTCGATCTACGAGGCTCTTGCCATCTCTAATAATCTCAACATATCCGTAGCATCGTATGCTTTCGTGAATACGTATCCGCCTATATATATATATATATATATATATATATATGCGCAGGGATGGCCTTGCCCCACTAAGGAAAGCTGCTTGTTGCTCGTCGCTGCGTGGACCACGGCGTTTTGGCCTCCATTTTCTTCTCTCTCTCTCGCTCTCCGTCTCTCGCTTTGCCTGAAGTCTCTCATTCGCGGTTTTACTTCTCCGGTGTTGTCGGCGGCGAGATTTCTATTGGAGGGGGGCGGCTGCACAGCCCTCCGGCTTTATTCCTGTTAGAGGCTTGTTTCCGGTGTACCGAGAAGTTACTGCTACCGACCCTCGTGTATATTCCAACTACTCGTGCAGCTTTTAGCCGTACATTGAATGTTTATTTTTATTTTTTATACAGCCCTTCTAATTTCTTTCGTTTTCCTAATTCTTGAGGTCATTTCCGGTTTGAATTTTTACTGAAGTCACGCAACAATCGTGCAGCAATTATCATAATCTTTTCATCGATTTTTATTCCATCGCAGTGACTACTCGTGGGAAATTTATAATAATTTTGTAAATAATTACAAAAAATCCGTTTTTTACATTTTATTATTTGGATTTGTTTGAATAAAGAACAAAGTACTCTAAATCCAAGATTGTCCGAGATAATCTGTATTTATTATATAATAAAAAAAATTTCGAAAAAATTTTACGACCGATTTTTTTGAAAAACTAAATAAAGCTTTTCGATGTTACATAAAAGTATATGCAAAGTTTTAAGAGGCTTAACCATTTAGAAATCGAAATATTTAATGTTGAAAATTGCAACTTTTAACACACGCTCTTATGAGGAACTACTGAAAATTGTGATTTTTATAAATAAATATCTCAACTTCTACATGATGAAACCTCTTAAAATTGCGTGAGCTATTAGTAATCTGTATTTATTATATAATAAACAAAATTTCGAAAAAATTTGACGACCGATTTTTTTGAAAAATTCAATAAAGCTTCTTCGATGTTACATAAAAGTGTATGCAAAGTTTTAAGAGGCTTCACTATTTAGAAATCGAAATATTAAATGTTGAAAATTGCAACTTTTAACACGTGCTCTTATGAGAAACTACTGAAAATTGTGATTTTTATAAATAAATATCTTGGCTTCTACATGGTGAAAGCTCTCGAAATTGTTCGAGCTATTAGATTCTCTTTGTGTGGTGAAAATTTGAATTATCGATAGAAAATTTTGCATACAACGTCCTTAATGCGACTGTTAAAAATTTTCTAGTAAATTTATTTTTCAATGGCAAAGAGGACTGTTCCATTTTTGTTGCCAAATTCTATATGGAAATTTTGTATTCTGCTATGAAAAATAATCATTTTTCGGTGCATTCCAACGATGCGAACTGCAACGTCGTCTCATTCCTTGTTGTCACTCACATATTTTTATTTGGAAGAAAAAATGGTTGACTCTTGTTAGCAGAGCGAACGAAAATATGTTTGTCATGCTTTATTTCTATCCACAAATCCCCACGGATCATGTACGTATGTTGAATATTCCTTTTCATCGCCTAGCTCTTCGTTTTTCTATTTTTCACCTTGCAGCACTTTCCCCTTTATTCCCTTTTATTTTTTTTTCTGTGCTTCACGATTTTTTCGAGGGACTGAAATGTTTGCGGCCTTTCGGTATATTTGGCTTGGGCTTTACCCTCGGGACCGATAGTCAACGTCATGAATAAATATTCTCACCTTAATGCGAATGCTACTGGTTATACCAAAACGACACCTTTCCCTAAATCATTTCACCTGTTCCTTCTACTAATATTTGTCTTCGTGGCGTACCATCGGAATTTTTTATTCCTCAGAAAAAACGTACGACCCACGGACAATGTCGCATTGAAAAAAAAATTTGAAAAATAAAGAATTTCATGGTGGAGACGATTGCATCGTTGGAATGCAGCGAAATTCCGTTCCTGCTTCAGCGACGTTCATATTTTTTGAGCCGGAGATTCAATCAGTACGAAAAGTTGTCATGGTGTGAAAAATTAACGAGGAATTAATAAAAATCGTATTTCTTGTTGCACACAAACGTTGCGAACTTCAGTGTCACTGAATTTTCAATATTTTTTTTGTGTCTTGGCGAATTTTTGAAATTATGAAATTTTTACGATTTCGTTTATTTTTATCGGGGACATGGATTTAAAATCTGGTTTTTTAATCGGTTTTGTCCTTGCGTGTGAAAAGCCACCGAACGCGTTTCTGCATTGGTAATTCTGGAAAATGAAAATTCGTGGTTTTCCCCGGAAATCGAAGTTTGAAAAAAATTAATAATTCAGAGAATCGTGAATGAAATAAAAAAATATTTTTCATCGCGTGCAGCGTGTTTTTCCTGGGATGCTGGCTCGCTGTTATCTCGACAGACAGACGACCAGGCGAATTTCTTGTTTCATACGCTATTGTTACACGTCCGGTTGTCGCGTCATGGGCGTCGTGGGAAATAAATTTTCCTCAACGCGACGTATTAGGTTTTTTCGTCTTGATACCGTAGCTACAAAAATTCAGAGGGTTTTTTCCTTGTCAGAAAGCCAAACAGAGGTGTTGCTCGGGACGAAGACAAAAAAAATTCAAAATTTCGTAAGTTTGACTAAAAATTGCATTTAAAAAAAATCTTCTGAACAAAAAATTGTTTGAATGTTTTGCTTCCTCATAGAGGAAGCTGTGTGACGGTGAAATTTTTTTTTTCCAGTTTTCAATTTCAATGTGCCTAAAATGTCCCAAAACATTGAAAAATCATATTTAGAAAAAATTTCCGGATGGGTGTGTGTGTGTATGTTTTGGAACTGGAAAATTCAAACGTTAATAACTCGAGAACGGTTTGAGCTACAGGGCTCCCGTTTTGCACAGATATTAATCTATACAAACTCTTAATTCTCTGAGAATTTTATTTGAATTGCTAGAAAAATACGAATTCTACGGCATTTTGAAATTTTCAAAAAAAGCCTGTCGACGCTCTAACTTCCGCAAATTTTAAGATTTATAATTAATTTTTTTTTTATAAATAGAGTATCATAATAGGAAGGTTGGTATTGAATTTGGAAAATATCGGTTGAACGGTTTGAATTTTATGATTTTTCGAATTTTACGAAAATCGGAGTTTTTTTGAAAAATCGTCCAACCGCTCTAATTTCTGCAAATTTTCTAAGATATTGTGCGTAAGTCTGTACTTTCTCTTTTTTTTATTTAATTTCAAAATTAAAGAGCAATATTTTTTGACTGAATATAAAAAACTTGAAAAGTTTTTTTCGAATTTGACTGCAAAATCCCGCGGGATAAAAAAATGGCGCGAATAAAAAATTAATTATCACCCCGAGAGGGATTCGAAAAACAGGAAAACAAGTAGTGGCTCATACGAAGGTTGGTATTGAATTTGGAAAAATATCGGTTGAACGGTTAAAATTTTATGATTTTTCGAATTTTACGAAAATCTGAGTTTTTTTGAAAAATCGTTCAACCGCTCTAATTTCTGCAAATTTTCTAAGATATTGTGTGCAAGTCTGAACTTTCTCTGTATCTAACATTGCGACGAGGATTCATTTCATTGGCACTCTCCCTCGTGATACTTTTCGTTGTTCCAACAAGTTTTTTCCTCTCAGTTCATGAAATCCCGAAAATTCAGCTACCTTCATTAAAACATTGGGGATTAAGTCCATCTCGACATACACACCTATACGTAAACACACGTACACTCGGTGTACATGAAAAAATATAAATATTCATTTAAACAAAGAGAAACAAGACAAAGTGAATTTTTGCTCTATTTTTTGTGGCGAGAAGAGGGAAGAAGCGGGAATTTAGTGCTGCCGAGGGTTAGTAGAGAAACGAGGGATGGAGGGTCGGATAGCGCGGCAAGGGATGGAAGTAGCGACGGCGCGTACTCCCTCGACGTAAGGTGAGTGGTGGGAGAAACAGGAGACCCGGGCAGTGCAAGCCGGGCAGCCTGTCCGACGATACGGCCCGTTCCGTGTGTCCTTAACCACGTAATTCGAGAATCTCCGAAATTAAAACGAACCAAAGAAAAAAAAAAAAAAAACAACAACAGCTTCAAAATTCAAAATTAGATTCGTAAAAATTGCGTCGCTGAAAAAATACAATTCTACAAATAAAAATGTGAGTAAAAAATATCCAGAGCTAGTCGAATCGTTGCGATCGCGGAGAACTTTAAAATTGTCCAATTTTTTCAAAATAAGAAAAAAAAACAAACAAACCTCCATATTTCAGGAAATAAACAAATTTTTGTTTCTCGAAAAATTGGACCATTTTGTGGATCTCATTTTTTTGTAGAAATAAATGGTCCATTTTCGTTTTTAAAAATTGCATTTTTTGGCGATAATAAAGGACGAAAAACTGTGCTGGAAGGAAAGAGGAAAATACTCGCTGCGTTTTGGAACTGAAAACCAAAGAAAATCGAGCCTTTTTCTCTCTCTCTCTTCCTAAAGCCTGTTCTATCTGTTCTCCGCTGTTTGTGCCTCGAGCCAAGTAACAGGTTGGTGATTTCGATCCCACTGGATTTTACACAATCTCTCGTCTCTTTTCCCTCGTTTTTTTTTCTCCTCTTTTTCCTAATCCACGTTTAACAAACCATTTTCAGATTTTATTCTTCGTTCAATTTCTCACAATGTTACGAATTCGTCGTTCATTATTTCGACGCAAAAACCACCTCGATAATCGTAGGAATATGGCATTTTCGTTTTTGGAGCAGACAGTCAAATTCCATGAGAGAATAAAAACAATTTTTTCTTCACAAGGTTTATCGTACGAAATTGTGATTCGTAAAATTTGAAAAAACGTTGAAAAACAAAAAAAATTGATACTTTATCGAAAAAAGTCGACGTTTCCTATGAATTTTCGTTTTTGGAGCCGGCAGTCGAATTCCATGAGAAAATAAAAACAGTTTTTTTCTCTCAAGGTTTATCGTACGAAATTGTGATTCGTAAAATTTGAAAAACCGTTGAAAAACAAAAAAAATTGATACTTTATCGAAAAAAGTCGACGTTTCCCATGAATTTTCGTTTTTGGAGCCAGCAGTCGAATTCCATGAGAAAATAAAAACAGTTTTTTTCTCTCAAGGTTTATCGTACGAAATTGTGATTCGTAAAATTTGAAAAAACGTTGAAAAACAAAAAAAATTGATACTTTATCGAAAAAACACGACGTTTCCCATGAAAGCATAATTTTCCAAAATCCAGTTGGTCCTCGATCGAAGTTTGTGGATTATGAGAGTTTTCATTCGCCCTAATGAACAAAGAAAAATGCCTTTTCAGCCCTCGACGAAAGTTGGTTCAGTTCGTTTAATATCGAAGAAGAAAAAAGCAAAAAAAAAACATCCGTCGGTCACGAGAGTTTGAGTAGCAATTAGAAGGAAAGAAAAGGAAAGGAAACGGGGGCTAAGGTCGAGAAATTTATAGTGTTGATTCGGTGTGCGTTGGGGATATTCCGATTACAAAAGTTCGTGTCACAACTCTGTCGTGCGAGAGGAAAAAAACTTTTTTTTCTTCTCATTCTCTTACGAATTCCTTTTAAACTGTTGCTCATACGAATTTACTCGGACAGTTAACTTGGCCACAGTGTAAAATAAGAAAAAGAACGAAAGCTCTGTATAAAAAAAATATACATGAAGCTTTTCTTATGTACCTCGGTATATAGTTAACTATAACCTTTTTTTGTTGGTTGCTCGTGCTCGTGAAAGCATGTCCCGTGACGAACGAGCGTATAAACTGTTGCGCTTCCCACTCCGAAAACATTTTCCATATATTCCTCTCACCACGACAAATTTTTATGGTTGCTCACTTATTCGAAAACTTTGACCGTGTGGAAAAGTTGGCGTTGGCCTCATTGAGACAAATACATTTCGGGAGGCAAAAGATGATAAAATTTTCTTTCTCTCCTTCATTAGGCAAAAAATAAAATCGATTTGATTAAATCGGCCACTGAATCTTCATTAAAATCGAATTCAATCTTATTAATTGCACGTAAAGTCGTATCGACGTGCGTTTCAAACTGGGGGAGCACGAATTCCATTTGCCAATTTATTCGATCGTAAATTTTACTTTACGACCAATTGATGATTTTTCATTCATTAGTTATTTATTGAAAAAAAAAGGGAAAAGTATTTTCCATAATTCGTACGAAAATTCGTGGAAATAACGAAATTCGAAAATTCCCAGGTTTTCGATCTTTTACTTTTTTTTCGTAGCGACGATTTTTTACAAAAAGCTATAAAAGTTTTTTTTTTCAATCAAATAAGTATCGAGCGATTACTTTTTTTTTCACCATGCATTTCTCTCAAGGCTTCCCACACAGTTGTCCCTTTGAAAAATAAATAAACGAAAATTGAACGGCGTAACGCGAGACTTTTCGATCTGTGTGTGTGTGTGTCCGTGCGTGTGTGTGTGTTTGTGTTTTACGAGTGGCCGGAGTTATCGTACATCAGAAATATTCACTTTCCATTTACGTATAAGTTATCAAGAATAGGGCTCGAAGGTCGTGCATAACTTCATCTTTTTACGAAGTCTCTGAAAGTCGATTTTATGGTGTTGTGAATTTTAACGATTTTTTCGAACTCGTATTTTTCGCAGTTTTGTGAAATATTGACTTTTCAATCAATCACTCATTTTGTGGGCACGTGGAATTCGGAATATTAATAGAATTTAATTGACGATTACAAAATTTATGGAATTTTTATTCTCGATGGGAATTTTCTTCAAATTTTGAAAAAGAAAAAAAAGTTGAAAATTTTATTTTGTTCTCTAACTTTGCAGCAACGTAAAATTTCTGTAGTTTCGAAAATCGAGAAATAAAAAACTTGTCCATCGATAAGATAAATCGTAAATTGTTTTATTCCCAATAATAAAAATCTCGGCGTTTACAGTCAATCGATGTGCAGGAAACTGTGAAACTATAAAAATAACGGCGATAGTGAACGTAAAAAAAAAAAACAGCAATGAAGAAATGTCGTTGGCTCAACGCCCTCGGATTTACGATTTTTTTTTTTTTTTCTTACGTTAGACTCGATGTTGTTCCCGGAAAGTTTAAGAACTTTTGTAAACATTCGCGGTTACGTTTCTAGACCGCCGAAAAAAATGTCAGGCAGGAAAAATCGTGCCGAACTTTTCAGTCGAGTAATTCATTTATTTTTCTCCAAATTTATTTGCAAAGCTTCTCGAACAAATCCGTAAATCAATGTCAACCAAATATTTTCTCGTAAAAATAAAAAAAAATAAAAAATTCGACACTCAAGTCAATGCGAAAAAACACTCGGTTGATAATTTCCTCGTGTCTCGAAAGTTCTCGAAATAATGACGAAGCATGCAGATTTGAGTCTTTGGCAAAGCTTTCGAGTAAATTGCTGCGTCGCACGAAACGTCGTTTTTTTTTTTTTTTTACAATTTTTCTAATGTCAAGTGCGATTGTTTTCACTGATCGAAAATCTGATTGGTTCGCCATTTTGTCTCGGTGACGCCTCCGTTTCAGATGCAAATAGCGATCACTGTCTTTCGACCTTAATTTTGCAAATTTTTTAATATTCAAAGTGTCGCACTCATCGAATGAACAAATTCAATTTATTCGAGGGCCCGAATCGAAGTTTCTAAATATAAAAATCGAGTCCTTCGACCAAATCCAAAAACAAAGGAAAAAAAATAGAGCGGTTGGACGATTTTTCAAAAAACTTAGTTTTTCGTGAAATTCGAAAAATCATAAAATTTTAACCGTTCAACCGATATTTCCCAAATTCAATACCAACCTTCCTATGAGCCACTCCTTGTTTTCCTGTTTTTCGAATCCCTCTCGGGGTGATAATTAATTTTTTATTCGCGGCATTTTTTTATCCCGCGGGATTTTGCATTCAAATTCGAAAAAAACTTTTCAAGTTTTTTATATTCAGTGAAAAAATATTCCTCTTTAATTTTGAAATTAAATAAAAAAAGAGCAAGTACAGACTTTCACACAATATCTTACAAAATTTTCAAAAATTAAAGCGCTTAGAAGATTTTTCGAAAAACTCAGATTTTCGTAAAATTCGAAAAATCATAAAATTTAAACCGTTCAACCGATATTCCCCAAATTCAATACCAACCTTCCTATTATGATACTCTATTTACAAAAAAAAAAAATTAGTAATAAATCTTAAAATTTGCGTAAGCTAGAGCGTCGACAGCTTTTTTTGAAAATTTCAAAATGCCGTAGAATTCGTATTTTTCTAGCAATTCAAACAAAATTGTCAGAGAATGAAGAGCTTGTATAGATTAACGTCTGTGCAAAACGGGAGCCCTGTAGCTCAAACCGTTCTCGAGTTACGAACGTTTGATTTTTACAGTGCCAAAATGTCGATGTTTTCGATGTTTTGGGACATTCTAAGCAAATTGACATTGAAAACTGGAAATAAAAAATTTTACTGGCAAAAGTAGTTTTTTTCGAAAAATCTGATTGACCCTCATCTCTGAATTTACCTGTGGAAAAAAAATCATGGCGCTTTAGCCAGAGACTTTCGTTGATGAGAAGGGCTCGAGTATAAATGTTGAAATCGACGATACCTTGACCACGAAGATCAAATGTAATGGACCAGTGCGCAGAGCCATCACACGGATGGCGAGAGAGAAAGAGGGAGAGAGGACGAAGGTTGAAGGTAGGCCGCGGGGTTACAGTGACAGGGTCACCCGTTGACCGACTTTCCTGTTGGCTCCATCCCTCCTTCTCTCTCCCTCGATTCCCTCTAGTTCTGGGCGAAAAGTGGGCCACGCGAGTCTACGACTAGACTCGCGACGTCAACACGTCGTTATTATTTCCTATATCCACCTGTTTCCGACATCGGAACAAATGCACGCATAAACACTGTGTGCACGTCTTTGCATGACGTTCAAAGTCAACGACGTCTGCTCAACCAACGAACCCGCTTTTCTTCGAGCCAAATTGCTCTGCGGTCCTGCGAAACATTCTTCTACCTCCAAGTACACGATTAACCGTAAATTCTCTACGAAAGAGTTTCACAATTCTTCGAGTTGTCACGAGAGATTTCTGTCAAATTTCTCATTATTTTCGAATTCTACTGAATTTTCAAATTATCTCCATTCTGATTTCTATCCAAAGAATACGACGTCGAAGTTTGTATCGTTAAAACGCAACGAAATGCTGTTTGTTGTGCTTCCTCATAGAGGAAGCTAAGTGATAAATAAAAAAAACGTTTTTTTATTTCAATCTCAACGTTGCAAACTTCGCAGCATCATTCACGGGAGCCACAGCGACTGCAATCCGTTGATCAATTTTTCAAAACATTGATATAAACCCCGCGAAATAATGAAATAAATTTGCGGCGTTATATTTTACAGAAACGTGAAAACATTTTTTTTTTTTTTTTACTACAGTCCATAAAAGGCTCGGAAACATTAATTTGAAAATTACCAACGTTCTTGCGTTCGCATTGTGTCGTAGAGTAACGAACCCTGTAACGGCTGTAGACCAACTGCGACCATGTCATTTCTACTGCAAACGTGTGCACGCGGTTTCGTAATTTTCGTTTATACGCGAGCCTCGTCCGCGTTTATTTCGCTCGTTTATTTTTCTCTTTTGTTTTCATTACTTTATGGACGCAGTGTGAATTTTTCCAGCACTTTATGGTCCACGAGTGTTTTCTGTTGGAAATCCGTTTGTCGCTCGAGAAAAACAAAAGTTGCAGGAAAATTGGTGCGAGAAATATTGAAAATTTTGGGCTGAAACTTTTTTTCGGTTTGACTCATTTCTGTTGACGAAAAGCTTCCAAAGTAAAAACTCTGTCTCACTCTTCTTCAGCTGCGTTATCCTTCGTTAAAAGGGACTTGAAAGTTGCGGACTAAAAAAAAAAAAAAAAAAATCATCAAAATACGAATAAAGTTTGAGAGGAAAAATTTTATATTCTCGTTGAAAGTTTCTCGCGTCAGAGTCGACGATTTTCCCATCGACGACACGTGCCAGTGTATCGCTTTCGATATATTTTTTCAGGGCTCGTGATTTTTATAGATTTTTTGTATTTTTTATGTCGAAGCACTTTCCCTTGAGAGTGTGGGAGCAACGAAAGGAGCGAACTCGAACGAAATTACTTTCGTCCAGGGCCCCAGGATGTATTTCCGATGGGGTTGTGCAGAAAAAAAAAAACATAAAAATAAACTTTTAATCCAGGATTATCGGTGATGGACGTGGAACAAGTTAAAACGTAACGAGTAGAATCGTCCAAACTCTCGCGCGAGTGAAACACGTCACCGAGTTCAGGTTCGTTTGTAGAATTCATATGAAAAAAATAAATTGAGAAAATTCTCGAAAATGTTGAAAAAATTGTTGAAATTCTACTTTTTCGTATTTTGCTGACGATCGAATAAAAAAACGAGGGAGATTTATTTTCGCTCACAGTTCGGGTTTCATGTCAAGTCGGCAAATTCACGCTAATTCATATTTTTATAAATAAACTCTTGGTCGATAGAGTTCAATTTGGCCGTGGCATTGATACACTGGGTCTGTTTGACCCAGAGTAGTAGTTTCACGAAAAAAATCAAGAGTCCACTTAAGACATTCCTCACATGTGTGCACCATGAGAATTCGAAAAATATTGAGATGAATCGTCAAAAAAAATTATTAATAATTTTTGGAAAGTTGAAAATTTTATTTCAAACATCATAATTTTTAATGATGTTGCTGAAAAATTCTTCCGGGTCTCCGAGACCCAGTGTGTCTAAAAGAATCGTTCAAAAAATTTATGAACAATTTTTGTAAAGTTGAAAATTTGATTTCAAACATCATAATTTTTAATAAAGTTGTTGAAAAATTCTTCCGGGTCTCCGAGACCCAGTGTGTCTAAAAGAATCGTTCAAAAAATTTATTAAAAATTTTTGTAAAGTTGAAAATTTTATTTCAAACATCATAATTTTTAATGATGTTGCTGAAAAATTCTGCCGGGTCTCCGAGACCAAGTGTGTCCAAAAGAATCGTTCAAAAAATTTATTAACAATTTTTGTAAAGTTGAAAATTTTATTTCAAACATCATAATTTTGATTGATGTTCCTGAAAAATTGTTCCGGGTCTCCGAGACCCAGTGTGTTAAAAAGATTATTAAAAATTTTTGGAAAGTTGAAAATTTTATTTCAATCATCATAATTTTGATTGATGTTCCTGAAAAATTGTTCCGGGTCTCCGAGACCCAGTGTGTCAACAAGAATCATCGATCAGTGTCTTAGTATAATTTAAATTTGATGGTCAACTCGATGAACGAGTCCTCCATATTAGTCACTAATTTCTTCAATTAATTTCCAAGTCTCTCGATTTCGACGTTATTCCATAAAAACTCTCCCATGGTAAAAGAAATAGAATTAATTTTCGTGGACCTATCGTTCAGGAGGTGCGAAAAGCTTCAGGAGAACCTGGCAACGGTTGGAGAAGAATTATTGGTTTGTGAAATTGAGCAAAAAGGGAAAAAAACCCTTACACACACAGACACAACGAAGCAAAGTTGAATAACGCACTTATCGATTTTCGCACGTTCGACTCTCGACGTCGGTTAAAAATAAAAATGATCTCTTTTATTCGCGGATTCCGTCGACTTTTGGGCGAAAAACGAAGGGAGGAGTCGATTAGGGGATCAAGACGAATAGAAGAATGAAAGATAAGAAAAAGAAGGAAATAAGGGGATGGGGGTTGAACGTTCCACAGCCCTGGGGGGGTTACACAGCATGATCGTGCTCTGTTGAAGAGATCGAGCAACCCACGCACGTATCCTTTCCTCCTCTTTCCTTTTTTTCCTTCTTCTTCTTCTCTTCTTGTTTCTATCGCATGAAAACCTGAACTTTTCTGCGTAACCCTTGTGAAAACTCATTGCTCTGTCTCTCCTTTTCTCACTCTGGTGTCTCGATCCGTTTGGAATCGTTCGGAAAACTCGCCAAGAATTTGGGCGATATATCAGCAGCTTTTTCGCTCCTTCTCTTCGTTTAAATCTATTTTTCTTCTGTCTCTACGATACTCGGCCATTTGCTCGAAGAAGCTAGGGCACAATGGCACATCGCGTCGTGGCAAGAACCGGTGAGTTCCCTTGGAGTCTGTGATCCTCCAGTTGGTCCATTTTGCCCCGTTTCTTCCATAGACACGTCGCTGTGCAGTCGAGAAGCATCGCCTCATCTATCTTTTCTATTTTCACGCTACACATTCGACCCTTTGCGTCAATGATATAGACAAGGAAGAAAAGAAAAAAGCTCTCACGCCATTTTCATCTTCGATGCAGACAGCTTCTTTCCTTGAATCCTTCGAAAACGATGTGTACGTCACCCTTTTTCAGCGAGCAATCTTTCTTCGACGAATTTTATTCCATCCTCGTCTCACATCCCTCCCTTATCGCATTCTCAATTTTCTTAGCTTTTATGCCGATACAGCTCCCCTTTTCGATACATGTATATATGTGCATATAGTACATAAGAAATCCTCGCTTATATGCCGTATTTTCATATATATTGAGTCATCAATTTTGTCTCTGAACAATTTTGCGGTGAAAAAAAAGCCTCATCTGGAAATCCATGCAATTTCTTCTTTTTTTTATTTTTTCATTTCGAGGGTGAGTCTCAATCGATCGATCTCCTTATAGACGCCGATTGGACTGGCAAAATAGAGGAAATCATTTACGGAGAATATTTCTTATTGTCAATTAATTCTGAGCAGCGAAAATTTACGATCGTTTGAAACTCGAAATTTTTCCTGTCAGATGATAGAATTTATAGGATTTTTCTGCATATTTCGTGTAAAAGAAACTTTTACACTGAATATTTTCGAAAATGAACGCAGCGAAATGAGAAAAATTGGCGAATTTTTAGAGAACGAGAGAGAGAACGAGAGATTTATAGGATTTTTCTGGATATTTTGTGTAAAAGAAAATTGACATTGAATATTTTCGAAACTGAACGAGAAGGAACGGAGCGAAATGAGAAAAATCGGCGAATTTGTAGAGAACGAGAGAGAGAACGAGAGATTTATAGGATTTTTCTGGATTTTTTGTGTAAAAGAAACTTTACACTGAATATTTTCGAAACTGAACGAGAAGGAACGGAGCGAAATGAGAAAAATCGGCGAATTTGTAGAGAACGAGAGAGAGAACGAGAGATTTATAGGATTTTTCTGGATTTTTTGTGTAAAAGAAACTTTACACTGAATATTTTCGAAACTGAACGAGAAGGAACGGAGCGAAATGAGAAAAATCGGCGATTTGGTGGAGAACGAGAGAGAGAACGAGAGATTTTTCTGGATATTTTGTGTACAAGAAACTTGACGTTGAATATTTTCGAAACTGAGCGAGAAGGAACGGAGCGGAATGAGAAAAATCGTCGAATTTGTAGAGAACGAGAGAAATGTCTACGGAATCGCGTGTCTGGTTGTTTCGAACACCTGTAGCTATATCGATTAGACAGTGGGACAGAGATGACGAGTCCTTCGGGACTGCGTGTACACGTTCGCGTGCATATTGTGTTCGCGATTTAGAGTCTTCGCCAAACGATTACTCACGAGTCGAGCAGCAGCATCTCGAGTGAACTTGCATTTTCATTCGGCAGAAAAAAATCGTCCACGTGAATCTGTTTTGTCAATTCTGCGTTCGATTTTCTTCCGCTCTTCTATTTAAATAAAAACTCTTTCATGAAACGTGAAAACGCTGAATGGAGTATTGAGCACGAGGGATTCGCGTTAATTAAAAAAAATGAGTCAGGAAAAAAAAAAATTGAAGATCGAAACGTGGGAAACGTGGCAGAATTGATCCTCGTCGTGTTTCGAGGACAAAAATATCCAGAACTTTTGATCTCCATACGTTTGAGATCGGATGAAGTTTATATTCAAGGACGCAACTTCAAAGGATCTCAATCCCGTTGAAATATTCTCTCTTCGTGAGAAACTCGAAGGCAAAATCCACCCTCGTTGAAAATCTGGGGCTCCCGTCGACTCGTGTGGCTCGATATGTATCGCTTATTGTCTCTTCGAGACACTGCTTTCTCCTTTGGTCTCGTTCGAGCCTATCTAATGCGTGGCTACATGAAACTCTCTCTGTCTCTCTATTTACTTGATATATTTTGGTATCGAACATCGTAATGTAACGCACGACTCGATGGTGCATAAACTTCCAAGTCGATCGACTGAATAAACTATGAGGAGTTCGAGAGCGGCGCACCTTCGCATATTAGCCCTTGTCTATACGCACGAACGCACACACAGACACACAGACACGTGTATATATTTATGTCTGTAGTCACGAAGCGCTCGATTGACCTCGGAGACGCGAATTTCTTTCCCCAGCTTTCGCCGATGCTCATCGAACCGAAAAAACCAATTTTTCAAGACTTTCTCGATTCTTCAAGGGATCAACATATATTCAAAAACCATTTTGTAAATAATTTTGAAATTCATCTTCATCGCTATCGGCTACCATCGACCGAAAGACTATCGATCTATTTTCAAACAAAAATCAGAAACTTTCGCGAAGCCAACGACGTCGATCGAGCGATCGTTCGGTCGCTAGAAATCTTCGTGAGCTTGTCCGCTAACTCTTGAGTTTTTGGCAGTAATTTGCTAAATACTCGAAAGCTTCGAAAAGCTTTATCACTGGAGATGAAATTTTGTTAAAAATCGTCGATATTTTGTTGGACACGGTACACTAAATATTTTTTGATAATTTCGACATTTTTTTAAATTTTTGCAGTATATTTAGTTTCTCATGGAATTGTCAACAAAATTTACGATTGGAGCGACAAAAATTAGCTTCCGAAGAGACTTTCTAGAATATTTCTTGCTGCGATGACACAATTTTTGAGATTATTCAAAAAAACGTTTAGTCGAACGTATCGACAAAATTTTGTTTTCAGTACGATTTGTGTGCGTGAATTTGAAAAATTGTTTGCTCTTCGTTCCTGGCTCTTGTTATTTTGGTTATCGAGACTTTTTTCGCTTTTCTGTAAAGCAGTAGCATCAATTTTCTGCGAGAAGGGATTTGGTGCTGCAATATTGAGAAAGCAAGAAAAACATTCTGTAGGAAGAGAAGCAAATTGAAGGCTCGAATGGCAGGAAAAATTTCCACGAGCCTCTCAGATTCATGCAATTTTTGTTTCTTCAATTATCACCGAGTGCGCTAAAAATGATTAATTCACCGATGTTCGTGTTGGAGAGAATTTTGCAGACTCGTGTTCCATTTTGCCCCACTCTTCTCTATCGAGAAGTTTGATATTCCTCATTCCATAGAAAACACAACGCAAAGCATCGAAGGTGAGATTGGAATAAATTGGCTGAATTTTTTAACCACGAATACATCGATGCTTGCCATTGGAAAAATGAATTCACTAGAAAATTTCTAACAATCCGATTAATTATCAAAATAATTAATAAAAAATATATTTTTTGTTGGATTTCAACGATGAAAACTTCAGCATCATATATTTATTCGTTACATCGATGCTTGGTCTCGTAACACGAGAAATTTCTTCCCCAGACTCCGGTACCTCCTTCTCTTTCTCTCTCAGTCTCTCCTTCTCGCAATTTATTTTTCCATTGGTGATAAGACGATGGATATATATTCGGTGCATGAGTTATACGAAAACCTGATATTTCATGAGCATACAAAGCCGAGGCAACGTTGGTTCCAAGTTTTCAATTGCTGCGGGGCATAAAGCGGTGCATGGACGTATATATATTCATATTTCGATGTACAGTTGAGTTAGAGTCTTGTGTGCACGGTACATACAGCATATATTCGCACAATCATGTGAATTCGTATCTGTACGTTTCGTGAGCTACAGAAGCTTTGTCGATTGGGGTGTACGAGTTCATGAGGATATTTGTTGTTGACTGTTCGAATCGTTTTACGAGTTATTAAGGACGTTGTATGCAAAATTTTCTATCGATAGAATTCCTTTAAATTTTCACCACACAAAGAGAATAGTGATATCTAATAACTGGTAGAATTTAAAAATGCAAACCTATAAAATCATCGACTCTTAAATGTCGAGGAATTTTGTAAATTCATTGAAAATCGATTTTATTATTTATTTTGGTAATTATTTTTTTCTCTAAGTTTACATAGTTGAATTTTTTTTCCATCCGGAAACTTTTATCGTCCAGTTTATTCGAGTAATTTCTTATTCAAAATTCTGAACAAAAGTTTGTGCATTCGAGAAAATGAATAAATCCACAAATACATTGTTGTATTAAGAACGTTGTAAGATAAATTTTCTATCGATAGAATTCCTTTAAATTTTCACCACACAAAGAGAATAGTGACATCTAATAGCTCGCGCAATTTTAAGAGGTTTCACCATGTAGAAGTCGAGATATTTATTTATAAAAATTACAATTTTCAGTACTTTCTCATAAGAGCGTGTGTGTTAAAAGTTGCAATTTTCAACATTAAATATTTCGATTTCTAAATGGTGAAGTCTCTTAAAACTTTGCATACACTTTTACGTAACATCGAAGAAGCTTTATTTAATTTTTCAAAAAAATCGGTCGTAAAATTTTTTCGAAATTTTGTTTATTATATAAAAAATACAGATTACCTCGAACAATCTTGGATTTAGAGTATGTTGTTCTTTATTCAATTTGTAACAACTTTTTTAAATGAACTTGGGCCCGCAAGCCATTTTGTGTGTAAAAAAAAAAAGAAAACAAAAATTTACATTTGACCGTACAACGTCCTTAATTCGACGAAACATTCATTTTTATTAACGAATTAAAAAAAAAAACTTTGACGAATATTAAATTTCATGAAAATCCGAATTTGGATTGTTTTTCATTGAGAATTAGATCAGAAACGTATTTAGCAGTTTTTTTTGAGTTAAAAGTGTTTCGTAAGACTCGGGGCATTCGATAAAATTGATGTAAACACGTCGATGAATACACACATGAGCTCTGCATTGATTTATATCCATGTAACGAATGTACAAAAGCTGCAGCAAGTCGTATACACGTTGTGTAATTAAGTTACTGTCCTTATTAACCGATTGCGAAACGATGACGAGTGTATGCGAGGAGAAGAGACGGAAAGAGAATGAGAGTGGGATAAAGAGACGAAGGACGAGTAAACTGGGTGGCTGACGAGTTTCTACCCCATAAACTCTCTCTCTCTCTCTCTCTCGCTTTGTCCCTCTCTCTCTCTTTCTGGCTTCGTCTCTGCTTTGCTTGTATCGTTGCCCTGTACGTCGAAGCTTCGAGAGAAACGAGAGCTTGTGGCAAGAGTGGGCATACAGCGTGGTGAGGGGTGTGTGTGTGTGTAGGAGGCCAGAGGAAAATACATTCGACTTCGCCCTACCGATCAATAGCTACAGGTGGCAGCCATTTCCTAACCGACCCTGGCTCCAACCGTTTTCCTTCCTTTACTTCTCTATTCCTCTTTTCTAAAACGTCTCCCCCCCCCCTCCCCTCCTCCTCTCTCTTTCGCTCTTCTCTCGCTATATTTTTCTCTAATCACTCCAGCATCACCTTCTAATCTCCGAGCAGCTCAAGAGCCAGGGTGTCGAACCCTCTTCGTATGAATTCCAAACAACTTGTGATTTTTTTCAAACAGGCGAATGAGTTTTTTCAATTCGTACGTGTCCTCGATCTTTTTCACTTTGCTTTCAATTTGTTCACGTCTCTCTGCTGTCGTACAAAGAAAAACGTCACGAACGTTCTAATTACGTGAAAACTCGAAATTTCATTTTTTCTGTTGCTTTTGGAGCCATTTTTTGCGCTGCGATTTTTTTTTATCAAATTGGAATTTTTAGTTCACTACTTGTCAGACACTGTGGATTTTCGGTCATTTATGTAATTTTCGGAAATTCATCCATTTTGTTGGCGAAGGAATTCGAGCGATTTTGTCTTCACTTTAAAAATTGCTGGCAGCAGAATTTAACAAAACATGTTGTTCGTTGTTTTTAATTAAAAATCTTCCACGACCTCGAACGCTTGGCAGTTTTTTCTGATGATTTTTCAGTTCATTTTTTTTTTTTCGATTGACTCAAAAATCTTGTGTATCCATCGACTCGAGCGTTTCTCAACGTCCCTTATGAATACAAGTCTTCGAGATGGTTCCCTCACGTTGTACATCGCCACAAACGAGTTGTCCGAGATCTATTTCCGGCATGAATCGACGTCCCGATTGCCAATGGGAGCTGTGCAATCGTTTTTGTAAGCTTTCCCTTATACGTATATATACGTCTGTATGGAAAAGGAAAGGCAACATCGATGGTGCATTAATAGACAGTCGTATGAACGTTGATGTGTGAGTCCGTTATGGAGTCCTTCGGCATGGATAGTTTTAATCGAATCGATGATGGAAGAACTACTGCGTCTTGTCTCTCTTGATATTTTTGTAATAGGGCACTTGTGGTACGGACTTAATAAAAGTAAGTTCCGTGTCCTACTTATGGATGAAATTGATTTTGCTTCCTCATAGAGGAAGCTATGTGACGGTCAACATTTTTTTTTTCCAGTTTTCAATGTCAATGTGCTTAAAATGTCCCTAAACATCGAAAAATCATGTCTAGAAAAAATGTCCAGATGTGTGTGTGTGTGTGTATGTTCTGGCACTGTAAAATTCAAACGTTCATAACTCGAGAACGGTTTGAGCTACAGGGCTCCCGTTTTGCACAGATGTTAATCTATACAAGCTCTTAATTCTCTGAGAATTTTTTTGGAATTGCTAGAAAAATACGAATTCTACGGCAGTTTGAAATTTTCAAAAAAAGGCTGTCGACGCTCTAACTTCCGCAAATTTTAAGATTTATAATTAGTTTTTTTTTTTTATAAATAGAGTATCATAATAGGAAGGTTGGTATTGAATTTGGGAAATATCGGTTGAACGGTTTAAATTTTATGATTTTTCGAATTTTACGAAAATCTGAGTTTTTTGAAAAATCGTCCAGCCGCTCTAGTTTCTGCAAATTTTGTAAGATATTGTGTGTAAGTTTGTACTTCCTCTTTTTTTTATTTAATTTCAAAATCAAAGAGGAATATTTTTTGACTGAAAACTTGAAAAGTTTTTTTTCGAATTTGAATGCAAAATCCCGCGGAATAAAAAAATGCCGGTAAATAAAAAATTAATCATCACCCCGAGAGGGATTCGAAAAACAGGAAAACGAGCAGTGGCTTGGGTTGCTCTTTTGAATAAAAAAAAAGGATTACAATAATTTAGGAATTTCTCACAGAAAATTCGAAAATTTTGACTTTTTCGATTCAACATCCTTTTCGAATACTTTGATGAAAAATCGAAAATTACGTTCCAGTTGGCTAGAGAATGACGAAATACGATTGAGGATACACATCGACTCGATATTTTGGTTCACTGCCTCATTCGCTCGTTCAAACAAAATTTCTATTCACGCGGAAAATCATCGAAATACGCGAATCCTAATGTGACACAAAGTGAACCTCGCTCAAGCTTGTCCAAAATTTTCCACAATTAGAAACTAAACTTTCATTAAATTTGATCAATGGGAATAAATTAATTGGAAGGTTTCCTAGGAAGTTTCGTGATTTATACAAAAATCGTACGATTTTTGACAAAGTTGAATAATTTTGCGATTTCGTATTTCTACGTTGTTGACTCTCCCAGCTGTCTCCACTCTTCGGGCTAGAGAAAAAGTTATTCCGGGCGAGTTTCTTTGCGATGTACGTCGTTTACACACTCGGTGGCTACTCGACCCCTTCGCGAATCGATTTCACTTTGCTTCCCACGCCTTGACACTAGTTAAAGTGCAAGAGATACCGGAGTCGGAGGAAGCGAGATCATGTACCAAGATGTTTTGCTTGTTCTCCAATTTGCGATACTTTTCTGACGTGATCGAACCAAGAGCCATGAGGATCATTTTTCCTTTTATTTGTCTGGTGAACTGATAAATAAACTCGGTAGGACGATGGAAATAAACTCGAAGGCAACTTGCAATTTATTTTGATTCGAATATTTAGGTTGCGATGACGTCCAATCACGTGCACGTCATAGAATCAACGATTCCTTTCGATCAGTTAAATTTTTCTGCGAGGTGACGAAATCACTGATCGAATCTCAAATTTCATTCTCCGACGAAACTTTTTTCAGACATTAGCTCCATTAACCTTATCCAATTTCAGGCTCGCCACTCCTCGCGTCCTGAATTCAAAGGCAATCAGCAGGAACCTCGCAAATGATAAGAAAATTCTGAAAATTTGGTATATTTTTGTATGAAGTATTTAAGAGATCGTGGCAAAATTTCACGACCATTAGGAAGCTCGTTAATAAACAATTAACAGTAATAAATTAAATGTAGTCAAACGTAGTCTTATGGGAACTGGTATAACTCTGCGATAAATTTTTTTTTTGACCTCTCAATTTTTCAATATCTACAATATACTGGAAGCAACGGAAACGAAACGAAGTTTATTGATAAATATTTTTTGTATTCGTTGAAAAAAAATTTCTTAACAAAATGCTAATTTTTTAAATAACGAGCTTCCTAATCGTCGTGAAATTTTGACACGACCTCTTAAATACTCCATACAAAAACATACTAAGTTTTCAGAATTTTCTTATCATTTTTATTTGAACCCTTAAGGTGGTTAAAGTAAAGATGATAGAAATCTTAAAATTTGGTATGTTTTTACATGAAGTATCCAGGAGGTCGTGTACAAATGTCACGACGATTGAGAAGCTATTTATTGAACAATTAACATTAACAAGTTTCCTAAGCACTTAACAATTGATACGAAAAAAAAATCATAATTTATGCACGAATTTCTTCTTCAATATTTTTCCCTGAAACATTTCGAGTTTATAATATTTCTGAGCTCAGGTTTTTTTGTCCATGATGCAGGTTGTGTTTTCTCGTGTATATAATTCTGACGATCGATGAAATGACGATCAAACTAATTATCCGAACGTTCAGAGGCCATTAGGTGAGATTCGTTAATTATGATTGATCAGCGTGAATCCGTAACCGAATACGTTGCTTCCGGTCTATTAATCATTTCCATTTACGAGCTTGAATAATTATCGAATAACAGATCGATTTGCACGATCGATAAAAGTCTGAGAGCCCAACAAATTTTTTGTTTTTCAATATATTTTTCGTTCGGAACTTTGTTGTGGAAAGAAAGGCGTGGGTGGACAAATGTCCAGGGGATTTTTCGTGGCCGTAGTAAAAAAGGAGCCTCCTGGACATGAGTCCGGTCAAAAGTTGGTATTTTAGCGACAGTTCGCCTCGAGCTAATTTCATTGTGGCCACACCCAGCCTGAACGAGAAAGAGAAAAGAAAACTTTGTTGGCGAAGCTCCAATTTAGTCACAAAAAGCCTTGGAAATATTTTTCATCTCTCATCAAATTCGATCATTTTTTTTTTACCTATGACAAGATTTTCGATCGATAAATAAAAAAGGGTTTTTCGATATTTCAAAATTTTCATCTTGCAAATAACTCTACACTCTTTCGACGTTTTTTTCTATCCCTAGAATTTTTAGAGCCGACTCTTCTCATTGTATCGTCATTAAGCAGCAGAAGCCTCGGAGTGAGAAATATAATTGTAAAATTTATGCGCTCCAGACATGAGGTCGTTTTTTTTTTTTTTTGGCAATTCCCTTCAGGCTATTCGTTTCTCCAACGTGTTTAAGTTTCGTTTACATATATATTTACGTCCATAGAGTCATATATACATTAACAGACTGTAGTTTCGAGCAAATTCTGCAAGATTAATTCACTCTCTCTTGGTGGAGATAATTAGAGGGCTCATTAAACGTTCCACCGACTATTTTCATCGAGGAGACGATTTTTCAAGCGCTCATAAATCCGTTTGTTGAACGCCTCGTTTCCAGTGAGAGATTAGAATGAAACTTGGACGTAGAGCGAAAAAAGAGTCCAGACAAAGAGAGAGAGAGACTGAGAGAGGAAGAAAAAAACATTACAATTAAGGTAGTAGTCTCGCAAGAGCTAGGTTCATTAACACTTTGCCTAATTTTCGAAAACTTGGATTCAATTCGCAGAATAATTTAACGAAATCGTTGTGGCTTGTGGAGATTTATAAAATTTTGAAAAAAGTCAGTTTTTTCGTAAATTCTTTTAAATTTTTGTGGAAAAATGGTCCGTCGAGGCTACTGCCTTAACCCTTAGTGGCCACACGGGGTAACTAGTTGCCCTAGGCTCAGAAAAAGTTGAATTAGAGGTCTAAAACCTTTGAAATAGATACAAGTAACGATATCTGCCGGTAGTAGACAAGTCTGAGATGTGACTTCATTACATAGGAAGCTGAAAAAACGCGAGAAGGCGCTTTGAGCGTTCGTTTTCCCGGCGTGGGGTAACTAGTTACCCCAGCGTGGCCGCAAGCGTTGCTCGACACAGATCTTTTTTTTTTTAATATACTTTTTTAAAGATCGGTGGATACTGTTATTTTTTTTATGGAAGTGGCATTCGTTGTGCATACAATCCTAAAATTTTAGCCCTTAATATTGAAAAATGGCGGAGTAATAAATTTTTTTCCGAAAAAAAAAAAACTTTTTTGCTGGATTTTTACGTTTCATCAGTTTTTAGAACGTCATCTATAAATTGACCGATCAAAATCGTTAGAAATGTTGAAGAACTCTTCAACAAACATGAAACCATCGGTTAGAAGTCTAAAAACATCAATATGTCTTGTTCAACTAGATTTTTCAACGTGGTCGCTAAGGGTTAAAAAAAAAACGTTCACCAACACGTGAAAAATAAGTTTCATGCGTAAGATTTGGTCCGAGGAAGAAATTGACGAGGCAAATGTTACGTTCGTCGTGGTGCGATGACATATCGGTTTATCGAAATTAAAATTCGACACAAATTGAGCGATTAAGGACCTTCATTAAACAGGTCCGATCAATTGGGTCAAAACTGGAATCCAGAAGTTATTATTAAGCTCGTGTCAGTATTGGTCAAAACAAAAGAGAAATATTCGTTGTTATAGAATGCCATTGTCAATTATAAAGTCGATTTATTATTCCGTACGAACTGTGCGAGTGAAAAGAAGGACTTTCCTCGTTGATAAAATATTAACGAACAAACGTAACTAAATTGGCATGTTGTATCCGTAACTAAATGCCTCTATCGGTGGCGTATTCATGGGGTTTTATTTGATGACACACGGTCGCCATAGAGACTCGACCTTTGTCCAAATTGAGGTGCGTTACTGCTTTTGGCTAAACTTCCAATCGATCCAATATTTTGCTTCGTCATTCCGGCAAAAAAAAACAACACACAAAAATTATTCGGGAGATCGGGATTAAAAATAATATCCTCGTGTTAATAATTTTCTCACGAAATTACTCGCTAACGAAAAAAAAGCAACACGCAGTTAAGGTATTACGATATTCTTTCAAAATTTTGTATAAACGTTCTTGGCACCAAAACTAACAGTTTTCTCATCCGTAGAAAAATATTCTGACGTTTAGAATTTGAAATATTTAATTTTTTATTTTCTCATCTAAACGCGTGTAAATTCAAGTCAAGTTTTCGTTAAAAAGTTGCAAGAAAAAAACAAAAGAAACGCGACTCCAATTTACACGCGTTGAGATGGGAAAATAAAAAAAATTGGAAATTAAATATCGCAAATTCTAAACGTTAGAAAATTTTTCTCCAGAGGAGAAAACTGTTAGTTTCGGTGCCAAGAACGTTTATGCAAAATTTTGAAAGAACCCTAAATATAAAGTCGTTTCGTGACCTTGAGGAACTTCGGGAAAAACGAGCGATTAACGCAGCTTCCAAGCGACGGGTTTTATGCCAAATTACCAACGATAACAACAATTTCGCGTTAAGGACCTCGGAGTTTAGTTTTAGTCTTATCTGCCGTAGTCAGCGGAAATTAGCTTCGGAAAAACGGATTGGTCCTCCGAACGAGAGCATTTTCACCAAACGCGCCATATCCA
The DNA here is from genome assembly GCA_963921915.1 of Hyposoter dolosus. NCBI lineage: Eukaryota > Metazoa > Arthropoda > Insecta > Hymenoptera > Ichneumonidae > Hyposoter > Hyposoter dolosus. The sequence continues at coordinate 3,733,247 of OY998133.1, forward strand.
TAGATATAAACTTTATTTCCGCGTACTTAGAAGCTTCAAGAGCTCTTGAAACGCATAAACTGGCAGTAGTGTTGTACTATCTATGATCAGACGCGGCAACAAGTAGTCACGGTGTGAATTGGCCAGCCAGGCAATCCACGAGGCTCACACTCACAAACTTTTGTGCCAGTCCTTTCAGAATTTTTTTCCACGACTCGACGCTCATGACAATTGAACGCGAAAATACGAAAAAAAATCTGTTTTTAGTTTTCTGGAAAAAAAAAAAAGTAATTTTTCGATGACGTTGGAGAATTTTTTTTTGCCATTTTGCTTCGTTCCGCCCGAAAATTCTTGGCTCGGAAAAGAACATGGTACGCGATTGGTATTTGGCGGAAAAAAATCTATTTGTGGATTTGATAATTGTGAAAATGTTTATTGGAATTTAATGACAAAGTGCTGTACTGAAGAATCGTCAAAAGGCAATAGAATCATTCTTGTGAAACTTGATGGAACAACATCGATGTTAATTTGTTTTTCCAAGTGAATAAAAACACGGTGTTCCGGACGAGCAGCAACGGCGGCAGAGTCCGGACGAACGATCGATTAAATCGCATTCGATTTCCTATCGCAGCTTTTTATATCGTCGGATGTCTGGCTCACGGTCAATTTGCAGGCGCGAGCGAAGCTTCGGTTAGACGAGCTACAAATCCCTATCCTTTATTTCTCTTTTCCCTCGTGCAATGCAATTCGGTAGATGCTGTAAAATTGAAAAACAAAATTAATGAATAATCGTCAGTTTTGTTTTCGGAGTATCTTCGGATTTGTGGATTCTCTTTTTTCCTTCAATCATTTTTTTTTCTTATGTAATAATTTAAAAAAAAAAGAAAAAAAAAAAAAAATAATTAAAGCCTTTCGGACGGTGTGGGAATGAGGATTTTAAAAAATTCCTCAGCTTCATAAATTCGCTCTTTTCACAACACGAGCTGCAGATGAAAAATTGATTTTCAAAAATTCTGCTGCAGCTTCGAGCTGGAACATTCCATTCGTATATTTACCTAGGAAATTCATCAGTTCGCGTTCTCCTCGATCCACTCGAGCGTCGTATTTTGAGTTGAATTTTTGTTTTTTCCATTCTCGCCCCCTTCCAACTTTTTTGTCAAGCTCTCTTTCCTCAACTTGGAGAGTCATGTCCACAAGGGGAAAAAGCTCAAGAGCTTTACTGGCAACCTGAAGAGAAATAGCCAACCACGAGATATCGATTTCCGGCTCGCCAGTTTTGCTCTTTCTCTCTGCGTCTTTGTAACGGAATGTTCATTCTGATTCTGTATCTCTCCCTCTCTCTCTCTCTCTCTCACTTCCCGTGACCCTCTCAATTGTGTCATTTTCAGGAAATATTTTAAGGTCGAAAATAAATTTTTCGTTCAATCGTTTTTCGTGACTCCTGCATTTTTTTGTCGTCCAATAATTCGAATTGAAAAAAAAAAAAATGATAATTCGTGTGAAAATCGAGGATTTTGATGATCGGAGTCGATTTATCGTGGATAAAAAAAAAGTTGCATCTTCTCTTTCCAGATACGAAATCAGGGGTGGAGAAACAAAGAAAAAGGGAAATATTTCAAGTCTGGCAAGAAGATGATTCTTGGTGTGGAAAAAAGTGAAAAAATTTTTGTTGCCGTAAGGGATGTTGCGATTCCAGATAATTGAGCCTGGTGGCTCGAGTAATCGGAATTTGCAAATCCGTCGAATGTTTGAAGCGATGTGAGGGAGGCGAGAGGTCGAGAAAACGGAAGAAAAAAAGAAAGAAAAAATAAAAGTTGAGGTTGGTTAATTAAGATAATTATAAAAGGAGAAAAAAGGATCGTTGCGAGGGTTTGGCGAGCGTCGCCAAAGAGCTCAGCATTTATGCGACTCGTAAGGAACGGTGGACACAAGGACGAGAGAGCGTCTCGTCGTTGTCTTCGTACACGATTCAAAATTGCCCATTAAATTAAAGAAAAAAAAAAAAAGACAAAAAAAAAAAACAACAAAAAAGAAACGCCTAGACAAAAATTCGAGTCCAATTCCGTCTAGTTTTTTGTAAGAAAAAGAGGAAAAAGAAGAAACAAAGGAACGAGGTTGGCAAAGGTAAAATAGTGAGAAAAAATCCAACACCAAGGTCGACGAGACGACAATTGAAAAGGAACAAAAAAAAAACAGCAAGTACAAAGAAAAAACGAGAGTTGGAAACCGTGAAAATCGAAAAGAAATAACGTTTAACTGTGAAGGCAAAAAAATCACTGAGAACGAAACAGCAAAGGCTACGATAAGAAAAAAAAACACCAGAATAAACAAAAAAAATCACACACAAAAACGTCACGTGCGTGAGTGTGTGTTGGAAAGAGACGGAGAAAGGAAAAATGTTGCCGACCAACATGATGTCCTTCATGAAAAAGGTAAGTGCAAAAAAGACAAAAAACTCTGGTTCATATCTTTTGTTTTTTTTTTCGCTATGTTTGCAGAATATAGGGGTACGATATTTTCGCTTCGTTGTTTCGTCTCTTTGTCCCGATAATATGCCAGCTCGCAATGTGCTGAGTTCACAGTTTTCGACGATGGCTCAAGAGATCAGACCTTCCTTTTTCTATTTCCTCCCGTGACCTCCTTTGACCCGTCTCATTACGATTCTCAAAAAGCCAAAAAACACAAAACACTCGTCACTGCTCGACGCAAATAAGAGAGAGCCATTTTTCTTGATATTCAATTTTCTCCAATTTTAATATCATTTTAAGGATAATTGTTTATCCTTTTTTTTTTCCAAACATTCACAATGCCCTGGACACCCATCGGACTCGAAAGACCCGACAGAAACATCACCCATGGCTGTCCATGGGTGATGTCTCAAGTTCCCAACGTTGGGATCGAACGAAAAATACTTTTCTATTAATTGTTTGTTCAATTTTAAAAATCATGGCAACTTTTTTACAGATTTGTTGTTTGGATTCTAAAAAAAAAATCGTTTCATTGTTCTGACAAAATATTTTGTATAATAATCTTGAGAACAGGTTAAAAAAAAAACAGAATTTCGTTGCATTCCAAGGATGCAAACTTAAAATTACAATTTTCGTACCAATTTTGTGTTTGGGTCCTAAAAAAATCGTTTTATTGCCCTGATCAAAAATTTTATATGATGATCTTGAGAACTGCTTTAAATATTCCAAAATCGTAACTTTATGACACTGAAGCTCCCAAAGTTGGGGTCAAAAGAAAAATTCTTTTTCTATAAATTGTTTGTTCAATTTAAAAAATCGAGACAATTTTCGTACTGATTTTGTATTTGGATCGTAAAAAAAAATCGTTTTATTGTCCCGACCAAATATTGAACAAGAATCATGAGCAAGAAAAAATGAAATTTCATTGGCAAAGCTAATTATTTAAATGCAGAATGTAATTACGACGATAAATCGATCGGTTTTTGCCGCCCGAAAAATTCTGACGATTTTGGAAACTAAACAAATCATCAATAAAGAAAAAAAAAAATAAAAATTTTCTTTGCATTAAAACTTCAACGTCGTAGAACTCTCGATTTTCTGGTTTGTTTCTCTGCACGTACGAAAGTTCTAGAATATCCTTGTGAACTGTACGAAGCGATTGAAACCAGAGCACTCGATATATAACTCGTCCGCAAAGCTAAGATTTGCTATTGGTAGACCGTTAGATATTTGCGATGGAATAGGATCGCGAACGCGGTCTTTGCTGTACGTTTCGTTGGCGTTACTTTGAATTAAATCGTCGGAGCGATTGATTTACAGCGACGGACGTTTCTCGGTCGCTTCGGTTAGACACGCGAGACCGATAAATTAGCTCGACCATTCAGTTTTGCCTTGGAGGGTCTCTGTCGGCGCTTCGTCCTCGAATGAACTACAGCCTCGCAAATTCTTTCAGCAGAGAAATTCCAGCACAAAAATTTCGACATTCAAAATGCATTCGTTTGCCCCAAAAAAAAAAAAAAAACACGAAAATTCGATCATTCGATTTTTTAAACATTTTTTTTTTTTTTTTGACAGATTTCATTCGATTATTTGAGTTATTTATTTTTTTATCGATTGTGCCGAATCTGGAGTTATAATTTCCGAGAAATCTGATGGCCCAGAAACCTGGATAAATTTTCTCTTACGTAGTCCAGACAGCTCCCTTTAATTTGTGTCACAAAGTTCACATTATTCTTCTTATTTTTCTCCTCCTCCTTTCCCCTATCGTTCATCTTCCTTTTTCTAGTCTCGGAGAGACTTTTTCACTCGTACTTTTATTTCTGGATTTTCTTTTCACGCGAACGTGTGTACAGTTCCTTAGAATATATTTATAGCCACAGTGCAAAGCAGAAGCGAGAGAGAAAGAGAGGGAGGGAGGAGATGGTCAGATTCTCCGAGCAATGTCACAACGTTCTCGTTTCATTGTGGCAACGTGTTGTGGTAATTCCACGGGTGTACCAGCCACGAATCTAGATTTCCGAGCTATGCTACTCGCAACTATATTCTCTGCTTTATAAAGACTCTGAAAAAACTCTCCTCTTGTTTCTCTTGCTCTCAATCTCATCTTTCTTTTCTCCTGCCATGTTATTTTTCTATTCTCTTTCTTACAGTTTTTCTCTCTACACTTTTTCCCTTTTCAATAACTCATCCCCGAGCCCCTCGAGCACTTACACTCGGTTATTAACACTCTTGGCTTTACTTATCCCATTATAATCGCAAGTAGCTCGTCCCGGAATCGTCGTTTTTATTCTTTCTTCACTTTGACACAACTCGAACGATTCAGTCCAAAAATTCGTGGCCCATTTTTTTTTACCCTCTTTCGCGTCACCATGTCGTGAGTGTTTTTTTTTTTTTTTTTTTTTTTTTTCAATTAATTTCATGACAATTAGTTGGAGAAAATTTCAATTGGATTTCGATTTTTATATAATACAGAAATGCCAGTGAAATTTGGAAAAAAGTGAAATTTTTTGAAAATCGATATTAAAATCGTAGTTTGGCGGTTTCGTGTGAAGTTATTATTTAGACACTTGTAATATTTAGTGAGGCTCTCGAAACAGCTCATCTCGCAAATCATCCTTTTTGTCATTTTCTCCCTCTCCTACAAATTCTTTCTTCCCTTTGGATTTTTTACACGTTTTTTTTTCGTTCTCATCCCTATTTTTCTCTTGGCGCTCTTTTACTTTTTAAAAACGAAACTCGACTCGCTCGTACGAGCCGTCAAAGACTCGTCGTTTCCTTTTTCCTCCACTTTATCTTTACATCTCTTTGTTATATTTTCCGTGCATATTTTCGCCCTTTTCATGATTTTTTTTCATCGTCGTTTCTATCGCGATTCGACGTCCTCGTCCATAGTTTCCCTCGCTTTCGGATCTTTTTCACGGTGTAATATCGACTTCCTCCAGTTTTATTCAGTGATCCGCTTCACCTTGAAAAATCAGCTCCTGGGTCAGCTTTCCAGGAGCTGATGCGAAGGGCCCCCATTTACGTATCACCTTTCGCACTGGATTTCGAAACTCTCTCTTTTTTCTTCCTCCCTCGCGATTGTCGTCTCTCGAGAGCTTTCCAAGCTCGTGATCGAACAGATTCGCTACTGCAAACACATTTTTATCCATCGTTTTGCAATTCTCGAAATGCTGTCGATGTTGGAAAAATATTTTGTAAAAATCGATTACTCTGGAGATAAAAATTATGGAGGTGTGTTAACGACGTTGACGCGAGACATAAATTTTTCTCAATATTTTCCAGATCCAGGCAATAAATAAAAAAAGCTTATTTGTTGAATTTTCAATTCCGACCCCAAATAATCGTTTTCTGAGATCGAAAACGAATGACCAACCATGCAAATCACTTTTTCTTCGTCTCCCACATCTCGTCTTTTTTTTTTTTTTTTTTGACGAAATGGCAAAACTTCAGATCGATCGAATGCTCCGAGACAGAGTGAAGAACGCAGAAACTTTTTTTTTTTATATACAGAAAGTTCAATAAAGAAAAGAAGTCTTAAAAACACTTTAAAATGTCTTATAGGCATGGTTAACGTGATATATACACACATGTATATAAAACCTCGCCATCTGGTACGAATTCTCCATTTGAATTGAAACTCCAAGCCGAGAGACTCTCCGGACGAGGATTCTCGCTCCTGTTAATATATATCCAGCGAGGTTTTTTCTTCTTCTCGCTACTCTTACTTCATTTTCTTCCAACCAACGAGATCTCGTCTCTTGCCTCCAAACTCTCGTTTATCTATTTTTTGCTTGGTGCTAAGACGTTGAACGAAAGGGTTCTTCTGTATTTGAGAGGGAGAAAGAACAAGGGGGAGTGAGAAATAGCGAGAAGAATTTATTAAAGAGAGAGAGAGAGAGAGAGAGAGAGAGAGAGAGATTACACGAAATCTGGAAGAGTCGGAGAATATTAAGGCGCAGGGAAAAATATATACAAGGAGATCGAGAGGAACTACGTAATAATTCTCTTTCGTAATAAAAAAAAGGGTTTCAATTAATGTCCCTGATATTTCCGTGCCACAACCCGAGAAATAAACTTGGCCAGGATTTTTGTTTTTCATTGCTTTTTAGCAATCAGACTTTTATCCATTTTTTTTTTTCATATTTAATTCGCGTTTCCCTTTCCTCTCTCTGTGCGTTTTCCTTGTTTCCTCGAACAATCACTTGCCCTCGCTAATTTTCAACATTACGCTGAGTCACGTAATTAAAAGCTTCTCGGAGGTGTATGTGTGTGTGTGTGTGTGTGTGTGTGTGTGTGTGTGTGTGTGTGTGTCGAAGGGGAGAGTGGTGATTAAACGCGTCAACATAATTGAATTTCGAGAATTGAGTACTCGGTAGGCAGGAGATGAGGCAAAATGAAACAATAGTTTTGAAAAGATGGAAATATCCTTGGTCCATGTGAATTAATTAATTCATTAATCACAGTTAACTGTAGAGAATTAATGAATTCGAGTGACAAAGAGATTTCTCAGTCCTCGCGACGATAATGCCTTGGGACGTTCTTTCGGTTCGACGTTTTTCGACTGTTCCATTTTGCCCCAATCTTCCAATTTCCCTCGTTGGCTCCTTCGTACATTTGCAGACCTTCTGTCTCTTCATTCCCACGCTCTCTCAATGTCCAACGATAGCAACGGACCAAGAAGGAAACTCGAAAAAAACGAAAAGTCAATTATGAAATAAGGATTGCCGAATTAAATGTCTGGAGTGATTAAAACGTCCTCCGTATTTTCTGCTCCAAGTGAGAATCCTTTATTGTCTGACATTTTCTCAACTTGTGAATTTTTTCCTTGATTATTATTTTTCTTTCAATCAAAAATATATCAAAAGGAGTTACTCGCCTCTTCGACTTTTCTATAAAATCATTTGGTAATTATTCGGAAGTAGGGCTCCTCCTGCCATCGGGCTGAATTTTTTTTTTACATTCCCGTAGGAAAAAAAAAAAACAAAAAAAAAGTTTAAAAAAAAAAACCAAGAAATTTGTTTCACAAATTTACACAATTTTTCGTTACGATGTTTCATCACGAAATAACTTGATTGCATCGAAAAGTGCATGTGTTCGTCAAAAAAGAACAAACAAAGCCTGAAAAACAAACACTGAAGTTCGCAACGTTGGGATCCAACGAAAAATGTTTTTTCCATCGATTTTTTGATCAATTTAAAAAACCATGAGAATTTTCGTGCCGATTTTTGGTTTGGATTCTAAAAAAAGTAAAAAAATGTAACTTTGCTGTTTTCTGACGATGCAAACTTCAACATCGTTGTACACGATTATCTTGTTTGCGTTTAAAATTTCCTCTTTTGTTCAGCACTCCGGTCGTTGTATCCACTGATCACCGAATGTAAAAACAGATGAGAAATAATCGGATAAATGAGTGAGAAATTGACGTGTCAATGACGAAGAATAGGCACGAGAAAAAATTCCACTACTTATCTTGATGTTGGGATGGTGTATAAATTTTTTACGAGGTAGATTTTTCACTGGAGCTTCTCGTTGGATGTTTCGGTAAAGATCGATAGAACCACCATACAAACCTCTAAATGTTCGCCTTCACCTCCTTTCGAGCCCCTTTTCCTTCGAGACCTTTTCGTCTATATAAATGTATACACGAGTGTAAAACACTGCACGTATTTTGTTGAGCACAGAAGCAGACTCGATCCATCATTCACTGCACTCTCTCCACAGAGTTTAGTGTTTTTCCATTTTTACTACGTCCACATATACATGTTTAAAAATAAATATATACACAGCTTCCTAACAACTGCCATATACCGAACGCAAATCTGATTCCCTCACATTTATTTTTTATTCCCAACTCGTCATTACCTCACGAGAGGCGATAAGATGGTTTGGAATAAATTTTAAAAAAATGCTTTGCCACTTGAAAGTGTGCGAGTTTTTCGATCACGAGATCGTCGCGATTAAATGTTGCGAGAGTGAATCGTCGCTATTTATTAATTCCCTTGCCCACTGTAAAAATAATTCGTCAAGTTTTTCTGGTTTTGATTCCTCGTCAAAAATGCGGTGTAAATTTCATTCTGAGACAAAATAAAATTAACAAAAGGTTTGGGCACGTTAATCGTTGATGCCGAACGTTCCAGCTGCGCGGAGTCGATATTTGTATTTTATTCGGAAATTTATTCCCTTCGTTGTTTTACGGTGAAAAAAAAAAAAATTTGTTTATCGAAATTGGAGCCGGGGGAGGAGATTATAATTTTATCTCGGGTCGGCGTATACGATACGCGAACGTAAAATGTTAATCGACGAGAAGCTGGGCAAACCATATCGGCCACAGGCGTTGCACACAGCTACCGCATTGTTCATCGATCCGTCTACATACTCGTACACACACACATGCATATATGTATTGTGGAGTATATAGGAATATTGTTGGAGTTACGGTGAGTGCATACACGGTCTCGGTCGGCGCTTCTCTACCGAAGAGACTAGCCCATCAATCGGCTCACCGGTGCACCGGTTCGCCACTCAATATTGCCAAGAGAGCGATCCTCGTTCTCGCGCGAGCCGAGTCACTCCGATATTCCATCATTAAATGGAAATTCACATTGTCAGGCCTTATCGATGCAGAGAGAATTCTGTTCGCATTTCGATGCAAAAATACTCTTGATAAATAAACTATTTCGTTAAACAAAACCAGAGTCTGTCAGTTTCTATTTTTTGTGTAGCAAATTTCGTATACTGGAAAAAACCCAAAACGTCGAATGAGACTTGATCCGTTGGTAGGAATTTTCATTTTACAATAATTCTTTTTCGTGAAAATCATCTCACCGAATCGAGAAAAAATTCAAATCTGATGGAATCATTCATCGGATTTAAAAAAAAAAAATTTCCACGCTAAGAGAATCGAAAGTTAAAAATTATCGTCACGGAATAGAAACAGACGACGATCTGAAACGTTAGTCAATTTTTACTGGGCAGAATGTAAATTCCCATGAGAATAAAGTAAATTTTTTTTTATTTAACCCTAGAACGGTAACCTGGGGTCGAAAACTACCCCAGACGAATTTAAATCTCGCGCTCTTTCTCCCTTCGTTCTCCCATTTTTTATCGTTTTATCGCATTTTTGATTTATTTTTCGACTTCAAGCAAAATTGCCCTAGGCTCGCGTGATCCTGCATTAAAAAAAAAAACAAAAAGAATGAGACCAAGTTGAACGCTTTTCGTTAAATTTTACCGGAGATATGAATTTTTCAAAATTGGGGTCATTTATAACCTCAGGTTACCGGAATAGATAAAAAAGAATAAGGTTACTGTTCTAGGGTTCAAATAAAATATTGTATTTTTCTAAAAATTCACATTTTGCACAGTAAAAATGTTTAATTTTCGATTTTCTTCATGAACGTTGGCTCGGTTCCTTACGTCGAAACCAAACCGGCGATCGTTAATGTCACTTACATATCGATCAACAACGATGTGCGTTTCGTGGAGTTCTAGTTCGACGAAGGTCAGGTCAGGATCGAGGATTCAAGGTCATGAATCAATGAGAGCCGATTTGAAATATTGGAATAACGATTTGTAAGACGAGGTGGAAACTAGTGTTCATAATTCTCGGGAAGTCAAATCTCGAAAGTCAAATATGAGAGCTCGTTTCGACGATCTATTGAATAATATCCACGTAGCATCTCTCGCGGCGTTTCCCCATATTCTCTTTCTCTCTCTCTCTCTCTCTGGCAATAAGAGCCCGCAGCGAGGGCTTATCGATGCTGCAGACGCGAGAGAATTTCGCGATTGAAAAGTGAAGTACGGATCGCATCTACGGGTATACGTCGAACGTAAGAAACCTTGTGCTATATATTAATATATCTATAGATCTATAAGTGTATATAAGAGTTTCCTTACATTCCTGGACCTGTCGAGAAGAAGAAGAAGAAGAAGAGAGAGAGCGAGTAATAAAGAGGATGAGACGTACGGAGAGCATACTTTGGGCGATGGAGCAAGGGGTTTGGAAAAAGCTGATGGCGTCAGGGAGTCGGATCACGATCTCGTTGGGAAAACGTGATCCTGGTCCCCGTGGTCCAACACGCTTTCCAAACTACCCCTTTACGTGGCCAACTCGAGGTTATACACACGAGTCAACCGCTACCAAACAGAAGAGCGTCACCACCAAAACTTTAGGATATGTCTCATCTGCACACAAAACCTTTTACCGATATCGAAAGAACTTGAAATCCATTTTCCACCGATCTGCCTTCAACTTTCGGCCCATTTCCTGCAAGCCATTTCGCTACCTTTGTCTTTGTATTTGTTGCTCTCGCCAGATTCGCGTTACAAGTCATTCAGGAAAATTCCTCAGGTCTCTGCCTCGCTGGCAATATTGGCAAACATTATTCATAAACCTCTCAGCGTCGAATATGTGCTCGACATTTACTCTTGGCACATGTGCCATGAATCTTTTGGTATTATTCGGAATAAAGCACCGAGCCTTTTAAGCAGGCACCCTGAGAATCTCTCATAAACAAGGCGGGTGCACAGGTGTTAACTGCCTACGACTCTCGAATCTCATGTCCACAAATTTAGCTCATGTCACGTACCAGTCGCGAAACCAGTTGAAAGACCCTCCGGCATTCCCATGAATTATGCCAACTACGAGCTCTTTCCATATGTGAATATGTAACTCCTTTAGCTTTCGATTCACAAATACACTCGTGTTCTTACGCCTTTGAAAATAAGTTCTTGTCGCGTTTTACACTGAAACTTACGATACTGGATACGTGCTTTGAAATCCTAGGTAACTTGGAACGAATCCTTTATGGGTATAATAAATGGAGCTGATACCGTTGAATCGCAGGAAATTGTGCCCGACTCCTATTAGGCTCTTTGGTTCAATCTCTACAAGCTTATTACACTTGGATTATACGAGGAAGGGTAATGGATTGTGTACAGCCCGAAAATCGAGCTTATTCAATCCCAGCTTTGCCAACAGCGATCGAAAGCCTTATTGTCTTATTGAAAATAGCTCTACGGGAAATAATCGTGGTACACTTCTCTAGTAGAAAATTTATAATGATTCTCGAGCTTGCATCGTGAATATTGAATTTGGATTATCCTGAATGGAAATCCCCAAATCCTGATCAACTTTTCAACAAATCTCATCTCCGGGTATGCTGGACCTGAATCAATCGTCATTGAGAGAACATTGTCATATTTTAATGTAGTCCATTTACACTTATCTCGTTCTGGTTCTGAATTGATTCTGGTCAGGCCAACTTTGCTTAAGGTAGTACTGTCCGTTTTAGAATTAATGATAAATGATTCCTTGAGCTATATACTTGTTTGCATCGAAATCTTTTTTATTTCGTTATTTAATCCTCGAGCTTTCCATCGCTTCCTCGTTGCTTGGCCAGCTGCCAAATCCTGGAAAATTTACATCGTCGTGATCGTTGTACTAAATTGCCCAACTTGTTGTATTCTCGTGCTTCGAAGCCGCTAGTCACTTTCCCAGGATATGTTGGGACAGACATTCAACAACTGAGGAACGTTCAGCATCAACGACCCTTACACTCGGCTCTTTCGACCTCAGAAACGGCTGCAGGTTCGCTTCAGCTTTTCCCACATCTTGATCACGCTCTGCATCCTCCTAGAAATTTCTCCCATCAATGGCAGCCTCCCTGCTCGACTCAAACAAACTGACCTTTTATCGTACACCCTTCGAACCTTTTGATCCTTGAGTACATCAGCCGTAACACTACTATGACTTTGAACCTTGTCCGAGCCTTCGCAACCCTGCAAGCTCCATAGAGTTGTCGCTGAAACATCAACGCAGTTTGTCGTTTCATGGGAAATCGTCTTTGATGCTGATATCTTGACTGCTTCGCAAAGAACCTTTTGCAAAAATAGTTCCAAATTCTTTTACGTCATTTATAAATATCTACGGAGATAAAATAATATAAAAAATTACTAGGACACCATGGTTTCCTGGCACCATATCGTTCCTCTGAGAGATTTTGGCAAATAATAATTTTTCATGTGAAATTGGTCGAAAATTTTCAAAATTTCAAAAAAAATTTCAAAGTTGCCGATATTTTCAAAAGATTATGAATGGACAATGACTATGTCATCCCTTACGGGGAGCGACATGGTACCAGGGAACTATGATGCAATCACAATTTTTTATATTATTTTCTCTCCGCCGTGTTTCAGTTTTTAGAAACTCCAGCAATCAGGTTAGCTGATGGAATATTTTTTTACTGTTGGGAAAAACTAGATGGTCACACCGACGGAACAGTCGAGCAATGCCGGATCCGTGACACCCGACGATGGAGGGACAACCTTCAGCAAACTACGACAACTGGGCAGCGGGTTGATGAGTGCCACAGGAAATGGTGAGTCGAGTTCATTGACCATTAACCCTAGAACGGTAACCTCGATTCAAAAACGTTATTTTATCGTTTTACTGCATTTTTTACTTATTTTTCAACTTTAAGCAAAATTGTCCCAGGCTCGCGTGATTCTGCATCAAAAAACAAAAAGAATGAGCCCAAGTTGAATGCTTTTTGTTAAATTTTACCGGAGATATGAATTTTTCAAAATTGGGGTCATTTATGACCCCAGGTCACCGGAATAGGTCACTGAAAAAATTCGATTTTCTTAATCCATGGGGTACCCCATGGACTGTTTTTCTGGTGCACTTGATCGAAACCCGGAGATGGTGATTGGCAGGGAAAGAAAAAAATAATAACGATGAGGGTTCCGGAATTTTTCGAATTTTTCGAAAATTTCGAAAATTCTCCTAATTAAAAAAAATCACATTTTCTTTTCGTTCCTCTCCTTCATCAAGACTCCCCACGTACAGAGAAACAATCACAGAATGAATGCAGTTCCAAACGCTGAAAAAATATTTATTTTTCATTGAAATTTCAATTCTGTTACATCAACGTTTGGAAAATTCTGCCCTGTCCCTTTGTTCTTAGAATTTTTACCACAAACTTCAATCCCTCTTCTCCCTCCTCTTTCCCTCCTTTTCAGTAAATTTTCAATTTAGATATTATCTTTCATTCGACGAGCTTAGTTACGAATTCGTGATTCGTGCCCAGCCCGAGGACCTTCAAACACATTTTTCCTCGCATCTTCATTCTCGCATTCTCGCAATTTTCTCCATTCTCTACGTCTCTGTCTATATCTCTGCTCGGGGGTTTCTCGTCTTTGGCAATTATCTCGTGAATATTCGCCTCAATTACGTTTCAATTATCAGCGGTTCACAAGCGAGAGAATATCGTCGTTTTTATGTGAAAATTCATTTTTATCGAACGTACAAAAGTTTCTAAACAAATTTTTCGAATCTGTAGATTTTTATGCATTGCCATCAAGTATCGAGCTCCCATTTTACCTTTTCCCAGAATAATCGTTTTTTTTTCTTCCTCACAAAGGAAATATGAGGAAAAAACTCTGTTTGACGTGATAAATCGGTAACGATAAACAAAGAATACAAAGATTCATGATTAACTATTCAGGATGTAACACGATGTGAAATAACAGCGGAATATCCTAAAAGATCACGAATCACGAGCTAACCACCAACCATTCCTCGATTCGAGTTAAGATAACGTCGAATCGCCAGTGGTCGAGGATCTTTGCTCAACCGAAAAAAAAAAACCACACATTCCTGCCCCGTATTATTCGGACTATTGTACCTGTGGGACTCGACGGACGTGCCTATAAATGGTGAAATTCTCACCCTCGACCCTATGACCCCGCAAAATAACCGTCATTCACGTTACGAAGAAAAAAAAAGAACAGACCAAGAAACGGAAATGTGGAAAATCCCCTTTTCCGCATCGTGATGGATAATGACAACCCTTAGTTTCCCGAGGAATTTCATTATCCAAATAAATATCAAACGTCATAACACATTTATTATCAATGTTTCTTCTATGCTCACATGAGTGATCAATTAATTAGAAAATTCTTCGTTATCCTCACACGACAAGGTAATAATTGATTTATTAAACATTTCTCGAGGTAGTACTGTCGGTTTTCGAATTACCGTTCAGAATTTAATAAAATTTCGTACAGTAGTAGATAATGATAAGAAAAAAATTTAGTCAAATTTTCTAGAGGCTACAGAGAACTAGAAAAAAGATATTCGCATTGGGAATTTCATGAATTTAACATCGATTTCATACATTTCATTGTATTTTACAATGAAAACTGATTTCTCCTAAGAATTGATAAGAATTCATTGTGAAATACGATGAAAACTGAGATTTATCATAAAACTCAATGTTAGATGTATGAAACAACCAATGATACTGAAGTTTGCATCGTTGGAATGCAATGAAAAATCCATTTTCTTCATTATTTTGATAATTAATTGGATCCTTCCAATTTTTCTAATAAATTCAGTTTTCCAATGGCAAAGAAGACTGTCCCATTATCGTTGACAAATACTGTATAAAAATTTTGGGCGATGCTATAAAAAATAATCAGTTTTCGTTGCATTCCAACGATGCGAACTTCAACATCGTAACAACCGATGCGAATATTTTTTTCTGGTTCTCTGTAGCCTCTTGAAATTTCGACTGGATCCTTTTCTAATGATAATCAACTACTGTACCAAATTTTATTAAATGCAAAATTTTATTAAATTTTATTAAATTAAATTTTATTAAATTGAAAGGAAAAAAAAGAAAAACCAGTTGATCTTGTTCCACCAATTTTTTCGAGAATTCGTAAAAACTTGCCAGGCGTAATTGGCAAAGTGCCTGAAAAACTTGGAAATCATTTCTCGTGTACATTTTAAAAAATTCCTCCGATAACTAAATTTTCGAGCATCCCGTATGGAAATTTGTTTCTCAATTTATTAACAACAACAAAATGGATAGCGCAACAAAATAAATGACGATCTGGATCGAAAAATAATTTGTTCCTCCATTTTCATTTTTACAATTGAATTTATGATGGAATAACATGTAAATCATTTTTTTTTGGAGTGACGAGAAAATTATGTTCTTTCGGAAGTTGTGACTCATTGTTTTTTTTTGTTGCTATGGTTCACGTCCCAATTAGCAGCTCTATATCGTACCTCTGAGTTATGCCATTTCCCCAGCCTCCTTGTTCCATCGTGGCTGGGGTAATGGCCCCAAGGAGAGAAAAAAAAAACGATGGGAAGACCGTGTATGTCAGGAGAGGACCCCAGGGTCTCCCAAGCACAGCTCGCAAAGACCAATATCTAATTCCTTCTTGTTCTATCGTTCTCTGTCCATCCAATCCCACTTTTTTGTCCCTGTAAATAGGCCTTTTTTCTCCCTCAACCTTGCGATAATATTGGCCATATTTTTCGCAGCCATTTACACATTTTCCATGAAGAAAAAAAATCGTACAGTTTAAAATTTACAATTTTTTTTTTTTCAATCTGATTTTTCGGAGCTCATCCATTTTTATTTTGAGAAATTTTTGCGGAAATGTTGAGGGCTGGAAAAAACATTGAAGAAAATAAATGATTCATTGGAATTCCGTATTATCGATAAAAATTAATTGAATTCATGGCGTACGCGGATATTTAAAAGTTTCCTCCATCCTCTTCCATCGCGATGAAGCAAAAATATTCAATCGAGTCTACTAAAAAAATAAAAACATTGTTGAACGTATGAAAATGTCACGTTACGATATTTTTTGTGTTTCTTAACCGTTAAACTCAATCGAAAACAACTTAAGCAGGTGAGAGAATAATTTTGAATATCGAAGGAAAGACTTTGGAGAACATGAAGAATTTTCCTAGCTGACTCGGATATTTTTTCGTTGAGCCAAGTCGAGCGAATACCTTGGAGTACAGGCGAAAGACTCGGAAGAAAAAAAAACTCGCGAAGGATAGGAAAAGCAACAGTGATGGGAAAAAAGCGTCTCGACGTCTTGCTCAGTGGGGGGTCGATTCAAAAAGAGAAAGAGAAAAAGAGAAAGAACCAAGCAAAACAAAATTGCCGACAGATTTTACAATTTTTCGTACGATTTTTTTTTTTCCAATTTTCAGACTCGATTTTCGATCGATTTATCGCTATCAACAAATGCCTTTAGATCCTATTGTTAGAAAATAATGCAAATTTCTGTTGCACACGAAAACTTTGATGAATTTGAAAATCTAATTGCGTTAATTATTCGAAAAGCACTCGGTTAACGCGTTGGAACATTCATTCTCTTTTTAACTTTTTGTTATTTCTCTTCTCATATTGAATAATAAATTTGCGATAATTAAACTCGTTAGCTCTATTGTACAATCGTCAGCGGTCGGCGGTTTATCATTGTACGTGCTTTGCATCAAGTTTCCTCTCCTTCCTCCTCCTCCTCCTCCTCCTCCTCCTCTTCCCAGCTGTTTCTATCGCCTCAGAGAGCTTGGTTCTTTTCCCTTATAATTATACGTTTCAATTTTCATCGCCTTGCACCTTCGTTTTAACGCGATTCCTTTTTTTTTAATCCTCTTCGAGTCATCGTTTTTTCTACCTTTCTCAATTACCCTCCTTAAGGACGTTGTATGGCGACGGTCAAATATAAATTTTTGGTTTCAGTTTTTTTTACTTAAAAAATGGTTTGCGAGCCTAAGTTCATAGAAAAAAGTTGTTGCAAATTGACTAAAGAACAACATACTCCAAATTCAAGATTTTCCGAGGTAATCTGTATTTGTTATATAATGAACAAAATTTCGAAAAAATTTTACGATCGAATTTTTTCAAAAATTAAATAAAGCTTCTTCGATGTTGCATAAAAGTGTATGCAAAGTTTTAAGAGGCTTCACCATTGAGAAATCGAAATATTTAATGTTGAAAATTGCAACTTTTAACACGAGCTCTTATGAGAAAGTACGGAAAATTGTGATTTTTATAAATAAATATTTCGACTTCTCTTTGTGTGGTGCAAATTTAAAGGAATTCTATCGATCAAAAATTTTGCATACAAGATCCTTAATAATGGGTTTCGTTTTTCCTCGCGAATTAACGGGTTAATTAAATTTTCGTTCATTTAGAAAGTTGCAGAACATTCGTCATCCGCGACAATAATCTCGTGCCCCCTTTCCGTCTATTTAGCTATCCGTCCATGGAGAAGTGATTACGATGAGACGTCCTGTCCGATCAAAGCGACGTTCTGCGTCTGAGCTTTCCATAACCACTGACTATTCCGTTTCGCCAATTTCCGATTCGCACCACTAGATCGTGTTCCACTTTGTATTACGGCCACTCTATAGTTTCTCTAATTATCGAACTTGGAGCCAAAACGTGCTGCGATATTTATTGTAAATTTTTAAAAATATTTTTCTACAAAATTGTGCGATACAATTTTTCAATTTTCTTTCCTGACAAGCAGGAAAATTTTTTCAAAATTGATTTTGATTATTATTTTTACGATTCGGAAAAGTTTCTCATATTTCGTTTTTATCGACCTCGAAGGAAGAGATTATAATGAAAAAAGAGAGGATGGAATTATGGGAAAAAGAGTACATAGAAAAATGTGAAGACCATGAAAGTATCACGAGTCTTGCCTCCTGGGAAATGTTATCTGAGGGCAATTTTGCAAAAAGTTTAATTGGATCCACCGGATAAATGCGTTTCTCATGGTTCTCTGTCTCTTTCCTCAAGTTGTCACAGCAGCGACGATCTTAATCGAATTCTTACGTTATTTTTCAACGAGAATTGACAGTGGGCGATCCTTTATTCCCTAAATACTTTTTTACGTCGTTTTATCGGAGAGGAAATTAGCGAGGACAGTTTATAAGAGTGGCCAGTCGATCGAGAATAGCTTCGGGAGTCACAATGCATAGACCTTGGCTCCCTTTTTCTCTCTGAGACAATATTCAACCTATTGAGAAAAAAATTACTCCGTGATGTTCTTTTAATATTTTCTCGTTTAAAAGAAAATTCCATTTCTCGGCCGACATTTTTTAAGTATTTGACTTTTTTCAAAAATTTCTTTTTTTTTTTTTAATTACAGTTACGAAATTATCGCCAGCGAAAATTACTCCGGTCGAGGATATTCAGCCGAAGGAAGAAATCCTTGTTATCGAACCGCCCAAACCGTGAGTATTTCTCAATTTTTTTCATCGTCGTTTATAAATGAAAAAATTTAATTCTGTTGGCATCTACGTGATTGCTCGTCGCAAACAGAATTAATTACAGGCAATTCTCGTTCATTGAATTTACACGAATTTCGTGAATTTGGAGTATTCGGTCGCACGTGGATTGGTGAAATATTAAATCGTGAAAATTTCTTCCGCGTTACGTAAAAAACAGTTGATTCACTTTAATTTTCATTCGTAAATTAAAACCTGCTCGACACTTCGTTATTTTGTCGAAAATGATGAAACATTTCATCGTCGATCCATGCACGTTGAGTTTTTGCTTTGCAAAGTGTCCCGTTGATTCTTTTTTTTTTGATTTTTAATTTTTAATTATTATTAAAATATATAGATATATATCTCTATATAGATATTTTAATTTTTCTCCTGGCCGATGCGTCGTCAACTTTTAACCAATTTTTTCATTTCATTACCGAGAATTTTTTTTTCATTCGTATATGCAAAAAAAAAGTGATAAACTTTTGATTAATATTTCGAGAGATGCTAGAATGAAGTCTCAAAAATAAAGTTTGAAATCCATTCAAATTATTCTTTTTTTTTTTTTTACTGCTCTGTCTTATTTTTCTCCCAGAGTCTGGCCTTTTTTTTTTTTGGTGGTAAATTTCATCCTGATGTCAAATTTCCGGCAGTTCTTCTCGCTCGACCGACCGTTAAATTTTTTTACGATCACGTTCTCCCGACTTGATTGAATAATTTGTTTTTCTTGTCCCCCTTTTTTTTTTATGTATTTTTCTTTTTATTTTTATTTTTATTACGTGTTTGAAAAGGAAACCGGAACTTGGGAAACCAGCGAGCCGCGAGGGCGCCTGTAGGATATGTCGCAAGTCCTTTAAGCCAGAGGATTTCTCGAGGACGTGCAACGAGTGCCATTACAAGGTTTGCGAGGATTGCGGTTACTCGACGAAACCCGATTCCGATGACCCGGTGAGTCTCATACATTCAATTTTATTCTTTCGGAAGAGATCCAATTATTACGATTTAAATATCACGAAGAACAAGTCTGTGAAAATATTCGGCCCGGTGAATTTATTTTTTTATCGAAAATTTGCCTTCATTCAATTAAGCTAGTACTGTCGGTTTTAGAATTACCGTTCAGAATTTAATGAAATTTGATACAGTAGTAGATTATGAGAAAAAAAAAATCTAGTCAAATTTTCAAGAGGCTACAGAGAACTAGAAAAAAGATATTCGCATTGGGAATTTCATGAATTTAACATCGATTTCATACATTTCATTGTATTTTACAATGAAAACTGATTTCTCCTAAGAATTGATAAGAATTCATTGTGAAATACGATGAAAACTGAGATTTATCATAAAACTCAATGTTAAATGTATGAAGCAACGAATGATACTGAAGTTTGCATCGTTGGAATGCAACGAAAAATCCATTTTTTTTCATTATTTTGATAATTAATTGGATCCTCCCATTTTTTCTAATAAATTCAGTTTTCCAATGGTAAAGAAGACTGTCCCATTATCGTTGGCAAATACTGTATGAAAATTTTGGGCAATGCTATAAAAAATAATCAGTTTTTGTTGCATTCCAACGATGCGAACTTCAACATCGTAACAACCAATGCGAATATTTTTTTTCTGGTTCTCTGTAGCCTCTTGAAATTTTGACTGGATCCTTTTCTAATCATAATCAACTACTGTACCAAATTTTATTAAATGCAAAATTTTATTAAATTAAATTATATTAAATTGAAAGGAAAAAAAAGAAAAACCAGTTGATCTTGTTCCACCAATTTTTTCGAGAATTCGTAAAAACTTGCCAGGCGTAATTGGCAAAGTACCTGAAAAACGTGTAAATGGACGACATTAGAATATGACAATGTTCTCTCGATGACGATTGATTGAGGTCCAGGATACCCGGAGATGAGATTCGTTGAAAAGTTGATCGGGATTTGGGGATTTCCACTCAGGATCATCAAAATTCAATATCCAGGATACAAACTCGAGAATCGTTATAAATTTTCTAATTCTTTCATTAATTCTAAAACCGACAGTACGACTTTAATTAATTGCAGGTTTTATTTGTTTGACAAATGTGTAGCTTTCGAGGTTGGAAAGTAACGAAAGGCTCGCAGTTTTGATTCAAGTTTTTCATCGCGACGTCCACCCATTTTTACAAAGAGGAATGAACGAGTTGTTTGGAAATACAAAAAGAAAAAAAATCGTCGTTTCATTGAAAGTTGCATTCACCACTGCAAAATACGTGGAAAAAGTTTCAAGTCTATATAAATGCGTGTGCCAATTTGAGGGCCATTTTTGGTTCATCCAACCGCAAAGTCTGATTAAAAATCTGCTCGATTTTTTTTTTTTCTACTGGACGGATGAAAGAGCCAGCATTTTCCTCAGTTACTCTGGGCATCCTGGTCGAGAGCAACGAAAAGACACACACAAATATTGCGAGGGGATCGAGAGGAAGAAAAAAAATTCCTTTGCGCACACTAGACCAAGCTGAAAAGTTCGTTCGCCTCGTGGGGATTCGCTTAACGCGTTTACGGCGACTCTCCTCTTTCAACCCTTGTTCACAGTTCATCCCAGCTTTCTTGTGCTCTCTCTCTCTCTCTCTCTCTCTCTCTCTCTCTCTCCCCCTCTCTCTCTCGGTCACGCCGTTCTCCATCTCGCTCCTGTTCGCTTTTGGCCTCATATTTCTCCCGTTGTAAACGCCTGAAGAGATATTTTAAAGTTTGCATTTAAGCCCATAAGAACACGAAGCTGCGTGATGGTTCACTCTCGTATCTTGTACTTTTGCAATATACACGAAGAATATACATCCTGACTATTTTGCATCCTCCCCAGGATTAAATAATGCATCCTGGCAGCAAAATTCACCCAAAACTTGCATAATTCCCACTAAGTACCCAAAAACTTGAGATGAACCACTCTCCATGGTCCTTTATCATAAAAATCTAATTATTACAAAAACGAATAACTTTTCAGCACTTTATAATTTCTCGTCGCTATAAATAGAGCAGGTTCAAATTTCTATAAAGAAAAAAAAATGCAGACCCTTAATAGTCACACCTCCAGATTGTGACGTAATAGTCATGGGGGTGTTATCAACCCCACTCACTTTGGAAGGCGATGAATAGTTGAAAAATCGTAAAAAAAAATAAAATAAAAATACTGCAATGTATTTTCAACCCTCGAGTAACGACCATGATGATTGTATTTAATTCGTGCAATTATTAATATTAAAAAAATGGCGAAAAAAAAAATTCTGCAAAAATGACTTTTTTTTTTTACAAAAAACGATGCAGAAATTGTAATTTTCAATTTAAAAAAAAAAAAATCGTTTCATAAGTCTGAAATAGCATGCTTTCAGGTGGGACTGGTTAAATTAGCGACCGTTCCAAAAAGCGTACCCAAGGTTTTACACAGTCCGCTTCCTACGGCTTCCAAAACTGAACTAACGGGCCCTTTCAAATAATAACGACGAGGCTCCTTGCCAGAAGGTTCAAACTACCGATAGAGAGTGTCACAAATCCCATTTCCTCAAAATTTCTATTACGTATCGTCGGTCGAAAGCGGCTGAGGTAAAATTAACCCCATGTGACCATTAACGGTTAAACCGAAAGTGTTTGAATTTCCATAAGCAGAAAAGTTTATTTGTCGGAGTTGACACAGACCAATGAATCCTGAGCTTTGATACAGAGGTTTTCTCCCTGCCGCATGCTCTTCAGAGACAGTGGGCAAAACCTCCTTAAATTTCGATCGTAAAATAAAGTTCAAAGGATTAAGAAGCCCTTGTAATTTCACAGGGTCATAACTTCATTCCGTACGTTCTGGCGACCTTACGGAAAATCTCTGTGAAAGCCTATTTTTCAAAGGCTCACCTCTCCCCCATTTTTCATTTGGAGATTAAAAAGGAAAAAATGAATCTTTCGTTTCCTATTACGTGATTTATCAATCGCAGGCTTTCAAGAGGTTTTTTTTTGCTAGCTGCGTAGGTGGTGTGACGAAAGGCTCACTGTGTGTACTTGGATACTCGTTCCTTCGTCCTTGTCACTCTCGATCCGTTTCTTTTATATCCACATTTATATATATATATATATATATATATTCGTCGTTCTCTCTAATGCGTTTATCTCGCGTACCACGTTGATCCATCCCTTTTTAATCCTTCGCGTAGGCCGTTGCACGCCACGGGGTTTTTTTCTCCTCCCTTCCGTCACGCACCTAATCTCTATATTTCTCGCGGTTCTATCTCGCACTGCGAGAGGAGAACTCCCCGGAACGCAATAACAGAAATAATGCGAACCTTCCAACTCCTTCCATCTCTCATTTTATCTCTCTCTCTCTCTCTCACTCTCACATACTCTTTCTCTAATTTTCTCCCTTTAACACTCCGAGAGGGCAGTTTGTGGACTATTCATCCCTCCTCGAGAGATCCCATGGAAAATGATGCTCTCTACGTGACATTTCTCTCTCTCTCGTTAATCGCAAAATTCGAAAACCCTCTTCCTCCATCGAGCACTCTGAATGCCTTCGATATTTATTTCTCGTACGGATGATGCCAAATTGTTATGAAAAACCTGAAGAGATAAGGCAGTTTTTTTAGTAAAAAAAAAATATATATATATATCGGCGACTCTTACAATCTTTGGGAGAAATTCCAAACAAATTCTCGTTTCATTCCTTTTCGCTGCGATGTTGAAGTTTGTATCGTTGGAATGCAACGAAATTCTGTGTTTTTTTTAGCAGAGCTCAAGATTCTCATTCGATATTTTTTCAAGACAATGAAACGATCTTTTTTAGGAATCCAAACACAAAATCGGTACGAAAATTTTCATGATTTTTAAAATTGGTTGGACCTCAACGTTGCTAACGTCAGTGTCATTTTTCGATGCCAGTTTTCATTCAAAAGTTTCATAAGTTTTGGGAAATCCTCCATCAAGTTTGACCCCCTGATCGGTTGTCAACAGTCTCTATTGACGAATTATTGGATTTTTGCATACGATTCGTAAATTATCAAATTTAATTGCAAAAAAAAAACATTCGATACGTTCGTTCGATATTTGGGTTGAAATGTATTCTCCGTTGTTTCCAGTCGACCTGGTGCTGCAGTGTCTGCAAGAGGAAAATGTCAAAAGGTCAACCACTGTTGAACGAGGATTCGACCGAGTCTCATCTCGATATACCGAGTCATCCAATGAGAAGGAGGCACAGCGACGTCAAATTGGACTCGCAGAATGACAGTCAAATGTGTGGGCTTGGGCGTGGTCTGGCACCTCCCAAGAATTCGGATGCTGGCAGAAGACATTCGGACGTTTCACCAGCAACGCTCAAAGAGCTTGAGAAGGTGAGCAAAGTCGTTGTTTCTCGAATAAATGAGAATGCCATGTTTGTAATTAATGTGACGCAGTAAAATAGAGAAACAACATTAAACACGAAAAAAATAAAAACGATACAATTTTTCGTTGCAGGAAAAAAAAACTCAGATTCCGAAACAATTTGCTGAACAATATTTTCTGATTTTATCGATTAAACTTTGCTGGAATTTTTCGAATAATAAAATCAAATTTTTACAGTTATCGCGATTTCACAAAAGTTTGACACTCGACACTCCATGCCTGGAAAAACATTTGCCATCGAATGTTCAGCTGTGGAAGAGCTTTTGCTTGAATGTACAAAATCTACAATGCTAAACATGGACATGCACACATTTCCATTAATTACAGACCCAGACAGACTTTTGCACGGTAAATTACAATTTTTTTCCCATCGTGAAGTGGAAACTATGTCGCGCCATTTTTTGCGAATGGGAATCGTGATGATTTATGAGATTTTTGCATTTTTCGGAATTTTCAGCTGCGATTATTATCGAAAAACCGACATATTTCGAGTTTCCAATAAAAATTTTAAAAATCGTTATTTATCGTGTCAAAGAAGATTTTCCAATAATTTTGAATATTTCTCATTAATGTGATTTAAATATTAAACTTCAAGATTTTTTTTTTATCATCGTCATTGGAAAAGTTACTAAATAATAATAGCGTCGTTAAAAAAAGGGGGAAAAAAATGTACAGAGGATGAAAAATAACGAGGTTTGGGGCAGGACAAAGTTGCGAAAAAAATGAGCAACTTTGTAGGAAGAAGAAAAAAAGAGAAAGGAGGATTTATACTTCACAGTGAAGTTGAGAATAAACCAAATGTAACGAACCGCCTCGTTAGCCAAACTACGAGGGTTGCGAACGCACAGTCTCTGAAAACGTGACTGGTGAGAACGCGGAAAAATCGTTGAACCTTCATAACTGTTCTCTCGACGTACTAAGTGGATTTTCAAAATTAACTCTGTCTCCGTGCTGTTCCCTTTTTCTCCCTTTCCCTCGCTCTCCTTTTTTTGCTGCCATGGCCAACGGATGCTTGCAGAGATAACTGGCTCGACCTCTCTTCTTTTCGTGATTCCTGCTAACGATTTATAGCTTCAACGAAACTCGTAGCAACCTTCGGTCTACAAGCCCTTAATTATTGTTACGAACGTATTTGGAAAAAAAAAGCAAAACGAACCAAAACTACCGACGAAGCGACAAACTTTATGGAGAAAAAAAATTGACACGACAAATGGGCTTAATCAAATGCAATAACAATTGCATAACTTTTCCAAAATCTTGATTTTCAATCGAAATCATTTTTATGACGAAGAATTTTTTGCATCGTCTCTATTAAAAAAATTGTAATTGCTCTTCGAGGTATTCCTCGACGTACACATGAATATATTATGATTTGGGGTTTCCAATTGTGGTCGAGGTCCAAATTTCTCAATTCCATGTGGCCATTCGGTAGCTTTTCCACGTAACAGCCTCCGAGTCCATATTACGATGATACACAGCCACACAAGTTGAAAATGTAGATAAGGATTCACAGTTTCTGCAATAGAAATTGTGCTCCTTCGCTTGTACATTTATGGATACGAATATATTACACAGGCTGCATGCACGTGCAACGTAAACAGATGAGCAATGGAATTCAGAAACTACCGCAGAGCCACGATCATGCTTGACGTATAGATTCCCTTGTATATTCAGCACTGCGTTACGTACATGAACAATGTTTCCTTCACACAGGTTACCATTTCATACGAAAGGTTGTCGTGCTGACCATTGTTTCCATTTGTTAAGGAAGTTGTATGGCGACGGTCAAATCTAATTTTTTTTTTTTTTCAATCTTTCTTACACACACAGAATGGTTCGCGAGCCTAAGTTCATTGAAAAAAGTTGTTACAAATTGACTAAAGAACGACATACGATTTTTTTGAAAAACTAAATAAAGCTTCTTCGATTTTACATAAAAGTGTATGCAAAGTTTTGAGAGGCTTCACCGTTTAGAAATCGAAATATTTAATGTTGAAAATTGCAACTTTTAACACACGCTCTTATGAGAAACTACTGAAAATTGCGTTTGTTATATAATAAAGAAAATTTCGAAAAAAATTTACGACCGATTTTTTTGAAAAATTAAATAAAGCTTCTTCGACGTTATATAAAAGTGTATGCAAAGTTTTAAGAGGCTTCGCCATTTAGAAATCGAAATATTTAATGTTGAAAATTGCAACTTTTAA
Organism: Hyposoter dolosus; assembly: GCA_963921915.1. Taxonomy (NCBI): domain Eukaryota; kingdom Metazoa; phylum Arthropoda; class Insecta; order Hymenoptera; family Ichneumonidae; genus Hyposoter; species Hyposoter dolosus. Next base: position 3,759,387 of record OY998133.1, read on the forward strand.
CACACGCTCTTATGAGAAAGTACTGAAAATTGTGATTTTTATAAATAAATATCTCGACTTCTACATGGTGAAACCTCTTAAAATTTCGCGAGCTGTTAGATATCACTATTCTCTTTGTGTGGTGCAAATTTAAAGGAATTCTATGGATAGAAAATTTTGCATACAACGTCCTTAATACAATCGTGTATTGTCTATTTATTCATTTTCTCGAATGCACACACTTTTGTTCAGAATTTTTAATAATAAGAAATTACTCGAACAAACGTGACGATAAAAGCTTCCGGATGAAAATTCAACAATGTAAACGCAGAGAAAGAAATAATTACCAAAATAAATAATACCATCGATTCATTTTTCAATGAATTTACAAAATTCCTGAACGTTTAAGAGCCGCCGATTTTATAGTTTTGCATTTTTTTTTTGATGACTGCATTTTTGTGCATTTTTGTCCAAATCGAAAGTTGATTTTTTTTTCAATCGTAAAATGTATGGATTTAAGAAAAAAAAACGCTCACTGACAATTTTGAAGATTAGTCTGTGCATTTGGGACATTACGCAAATCACTGCGCGGGAGCAATTGGTATGTTGGGGCAAAATGTGTGTTCTAAATGGCTGCTGTCTGTATTGGATTGTCATTCATAAGCGAATTAGAACATCCGAACCAGTTCGTACTGCTAATTCGTATCTCCCATCTGTATTTGCATTTTTCTGCTCACAAGCGTTTCCCAAACAAACATTCGTGTCAGAAACAATAGAAAAACGATATTCCCATGAATAACGAAACGAAACGTGACAAAAAAATTGAATTTCTTATTTCTGGACGATTGGATTTCAAATTTTTATTGGAAATGCAATCAAAAGATTTGAGTTTATTTTGGAAATCGAATGGAGCACAAAATTTATGAGTTTTGCCTGAACAATTATTTTAAAAACTTGAATTTATCAAAGAATTATCAATTAGATGCTAACATTGGAGTCAAGACTGTGGGACAACTCGACACTCGCACTCACTCGTTGCTGCTGTTATTGGATGCCGAGCTGATTGAGACATAAACGTTGCCTTAGCCATAACTGTGGTGGAGTCCGTAGTTTCGAGCTCTAATGGCTCTCGTAATGTTGTAGTTTCGAAAGGTTGCAGGAGAGCGTCGAGGTACGGAGGAACTTGGTTGGGAGTGGAGAAGCAAATCACGGGGTGGTTCGCCCGATCGTCATCAGTCGGACAGGACCGAGAGAAACGATAGAAATGAGAGAGGTGAAAGGAAAGAGAGGGGAAGAACATCGAGTCCTCAGAGGAGTGGAAAAAATTCGTCGGTCGGTGGTAAGTGTAAAAAAAATTGAAATTTGCAAATTGCTCCCTGAAGATGCTCAAATCTTTCTCTATGAGGAACCATATTTTTAATTTTGGCTTCCTCATATAGAGGAAGCTTTGAGCATCGTGCATCTTGAGTATTTTGAGGAAGCAATTTGCAAGTTTAAATTTCCAGTGTTTTTTGTATTTGCATTTAAATTATAAAATTTCGACAACTTTTCTAGAAAGTAAAGAGGAAGTACAGACTTACACACAATATCTTACAAAATTTTCAAAAATTAAAGCGGTTAGAAGATTTTTCGAAAAACTCAGATTTTCGTAAAATTCGAAAAATCATCAAATTTAAACCGTTCAATCGATATTTCCCAAATTCAGTACCAACGAAAAAAACACGAAAAAAAAACGAAATATTCTCGTGTCAGTTATTGATCATTCGGAGAAGGAAACAAAACATGCACAGAACGCAGCCTTTTGTTCATGGAGTTGAAATTGGGAAATAGAGCGAACGCGTAACGCATTCTCCGGGGGAAAAGAAAAGGAGGGGAAAATAAACTGTTTATCCGTTGCATATTTGCACATGGCAGAACTATCGCGATTCACGTTCATTATTTTGCACGCCCGGTGCATCGATTCTACTCTCCAGCTTGGCGAGACTCATCTATGTAAACTCGTTGAACAAGAGAACATGACTAACTTTATTTACGTCATGAGCTTTGTGTTTCAATACTCTTTGCACTCTGTTTCGTACAGTTTGTTCCTTGAAAATTCGAAACATGGTTTTGGAATTCGTCCGCTTCCGAATACGTTCTCATTAAGCAAATTCATACGAAATCACATTTCGTTCTCATTTCGTAACGTTTGTGTTGGAATCCAAAATACGAAACCAAGTTTTTTCCGCCCGTTAGTCTCTGTCTATCGATGTGAGTTTTTTTGAAATTTATTTTTATTTCCCTTTGGCTTTTCCTTTTTCTGAAGATCGACAACGATTTCTGACGATTTTTTTTCGTTTTCTGTTTAAAAAAAAAAAAAAAAAACAAAAACAAAAACAGACCAGGAAGCACAACTCGATCTCGACGACGAGGAAGAACGTCGCAGACGAGCGCGGCGTGGTGGAGGAACCGTACGTCGGAAATCAAGAGTCACAAGGCAACATTCGTACGACGATGAGATCAAGAATTCAGGATCGATGGGAAGTGGCGGTGGAGGTGGAGCTCCTTCCTCTCACGGTGGAGAACCAGGACTCGGTGTTACTTATCAGATAACTCGGAGATCATCGGCTTACGACGTTTACTCGGCGACCGGAAGTGCCGGCGGTGGCGGTCTCAACGCAATGGCGATTGCTGCGGCGCAGCAGCAAATGCAGTGCAGCCGAGACACTGACTCGATGTACACCAAAAGGTCCTCCATGTCTGCTCAGGGTGAGTCACAAAATTAATGGAAAAACTTGAGTTTGTAACTTTTTCGAAAAATGACAATTTTTTTTCAAGTATCGTGCGATTTATTAATTTTTGCTTGCCCAGTGTTTCAGTTGTCCAAACAAAATAGTTCGTGTTTTTTATTTTGTCCAACCACTCGACAGTTTCGACCTGGACAAATCGACGGGAACAATTATCCGAACTTGATCCTTAAGCACATGCAAGAGCGCGACGATTCAAACGTTTTAATTGATTCGTCAATTGGTAGTTGAGAGTTTGCTATGTTGGAGGTGAAATTCGGTGGAAAGTTTGAGACAAGCTCCCGGAGGCCACTTTGCACATATACGCATATAAAGTGGTTCACCCGTTGATGGTTCAGGTTCAAACGTTTCCGTGTACTAGTCGCAAACGATTCCAGCCACCGCAGCATCATGCTCAATTCCGGCACTCCGAGTTTATCACGTACCGATAGATATATGTGCAGATTGATTTGTGTAGAGAAGTTTGTGTTTCGAACATATTCCTCGTTCCGCCATGGCAGATTAGGGATCCTTCGCGATGGCTCTAAAAACCGATTTCCGGATAAAGCGGGCACTTAAAACGGAAACTTTCAAAGATACGATAAAAACGCACAGGACCAATCTTGTAGATCGTTCAATTTTCTACAAATAAGTTCCTGGCGACGATTTCCTATCAGCCTTAGTTTAGGCCTGAGAGTGGAATGAACCTTTGACCTTGACGCGCATCTAATCCTAGACAACTCTCTTCCAGCGAGTGTCAGGACTAAACGGCTGAAGATAGAAAATTACCTCCGAGTACTTTTTTCTTGGAAATTTCATGATCTACAAAATTGATTCAGGGTATTTTTACTGTATTCTTACAAGTTTCGACGTTATTTGCTTTACTAGCGACCGTTGTCATAAAATTTCCGTTTCAGCACAATTAAAAAAAAAAAAACTGTTGAACGTTCTTATTACTAGAATTTTCCCAAACCTCGTTCGAAACTTCAGATCCTCTGGAAAACTTTGTGCTCATTGCAACGAACTATTCGCTCCCTTTCCTTTCTCTCGCTCTCCTGTTTTGAGTCGTGCTTCATAATCGAGTATAACTTTGACGTATGTATCGAACTCCCGAAACTCTGTATGTACGGTCAGTCGAAGAGTTCAGGCTTTGCTATTGACGTCCCAAAAGTTTCGATCGTCGGTTTCGTACCGAGCAAATAAAATCATCGTGTATCTATAAAACGTCTCCTAACGGAATATCGCTGACATATTCGTTTGTTGATTGTTCGCAAATAGACGTTTCTAATTTCCAGCAAATACGATGTTTGCTAAAGACACACATATCCAAAGTAAGCAATGGGAGCGAAACGCTTTATCGAGAACGAAGTTCAATCTCAAAAACGATCGGAAATAATAGAAAAAAAATATTTACACTCCTTCGAAGCTTTTCAATCGTTGAGGCATCGAAACACTCTGCAATTTTTTTTTCCCAAAAATACGCTTTTGACTTGAGAAAAAAAATGTGGGAAATGAAGGAATTTCTTTGCTTATTCGTGTTTTCATTTTTTTGTATCGTCTTTCTACAGGGGCACGCGAACCCGAAGAAGTGAGACTCTCCGGTAGAAGACCATCGTTTCGAGCCGTCATTCCAGTCATGCCCTACGACATGGCAGGAGATGATGAGAAAATAATTAATCTCGATGCTAATTCCTCGTCGGATGTTATTCCGCCGGCTCAGCCTCAGAGACGAAGGGGATCACAATTGTAAGTTCAGTTTTGTTATTAGTTCGTAATGAAGGGACAACATTAACGATAATTGTTTTCTTGTTGTATGAAACGAAAACTAAAAGGTCTCTCGATTGTTTTTATGAGTAAATTTGAGAGAAATTTTTTTTTTTCAGAAATATCGATATTTTTAATTTTCGAATTTTTATTCTCATTGTGAGCAATTAAAAAAAAACGTCATTGGGAATTCTTCGCGTATTACTGTTAAGAGAGCCGCGAAAAAAATGAACACCGTCGATATTTCGTCGGTAAAAATCGAGGCCCATTAAAAACATCAACAACTCGTTATTATTTATTTATCGTATGATTTTTGCCATGAATAAATAACGGATAACGAGAACTCGAGATGCTTCCGATGTTGGAACATTGGCAGATGAAAATCGTGATAAGAAATTTCTCCGAACACTTCGTCTTTCCCGTTCGTTTATACACGGAATGCAATTTCCGGGAGAACTTGATTAAAAAGTGGAATTACCGCAGTAGGACAATAGGAAAGTGTCTTCATGGTGAGAATTCCCGCCAAGAACGATTTATTGCTTCAAATAGTCTTGCACAGTATTTCAGGCTTTATTGAAATAAATATTTCATTAACACTCAGAAATCCAGGACATTTTTCAGCAATAATTATAATTTAAAAAAAATAGTCATACAGACAATAAATAAAAAGAGACAAGAATTTAATTTTCAGAAAATTTGAGCATATTCCCTCTAGAAAAATAACAAAATAAATAAATATCAGAAAAATTATATAATTTAAGGTCTTTCCACAGTCACGTTCAAAAGTTGACTCTAAATAAAAAATTTGAAAAATTCGTCGAAAAGTTTCGGAAGCAATTTCGAAAAATCTACATTTTTTCATTCTGCGCTCCATAATCTTGAACCCTCGATGGTCACACGTTCTAGAAATAACACGCTGGTCACACGGGGTCTGAATGACCCCAGGCATGTTCAAACGCTTGCCGCGTTGCCAATATCGTTCCGAACGACAAATAAAAATTGAGGATATTAGTTTGAACCTTTCCGAACAAGAGTATCGAGAGAAGAAATTTTTATCCAATTTTCAAAGTGACCAAAAAAATCAGCAAAGAAGCAATGTGTAAATAAAATTTTTTTTTTCTAGCTCAAAGTATCACCCGGGGTCATTTTGACCCCTGCCTATCACGGAGGGTTAATCACCAATATTTTTACCACGAAAATAAATGTCTTTGTAGTGTTTTGAAATTCTGTGAAGCATTTTGGCGAGACGATCACCTCGAAGCTGAAAAATCGATAGAGAGATGGAATATATTGGCAAGAGTTAGTTGATCGATGTGAGAAATGGAGAGCATCGTATATCCATAGCTATGGATAAATTTGTTGGATCGATGGTTTGATGAAAAATGTGTCAAATGGTTGGTGGACAGATTGTTATGGCGGAAGTAGGATATCGAAGGGATTGATAAATTGGTGCCGAGGTCAGACAAGAGTCAGAATGAGAAAGGCAAGCCAAGGGACTAAGAAGCTGGTGGAAGAGGCGAATAAAAAGTAGAGGCATCGGTGGATCTCCAACGCGAAGTTCCCATCTTCGGTTTTATCGGAGTATGATGTATCACTCGATGCCAAAATTGGCTTTTCCATCTTGACACGAACGTTTACAAAGCAGTTTGTCTACCTGCGGAGTTTTCTTGGTAAGCGAAGGACGACGGGTCCGAATGGCTTTTCCGTTGACGTCGGTGAATACGTCAGCCGTTTGAATTGAGGTCAAATTGAAGGATTCGAAGCTGATTCAGTCGTGATACGGAATCTCAAAATCGTGGGTAGTTGGTTCGAGTTCCATGGGAAATTGTTTAGTGTTTGGTATGTGCATGTCGAAGATCGAAGTGCCATGGTCAATTTGAGAATATATCTCGGTAGTGCATTTGCTTTTTCATTGAATTTCCAATGTTTGGACTGGTGGAATGGATAATTAAACGAGGAACGCCGTGAATAACCATCCAGGCAAGGTCGAGGGCTCTCGTAAATTTGTGCTTCTGCGACGAGTAACCTAATACATCTACATATTGATATATACCCTATAAATTTCGTTTTGGTACATGTAAATACACGCGAGTACACATGCAATATGGATATTACAGTGTGGGCAGAAAGAAAGAGAGAAATCCATATGCACAGGGCTTTAGAGAACCCTTGGATAAAACTGATGATATATTTCAGTATGAGAGCCAAAAGTTTGACTGGTGCTCGAGAGGGTTCTGCTTTTCAGGCTGAACCCACAAGCCCGTCTGCCCATCCTGTGGCTCGTCTCTCTCTTGCTTTTTTTGTTTGTTTGTCAGCATCCATTAACAGGAACTTTCGTTTGACCTTTCCCAATTATTCCCACAACGTCTATTAGTGTCTGTCTACGTCATGGACGAAAATATTTCACTGACGGATATACATTTTTTGGATTGAAACTCCTGCACAATCTTTTTCATCAAATGCGACGAAGATAATTTCGACAACTTTTCTAAAAAGTAAAGAGAAAGTACAGACTTATACACAATAGTTTACAAAATTTTCAAAAGTTAGAGCGGTTGGACGATTTTTCAAAAAACTCAGATTTTCGTAAAATTCGAAAAATCATTCAATTTAAACCGTTCGACCGATATTTTCCAAATTCAATACTAACCTTCCTATTATGATACTCTATTTATAAAAAAAAAATTAGTAATAAATCTTAAAATTTGCGGAAGTTAGAGCGTCGACACCCTTTTTTTGAAAATTTCAAAATTCCGTAGAATTCGTATTTTTCTAACAATTCGAACAAAATTCTCAGAGAATGAAGAGCTTGTATAGATTAACATCTGTGCAAAACGGGAGCCCTGTAGCTCAAACCGTTCTCGAGTTATGAACGTTTTAATTTTACAGTCCCAGAACACACACACACACACATCCGGAAATTTTTTCTAGATCCGATTTTTCGATGTTTCCGGACATTTTAAGCACATTCACATTGAAAACTGTAAAAAAAAAATTCCAGTCACATAGTTTCTCCTGTATGAGGAAGCAAAAAGCAAGAAAAATATTGAAATGATATTTTCTTTACCCCGGGGAGTCTTGTGGATTCACGAAATCGAAAAACCTGTGCTGCTGTGATGCCTCCAATGGTCAGGATTCAACGGAATCAGCTGATTGTGATAAAATAAATAACTGCCATGTGCTTGCCCAGTAGTAGTCAGGAGTTTAAATAGCTTTGGGGAATATAAAAAAGGGAGACGTACACACAGACCCAAGTTTCGAGGAAACGATAGAGATTTCTATAAAAAACAAAAAGTCTCATAGATTTTTCTATTTATATATCCAAGGAACATAAATACTTGAAATACACTTTGCATACTGGAGAGGCAAAGAGCTGGGTTATATAAATTTCTGGGGCTTTGTCAAAACGTACGTGTTTTTGTATGCAGGAAGAAAGAAGGTTGAAATCTTTTTGTGGGTTCTTTAGACTAAATAAAAGAAAATAAGAGCGAGCAAGAGAAAAGAAAGAGCAGAAAATAAAACGTCACGAATTTCCATTTACATGGACAATTTCTCCCACAGGCAAGACAATTTTCTCTGTGGCTGAGCGTAACGACAACAACATATTCTTCTCTTTCTCCTTCCCATGCCCTTAACCCCATTGCCCTCACGCCACACACATTTCCTTTTTTTTTCTCCCAGCGTGTCCTTTTTTCTTTCGTCTCTTTTTTCCTCCGCGACCCTCATCCGTTTGCAATCTCCGAAAATATATTTTCTTTCGATCACTATCACAGGATTATCGCTCGTTTCTTTCGATCTGTGGGCAATATAATCTTTTCATTCTTCTCTCTTTTCCTCTTGCCCTCCGGACGAATTAAGGTCGATGGTCTTAAAAAAAAAAAAAAAAAAAAAACGACGACGAAAAGTGGTTACTCGTCTCTTTTTATCGACGATTAAGGTCTCCTCATGGCAAACTACTCGAGACTCTTATGCATGCTTCGTACGAATAATGCAAATACTTGAAAACAACTTTACACTGAGTCTGTGTCCGTGTGTTCAAATCGACGAAAAAAAAGGGTCAATTTACCTGTTAAGCATCGAGGATCCTGCCCTTTTTATCTTTACACATTTCTATTCATACATCTATGCATATATTCTTCACTGTTGTTAAAGCTCAAGTACGCAATTACGTGGGGTAAGAAGCCTTGAATATTTCCAGCACGACGTGTACCATACAACTCGAGAAGCTCGTTCGAACCTCTTGCAGCTTCGTTCCAAACTGTAACCTATATTCGGCCTCGAATCCCTACGTTAAACCTCGCACGCTATACACTTCTTTTCACACAATTTTTTTTTCGCTTCTTCTCGGTACGTGGAAGGCTGACGACGCTTCCACGAGTAAGTCAAGAGTCTCTTTCTCTTCGTTACGTCTCGATCTATTGCTCTCATCCATCATCGTATCTTCTGAACTCTGTGTCATTTTTGTCAACGTCACCGATACGTCGTTGCTGACTGTTTTTGCTTCCTCATGGAGGAAGTTATGTGATGGTGAAATTCTTTTTTTTTTTTTTCAGTTTTCAATGTCAATGTGCTTAGAATGTCTCTAAACATCGAAAAATCATATCTAGAAAAAATGTCCGCATGTGTGTGTGTGTGTGTATGTTCTGGGACTGTAAAAATCAAACGTTTATAACTCGAGAACGGTTCGAGCTACAGGGCTCCCGTTTTGCACAGATGTTAATCTATACAAGCTCTTCATTCTCTGAGAATTTTTTTGGAATTGCTAGAAAAATACGAATTCTACGGAATTTTGAAATTTTCTAAAAAAGGGTGTCGACGCTCTAACTTCCGCAAATTTTAAAATTTATTACTAATTTTTTTTTTTATAAATGGAGTATCACAATAGGAAGGTTAATATTGTATTTGGAAAATATCGGTTGAACGGTTTAAATTTTATGATTTTTCGAATTTTACGAAAATCTGAGTTTTTTGAAAAATCGTCCCAACCGCTCTAATTTCTGAAAATTTTATAAGATATTGTGTATAAGTCTGTACTTTCTCTTTGCTTTCTAGAAAAGTTATCGAAACTATATAATTTAAAGGCAAATACATAAAACGCTGCAAATTGCTTCCTCAGGATGCTCAAGATGCACGATGCTCAAAGCTTTCTCTATGAGGAAGCCAAAATAAAAAAAATAGTTCCTCATAGATTTAAAAGATTCGAGCATCGTGCATCTCGTTTTTTTCTATTGATGATTTTTCCTTCTCAAAGTTTTCACGTGCAGAAACCATACAAGAATTCATTATGCAATGCTATCGGTATAACGAGTCGAGGGCACACGGAAAAGTTGATAAACTCGGGTCTCGATTTCTAGGAGTTAGAAACCTTTGGCTAAAGCATCGTTTGCCAACTTTCAGCTTTTACTGCAGCCAAAGCAAAAGCTCTGCTTCATTATTCTTGATCTTGCGTTAATTCCGTACTAACAAATAACGCTCGCGTTCTCTTTCTCACAAATATACCAAGTTCTGTAAAACGTTGTCCGTGTGTTTTGGGACTATGTCGTTCTCCAGAGCTTAACAATGTCAGCGTTGCTGTTCGCTGCTTATTCGAGCTCCAACCCAAAAGGTACATGCTTACGTAAACCCTAGAGCGTTGTATCGCCTGCTCACTTTTGTACTTTCCACCATTTATTCGATGGACAAACATCGTAATGAGAAACACTATGAAAATCCACGTTGGGTCAACCATTATGAGAAATAATGAGGCAACGATGGCATTTTTGTTGCGAGAGTCTCGGAATCAAAACTTTGGACTTGAGGATCGATTAGAACGTGCAATTCTTGACGCAAACGTTCTTATCAATTTTTTCGTCCGATGCACCGTTAGTGAGTTATCGATGAATTAGTGTCCAGCCAATCAGCGAGGCGGACGATGCAGACGCTGCTAATTGGTGAACATCTCATCAACGCTGCATCGCAGAAAAAAAATGGCAAACAAGTTTTCTCTTTAGAATTTAGGGACCCGACTGAATCATTACGTTCTAAACTCCTTGATTGAGATTTTTGAAACAACCTCAAAAGTGTAAATTCACGAAAGTTGGGAAACTTTAATCCCAGCTGATTATGTTGATGGCTTAGCACACCGGATGCTCCAACAGTCGTGACCCTATACCGTAGTATTTCTCACTTCATCACACCTTCGCTTTCTCTCTCTTCCTCCGTCGCTCTTTTCGCGTCTGCCTTTCGCCATGTCATCCCTTTCGATGTCTTCAGCCATCCCGGAATGTTCGTCCTAGTTGAACTCATTTCGAAAATCACCGAGAACGACACGACGACCAGGACGAAAGAGAGTACAAAGAGTGAACGAATAGCCTTGGTTCTAATTTCAAAGTTTCACAAACTTCTCGTCTTACCAAGAAAGCTCCTTGTACATAAGAAAAATCTCTACCTCCGAACACCCAGATTTTCAACACTTTTCCGGAGCACCGAGGATCCAAAAAAAAAAACAGTCCGGACTCACTGGTCGCGGTTCAGGTTCCCTGCCGATGTCTCCCTTCGAATTGAACTTCGTCAAACGTAAACAATCACGAAATCGAATAAAAATGTGACCGAGTTCCTGTCGCCAGGGATTTCCAATTTTTTGTTTTTGTAGCTTCGCTCAATATTTCCGTAAAACTTCAGGATTGGTTATCGACCTAAGTACGGAGAAAAAAAAAAATGCAAATTGAGTATTTTTGCCAAGGACTTTGGGGACGACATGAAAAAACCCAACTTCCGGTCGCTATAAAAGTGTTTATAATAGTGGCAATCCGGCAGATTCTTTAAAAAAAATCTTATTTACATATTTGACACTTGTAGTAATCCAATGCGTTTAGAAAAAATTATGCTTATCGACTTATTTTTTATGTAAATGTATGATTAGTGTGAAGCGACAGGATTACCTTAACGCAATAATGAATTTTCATCATTTTGTAAGATAAAAACATCTCGTGGATAAAAAGTTCGATTTAACTCTCAATTATTCGATAACCATGTGGTAAAAAATTTGGAAAAACATTTGTGTTTCTATACTTGATGCCAAAGAATGTTATAACCAAATTTTATAAAGTTCTGATTATTTTGATTTCGTGATCCAACCTCCTTAAATCTGAACGTTCATTACATTATTCACACGTGAAAAATTTCAGTTATTGAGAACTATTTTTTTTAGCATATGTTAAAAATGTTAATTATGCAAGTCTCAAGTACGATGAGTGGTCTGATTAGTGTGAAGCGACAGGATTACCTTAACGTAAAAATGAATTTTCATCATTTTGTAAAATAGATCCCTCGATAAAGTTTTTATTATTTTCATCTGTGATAATGCAAACAACATATAATCATAAGCTCGTGTCGTATCTGATACCGACGCTTCATAAACTTCTGTACACAATTATCTTGCATCTTTATCCAGCAGGAGAGACAGCAGTAAAGCAGAAGTTTATAGAGCACATTGTCGAGCGCCCTCTAGCCTGTGGCGAAAACATATATTTCCCTCTGTCACTATTTCTTTCATTTTATAGAAATTGTGCATTCGGTGTCTTTTGATCTTTCGTCTTTCACTCGCTAACTCCGAGAGTTTTTATCTCTCGAGCCATTATCTCTACTCGTTGGTGCGAAACAATTGTGCACTCCTGACAATGTCGTACCTCCGAGCTTCTCATTAATAAAATTTTCTATCGCAACAACAAGAGAGGATTAAAGAATTCATAAAAAAAAAAAAAACACTATAAATTGTTGACTCCATCGACTATTATTTATCGATGTTCCACCTCGATAAATCTTTCCTTCCAATAATCTAATTTGCGGAATAAATTGATCGGGAGACTGGAAAGAAAAACAAGTATCAAATTTTCCTCAATGAGGAAGTATATTTTTAATTTTCGCTTTCCCGTATAGAGGAAGCTTTGAGCATCGTGCATCTTGAGCATCTTGAGGAAGCAATTTGCAAATTTCAATTTGCAGCGTTTTTTGTATTTGCATTTAAATGATATAATTTCGACAACTTTTCTAGAAAGTAAAGAGGAAGTACAGACTTATACACAAAATTTTACAAAATTTTCAGAAATTAGAGCGGTTGAACGATTTTTCAAAAAACTCAAATTTTCGTAAAATTCGAAAAATCATAAAATTTAAACCGTTCAACCGACATTTTCCAAATTCAATACCAACTTTCCTATTATGATATTCTCTTGATAAAAAAAAAAATTATTCATAAATCTTAAAAATTGCGGAAGTTGGAGCGATGACATTTTTTTTTTGAAAATTTCAAAATGCCGTAGAATTCGTATTTTTATAGCAATTCCAACAAAATTCTCAGAGAATGAAGATCTTGTATACACACATCCGGACATTTTTACTAAATATGATTTTTCGATATTTTGAGACATTTCAGCACATTGTTATTGAAAACTGAAAAAAAAAATTAACCGTCACATAGTTTCCTCTATGAGGAAGCAAAATTCTCATTTCTTGTGTTTCTTCACGAATTCGACACAGTTATCTGCCTCGTTACAATAATCAAGCATTCCCGCCCGGAAATAATGTAATTTTTCGCTTTTACAAAACTCAATCTGGACCCATCTTCATCCTTTTTATCCAAATCTTAGCCAAGAGACGAATAAGTAGCTTTATACCGTTTATCTATAGAATCCACGATAAAATCTTTAACCTTCGTTACTTTCTGGATGTTTCACGCGATCCCCCTTAATCTGCCAGAGTAATCTATCGTAATTGTTCGGTTTCGGAGTTTCATACCATCCGAAGCTCTTTATCTCTTTCCTGTTTTCTGTATAAACGTCTTCACCAGGAACACACTCGTTCATGTGTGTGTGTGTGGGTGTGTGTGTGTGTGTGTGTGTGTGTGTGTGTGTGTGTGTGTGTGTGTGTGTGTTCATCTGATAATCTTCGATTATGGGTCACCCTACTCACAAACGAGACCATCCGAACAACTTGTTCCTCCTCTGAAGTTTAACCCTGATACGAGGGAGTCGAGCAGCTATCTATATATCTGTGGATATACACGACGACAAATATTTATTATTTCTAGAGAGCAGAGTTCGTTATTGGTGCGGTGGATATAATTCCCCTCTATCCTTCCTCTGTCTATCAGATTTCTCGATTCTCTTCGATCCTTCGTCACGATTGGTTATCGTGGCAAATCCATCACACAATACTCCAGGGAAATTTCTTCAATCTCATTTCCATTCCTTTTCCCAGAATCCCAAATAACAACTCGTCCATGCAAAGAGTGTCGCCAATATTTCCGGAAGCTTCTTAACGTTTCGGATTTCGTATCGATTTATCCACGTTTAATCGCCATTTTTCGCGTCACGATACTCGCGATGATTCTGAAATTTTGTTTTTTCTTCCACAGAGCTCATAATTATTATTTAATATTCGGTCCGGGCGATAAAACGATTTTCTCTTGCGACCTAGAAACTCAATCGACACGAAAAATTGTCATGATTGTTTAAATTCAATAAATAATTAATAGAATAAATATATTTCGTTGAATCTCAACGTTGCAAACTTCAGAGTCGTCGAATTCGAGGACCATTTTATCCTATCAATTTTGATGTTTCCTTTTTGTGGAGTTGTCGATTAAATATTCATCGAAATCATACGATGCCTCGTCCTCGGATTTCGCAAAATTTTTTTCTCATTAGTCGCTTCACACATTTCCTCTTTAAATGATGAAACTTTTTTTTTTTTCTCTCTTTCCAGACCCGATATCAGCGCCCTGAGGGGATTGACATCGTCCCCTGGATCAGTGAAGGCCACACCGCCAGCGGTGACACGTGTAGCCGTGCAGGACGATCGGGAATTGCCCCGACAAGGGAGCCTCGTCGATGGCGAAGGAATCAAAATCGTCATCCATGACGTTGACAGTGAAATGAGTGAGTTTCCAAAAATTCCATTCAATTTTCCGCGTACGTAAAGCACTCGGTAGATATTTTTTCATCAAAATACATTTGTCATTTATGAAATTACTCTTTATTACTCCAGCCTAACGATTCCTAATCGCCATCCAGATAAAAAGAATTTCTTTATTTTTTATCGAAGAAAAAACAACCACCAGAGAAAAGTACTCGAAAGTGGCTTTAGGCGAAATGTATCTCAAAATACCGTAGACTCAATAAAATTGAGGCGAGTTCGAGTGCGCGCAAGGAATTCGCGGAGGTTCTTTTTATCGAGACTACAAAAACGCTTTTCACCGAGTTCATCTCGAAATAGATAAAAGTTAGGTGAAAATCTTGCTCTTGTTTTCTCGCTTGTACCAATCGACGTTTCGTTCTATACAAAGCCTCTCTGTGTCTGGGGATTTTATCGCCTCGTAAAATTCAATGCTTCATAGCGAGACTCGAACGTTTGAGTAAAGCGAACACATTTACTCGCACAATAAATTCTAAGCAATATTTCGAATCATACATTTGGTATGGGGGGTTCAAAAAATACCTACAAAAAAAAAGACAAAAAAAAAAACATGAAAAATTATTGACCGAGTGATATTCGTTGTGTGAATAATTGATTTTTTTTTTTATTCAGTCAAATTTCTTAAGGCCAGTCTCGTTGTTTTTCCGGTTTTGAAAAATATTTTCCACTTTTTTTTTCAATCACAAATTTTCCAAAAGTATTGACAACTTACGAATATTTTTCTTCTGCAATTATTGAAATTTTATTTCATTTTATTTCATCGTTTCCTGGAAATGTCGACGGAATTATGTTGAAAGATTTGTTGTGATTAATTTTATGACTCAGGGAAAGGAAAAACGTGCACAAAGTCCAGGATGCAGCTGTTTTGTGATAAAATCATTTTCATCCTCGATCGTTATGCGAATTACGCGTACGTTTGGTTTTTTTTAAATTCCAGATCGATAAAATTTTCGGAACTCTAACAGCCAATGAGAAATCGTACGAAACCGTGATAAAGATAAATTTTTATTAATTTTTTCGTCGTTAGTTCATTTTCGTACAAATAATCAAGGACAGTGGGAAAAAAACAAATTGAGATCGTCCTTTGAATTTAGATTTTTTTTGTGAGATTTTAACGATGCTCGGCAACGAAAAGTCACGAACAATACAGCCGGCTCTATCGGCTGTATATATACCAACAAAGTCCCTTGGCCCTCGTGCATATGCGATAAAGCAGTGCATTAGGATGGCTCTGGGGATTGTCGCAGGAAGAGAAACAGGAAGTTAGTGAAGTAAAGTTTGGCCGAGGGAAGGATGAGTTGGTAAAATCCCGCAGAAGTATCCGGGGACACATTAAAAAATAAACAAAAAATATGTTGAACATTGACATCCATTAGAATCGAACTAAAACGTCGAAAAAGTATTTTTTTTTGTTTTTTTTTTTTTTTTTTTTAAATACGCAGCAGTGTTAAATATTCTTTTTTATAATTTCCTGATTATTTTATCGATACCAGATTAAACACAAAAAAAAATGTCGAAACTGTATCGCGTCTGGAAGAAAAAAAAAAATACTCGGCCATTATTTCACCCCCGAATAAATTTTTTGGTCGGAACGAATAGATATTAGTTTAGGTCCGCGATAACGTCGCGTATAACCAGCGACGAGAAAGCATCGGTGCAAGTACGTCAAAAAAAAAAAAAAAGGAAAATCCTCCGTTAGACCCGAAAGTATGAGGTTGAAAAAAAATATCGCCGATCGTTTGTATCGATCGGCAAATAATCGCGCTTTACGCTCGACCGAGTGTAAAGAATTGTGGGGCATCTATGAAAATCTTGTGAAATTCTAGAAAAAATAAAATCCACCTGTTCTTTTTATCGCTCCCACAAATTTCGTCAACGTCTCTTGTTTTAACAAAAATAATTCCGCGAACAATCCACACTATCGTTGTTATTGACGAGATGAAAATAATATGAAAAATTGCTGCATTTAAATAAATAAGAATAAATCGAAAGTCCGAACGTATCAACGTTTCCAACGATTTCCTGATTAAATTTTATCTCCGCGGACACTCAGGATTCTCTCCCAAGCTTATTCACTGCTAAAAGTATCAGCACTTTCGAGCGCGAAGGGGAAAGAGCGAAAAAGAGAGAAAGGAAGGAGGGACGCAAGGATTCGCTCTGAGCGCACTCACGCTCAATCGGAGCAGAGGCTTTTCTCGTTAACGATCTCGATATGCTTCAAGGCTCGTGTGTACTATCGCGAAATTAAAGATCAAAGTTTTTTTTTCTTTTTCTTGTTTCAGCGTCGAGGGTAAATCCAAAGCGAAGGGTCGTTCTTCGAAGGGATCCTCAGCTTCTCGATAAAGGACACAGGAGTGAGTAAATACACATGGCTATAGATATATGCTTATCAATATTTATACCTACAGAATTTTTTTACCATCAAAACAAAACAATTCTGTTTCCCAAATACCAGAAAAGCTACTCGCAGTCGTTGACTTTAAAAAAGCAACAAATAACATAATTAATTTAACACTTCGACTTTTTTTTTTTTCATTATCGTTTATTGTTCGGATTTGTTTGTCTGTACGTACTTAGAAATCATTGCTCCTAGGGTCTCTATATTTTTATGGGATAAAATAAATTAGTTTGGATTTATTACGATTTTAATTTTGTCTTTCGACTGCGGCGTTAGTTTTTGTGTTTCGCTTCTTTTTGTTACTTAAAGTCAGCGGTGAAAACATTTCGACCGTATACGTTTTTTCGCAGGCTACTGTTCGAAAACTTCAACTTGGAATTTCAATTATAAAATTGTAGAAAAATACATTTTTTCATCCATTTTTGATCCAATGAATGGACTCGTCGTATTTGCCTGGACACGAATGGCCCAGATTTACAGACCAACTGTTAAATATTATATTTTTTATTGTTTTATTTTTTCTGAGCTTTTATTCAGTTTTACGAGATTTCTTAATCGACAGAGTATTTTCCATTAAGCTCATTCGATAGAGTTGACATTCGACGTGTCAATAAGACGATTTTCGAGAGTTTTTGCGATTGGATAAAATTCGATTTTCGATAAAAATAATATTTCAAAATGTTTTTTTTTGTTTTTCAATTTTAAACGACTATTTAAAAATGTGGAAAATTGATATCTTAATAGCAACGAATCTTGACGATGACCTGAGCCAAACAAACGTAGAGATGTTTCTTCACTTTTTATTTTCTCTTTCGTTTCATTATTGCCTCCATGAGTTTTATCATTTTATAAAATTTTCCTGTTTTCCGGAGCAGCTAGTTTTTCATCATCCATTGTCGTTTAAACTTTCGTTCACTGCTCCTCGTAAGTTACAGCCTCGCACAATAATTACCGTCGTACACGAGCTCCCAACTTTCATTCCATAGATTTTTCAAGTTTTTTTTCAGCGTTGAGCACGTACCCGAGGAAACACGCGAATGAGAACTCTGTGTACGTACTCGCGAGTTACTAGAAATGCAATTACGTCGTGTAACAACCAGAAGGAGGTTATTAGAGGTTGTCACCAATTAATCATCTCCCCGGAGGCAAGTTTCCGTACGAACTTGAACAAACCGAAGCTCAACATTTATTTCATTAAAAAATCTTCGTTTCCTCATTTATTTTTGAAGCTTTGAAAAAAATTCTCAATCACGACGAATTCAACCGAGAAGCATAACGGTGCTAGACGAAATTCGATCAAGCCCAAATGAACGACGTAGCCGGAAGGGTCTTCCTCCAACTTCAAAAGTTTCGACCAAGTTTCGACCTTCAACATTTTCGTAATCGATAATAACCATGAATTTACCGTACCAAGGATTTACCGTTTCCAGAGATCTTTGGTTCTGGGGAAATGGCCCCAGGCGTTTTTGGTTAATTCACTTCTGGACGTTATGGCACACGAAATGACAAGTAAAACGACCGAAGCGATAGACAGCATGAGAAAGAGATAAAAGCATTGATGGTTATTCGCTCGAATTAGTTAATATTCAGATCCAAGTCCTTGTGGCATGAAAATTGTGTTACATCAATATTTGTTACAAAGAGACCATTTCGCTACAGTTATCACAATCGAGCCAATGGATCTCAGCATATTCACCATTTGAGTTATGCAATCTTCCTGTAGGAGAACCATTCAAGCGGAAATAATTACATCCCTTAAACTCGAGAAGCCTTCATCTTTCGAATATAGAACCCAAAATAACAATTTTCAAATATGCCTCATGCTGTCGTTCTCTACCATTTCCATTTCTCAACACCTGCTGTTTTCATGAAATTCCACTTGGAGCTAGTTACACAGAATTAAAACGTAATTTCCATCAAGAAATGCGGTTACACGCATTTTGAGCCGGTCTTGGGAGGGAGTTGTGCACTTTCGCGTACCTTTTCGTATATTTTAATATTAATTCAATTAATTTATTACCTGAGGTAGTTGCAGAATTTTCGTATCACGTATAATCGTTTTTTCCCGGAATTCGTTGATTTTTTTTTTTTTCAAATCAATTTGTCAAAAGAATTTTGGCTGGACGGATTTTGAAACGATCTCGGACGAGGGCTGTCCACGTTCGCCCTCTTTTTTGTGTATTTTAATATTTTTTAATTTATTTATTACGTTGCCAAATTTTCGCAACACGTATCATCGTTTTTTTGTTTAATTCATAGATTTTTTGCTTGCCAAATGAATTTTCTGGATTTTCGTAGGTCGCTCATAAATATGGGAGTTTCTTGGAAATAGTTGTCGGAATTTGCATCTGGAGTGCAAATTCTCATGGTCGTTGAGTCGTTGAGAGTCGAATGGGAAAATCGTGATTCAAGTTTGGGAGTAACGACCGCGGGGCTTGCACGGAGCTCTTGACGTGTTTAAAATCGCACCCAACAAATGAGCAGAGGAAAGAAGGAAAGGAAGGAGAATTTACAAGCGTGAATTCCTCCTTTTCGCTACCTCGCGAGTCACACAGTCGCAAGCTTATATGCACGAACTCTTGGTGCAAGAGGATGTAACCCCATCATTCTGGCTGCACGATTCCGTGCAGCCGGAGCTTGCACGAAGCTGCACCTGGCGCATGGCCTTCATTTCCACACTGCATACGTGCAGGACGCTCCTCGCCACTATTTCGATTTTCATAAATCAGTTCCTAGACTCGTTCCTCGTGTTTTCTACTCCAAAATTATTTCATCGTAAATTTAATCTGGAAGAAAATCACGTTTCGAGTCTTATCTTTTTTTTGTCGACGTCTCTCCTTCTCTCCCAAGTCTCCGTGCCGACGTTAGTTCCTTGTGACATCACGTGCAGCGAGACGAAAATTTCTCCTTGAAAAAAGAAAAAGAAAAGAAAAAAGAAAATTCTCGCAGTTAATCGAAAAAAGTTCTATTTTTTTTTATTTATGTTCGTAAGTTTTTCGGAAAATTGAACAAAATCCTTGAATTTTTTAAGCAATTTTTAAAAAGTAACCAAAAAAACCATAATTTCTGATTCCCTATGGAATTTGGACCAATTTTTCGATCAGGGGTGTCCAACAAAAATTTCAACGACTCCACGATTTTTCATTAAATTAAAATGCTAAATTAATATCTTCTTTTTTTTTGACAACTCTCGGTCGAACGATCCGGTACCAGAAAACTCTGACCCCATTGCAATTCCGGCGTTCGAATTAATTACCACAGAGGTAATTTCGATTATTAACGTTTTAAGAACGGGAATTTTTACGTTGAAATCGACCTTTTATTTTACACGAAATTTGTGCATAATATGAATGAATTTTTCATGTAGAGCGCCAGACCAAACTAGTGGTCGATATTTCGACCAGACGCGTCCTTAAAAGGTTAACACAGCACGAAACGTAATTCAATGTCAAACGACATTGTTTGCTCACACTGAATGCAATATTAATTCGGCAGCACTTGAGGTTACCAAAAGGGCAAAGATTTATAATTATTATAATAATTATAAAAATTTCGGTTAATACACGATGATGCATACGAGGAAAAGACGAGGAGACGTTGATATTGGTCGCAGCATGTGCTTGGCAGTGAGTCTTGAATTGCATCTCCACAGATATTCACTGCATTCTCGAGTCATTAACCTCGTCGCATTGCATTTCGTATCGTATCGTTCCTAGTGGCTGCAGATGAATTGCATACTCGTCAGGAGCTGGCAACGACTTTATTTATATACGTAGATATATCCACATAATGAAATGCGAACGAGACCAGAAAATGGAACGATCCTTGTTGAATGCGCATCGCATAATTAAACGTCGCTCACATGCCTCATCCTGGCTCATATGACGTATGACGGATGCAGATTTTTTTCTTTATTGATATCGAGTCCTTATGTACGTGGGTATTAATAGCACATGCCGATTTCCTATTGTCCAGCAGCTGGCAATCGAAGATGTAAACTTGGATGAAATAGCTGTGAGTCGAAATATCCGCCGACATTATTTTCGTCTTTTCTATGCCTTCTTTTTTGCTCTTTGACTTTTTTAGGTCATTTGAATTCCGTGGTGCGATGTGATGATGGTGTAAAGTTCGATACGATAGTTTATGGTGTGACGTGATGATTCATCGTCTATTATGATGACCCGTGATGCGATACGACGCTCTGCATGGAATAATGGCCTGGTGTATGGAGAGATATGATCATTTACGTTCTCGTTTGACGATCTGGGGTGTGATGTGATGGGTCATGGTGCCATGCCATTGATGTACGATGTGGAATGATAGCATACGGAGTCACGGTATGCAATGCCGTGGACGTAGCATCGTTGGAATGCAACGAAATTTTGTTTTTTCTTCACTAAAGCTCGCAATTCTTCTTCAACATTTGGTCAGGACAGTAAATTGATTTTTTTTGTCATCCAGAACGAAATCGGCACGAAAAATTGAACGAATGATCGATAGAAATATGTTTTTCGTTGGTGAGATGATAATTTATCGAGTTAACAGTTTTACGAGGATATTATGGCCGTCCAGCCTACAAGAGTGCGGATGTTTTTTGTCTCTGGATATTTTTTCGTCGAGGTCAAAACGCCTGCAGCGATATTAGTGCGAAACGTACCAAGCTGTATGGGAAGCAGTAGCCTGGGGCAGAATGGACCTCACTGGACAGGGATGGACTCCATGGGGAGACGCAATAAGCAGGGAGAGATCTGTTTTGTTTCCGGTCTTCTCGCAGGCCTAGTTCTGGTCAATGAATCAGTTACGTTTGATGAAGATATTTTTCGTGTAGCGGAGAATTTATGTTTCCAAAAATGCTCTCATTGCTCCCTTTTTGTTCCATTTTACCCCAGCCACTCGTGTAGATATCCATAGGATCGCAATATGCAGCCCCATAGGAAGTATTAATGTGGAAAAAAAGTGTGGTGAGAAATATATTCTGCGCCCCTTTAACGCACACCAGTTGGTCGAGACCGGAGGGAATTGAGCAGATTTTCTCATTGTTCCAATCTCATTTCTCTTATGGCCTCTCCCACCCTCATAGCCACGCAATCTCTTTCCTTCCTGTTTAATTAATTTTCACAGACAGAAATTCCGGTATTAACGAGAGGAATTCTCCTTTCTTTTCTTTCGTTCACTTTTTCTTGTTTTCTTTCTGTCGTTTCTGCTTTGAGGTTTTCTGCTTATTCTAGCATCGGAACTCTATGATTATTTTTTTTTTTTTTTTAGCCTTACAAAATATTCCTCATGGTGGCAGGGATGCAGGGACTGGAGGAATGATCATTGCGTTTTTAATATCGTCATCGAAATGCTTCGATAACTATCAAATTAATTTGGTATCATGATTCAATTTTCAATTTTTCACTCGCCTATTCATTGGAGATTTCCAAATTTAACTCTTAGCGGCCACACGGGGTAACTAGTTCGCCCAGACTCGGAAAAAGTGAAATTAGAGGTTTAAAACTTTCGAAATAGTAGTAGACAAGTTTGAGATGAGACTCCATTACATAGGAAGCCGAAAAAACGCGTGGTGGCATTTTGAGCATTCGTTTTCTCGGCGTGGGGTAACTAGGTACCCCAGTGTGGCCGCAACCGTTGCTGGGAACAGATCTTTTTTTTTTAATATACTTTTTTAAAGATCGGTGGACACTGTTATTTTTTTATGGTAATAGTATATGTTGTGCATACACTCCTAAAATTTTAGCCCTTAATATTGAAAAATGGCGGAGTAATGAATTTTTTCTGGAAAAAAAAAAACATTTTTGCTGGATTTTTACGTTTCACCAGTTTTTAGAACGTCATCTATAAACTGACCGATAAAAATCATTAGAAATGTTGAAGAACTCTTCAACAAACATGAAACAATTGGTTAGAAGTCCATATGTGTTGTTCAACTAGATTTTTCAGCGTGGGGTAATGAGTTACCCCATATGGCTTGTGTGACTCCCTTTAGCAATTTGGTATTCCGCTTTTTTCATTTATTTTCATTCTCCAGATACGCGTTAATGACGAGGCTAATTTTCGCTCTCAGTTAATTCGTCAGGCGCACATACGTTCCTTTTAGCCTCCGTGTGTGCGTGTGCGTGTTTCTCTATGTGTACGTGGGGCCGAAAGTGGTTTTTGTCGAACGAATGCGTGTTCCCGTAGCCGTGCTCAACAGGTAACATTGGAGCTGAGGCTTTCGTGTATAGAGCAGAATATACCGAATTGTGTTGAGCCAATGACCCCCCCTTACCTTCTCGACACAGTTCTCTCTATTCACTGAATTACACAAACAGGGCGCGTCAGCACGCAACACACGATCCACGATCACGTCAGTGACCAGCAACCACGTCCAGACTGTGATCCAGCGATTGTCATCAATGACTCACGCTCATTCTTCATTGATTGTTCAAAAGATTGAAAATTTTAAATTGCGCTGAAAAAAGCTGTTGAAAATTTTTCGAAATCGATTATTTTTTTTTCTCTTTTTCTGTAAACTCGGACCAAAGCGTCTGAACACACGGTGACGAGCACTCGGGGAGAACTTTCCTCCAAAAATGTTAATTCTGGACAAAAAATTCCGCACCACCCTCGATCGGTTTATTAAAAATCGTAAAAAAAGAAAATCAAACGCCTCAATCGAGAACGAGTTGGTACAAAATGAATTTCTTTCGACTTGAAAAAAGCGACGAATAAGTAATCAATTTTTTTGTAATTCTGATTGCCCGTTATGTTTTGAAAAATGGAGAAAAAGTAGCAAAGAACCGTTTTCGAAAGGTGTTAATAAAAAAAATCGTCATTACAAAAGTGACACATGGATCGAGAGACTGAAGAATTGAGCGTGGCTTAGGGGGGATCAAGAGAAGGTTGTTTCTGAAGAAAGAAACTTGGGTCTGTCTGCAAAGGATGCGAATGATGTGGATCTTGCTTCGGCAATAATAAAAAGGACAGTGGGTTTTTGTATGACGTCAAAAATAAGCCGAATAGTAGTGGAAAAAGAGCAAACAGGAAGAAGGTATAAAGGAGGTAAAAAAACGTCGCTAGGGACGTAGGGCAAAGGGCGGAGTTTTGATTCAATAAAAATGGTGGTTCACTCGACATGACCATACGATCTTACTCTATGTGAATACACTCATACATAGATATATATATCGGGCAACAGGTCCTTCCATTTCACTCACTTTATATACATATATACTTGAGGCACTATTTAGGTTTCTGTCACCCCTTCCCTGCCCTTCGAGGAAAGCTCACTATGGACGAGCAAAAAAGAGGCTTTTCTTCCGACAGTATAAACCACCCTCGCAGTCAGGCTTTCGCTCCATTCCCTGGAATTACTTCCTACTCCATGTGTACATATACTTTTACATGGATATACATACATACACACATCCAAACACGTTGGACAAATTTTTCCATGGAATTTTCCGAAGGGGATGGAAAAAACGATCCTCAATCGTTACTTTACTCCCTTTCAATTTCACATGATCCTGCGTCGAGCTGGTATCCAGGATCATTGAACTTTTCTTAATCATTCGATGCTCGCTATACAAATTTTCTTTTACTTTCAAAAATTCTGTTTTTTTTTTTTTTTTAACGTTCCTAATTTACTAAGCATCGGACTAAATCCATGAAAATTAAAATGAGGATTATGGTAAATCGGGGCTGATCACCAGCAAACGAGCAGCTTCGGCGCTCGTACTTTTCTTTAGCAGCCTCGATTTTATGTTTTATCAGTTTTTGGCAATTAATTCTTCGAGGTTTTTAAATTTTTGATAATTTTACGAGGCCTCGATAATTATTGAATTAATTAATCAATAATTAATTATTAGTTGAATGTAAAATTGAATGCTCGTATGTCATTCAAAGAGCGCGGTTTTGGTCCGAAATAATTTTCTCATTGTAATTAATTAATAATTTCCACATTCGTCGAAGCAACCGCGTGTTAGTTGTGAACCTTCCACATTTCAAAATCTCTCCATTTCGGACTGACGTATATACAGCCTGGGGAATTCACCCTCTCATCCTCCTAACGATTCCCGGAAGCATGGGTTTACGATGGGATATCCAACGCTTTCGACTACTCTGGGAAATGCGTGATTCGCACTATTATGTCTACACACGATATTTCAATCCTCGTGGATTATTCGTTGCTAAAGTTTTAATTAGATGCTCAAGAAAAGTTCCATGCCTCGCCATCAGGATTCTATGAATAGTTAGCATTTTCCAACAAATTTCTTCAAATTGTGGTTTTGCAGCCTTGTTAAATATGGAATACTCGGAAATCAAGTATTTCGATGGAAATAACAAAATTGGATGGCGAAATGAATTTAACAAATAAATGCATTGAAAAAAAATCATACATCGATGATTTTTACGTGGATGAGCTTGCCTTTCGACCCACGAACAACGCCGCATGGATTACTAACTTATTGCATTAAAAAAAAGGAATTTTTAACCCTTCGAGTGCATGGGGTCGTTTTGACCCCAACAATTTTCCGTCACCGATTATTCGTTGGCATTTAATGGCAACGAATGTTTTGGCATTTAATTTTCTCTTTCGTCAAATAATAAATTTAGGTCCACGAATTATGAACAATTTTCTACAAAAAAAAAAAAAAAACAAAAACTGCATATTTACTGCACGGATTTGAAAAACGCCTTGGGTCACATTGACCCAATATGCACTTATAGGAGGAGTGCACTCGAAAGTGTTAATAAATATTGAAATAAATTGAATTATCATTTTTCTAGGTCAAAGTTGATAAGGACAATTGGTAGAAAACTATTAATGGAATCTCTGACGTTGGTATATTGTCATATGCAGATTGATGTACCAGCACATAGTTTAATGTGGCATTCGCAGTAGATTGTATGGGTTAAAGGATGAAGTGAGTGCTCGAGAAATTAATTCCTGTGTATCGAAATGAAATTAAACCCTCTTCCTCGCTCGAAACATCGATCCATTCCTGTTTCTATATTCTATCACTATATCATCCGCTTTACATACCAAATGCTCCATATTCTCTCTCTCTCTCTCTCTCTCTCTCTCTCTCTCTCTCTCTCTCTCTCTCTCTCTCTCTCTCTCTCTCTCTCTCCCTCTCTCTCTCTCTCTCTCGCTCGCTCGGTCTCTCTGGTTGCGATAAGCGCTTAATTAAGCAGTCCTTCTGAACTGGCTGCTCGATGTGCTCGGATTTCTATACAAGCCGTACTTTCATGAGGTTATCATGTGTCAACGGAGAACTTGACGCACCTAGAAGGTCGAGAGGTTCATAAATGTTAATCACAAATGTCGTTTTAGCCTTGACATCATCATAAAACGAGCATAAGAAAAAACCTGAAAAATATTGTCATCTCGTGCGTGAAATTTATTGAAAAAGCTTAATAATTAGCCATGGAGTGAAGAGTGAAAAAAAGTACACGAAATTATTTCGCTATTTCTGTCGTTGTCTGAAAAAAAAAGAAAACAAGATAGACTGTTCACTTGATGAATTTTGGCTGATGATGAGCGTAAATTTCGTTTGATCATTAGCCACTTGCTTACGAGCTGTAAATTTATCTCCGGAGACGTGGGAGCATATTCACGACCCAGAATCTCCGATATGTATCGATCGCTCGAGGTCGAACGTGAGGATTTCACAAATCTTTCTCTATGAGGAACTATATTTTTTATTTTGGCTTCCTCATAGAGGAAGCTTTGAGCATCGTGCATCTTGAGCATCCTGAGAAAGCAATTTGCAGCGTTTTTTGTATTTGCATTTAAATTATATAATTTCGACAAGTTTTCTAAAAGGTAAAGAGCAAGTACAGACTTATACACAGTATCTTAAAAAATTTGCAGAAATTATAGCGGTTGGACGATTTTTCAAAAAACTCAGATTTTTGTAAAATTCGAAAAATCATCAAATTTAAACCGTTCATCCGATATTTTCAAAATTCAATACCAACCTTCCTATTATGATACTCTATTTATAAAAAAAAAATTAGTAATAAATTTAAAAATTTGCGGAAGTTAGAGCGTCGACAGCCTTTTTTTGAAAATTTCAAAATGCCATAGAATTCGTATTTTTCTAGCAATTCCAACAAAATCCTTAGAGAATGAAGAGCTCGTATAGATTAACATCTGTCATAGATTAACATCCGGACATTTTTTCTAAATATGATTTTTCCATATTTTGAGACAGTTTAAGCAAATTGACATTGAAATATGTAAAAAAAAAAAAAAAATTTTCACCCTCGCATAGCTTCCTCTATAAGGAAGCAAAAATCCATGAATATCAAAGCGTTATTAAAGCCGGAAACCATCACTGTTCCGAAGACGTCATGTTGACAATAGCAATTATTAACAATAACAATAATCCATGGAGCGAAATTTACTAGCAATCCAAGAATTGATTATAACTTATTTATCCGGTGTATTATTTAAACGGAGTAAATATCCGATGAGATTTTAGCAACATGACCGAATGCTGATCGATATTGCATCACGGAGAGTTTGATATCCAAGAAAGATTAAATTAACGAGGTGATTATCGTAAATCTGCCAATCGACCCCAACCACGTATTTCCTAAAACGATAAGTTTCGCTGTGTGCGTTCGAAATTGAAGGTATGGACATTTGGAATTATGCGGGAGGAATGGGTTGGTTCATGCGGTTCACCAAAATCCGTGTTTCATGACCTCCCGTGGTTTTCATTATCGGACTACGAAATTATATTGTTGAACAATTTTCAAACGCACCGTTGTATTGAATGCTCAATTGGCGTCATCCGAGAACTCGACACAGTTCATCTATCCCCATTAATTTAATTTTCTTCTAGAAATTCGAGAACGGCCACGGGGTTCATTGATCAGTAGATTCGGTCAGTATTTGGTCAGACATGGAATCAGCTGGTTTTTTTTTTCAATTATAAGATTTTTTGAATGGTTTTTTCGACCTGCCGCTTAAATCGCACGTATTTGGAGATAAAAAAATCTTCAAAAATTCTGAAAAACTCTCCATTGATTTTACTTTGAGTTTTCCAAGTTGTCATAGTCGTTGCATTTGTTTATTTCAAATGAAACGTTTTAAAAAACAAGATTTTTGAAAAAGTTGTCGTTTGGGTCGAAAAAGACCCACATTATCCGCGAAGGGTTCATTACTAACTCTTAGATGCACTCATTGAAGACTCCATCCCTGTAGTATGGAAAAAAAAACCATAAACGTATTAAAATTTCTTTCCAGCTTGTTCAATTTTTATGAGAAAGTAAAATATCGTTATCGGGACATTTACCGCTCCATTGTCAACGCTAATAAATCCTAATCATCGTTTATCATCAGGCCTGGAACAGATTATACAAAGGCTCATTATTACCACCATAAAATAATAAGGACCTCGAGGGGGATATTTCATATTTATGGATGATTATGACGTATCGCCAATTTTGATGTAATCGAAACATCAAGGCTCGAGACTCTCTTGGCTCTGTTATTATTTCTATACTCTATAAAAAACTATATTTCTATTTTCTGCGTGTTTTTTTTATAGCACACCCTGTTGTCGTAAATTCTTGCAGCCCCCATAAATGTTCCGAATTATCTACGATCGCATATAGACACGTATTTATATATTCTCCCTCGAAACCCTTGATAATCGCGTGCTCAGCCTCGTTCAACAGGCTGCCACAACGAAACTAACGAAACACAGTTTTGGGCTCGACTGTGCCGAATATTTTGCAATTCTCAACCCTTCGTGATCACCAGGGGTCAAAATGACCCCTGGTGCTATACTTTGAGCTAGAATTACTACGAGTTATTGGCGCTCGAGACGGTTGGCCTCCTCTTCAACGATACTTTGGAGTGCCAGAAAAATTTTTTTTTTTTTACACATTGCTTCTTTGCTGATTTTTTTTTGCCAGTTTAAAAATTGGATAAAAATTTTTTCTCTCGGTATTCTTATTCGGAAAGGTTCAAACTAATATCCTGAATTTTTATGTGTCGTTCGGAACGATACTGGCAACGCGGCAAGCGTTTAAACATCGCTGGGGTCATTCCGACCCCGTGTGACCAGCGCGTTATTTCTAGAACGTGTGATCATGGAGGGTTGAAAGATTATGCAGCGCAGAACGGAAAAATGCAGTATTTTCGAAATGGCTCCGAAACATTTCAACGAATTTTTCAAGTTTTTTTTATTTAGAGTCAACTTTTGAACGTGACTACCTTAAATTATCTAATTTTTCAAATATTTGTTTATATTATTATTTTTCTAGAGGGAATATGTTCAAATTTACTGAAAATTAAATTCTTGTCTCTTTTTAGTCATTGTCTGTATGACTATTTTTCGAAATTATAATTATTGCTGAAAAAAGTCCTGGATTTCTGAGTTTTAATGAAATATTTATTTCATTAAAGCCCGAAATGTTGTGCGACGTCGGATAAAAAATTGTTTGCTGTTTCATCACATTAGATTCATTAGTCAGCTGTTCGTCGATCGTGTCATAATTAACGAACTTGTTTTCAGCAGCAACGGAATCTTTCTCCGACAATTTTTTTCCGAAAATTTTCCCCTCGCAAACAGTGTAGATTTATATTTTTTCCTTTGGTCCCACTTTTCCGAGTCTTTCCCCTGTTTACATGCTGAATAGATCGATCCTTCCGAAGTTTAGAGCCCGTTGAACATCTTGTTGGAAATGTCGAAAAAGTGAGGGCCTCTATTTTGACGGAAATAATTCTCTTTCGCAACGTCATCGACATTGGAGTGTCAAATCTGTTCTCGCTTTTGCGAGAGAGTGAGTTTCGAGCCTGTAGTTGGATTTTCCCTTTGGGATGTTTGGTCACGCGTAAATTCACCCACGCAGTATCTATTATTATGAATAGAAACATCCTTTCGATGAAATGAAGCTGTGGAGGCTTCAAGTCCTCATTTAGTTGAAAACTTCATACGCCCTTCTGGGCTCAACGAAATCCGGCCACACGCAAGCCCTCCTCGAGGACTTTGTGATCGTGGCTAATAACAGAGCAGCATCCAATGAATAGCTCGGTTAATGGAGCGACGTTACACCGGGTAAGGTTACCCATTCGATGTGACGGCCGAATAGAAATCGTGCTAGCATGAAAATCAACGATCATGTACTCATACATTGTGTACCACCTTAAACCGAGCCTTTGTTAGCTCCGACGTCAGCTCAATCTCGAACCATATTATTCGCAACTCTCGTGGCAGCCAGACGCATCGATCTGCCATTTCAGATCGATGCACAAACCGTTGAGGTCTGCTCACAAAGATGTTCACTCCAAATTAACTTTTTTACATCGTCCATTGTACTTTTGCTTCCTCATAGTGGAAGCTATGTGACGGTGAATTTTTTTTTTTTTTCAGTTTTCAATGACAATGTGCTGAAATGTCTCAAAATATCGAAAAATCATATTTAGAAAAAATGTCCGGATGTGTGTATACAAGATCTTCATTCTCTGAGAATTTTGTTGGAATTGATAAAAAAATACGAAATCTACGGCATTTTGAAATTTTCAAAAAAAGACGTTAATCGCTCTAACTTCCGCAAATTTTGAGATTTATTACTAATTTTTTTTTTATAAATAGAGTATCATAATAGGAAGGTTGGTATTGAATTTGGGAAATATTGGTTGAACGGTTTAAATTTTATGATTTTTCGAATTTTACGAAAATCTGAGTTTTTTGAAAAATCGTCCAACCGCTCTAATTTCTGCAAATTTTGTAAAATATTGTGTATAAGTCTGTACTTTCTCTTTACTTTCTAGAAAAGTTGTCGAAATTGTATAATTTAAATGCAAATACAAAAAACACTGCAAATTGAAATTTGCAAATTGCTTCCTCAAGATGCTCAAGATGCACGATGCTCAAAGTTTCATCTATGAAGAACTATATTTTAAATTTTCCTATTATTTTAAAACTATTTTTTTTTATTTTTATTATTTTTGGCCAAAATAGAAGGTTTTTTGTCTCCCCCGTTTTCATCATATTCCATAAGACTCGATATCAAAATTACACCGTTAGCAAGTTCGTGAGCAAACGACCAACATTTGCCCTCCCGTTCAGAGAGTCGGATCTCAGTTTATTTCTGTGACGGTCACATCCCAGAGGTTTCCTTTGTTTTTGAGAGCAACGTGAGAACCGAGTGTCGGTAAGAGACGCATGGAAAGCCGCAGTTGGATTTGGACGAGCCACGTGAAACTGGTAAAGGGGATCTCGCGGTGTTGCTGTAGAAAAGCAAGGACTATTAGAGATGTTCCCCGTTGCCATGATGTGTATATATTACGCGAGAGGAGAGCGAATGTTCGCGACAGGTCTGAATGCTTGCCAGAACGGTGGTGGTTTGATTGGGTTATCTCGAAACCGCAACGCTCTTGGACCATAATATTGAAACGCGGAGTAAGCAAATCCAATGGCTTCGTGAACTACGTTCGAAAATGTTTTATCCGCAAAGTCCAGACAGCGATTCGAATAAATATTTTCCTTTATATTCAACTTCTACTTTTTTCTTTTCTTCGTGAAGTCTACGAGAGAAAACTTGGTAAACTGTGAGCTTTTGTAAATTTTACTCCTTTATATACCTCGCCAAGGATGTATTGCCGATCAACCGAGTGCCTCTCCAACTTTTTTCTATTCCACTTCCTCTCTTTGGCTTCTAACATCGAATTTTCATTCTTCGTCGTAACTGGAAGGCAAAAGCAACGATAACCGAGAACTTGAGTCCTTCAAAAATCTTCGTCCTCTGCTAAATCCAATATTGCATTGTAGTGCATTCGTGTACTTTGAGCTGTTCGAGTGTGCAGCTCAGTGGAAAGATTCATTGGTAGAGTGACGTGGTTTTGACCATTTCCTTTTCTCCAGCGATAAAAAACTTCTCGTAGCAAACTGAACAATTTTTTTTTACCCAGGAAAGAGTCTCGAGGACTTGACAATGGGTGCGAAGAATCCTTCGTATCGAATATTCTGTCTGAACCTAAATTTCGTAATCCTTAAATTTTTCAAGAGAAAAAAAAAACGTTTTTGAGGTTTTTTTTACGATAATTAGTTCGCAGGGTGCGACAAAATTTATGGGAAATAATCGGGTTAATAAAAATTTAACTTGAACTGAAGGATAAATTGAAAAATTGAAAAAAAGGGAATTAGGAAAATCTTGTAATCCAACGTGGCTAATTCTGCTGGTGCTTATCGACCCTCGCCAATCGCCCCTCATTCTTATAACAACGACGAGATGCTGGGAGGCTGTGAGTGACAGTTTTAGTGGAGCGTACGCAGATATGTGTATCAAGACTTTGTCCCGGTGAACGAGGCGTGAACAAATACCTCGTGATACGAAGAGAGGTCTTTTCCTTGAGGAGTTCTTTTTTTTTTATTGCAAAAAAAAAAGAAAAAAAAGCCATTTCCAGCGTGTTTAATTTTTTTCTTTTTTTGTTACAGCACGAGGATTCGGGATGCGGGTCGTCGGTGGCAAGAAGAGCCTCGATGGACGAATGTACGCCGCGATCGTTTGCACTGTCCCCGGCGGACCGGCCGAGAAAGCTGGACTGCAAAAGGGCGATAAGGTAACGCGAACTATATACATATTGCATAATAACCCACGCATTAATATTTATGGCCGGGATAAACTTGGAATCTATATTCGGATCCTTCATACATAAGCGATATGCCGGAACGACGCTTTGTACAAAAAAAAATGTAAATTTGTTATGAAACGCCTCAAATCATCGAATCAATCCTCCTATTCGACGTTTTTAAATTTTCAACTTTTGTTTCTTTTTTTTTTCAGAATCGTTGATAAAAAAAAATTCTCAAAAATTTCGGATTATTTGGATTCTTTTCGAGCATATCGAAATCGAAAATGAAATTCGATATTTCGAAGGTCAGAATTTGACGGAGAAGAGAGAAGAAAGTTTAGTCGAAAAAATCATTCAGGAATGCGGACTTTTCATTTTCATTTCGTTCTCCACCTGAAAGTCGCGCGTCAGTTTCACTCCAGAACGAACATGAAAAAAATACAGCTACGAAATGAAGAGATTGAAAGAGAAGAACGTGGCGTGTGGAAAAGTCAGCTCATGCGGTTTCGCATCATTGCTATTTTAATTAATTTATCGACAGGCAAAATGTCGTTTTCCCAACACATGTGTACGACAGATTTTAACTCCGTTCGATGTGACGAGTGGGCCATGGCTTTCGAGAGAACGGAGCAGAGAAGAGAAACACATAGATGTGAAAATATGTGACAGTTTCAACCATCGGCCCCGAGCGATAGAAATGCGTGTATTTCCATGAACATTGGGAAAGCTTGTCCAATATGTAGCGATATAATCTTAATGGGTCAAAAATCATTTCTCAATTATGAACCAACCGGTTGGGCATGATGGTCTGATGATAATCTATTCGAAAGGGAATCACGACACGATTAATCGAAATTTTATCGATCTCTGCGTATGCAACATTAGGAACCGAACAAGAACATTAAAAACGTTCATTTATCAACTAAATCGAAATTCCGAACCGGTCCATTTTCCAGTGTTCGTAATACTGGCAATCAGAGATTGCACAATTTTGCCCTTGTCTCTCTATGGGAAGCTGTAGGAAAATGCACGTTTAAGGATGTTGAGTACCTATGAAACTTGTTAATGTTAATTGTTCAATAAAGAGCTTCTTAATCGTCGTGGAATTTGTACACGACCTCCTGAATATTTCGTGTAAAAACATACCAAATTTTAAGAATTCCATCATCTACTTTAACCTACTTGAGGGTTCAAATAAAAAATGATAAGAAAATTCTGAAAATTTATTATGTTTTGTATGAAGTATTTAAGAGGTCTCGTAAAAATTTCACGACGATTAGGAAGCTCGTTATTAAAAAATTAACATTTTGTTAAGAACAATTTTTTAAGCAAATACAAAAAATATTTATCAATAAACTTCGTTTTGTTTCCGTTGCTTTCGGTATATTGAAGATATTAAAAAATTGAGTGGACAAAAAAAAACTTATCGCAAAGTTATATCAGTTTCCATGAGACTACATTTGACTACGTTTAATTTGTTAATGTTAATTGCTCAATAACGAGCTTCCTAATTGTCGTGAAATTTTGACACGACCCCTTAAACACTTCATACATCCCAAATTTTCAGAATTTTCTTATCATTTGCGATCTGGAACTCAACATCCTTAGCAAAGTAATTCGGAAGAATTTTCTACAAATTTTGTTCTATTAATTCTCAAGCACGTGCAGAATATTTTCTAAGAAATTCAAGAATTTTAATCTTTCAATTTTGGAGACACAGCGCCATAAACTCTCTTCGCATTGAGCCCAGGGGAACTTTATGGGATATCTTTTGACATTCTTTGTTCCCTAAGTTGTGTAGAGTCTCAAGAAAATTCACAGGAACGTAGAAAACCGTCACAGAACGTTGGAACAAGCGCGAGATACTTGTATTTGAAGAGCACTACTCGAAATCCAATTCCTTCGAGTTCCGTTATTGTCTCGCTCTTTTTCAGCCTATCATACTTTTTCTCTATTTGATTTTCATTTCGTGGCTTATTTGGTTATTCCACCAGAGTGTATGAATGTGCCGATAAATATATGTATGGAGAGCCTGATCGAAGCAGGCAGTGAATGCACGCGATCGTTGCTCTTCTCTACTCGGCTGGAAATATTTCTTTCTCTTTTTATTTCCTGGTTGCTTTCTTTCCACGTACTCTCTTCCAATATGTCCCGGATAAACAGCTAGCTAGGAGACGCTTCAGGACAGTATTGAAAATACGAGCGAGGTATATTCTAAGGAGAATGAAAAGTGAAGAGAAGAGTAGGTCGAAGGAAAACAAAAGGAAGGAAGGGAGCAGTAATTCTATAAAAGGAGCATCTTCTTCTTAGTACGCGATAAAAGCGTTTGAAGTCAGCAAATATTTCTTTCTCCCTCGTCGATTCTTATTTTTTATTTCATTTCTCCAAAACTTTCTCAGCAAAATACATTCTTTTTCAATGAATTCACAATTATGGATTTTGTGAGCGACCATTGGGATGATTTTTTAAAAGCTGCAAATTTTCGAAAAGTTTTGTGGATAAATTTGAAAATTTAGAGACACACGTGATTCTTTGAAAATTTTACTTTTCATCTCATTCAAATGGCTCCAGGGTTTTGAATCGTTGGAATTATTTTGTGAAATGTAACTTCTCGTTTCATTGGATGCGAAATGGGACGATGTTACGATTCTCATTTGCTCTGAATTATTTTTGCTGAGGGAGGGAATAATATTCGTTGGGGAAAATTTGCTGAATGTGTCGAGGAGAATATTGCTCGTCACGCTCGCGAATTTGGTATCTTGCCAAATATTCCGCGAATCCTCAGCCATTTATGCTACAAACATCCCTCGCTCTTGTTCACCACGCGCTGGATCATTTCGGATACATCGCTTTGATGCTCGCCCTCTCGCTCCCTCTTCCTCCTGAAATTGTATGATTTTCTCTAATTCGTAGGGAAAATTGTCCAACGATCGTTATTCAATGGGGACGGTTACAGACTCGGAAAATACATTCCCCGATATTCAAACAAGCTTGAGACAATTATTCACACAATTTCAAAAAGTGTGCCACGTGTTGTCATTAATTCTCAACAAGGATACAATTTCGTATCTGATTTTCTTGAATTACGAAAAGGGCTTGTTAGTTCGAAGAGAAATTTCATCAGAAATGAGCTCCCAATTGCTCATCAGGCGCGATAATTGTCAAATTCCCCTCGATTTTATTTCCGTGTGACATCAATTTTTCTTTTCAATCCACCGAATTTATTTTCAAGTTCGAACGTGACGATGAAATTAACCCTTGAAGGTCACATGGGATTAATTTTAACCCAGCCGCTTTCGACCGACGATACGTAATAGAAATTTTGAGGAAATGGGACTCATGACACACCCTCTGTCGTTAATTTGAACCTTCTCGTAGGGAGCCTCGTCGTTATTATTTAAAAAGGCCCGTTAGTTCAGTTTTGGAAGCCGTAGGAAGCAGACGGTGTAAAACCTGGGGTATACTTTTTGGAACGGTCGATAATTTAACCAGTCCCACCTGAAAGCATGCTATTTCGGACTTATGAAACGATTTTTTTTTTTCTAATTGAAAATTACAATTTCTGCATCATTTTTTGTAAAAAAAAAGTCATTTTTGCAGAATTTTTTTTTTCGACATTTTTTTTTTTATATTAAAAATTGCACGAATTAAATAAAATCATCATGGTCGTTACTCAAGGGTTGAAAATACATTGCAGTATTTTTATTTTATTTTTTTTTAACGACTTTTCAACTATTTATCGCCTTCCAAAGTGAGTGAGGTCGATAACACCCCCAATGACTATTACGTCACAATTTGGAGGTGTGACTATTAAGGGTTAAATTAAAATGGCGTAAATTTGTTTTTCGAGACCCAATAATTCAAATGATTTTTTTTTTCAAACTCACTAACCAAAAAACGATTATTCTCTTGGTCGAGGAAAGAGTTTGACATTTGTGAATACCGGATATGTCTTGAAACTGCGTTATAAATTCGTTTCAAGTTTCGTGAGTGTGTGTTGCTTTCTCACGAAAAGTGCTTCTCCGAGCAAAGGAGAAAAGTTGAAGGAAGCAAAACGTAGATTGAGGGGAAAAAAGGATAAAAAGAAAGTACAAAGAGAGAGAGAGAGAGAGAGAGAGAGGGGAAGGGAGCGAGAGGACACGGAGATGAGTCGGAAAAGTGGAACGAGGAAGAGGACATTTATTTTGAATAATGCGAAGTGGAAGTATGTATTCAAGAACGATGCGCTTGGGCGTCGTAAATACAGGAACAGCCCGGCATAAAGATAAGAGTGTTTCCCCTCGGCCTTTTTTTCGACTCATCCGAAGAAAATTTAAGCAAAAAGCCACGTAATATAAAAAGCTTATCGTGTCGTGTAAAAAATTTGTTAACACAATTTTGTACCTTCGTTCGAATTTTTTTCTTTTTCAAACGGGCCCAAAAATGGAGAAAAATTTGTAATCGACTGCGACGTCCACACAGGATTTAACTCAGCCGATATAATTTTCATTCTCTCAAAATTCTAACAATACGAAGATTTTCAAAAAATCGAAAAGTCAAATAAGCGTGAGTTTCCAGAAGCAGCAACTTTCCTCTAGCAAGACAAATGTTGTCACTGAATTTTCTGTAAGCCCGGAGAATGAATAGAGTGCAAGTGACACTTGAGCAATTTTTTTTCTCTGCACAAATAGAGCCATTGGAATGTTATGTAAAACGGCACGTCGGTGTATTCGCGACGCGTTACCGTACCGGGATGTAGGTCGCAAGGATTGGGTACAAAGGAGTAGAAATGATTGCACACTTGGCTGATAGGGTGAATGACAAAAGGATGGAAAATTGGGAGATGCTGATGCGCCCGATGTAAGGATCCAATATTCCGGAATCAGCCTGAGCTGCGATCCTTGTCGGACGGTTTATTCGTGTAATTCGATATTACAAACCGTACTAATGTATCTTTATACACATTCC
Source organism: Hyposoter dolosus (assembly GCA_963921915.1). Lineage (NCBI taxonomy): Eukaryota > Metazoa > Arthropoda > Insecta > Hymenoptera > Ichneumonidae > Hyposoter > Hyposoter dolosus. The sequence goes on from OY998133.1 coordinate 3,796,774, forward strand.
AACACTTCTGTACACGTAGAAAGCAAAAAACCGGGGAAAAATGGAACTGTGGGGCAAAATGGACCCCCGGCTCAATTTTATTTTTTTTTCCATTCAGAAAATCGATAATTAATTAATTATTCATCGATTCTTACGTTTAAAAATTTGTTTTCCGACGCTTGGACAGCTCGTCGTCAAGCCCCACTCCCTTTGGAACCTTCAGCAAGGTCTCTCGATATTTTCGCGTCAAAGTTTTAGGCTCATTCCCTGCCAGTGTTCCATTTTACCCCACCTCGACCATATTCTCGCGAAAACAAGCTCGCAGTCTAGCTATAAAGTACGTTTACTTATAACGTTTACTCTCGCTATTGTTGTCGGCTTAGTTGCGATCTTGTACGCGATACGATGATCTCCCATTAGTTTACATTGCCACGTATAGCTTCGTCAAACTGTGTGACGCTGATAAAACCGAGAATATCACTTGTTCCTTACACCGCCTATCTAATGACACTGCTCCTTAATAAATACACGTTGTGCATACACCACGTTGTTCATTATCTTGAGAAGCCTGCAATACATTTTGGCATGGCTGTCAGACGATTCCAAAACATGGCAAATCTGGATTTTCAAATCTTGTTCATCAGTTTATGAATAAATTTCAATTAATTCAAGATTTTCTCAACATTCGAACGAATGGAGACGATCTCGTTGGTCAAATGCTCCGAGTTTGTTCCTTCCATCGCAAAATTTTACTTTGAAATGAAGAGTCTCGCAAATCTAAGTGGTGATGCGTGCAGAGTTGTTGAAAAGTTTTGGCCTCAACTTCCTGGACGAGCTCAAGGTTATTTGGTCCTGAATGCAGAACAAGCTCCTTCCGCTCTTTTTCTCTCTTCAGAATACTATAAAGTGGAATTTGTAAGAAGGAGTGGATGCGTGAAAAAAAAAAAAGTTTACTCAGACATCATATTACGAGACGTCGTGAGAAAACGATTTTCTTTTTTTTTCTATAGCAAACCGAAACTCCGATAAAACTAAGAGCCTACGCAATAACTCACTCGGGCTACGATATAACAGTTATGCATGTATGCCTCGAAGATGAGTGATAGAGTACTCGCACACCCTCGACGTTGATGTGCTCGCAACCACACCTCAATCTCGCGCACCTGTTCACGATCCATAAGGCCTCCTCGCTATCGCTATTATAAAAACCACGTTACCTTTCTCCCATTCTTTTTTCATGCTCATCCCACTTTACCATTTGCTCAAATTTATCGATATACGAGTTCCTTGCTCCGAAGATTCATTTCGAATTTAATTCTGGCAGCTCTGAGTCTGGATCGCGATTAACATTTATTTGACATGCATTTCTCATGCAAGTCTGCTACGTAACTGGAACAGGGTGTGTTTGAATATCGCCTGTTCTCAAACCTTCACAAAAGACACATTTATCTGAGATTTGTTTTAGTTTCGTATTTATTTTTCATCGTGTCGAAATTTTTTTTTTAAGAAAGACACATCTTTGGGAAATTAACGCGAGAGATTTTATTCCAATTTGAAAAAATCTTCAAGCGACGATGAAAACTTATTCCTCATTCTCCCTGTAGCCTTCGTCTTGGGACAACTTTCGGTCAAATTGACCAAAGGCACTTTGTGGGCTCATAACTTTTAGTAGAATCAATATTTTTTGACACATTTTTTTTCAAAACAATCGTACGCGTCCCAACAAAGCGAATGGCATGGAATTCAACATCGCCAGACCATTATTTCGCCAATTATTTTTTATATTGTACTTCGGGTCTTTTTGACCCCATTTTTAAACCTGATAATAAATGGTTTTCGTAGTCCCGTGTCCGTTCACTGAACTCTTCCAAATCAAAAGAGCATCCAGCAGGCTCGAAAATATTTTTTGTTTCAAACCCCATAAATCCCATTGGCCTCGTTATATTTTCTAGGCAACGTGGTTCCTGTCAGGTGTCATCGACAGAGTCGTAATAAAAATCCCTGCGATATGATTAATTGATTTTTTTCGTAATTGTTTGTTTTTTGTCTGTTTTTAGATTCTAGAATGGTCGGGCGTGCCTTTGATCGATCGAAGTTTCGAGGACGTGGCGCAAATAATCGAACATACAGGAGATGTGGCAGAGCTCGTTGTGGAACACGCTACTGACATGTGAGTTATTTTCTTTTCGCTCTCTTTTCTGTCCTCCTTGTCGACCAACGAAGCCAGGGCTTGTAATACGAACGATGGAAAAAGGAACAAAAAAGAAGACTGGAAACAATAAGAACAGTGGCGAGCTGCACGTGAAAACAATGCTCGAAATACTCGTTCACACTCGAATCACTTTTTATTCCCTGTTTCCTTTTTCTTTTTTTTTTTTTTTTTTTTTTTATCTCTCCATCGCGTATCTCATCGGAGGCTTTTTCATTTACTCCGTGTTTCGTGCATTTTTGTTTCCTTCCTCGCAGTATCGATCTGTTCGACGATCCGGGAATGCCGAACACCGGGAAAAATTCTGGCAGCATGGGACTCCAATTAGGTGAGTTTCATCTACATTGAAATTGCCAACGTTCTGCCTTGATTTACAAAGCGCAACGGAGCAACCAAAGTGTTATTTCAATAAAATTGAGACGAGTGTTATTTTCGATGTCAATTTTTTGGATTTTCATTCAACAAACTCGTGGAATTGACGAGCAACCACAGAATGTACGATACTGAAGTTTGCATCATTGGAATGCAACGAAAAATTCATTTTTATTTCATTATTTTGATAATTAATTGGATCCTTCCAATTTTTCTAATAAATTCAGTTTTCCAATGGCAAAGAAGACTCTGCCATTATCGTTGACAAATTCTGTATGAAAATTTTGGGCGATGCTATAAAAAATAATCACTTTTCGTTGCATTCCAACGATGCAAACTTCAACTTTGTCAGAATGTTATTGCGAATGAAAATTTGCATAATATTTGAGCCTCGAACGAAGCGACTTAAAAACGAGAAACAACGTAAATAACGGACACTCTGGCCAAAGCTAATTGGTTGCAAATTGAACCAACTACTTAATAAATATTTTGGATTCATTTTGCAGAATCCGAATCGGAGAAAACACCGTCATCGTCGAAAGGACGGAGGACCTTACCAAAGACGCCGGTATAACGAGTTCATAAATTGAGCCTACAAAGTGTGACCTCTCTTATCTCTTGCCTCTACCTCATTATCGCTCACTCTCTGTCACCATTAATTACGCCATCATCATCGTAAATCCCCAAAGAGAAAATACAACAAACAAACAAACAAAACAAAACTAGGAACACAGTCTCTCTCTCTCTTTCCTTCTTCCTTTCACAAACACACACACACACAAAGGCAATTTCCTTCCTTACATAAACGCTAAATTCTCCAACACCACATTCATTTTTCTTCATCTCGCTTTCATTTTCAAAATCATCGTAATTTTATCGTACGGATTAAAAAAATATATGTATGTGTGTACTATTGCGGTTAAGATGTGACGTTATTAAGAATTACACTCAGGCATTGGGAAGTCGATTAGAAAAAAAATATTGCAAATTATCGTAATATTCTGGAACGTGGAAAACGATTTTTCCATTTTTTCATCAAACCGAGACTTTATTTTATTTTTCGAATCAGTTTTTGTGGTAATTTTGCAAAATTGCACACGGATGCACCATCCGGTATTCGATGTATTGGCAATCAAAGATTTTGCACGCCTTCGTATGGGAAGCTGTGGAGAAATTTCATGGAATTACTTTGACACTTGTCCAAAGTTTTTTTTTTCGATTTATTCTGAATTAAAAGGAAAAAAGAAACAAAAATTCAACGATTGTTTGAAAAATGTATTGTTTTCCTGCGTTCCTATGATATTTCACGATAACTTTTCAAATGCGATATGCTTCCAGAGGAGATTGATGTGAGACACTTGAGAAAAACAGACACAAACCCACAACTTTTCTTCCAACCATATTTTCTATGTTGTGATTATTATCGTTATCGTTATTATTATTTTGTAAATAATTATTTAATCATAAAATAGTTACGTGTAATGCAGTGCCAAAAATAAATGGCGAGGTTCCCTTGGACCTTCGGATAGTTCGGGAGCAAGAATATATTGAGCCAAAAATCTGTTTGAAGTTTCAAGCAAATTGCTTCGCAAACCGTATGAATCGAATTTTCAGGATTTTTCCAAAGAAATAATTCCCATCGATTATTTCTCACAGTTTTTTTTTTTTTATCATCAACGACAAAAACGTACTCAACCATTGAGCAATATTTTCTGTGACCTCAAAACTGTTTCCGGACACGATTTTTCCATTAATTCGAAACTCAATTATTTCGATTGAAAATATCCAAATAAATAACGACCAGTTTGTATCGTCGATCTACAGGAGTGAATGAATATTTTTAAGTTTACAGAGTGCGTGAAAATCGTGAAAAAAAAAAAATGATATGATTGACTTGTAAATACTCGACTGATTGCACGCTCGATATTCATGTGTGTGCGCGCTTGTATGTGTGTGTGTGTGTGTGTGTGAGTGTAAAAAATAATAATTATTCGTACGGGATCAATAGTGCGAATTGTTACGGCAAAAACGAAGAAGAAAAATTTCTTTATCGTCATGATTATTTGGTCATTTTTATTGTTGTTATTTTTCGTCTCCGTAGTATTACGATCTGTCGCACACACACACACACACACACACACACACACACACACACACACACACACACACACACACACATAATGACGAAAAACACTCACGCTATGTTTTTTCTTTGCACCTGTTAGTATGTTCGGTCCTTTGGCCAACGATATTTTTAGACTTTCGCTTCCAAAATCGTTGAAAAAGAAAAAAAAAACTCGAGGTTTATTGCAAAAAAAAAAAAAAAGATGAAAAAAAAATGGAAAAATGAATTTAATCGAGGAGGCTGATGCTCGATCACTTTATCGAAATTGGATATTTAGGATTCGTTGCATTCGTACAATCAGAGTTTCGTCCACGTCGACACTTTGCCGGTGGAAAAATACAATTGGAAATATAGTTTTTGTTTTTCGTTTTTAACGGAAATTGGAGCTTTTCCCACCGGTAGTCGAGAATTTAAAAAAAACTCGAAGATAAATGCTCTCGTACAATCAACGCTAGTGACCTGGTCGTCGCGTGAATCAAGAATTCTTCTCAAGCTTTTATTTTTCTCTTGAATCTCGTTGCTTTGGTGAAAATCGTTAATTTTTTTCGCCATGTTCTGAATTTTTTTATTTTCACGAAGTTAAATATTCAACCTATTTCGAAGAATGGAAAAATTTTATTAGAAAAAAATCAGGAATGGGGAAATTTTATTTTCCAAAATAATGAATTGAAATTTTCTTTTTTTATATTCGTTCATGAAGATATTCGTCAGATTTAAAAAAAGCAGTGTGTCACTATTTTTCGATACTCGCGACCGGCTCAAGAGTAATCGACTCCGGAAAATTCGCAGAGCCATGAAAACCGATTTTTTTGTTTTTTTATTTTATCTCCCGCAGGACTTGATGGACGGGCTAAACAATATCGACGGATTAATCATGAAATTTACAACCGTTGAAAAAAAATTCCTTCGGGCAACGAGATTCGGAGTAAAAAATCGCGGCGACGTAATAGAACCAAATGAATTAATGATAAAAAAGAAAAAAAAAACAATTCTCGCAATACGAGCTTCAAATTGAATCATCGTCGTGAATTAGGATTTAGCGATTGAACCTTTTTTTTCGATCTTTGACGTAATTTTCTGAAACTCCAATGATACAGAGAATGGAAAAAAATTATGAAATATATACATAAATTTATATAAATGGACAGGTCCGTTACTTGTCGACCGAAACTTGCGAAAATGGATCAGCAACTTGTTCCCAGTCGATTTTTTTTTTCAAGAAATTAAATTAGAAAAAAAAAACACGATCGTCGAAATAAAAATTTGAAATCACCAAATCCTCTCGCTACGAAAATTTGTGACGTAAAGAAAAAAAATTGTAAATCTTACAAAAATTTCAAATTCCCAAAAATTGATACGAGCCCAAATTTTAAGGATCGTGCTTTTTTTTCAATTGAACTAAAAAGAAAATTGGTTCTGGAGTCCTGAGCCAAGTACACAAGCTTCGGTCGTAAAACAGGAACGTGCCATCCCCATGAATTGATAAAAAGACCATTTGGAGGGATTTTTGAATAGAGATTATTTAAATATGTCAGTGTTAATCCATTTCTTCCAATCGATTTAACGACAATTAACCATTTACACGTACGATCCTTCGTCCTGAATCGTCTTATTAATTGAAATGATTGTCTAGAGTAACATCCCAATGTTCACTTTACACACGATTCTTATTGTAATCGTTCACCTACGAATTTCTACCTTGAGAATGTGAAAAATAGTTCTGAAAACTTAAAAAAAAAAAAAAACAGAAGGGTCGACTTTGAAAAATAATCATTGAAATTTCACCATTTGTAATTTATCGGAAGTGTTTAGACGAGCATCTCAATGTGTAATTATTCGCCAATTAGATGTTTTAGACTCGAATAGACGGAAAGACGTGATAGGTTTATTGTTGAATAATAAAAAAAATATATGTATGTACACTATTGCTCAAAAGTTATCCTGTTAAAAAAGAGTAAAAAAAAAAACATGATCAATTTTTTATTTTAATCGAGCCCGAAAACTTTTGAAGAATTTCAAAATTTTTCAAACCGAAAGAAATTCTTCGATATGAAAAATTTTCAAAAACTCAAATTTCCCAAACTTTTGAACGGTATTTATGTGCATGCATATATATGTGAATATCTATAGTTTGGGAATGAAGATCCGGAGGCAACGGGTATCGGGACGAATATTTCACGATAAAATTAATTCGTAGATCAAAATTATTTTCATTTAGCTTCAAACTATTTACCACAAGTTTCCATTGAGTTTTCCTCAGATTCTTAATTTCTCTGTCCATCCTCGCCCTCTGTACATACAAAAACCCAACATTTTCGTAACGCTATTATTTCTCTATCCTCTCTGTGACTGATGCTCAAATTATATTTCTATAGTGCGCTTGAAAACTGGCTTTATTTATCCAAGAAAAAAAAAAGAATCAAAAAATTCCTCAAAATAGCTTTGCAACGAGAAAATAAAAGCAGAATAAAAATCAAACAAGTGTCAGTTGGGGTGAGTATGGCGTTGGTTCTCCGAGAATTATTTTCAGTCACCACGCTCAATTTCCAAATCGAAATTGAAAAAGCTTGAAAATTTCATAAACCACAAAAAATGGCGCGTCATCGATCGATGAGATGAATAATGAGAATCGAATTTTCAGTCAAAATAATTCTGTCACAGAGTCCCGATAATTTGAGAACGAGCAGCAGTCGTGAGTCTTAGGGTTACGTTTTTTTTTTTTTCTGTACCATCGTATTTTTCCTTTTTTCCAAATATTTTCTATACGACTAATTGTTAATCCCCAAACAAAACGACACTGTAATTTTAAATCACGAAAAGCTGAATTAAAAAAAAAAAAAACACAAAAAATATAAATGATTGGTAAAGAGACCACAAAGGATATATGTCGTATGTGTAAAACTGAATGTACGCTGGGAATAAAAGGAAAATATACAAAATAAGTATATATTATGTATGAAAAACAAAAAAAAAAAAATATAAAAATAGCAAAAACTTACTAAGCACAATATTCCCATAAAGAAATAAGGAACGAAAACCAGCCAAAACCTATAAATCACACTGTCTCACTGTCTCTGTTTCTTAATCTTGACATTTGGTCTGTTCCATTAATATTCTCCGATCTTGTCATAAATGTTTTATTTTTTCTTTCAAATTTTTTTCATTTCCAGTCACAAATCTGTCCCATCCAGCCAAAAGTTTATCTTATTTCGTGCTGTGTCGTCGCTGTGCTTTTAAAACAAAGACTCCGCATCTGTCTGTTTACGTTATTCACGTTTTTTTCTCATAATCCGTTTCTCTCTCTACTTCCCTACCAAATTCGAGCCCCAAAGAATGAAACTAAAAAATCATAACCGCTGACGAATCACGAAAGAGAAAAATGTAAGTTGTCATGTAAAAAAAACAATAGCATAAATATATGCATATTCATAATGATATAATTAATAATGATACTGGCCCTCACGCTATCTCTCCCAACTGGCACGACTCTAGTGTGTATTAGCGTGTATATATATACAAATATATACATACATATATACTATTTATTGTATTTTCCCCCATATTATTATTATTATTATTATTATTATTATTACTGTCGTCATAATTAATGATATTAAGTTTATAATTTAAATTTTTTCTTTCTTTTTTTGATAAAATAAAAATTTTCTTCTCATGCGTATGTGTCTCGAATGTTTCGCAGAAGTAACCAAAATAATACACTACACACGAAACGATATATATTTTAAACTGTACTCATTGATTTTGTCGAATGAATTTTCGTTTAAAACGAAAATCACGTCTTTATCATTTTATTTTTGCTGCTGCATAAATTTCAATGTTTTTTTTTTAGCTCCAACGACCAAGGGCCTGACGATGATGATTTTTGTCGAAGGACTCGTAGCAAAAACGAGCTTTTCGAGGGAAATAATTTTCTTTGCCAAAGATTGAGAGTTTTTGTTGGGGAAAAAAAAAAAAAAAATTGTATCGTCATCAAAGTGGCTGGTCTTTGGAAGAGCAACTTTTCCCTAGTATTTCCATTCTGTTAACTGCGTACTAACGATGAAATAATGAAAAATTAACCGGAGGAAAAAAACGCGGAACATAAAGTGCAGTTATCGAGGTGCGAAGAGAAGAATGGTCGAAGGAAAAGAATGAAAAAAAAAGCAGAGAGTCGTAAAAAAAATGAATGAACGTGGAGCAGCGATGCAATGCTTGCTGCGAGGGGATGTACCAGGGAAAAGCTAATTACACGCTGCGCCCTCGAACTATTTTATTTTCTCGTATACATCGTAATATTTTTTTTTTTTTTTTATCTTTTTAACAAATCTCTGAACTCTGTATCGTAGCATTTACCCCAAGCGTTGGCTGCCCAACCCCCAGCTATAAGAATTCTTATTCCTTTTCGTTCTCGTAGCTGGAAAATAAGGAAAGACTGAACTATAATAAACTATCGAGAATTATATACATTTGTAGACCACGCTATGTGATCGAGTGTACACGTAGAAATTATCACTTCCAAGTTTCGCTTGCGTAGATGACCTCCTGCCTCTGACCCCCTTAAATATTAATCATTGGTCAGTTCCCAAAGACCCACAAACTAAAGGCTTACAAGCAAAAAAAAGCTCCAAGACGATTTACTGTGATTTGCAACAATTATTTTACAAGCACGACATTTTATTCTTCACTAATGAAAAAACTGTGCAAATTAAATTAATCAATAATAGTCAGAGTAAATATTTCGAAGAAAAAAAAAAGAACGAGGCTCGGAGCCAACTCGAAGTTCTTGTCCTGGTCTATCGACTAAATTGCCTCGAGGCTTTCTTTACTTTGTTTACGTTCTTTTCAATTTCACCATCTCCCAGTCGCTTTTTTCAATCCCTTCATATTTTTATATTCATTAACTCTTTATCTCTGTGTCTTTATCATCTTTATGTGCTCGCATTTTTCAGCCATCGTTCTTGTGAACGTTCTTGTCAATATTCAATTAGTTATTCATGTAGAAAATTGAGTTGGAGCTTTTACGATTTATACCTCGATCGCTTCGCATGCCTATTCGATATTTTATTCGTAATCTGTGATTATCTTTCATTCTCGTACACATCACACATGAACGATTATGTGAAAAGGCAGTTTTCTACCTAAAAGTTCAATTTTTTTCTTCAATCATTGATAAATTAATGACACGATTACTCGTAATTGGAAATTAAAGATTCGAGTATCGATTTTTTCTGGTTAAAACTAATTTTAATTATTTAACGTTCTGGAAATGAAAAAATTGCTGATATTTATAAAAATTTGATTTTCAAAAATAAAGAACGTAAAAAAAATCCTCTAAACTGCCTGTCACATATAAACGTAATATTCTTATGGACTCGAGTCGGAAAGTTGTGAAGCTTTGAAAACGAAAAACACGACGTGGGCGGAAGCGTTGGCTTTTTATTGCGTGTCATTTAAATTCTTGGAGTTCGTACTTTTATTGATTTTTCTCATCGTGCATCTTTCCAGTCATTTTCGAACAGGCACGTGATAAATGCTCACTCTAGTGCAAACTTTTCTTGGGTATATTCCTCTCTCTTGTGGATATTTGAACATCTTTTTTTTTTTTTAAACGAAAGAAAAGAAGAAAAGGTGTTGCGAATCTTTCAGTGGCAGGACGTAACTCGTGAAAATTTTATACAGAGGCTTTGTCGTTCCTCGAAGAAACGAGTATCGCTGGGATTTTGGCTTATGTGTCGATCGACTTTATTCGATATTCTTCCGCCCACGTCCTGTTATCATTTTTACACATTTTTCATATTTATTAAAAAAAAAAAAAAAAAAATCGAAAATGTTAGTCGAAAAATTTTCACTGAGAATCGAGAAAAAGTATTTTTCACATCCAGTCAAAATCATCAGTGAGTGATCAACTTTTTTTGTTGCAGTGAAATTGCCTTTAAAAAAAAATCAAAAAAAATTGTCAATTTTTACCGATTTTTGTGTCACTCGAGTTCGTTAAACAAGAAACTATTTTTTCTCGTTGATTGCTTATTCATTAATTTGACATATTTGGTATTTTTTTTAAATCTGCGGTTTCATTGAGATGCACCTCATTTACAGGAGCCAGTTACGAAGCAAATAACCGGGAGAGTACAAATTCACGTTTGGTACGAAGCTGACAGACGCGAGCTCGTAGTGTCTATTTTGGCAGCTGATGAACTTTGCACCCGAGATGACACCGGCCTACCGCCTCAAGCTTATGCGAAACTCGTAATTTTGCCACCCTGGTGAGTCTCTCAATAAAAAAAAGTCCCAAATTCTTTAACTCCAGGAATTTCTTTGATTTTCATTGAGGAATTCTTTTCGATATAAAAATCCCAAATTCTTTCACTTTACGAACTTCTTTGATTTTCATTCGAAAATTTGTTTCGATATAAAAATCCCAAATTCTTTCACTCTACGAATTTCTTTGATTTCCATTGGAAAATTTGTTTCGATATAAAAATCCCAAATTTTTTTACTCGACGAATTTCTTTCATTTTCATTCGAAAATATGTTTCGATACGAAAATCCCAAATTCTTTAACTCTGCGAATTTCTTTAATTTCCATTGAAAAATTTGTTTCGATATAAAAATCCCAAATTTTTTAACTCTACAAATTTCTTTGATTTCCATTTGAAAATTCCCCGATATAAAAATCCCAAATTTTTTCACAATAGGAATTTCTTCGATTTCCATTTGAAAATAAATATTGTCGATAGTAGAAAAATGTGTTGGTAAATTGTAATTACAGTGGGGACCAGAGCACTCTCCAGACTGACGTGTCAAAATCGACACAAAATCCTATTTGGAACGCCAATTTGACATTCCCTGGAATATCGGGAGAAGATTTGTTGGATCGTACGATTGATGTGACACTGTGGGACTGTTTGCCGGACGGTGACACAACGTATCTTGGGGAATGTTCAGTGGACCTTCAGAATGCATTCGAGACCGATCGAGCAGTTTGGTAAATATTCGATAAAAACCCCAAAAACGCATTTAAAAAAAAAGGGCAAAAATATTCGATCCTATCGAATCGATCGAATCAAAATTTCCTCATTAATTCGTAGTCCACTTTGCGAAATAAAAACTTTCCGCGGTGCTGAATAGTTTTAAGCAAGACTGTGTGTCAATTTAAAAAAAAATCAATAACTTCGATACGTCAAAGTTTTGTTCCCTATCGAGTCGTGTCTCGTGTCTCGATTTTGAATAATTAACAAGAGAAAAAAAAAATGATGATAGGTATCGTTTGGAAGATCCGCGAGGTATACGTTCGGGAAAGTCGCCGTTCTGTTCGCCTCGGGGTTCGATATCGACGGAAATAGCGCAAAGACTTTTGCGACGTACAGAAATACGCGAGAGGAGTTACAGCGATGATACCCCAAGCGACAGTGGAAGTCCGGAGCCGTATTATCTCCATCCGGATCACGCTTGGCAAGCTAATTCGAGACGCGGCTCTAGTCAGTCCGAACAACTGGAGATCGAGCCGTACGAACTCAGCAAGGATTACAGCAGATCATTACCCGGGAGTCGAAGGAGCAGCTTCCAGAGTCAAGGAGGCACCGATAGCAAACGTAATTCCACAATTTAATTGCCCTTCGACCTCGTAATCCAATTCCCATGTTTATTTTTTCCATCATTAGCAATTCTCAAATCTCATGAAATTAAAAGTAACGAGATTCCGTTAATATAATTCTTAGCAGCCGATTAAAATGAGCTGCTGAAAAAAATGTCAACATTTTTTCTATCGTGGCATTTTTCGAAGCATTTTTCGAAGCAAAAACGACCCGTTTCTCCTTCGTTCTCCCATTTTTTATCGTTTTACCGAATTTTTCACTAATTTTTTTACTTGAAGCAAAATTGCCCCAGGCTCACGTGATCCTGCATTAAAAAACGAAAAGAATGAGTCCAAAGTGAACCCTTTTCGTTAAATTTTACCGAAGATATGAATTTTTCAAAATTGGGGTCATTTATGACCCCAGGTTACCGAAATAGGTAAAAAAAAAAAAATAAGATTACCGTTCTAGGGTTAACGATGCCATTCAACTTTTCCATCCACTCCATTTTTTTACGTTCATCCAATGTCCAAAGCCACATTCGAGAACCAGTTCATAAAATCATTTTAAAGCGACACTCAAGCCAAAAACTCGTACAATGTTGTTAACATGGCGAAATCTCATGCAAAACGTGGAGAAAAAAGAGAAGAAAAAAAAAGTGGGTAGGTCAGGGACGATTGGATCGCAATAAACGGTTTCCTCGATTCTTGATCAATCTGAACCACAACCAAGCAATTCGGTTTTTAATTTTAGTGGCACATTTCGCGAATATAGAACATCGCAACTACAGCGAAAAGGTCAATGCAGTTCTCTCATAATTCCCCCACTCCCAGTTTCAATTTCGTTCCTTCCCCAAGCAACAAAAAGCTAAAAAAAAACAAACAAATCATAAAGTAAAAAAAAAAAACATCTCCACCGTAGTTTATAGCTTCCCGAACGAATTTCACAGCTGGCGAGTTTTTTTTCTCCCTAAAAGTAAACCTTGACAAAGGAAAGAAAAATGGGAAAGCCTGTATCGAACGTTACCAACAAGAAAAAACATTTGTGAGTTGCAGGAGGAAGCATGGGGGAAACGGACATATCGGTAGCTTATTACAACCGTGATCGGCGAAGGAGTTCTTGTACAAGGCATCCGCGTGATCACGACGAAATAATGAGATCTTTGAAAGCAGCGACTAAAGGAGAGCTCGGAAGGACGATGAGCCTGACGGGCGACAAAAGACGTGGAAGCCGTGAGTTTTTTTTCTCCATAATTCTCGACAGAACGTGACGAGGGAAAGGAAGCAAAAGAATCACGAAAAACCGACCCAGACTCCAGAGTTTCAAAAATTAAATAAAAAATTATAAAACTGCAATCGATCAATTTATAACCAAAAAAAAAACAGTATTACGCGGTCGAATAATTCATTAATTCAATGCTTCTCGCCTTGCCCTCGTTGCTCAATATTTACACTCGATAAATATAAACAAAAAAGAATCTTAATCGTTGCTACCACGAATCATTGTTTCACGTCTTTCTCTCTCTTTTTCTCTTTCACTCTCTTTCTCTTTGGCATTATTCCTTTCTGTCACTGCGTGTCTGATCGTCTTTCACTTCGCATATTTCGCAGTTAATAATAATTACATACATAAACATATGTACTATATATAAATATATATATATATACATATATACATCATAAGTGTTATGGAAAAAATTGCACATATATTGTCACGTGTCAATGTTTCTCAAACGACGATATCTCGTCGGTTCATAATGACATCATAATTAATACTGCATCAAACGAGCATCCATTCGTCGACGATAATCTGCTTCGTCGACGTCGTGGTCGTCGTCTCCCGTGTGTGTCTCATCGATCCTCCAAACAACAGTACGTGTCATCTGTGCTACCTATGTTGTCTCTGTGCGCATTGCTTACATCTCACTACAGGCTGAAGCATCTTACATCAAAGTTTAATTCTCCAATCGTGAAAATTAATAAAAACTCTTGCATTTTTTTTCGACCAAAATTAAGAAAAACGAGAGATTCGTCCAGTGAAGATGAAATTTTGCTAAAAATCGTCGATATTTTGTTGAACACGGTGAAGTGAATATTTTTGGATAAATTCAAAGTTTTCGTTATTTTGGCAGTATTTTCCATTTCTAACGGAATTGTCAGCCAAATTTACGATTGGAAAAATTTTTTAGTCGAACGTATCGAACGAAATATCGAACTTTTCCAACAAAATTTTGTTTTCAGTGTCGTTTCGCTTAAAAACTTAAACTTTCGAAACTTAAACTTTCGTGTGAAATGCGTCATAAAATATATAGGGAATTACTATCCTCGTCTATGTCACTCTGGTCACAAATGTCTCCATCGTCCAAACCTCCAAACCTAGAGGAACATTTACCCACAAACATATACATAAATGAGTGTTCCATGCCCATGACTTGCTGTCAAGTATACAAGTCTGTACACAGACATTTGCACACGAGCAAACTCCAACAATTGCTCCGATAAATTATAAATACGAAGAGGACTCGCCAGTGAAATTCTCTCTGTGAGAGAATCCTCCGAGTCTCGACAACGCACGGATCTCGGAGCATAAATACGATTAGATTGGACTTAACGTTCGTAAACTTTGCTTAGTCGTTTCTAGAGGATTATTAATTTACAGTATTGATTGTGTGACGATTGTCATTTCCGATTGCCCGATAAACGGCTCGAGTCTTTGCTGTTGACTTGGTGCACAAATTAGTACTTTTTATTTTCTTGTTTCGCTAATTTTTCTCACGGGATTTTATTCCGGAAAATATTGAAGGAACTCTCACTCGAAAATAAATTCCAAGGTCGATACAATTTGTGATTTTTGTAATTAATTCGATTGATCAACTTCGGAGTATCTTCATGGATTTTTGATCGCTTACTCATTCCAATTTATTCTTGGCGAGATACACGAACGCACACGTTTACATACACGTAGCAATCACACGTTGTTCCTTAAATTCGCCCTTTTCACATCGTCATCAAGCGCTTTGACCGAGCGAACGAAACATCCTGTGTCGTCGTCCTTGACCTCGTGGATTTGTATTTACAAACTTCATCACTATTATTATTATTTTTCTGTTCAATTTGTCAAGAACGTGTTATTTTTTTTTTTTTTTTTTTCATTTTCGTTTATTAATAAAATGTAAAAAATTTGTGTCTCGAGCAAAATGAAGCGGACAATGACTTCGGAGTTGAAAAAAAAAATAGCGAATGAAAAAATTGCAAAAATTTGAATAAAGAAAAAATTTTTTGCTGCATCCTGCAGTTTTTTAAAATAAATTCCGAAATATACGGACGAATTTTCATTTTTTATTTGCGTCGTGGTCATTGTTCGAATTGAAAGAATAAAAAAATGGAGTAATTTTGATTTATTATTACAAAAGTTCTCACTTGCGTTCATAATTAATCGTAAATCTCATTTGACTGTCGCTGAAGCCACTGTGCGAGCCATATTACTCACAAAAGCTGTCTATGCCGTGCGTGTTTTGCCAATTGATATGATTATTGATCAACAACATTAACATTGTCTTATTCACATGGTAAAAATACTTTAGAATCTGCACAAGACACGAAAAAAATAAACAGACATCAAGAAAACATTAAAAACACACACACGAAAAAAAAAAAAAAACATCGTTTGCTTGTGTGATCTGTCCTGCCTGACAGTTCGTTTCCACGACACAACACCAACACACAAATATTAAACGTATAATATGTTTTATTTTAATGAACCTGTTGGTTACTTTACTTTGCTATGTGATCGCGTTACCCGGATGCAATTTGTGAAGTTACTATATCGAGCCTAAAGTACGCCCACGATTGGACGACACTCTGACGTTGTTATAAAAACTCCAATCGACAACAACGATTAATATTCAAAAACGTAGAGCCGAAAAAAAAAAAAAACAAAAATCCTTTTCTCATTGAGCATTGACATTGACATTGAATTAGTGGAAGAAAAAAAAATGGCTTAACTTGTTTCTCGATCTATCGAATAAGTAGATTCAACATTTCAAAGAATCGAGAACAAAAACAAACGTTTTTAATGTGAAATAAAAATAACGTGTCAATCCTGAACGTCTTCACGTCAGGCTGACGTCTGACCAAACGCGGACTTTTACTACTCAGCGTCGTTTGCTCTGTACGTTTCTCTCCCTTTCTCTCTCTCTCTCTCTCTCTTTCCTCTCTTGCTCACTGTCTCTGTATATTTGTCTGTTGGATATTCATGTGCTAAAAATATTGCACACGAAAAGACACACACACACACAAAAACACATACACTCAGACGACATTTTTTTGAACACGAAAAAACAAAGTAAAAATTGTAATAACGAGAGAAAACAAATGACAACAATATTCCATACTAATTGTGCAAAGGCTGTATCAGTGGTCGATGTGACGCAAAGTAAAGTAAAACAAAGTAAAATATCGATAATAAAATAAATAACTCGGGCTTAATGAGAAAAAATAAATAAAATGAAAAGAAAATTTTGTAAAATTATATCCATTCGTGAATTTTGTTTTTCGGGTCCTCGATCTCTCCCCTTTGTACGAACATCTCGACGATAATCACGGAAACGTTTCGGTCGTGAAAAATGAAATGAATTTGAAATTTTGAAAAAAAAAAAATTAAAAAAAAAAAAAAAACAACAACAACAACAAAAAAACAACACAACGAAAATTTCGTTGCGATATTGTTCGCTCGGTCGAAACGCAATTAAATATCGATCGATGACCTTCACCACCACCAACCACCACCACCATCACCACGACATCAAAACCTCAGCACGAAATCTCGGGCCACCGGTTACCCGAGTCAACCAAGCAGAGTGCATAGTCCCAACAGTTACTGTGTGCCAGTGCGAGCCTGTTTCTCCGAGGACCGCTAATTCGGCCTCCTTCCCGCTACCGCACTCCGCACCATCCCGATTATAAACAAGCAAGGCAATCTGTGTGTCCACCAACGTATCAGGGCAACGGTAAGAATTTATACCTCTAAAACTCTTTTCTCTCTCACGCTCACTTTTATTCTTCTATGCTTTGCTTTTCTAGGTTTTATTTTTTCGTACTAAGTATCCACATGCTTAACTTTAATTGTATCTCAGAGCGGCGTTCACCATGATTGGTAACATTCTTCATTCAAAACATTTTGATTATTCAACTATTTAGTTCATTTAGTCATTTTTTTCGACCGTCTACGTGGAGAGAAAATAATATCGAAAATTACTATTTACACAAAACACACGACACGCAGCACGAAAATACAGAAAAATTATATCGATCATAATTCCCTGGTACCTTGTTTCCTCTCTAAGAGATTTTGCCAAATAAATAATCATTTGTCATTCAAAGTAGTGACAAGAGAAAATGGAATATTCTCAAGCCCATATGGGCAAGAATAGCTCCGATTAAAAAAAAACGAAAATATTAAAAAATAGTCATTTTCATTCACAGAATGTATTAAAAATAACGGAATGACATTTCTCGTCTAATTTAGAAAATTTTCGCTAAATTTGCGAAATTGGCGAAAAATGCGAAAAATAAATTGCAATTTATTTGCTCAAATCGAAAAATATGCCGAACCAAGGCTGCAGCTTAAAATGAATTGAATTTTTTTTCTAACCTTTCTTATCACTCAATAAAATAATTACGTAATAAATTTTTTTTTCTTCATACTAAATATCCACATGCTTAACTTTAATTGCATCTTAAATATTAAATAATAATTTTATTAAATTAAATAATAAATAAATAAAAAATGGTGTCAGGACAATTTTTTATATTATTTTCTCTTCACGTAATAACTTTAGGTACCTTTGGAATTTTGTTGTACCAGAGCATTCTCACATGCAGGCGATTTGACCCAAGCCAATTTGCGACTTTGAAAACTCGTAGTAGAGAATGAAAATTTTTTAATAAACCAATCGCACGAGTCGAGACTGAGCAGTGAGCACTTAAGAACCAAGATTAAAAGTCAAAATAACAAGTTCAGCTCAATTTTTGTACTGACGGATTATAATAATGGCTTGGGTCAAAATGACCCCGGCTAGGAAAGTGGAGCTAAATCTTGCATCGTTATTGTTCTGCTTTTGCCTCCGAATTTGGATTGAATTTAATTTTAAAAAAATGGATTCGACGTCTGATTAAAATTGTGGCCCATTATAATTTTCTTAATGAGCTAGGAAACGAATTTCATTTGGTCAATCTCGATATTTCAAACATTGAAAAATCGACTCGAATTTTCTTCTCGATAATCTTTGGAAAAATTCTCCGAATAAAAATGAAGTCACGAAGAATCGACGAGTGATAAACGATCGAAAAACCAAATGAAATTTTTCGAAATTCAATAAAAATTGATTCCAATTAAGTGATCATGTAATTAAGATTAATTAATCATAAGCAATGTCCATCACAGTGTCATAAGCATCAATTAATCGGCGATAAAATTCTGTACTAATTAATTTACAATCCTAGGTATTTCTTGATTGTTTTTGGTATCAATTGTGCAAGTCGTTTTATTTTCTGCAGCTGAAAGACGCAACAAGAATATTGCAATTATTCACATCGATATAGAAACGAAGAAAAATGATTTCGTAATTTTTTTTATACTCGTTTATCATTAAGTTAATTTGCGTATCTATGTACGAAATTGTGTACCTTTATACCTAAGAGGCTTACTCGTAGATACGTTGATTGCAACCAGTTGCTAAACCGCAGTCGTGTCACACACTTTAGGTAAGAGTTTATCAAAAAAAAAAGGTACAGCTCGATCAACATATTTCTTTCATTTTTACTCCTCGTTATTTTTCAACATATGGTCGTCGAACGAAATTCTTTATTTTTTTTTTCCTTATCATCATCGCGATAATCACTATCGTTAAAAATTTCAGTGAACCCCATAGAATGGGCTTCGGGCTTGCAAAGCTGCGTTTCACAGTTCTGTTGTATCCTCTTATTTTTTTTATTGTCTTTCTGAAAATTCGAGTGAATTTTTAACAGTAATTAAAAAAAAAAAACGTCTGCATTTTTAATTTATCATTGAGAACATCCGCGAATTTTTTTTTCTCTTTTCCTGTCCCCGACTGTTTTGCAAATCGATTGAAAATGCATTTCGGTTTTCTAAAAATCTCTCAAGCTCGTCTAATTTTTCATTTGCTCTTTATGCTCCTCAGTAATTTTATTTCTCCCTCGGACTTTCATCCAATTTACAAGTTCTCGAGTCTTCTCTCAATCTTTCCTCTCTCTCTTGTCTCGTTCTAGTGAAATGTTCGTTTCACATTTAAACTATTTAGCTCGCAATACGACGAAGAATTCTTCTATTTCGTTATTCCATCAAATCTTTCTTTCTGTCCCTTCTAAAACGTATTAAAAATAAAACGTTGGTGAAAAAGAGAAAATTCTTTGAGGTACAACGGAACGATACTCCGAGGCATCGATTCATTTATCTTTTTTGTTCTCTCCAAGCATTTTAATAATTTCATTCGACAACTACAAAGGATTTTCTTACGTAGGTCGTGACGTAGATTTTTTCACATCTAGTTTACATTTTGAAACACGTGTGATGATCATTTCGTAATACAGTAGAAAGCTTTTAACTATATTTGTGCTTTTTGTGTCTTATCTTTTTGGGCTTTGTGGTAATTGTATGAAAATTGTGAATTTATATGTTTATCTATTGAAGTATAAATTGAAATAATAAATTAATAAACTCAAGCATTTTGATAATACATTTGACGAAGACTCTGAAGTTTGCAACGTTGAGATTCAACGAAATATATTTGTTCTATTAATTATTTATTGAATTTAAAAAATCATGGCAATATTTCGTGTCGATTGAGTTTTTGGATCGCAAGAGAAAATCGTTTTATTGTCCGGAGCAAATATTTATTAATAATTACGAGCTTTGCTAAAGAAAAAACATAATTTCGTTGCATTTCAACGATGCAAACTTCAACATCATTATTTGATGACGTAACGAACATTCGATGAGCATGGAAATAAAACTGGCGCTCGATTAGAAAATTGTTAAATTGCGAAATGTGAAATAGATTAATTTTACGTTCGATAAGAATAATAATTATTTCCAGGCTATTAATCAATTATTGCTAAAATTTGAAATCCTCCCGAAAGGTTGGAAAAAAGTATGAAAAAAGTTGAAAACGTCCGAGGCTGGGAGGGAATGGAAAAAGAAATGTAAAAAAAATCGTAAACGTGACACGACTCGGAATCGTGTTGTCGGATCTTTTTCCTGAAAATTGGGCTGTACTTTCTTCAGTACCGAGTAGATTTGTGGCTTGAGATAAATCGGATTTGCAACTTTGGTCCTTGCGCCGAGAAGCTTTGAAGAGAAGAATTGTGGTACGAGAAGAAAAAAAGGAAAAAGGAATTTAAAAAACGAGGGAAGGAGAGCAAAGTTTAATTTAGAACTTTGGGATCCCATTGGTGTGATTCCCAAGGAAAAGTAATGTGGAGGAAGGTGAAGAAAAACACTGAAGTATGCCTCGCGAATTTACGTCAAGGGAAACGTTAAAGTCGTTGAGAATTTTTTCTATACTCATTGGCCACTCGATTTTACTTTTAAATATATCTATACTATTGTTCGTTTGAACGAAATTGCCATCTGCCTTCTCAAAGCCAACAGCAAACTTTTTCGATACCGAATTATCTTATCGCGATATTGGAGTAAAAAAAGTTTTACTCTGCAAAATAAGATTTCGTTTTTGAATGAAATAAATGAAGAAATTAAAAAACTAAGAGTGCTCGGATATTTCAACGTTAATTAATTTTACATTCAATTGGCTGCACGCCTTTTGACCTGACATCAAAATATTCAAAAATCGACAGCCAATAAAACGTCGGATATTTAGTTGTCAGTTAAAAACGCACGTTATCATTGAATCGATTTTAATTTAATCAAAAATAATTGAAAATTAGTCAAAATATGGCAAAAAGTGTTCATTTTTATTTGAGATGAACTTTCAATGAAATACCATAAACTTTGGCCATGTCATTCCATAATAAGCCGAGATTACATCATAATCTTTGGAGACGGGAGCAAATTTATTCCAGATTAAGACTGTTGACTCGAGGAACTCGTGTTTGAATAAACTCCCAGAACATCTCAGAGCTCTCTCTCTTTTGTCAATGATAAGTTCTCATAGCAACATCAAAGTGTCAATCTAAAGTAAATTTTGTAAATTCACAAGATATCTAATTTCTATGATTTTTCTAATTAATACGATTCTTTAATTACTTGTTCGTTTCTTTTAAGGTAGCACTGTCGGTTTTAGAATTAATGTTCAGAATTTAATAAAATTTGGTGTAGTAATAGATTATGATTAAAAAACGATCCAGTCAAAATTTCAAGAGGCTACAGAGAACCAGAAAAAAAATATTCCCATTGGTAATTCCATCCATTTACCATTGATTCTTTTGAAAAATTGGAAGGATCCAATTAATTATCAATATAATGAAAAAAATGGATTTTTCATTGCATTCCAACGATGCAAACTTCAGTATCTTTGGTTGTTTCATACATTTAACATTGAGTTTTATGATAAATCTCAGTTTTCATCGTATTTTACAATGAATTCTTATCAATTCTCAGGAGAAATCAGTTTTCATTATAAAATACAATGAAATTAATGAAATCGATTTTAAATTCATAAAATTACAAATGCGAATATCTTTTTTCTAGTTTTCTGTAGCCTCTTGAAAATTTGAGTGAATCTTTTTCTAATCATAATCTACCACTGTACCAAATTTTATTAAATTCTGAACGGTAATTCTAAAACCGAAAGTACTACCTTAAAATCGTATTTTTTTTTTAAATTCTTTGAAAAGTTTAGGTTTTTTAATTTCGTGAAAATCAATGATGGTTTTTTAGAATGAAACGAGGGAGTAATTTAGTTACATGTCTGCTATAGCTTTTGAAATGTACGAGAGAGAGAGTATCTTTTGGCAGTAACAAACTCTGGTTGACGAAGTTTTCCCAAACACACTCAGAGGCCCAAAAAGTAATATCCTTCTCAATCTAGCAACGTCTACACCCTTGCTACACATAACTACTGCGTATAACCATATATATGGGCGAAGAGTGTACAAGAGTGTGAGGAAACTCACTCAGGGGGTAAATTTCCTCAGAGAGCAAAAGGAAAGAAGTGAGAGCTCGTCGTACGTGTCGGAAGGTTGGCAAAGATTTCAAAAGCCTGCAATTTACCCTCAGCTTGTGTATATATATATATATATATATATATATATATAAATATCCATGGGGCATTTCATGGGAGATGCAGAGTTCGTACGATGCTGGAAGCTCTAAACTTTTTTTTCCACTTTATTACTCTCGTCAGATGATTAATTTTCCAAGTGACAATTTTTTTGCACATACTGCAAAAATCTGAGTTAATATTTTCGTCTGTATGTTCCCCATATTTATCCAATTATTCTGTTTTGTTAATAAGATTTTAAAATTGTTAGTTTATCTACTAATTGACAAATTAATTAGCCACTGAAAAATTTGTTAAAAAATTAACGTTTCGTTCGAGCAACTTATCGACAAGGGAAACTAAAGGAAAATGAATTTTTCTTGATGAAATATTGTCGATTGAGTCTGGAAGGAGCGATATACGTGCGAGACAAGTTTTCTTGGACGTAACTCACAGCAGACTGGTAAAACTTTTTAGCGAACGTCACTAACTCGATTTAAGAGAGTTCCCTTCCATATTTTTCGTTTCTCCATGGGTCGGAAATAAATTCGCGACCAAGGTACGAAAAAAAGTGTTATGGCGAGCTGGGTACATATTTTTTTTTTTTCCTCCATTAAGAAAGAGGGGTGTGAAAAATATGTGGCAAGATCGACGTTATCAGGTGAATTGGTTATGCAATGAAAAATTGAAATATTGGTTGCATCGTTGATAATAAAATAAGTTTCGTGTATCACAGGGCGAGGTGAGCGCAAAGACAGCATTGGACAATCGGGGGTTGGTTTTCCAGAACGACTTTACGATCGTAACAGCGAGTCCGACGAGGATGATAAATTAAGGTCGGCTCGCATTGAAAAAAATTTGCAAAAGTAATTTTTTTTTTTTTTTTTTTTTTTCAACTAATTTATGATTTTGAAAATAAAATTGTAGCCAGCAATCGACGAAGGACGAGAATGGAGTTGAAATGAAATTGGGACCTGGTCAAGTGGTACCGAGAGGATTCAAACTCACAAGTGGTGAATATACTCACTTTTTCTGCATCCTAAACAACCAAATTTGTCTGTCAGTTTTTTTACATTTTTAATAAATTTTATTATTCTATGGAAAAAAAAAAAAAAAATTGCAAAATGGAAAAACTTTTGTTGAAACGTACGAAATGACGAGAAACGAGATTATTCATTAGCAAATGTGATTCAAGGTGTGAACAACGGAGAAGTCAAGCTGGCCTTGTTTCTCAGCAAAGGTACTCTCGAGGTCGAGGTCATCTCAGCCCGAGATATATGTCCTGGCGAACGGGAGGAGCCAGGTAACGAGATGCAAATTACTTTTATTCACTGATTATAGAAAAACTTTTGGAAATTACTGTTTTTATTGCTTCCTCATAGAGGAACGGTGAATTTTTTTTTTTTTTTTAATTTCCCAATGTCAATATTCTTAAAATGTCCCAAAACATCGAAAAGTCATATTTAGAAAAAATGTCCGGATGTGTGTGTGTGTGTATTTTCTGGCACTGTAAAATTCAAACGTTCATAACTCGAGAACGGTTTGAGCTACAGGGCTTCCGTTTTGCACAGATGTTTATCTAAACAAGCTCTTCATTCTCTGAGAATTTTGTTGGAATTGCTAAAAAAATACGAATTCTACGACATTTTAAAATTTTCAAAAAAAGTGTGTCGACGCTCTAACTTCCGCAAATTTTAAAATTTATTACTAATTGTTTTTTTTATAAATAGAGTATCATAATAGGAAGGTTGGTATTGAATTTGGTAAATATCGGTTGAACGGTTTAAATTTTATGATTTTTCGAATTTTACGAAAATCTGAGATTTTTGAAAAATCGTCCAACCGCTCTAATTTCTGTAAATTTTGTAAAATATTGTGTACAAGTCTGTACTTTTTCTTTACTTTCTAGGAAAGTTGTCGAAATTGTAAAATTTAAATGCAAATACAAAAAAAGCTGCAAATTGAAAGTTGAAAATTTTTTAATATTTTTTCAGATACCTACGTCAAGACTTATCTTCGTGACGGGGAGCGTTGGTTACACAAACGAAAGACACGCGTGGTAAAACATTCGCGTACGCCTCAATATCGTCAGACCCTGAAATACGGAAGTTGCGACGCCCTGGGACGTAACCTGCTCGTTATGCTTTGGGAAAAAAAACAAGGATTCGAGAGTAATCAAGGTCTTGGTGGCGCAGAGGTCGACCTTGACTTATTACCATTGACGAAATTAACGGTTGGCTGGTATCCGTTGTTCCCCATTCATACGCTCGGTACTCAAAACGCAGATTCCCCATGATGGTTGAGGGAAAAATGGGCCCTGGAAGCCGGCGAACTCGATCTTCGTTTGAGCCTTTTGCTCAAGGACGAAGGCGAGTCCGTCGTCAAGATAATCTCTTGATATGACACTCTCAAGGCCATAACAACGTTGACAATCGATCATTACTATTTTATTAATCAACAATCGTCAAATCTTCAAAATTCTATCATTTTTATCGATGTATTTCCAATTTTCCAAAATTCGATGTTGCTCATTTAATCAAAAAAATGAAAAGCAGGTACGAGCGAGAAGCAAATCCGAATCAAGCCCACGAAATTTATAAGTTTCAAATTTCCTTCCATTTTAAAATTCGTCTCTCAACGATTTTCTATAATTCTCAAAAAAAATTCCGCAACGAACCTTTGCTAGCAAATTTTTTTCGAACATTCAAAAAATTTGATTATTTTGTAAAAAAATATTTTAAAATTTCTTTGCAACACATCGGAGTCAATTTTTGTTTATTTAGTTCATTAGCAAATCGCTGGGTACCGAAATATTTATAAAATAAAATATCTTGGCTATAAAAATTAACGGAAAGTATTCTTAACCGTGAAAATGATATTTTCGTATCAATCAATCTCTCTGATCGAAAGTACGTTGCATCGTTCTAGTGACAAAAGAAAAACAAAGAAAAAAAAACCTCAAGACGATCGCTGATAAAGAAAACCTCGTCGTTGATCGAATTTAGAGCGATCTAAAAAAAAAGCCTCTATCCGACAATCAAAAAATAAATCAATCAACACAAAATAGTCACTAAAGAGAAACCTACACTTAGAAATTCCTAAATAATTGAATCGAATCTAAATCCATATGAAAAGTTCATTTTGCCATTGACAGTTTTGCTGCTCGTGTACCCGGGCGAGTTAATGAAAAAAACGATAACTTGGTACTCGAAAAAAAAGCAAAAACTGTAAAAAAAAAAAAAGTCCAAGAAGCAAACCTCGCCGTGTAGACAAAAAATTTCCATAAAATATTTTCAAGTCGTTGAGCAACTTCCAAATGAATTATTTGGCACGTTTTGTGGCACTACAAAACCAAATATCATTGTGAAATATGAATTCTTAACAAAAATCGGAACACAGCTCAGATAATTTTTTCATAAAAGCTCGTTCTTGACTCGGAAGAACCGTTCGAGTCTGCTTAACGGAGAATTAAACGGTCCTATCACAGCCGAACACGATTCGATGAATACGCGACGAATCAAACAGAATTTCCCTCGTAAAACTGACAATCAATAAAAACAACGTGACTCCAAACGTATACGAGTAGAAAATACTAAAAGGATTTAAAATAAATTTGATGATACGTTGGGGAGGCACTGGCAGGACTACAAATAGAAAATAAAAACAATAATAATGATAATTATACTCTTAATAATATGAATTCTGAAGCATAAGCTACTTGATAGAATAATTAACTGAACGATGCAACGATCCAAATTCCTTAAAACCATTTCGATCGATTGAACAGAAAATGAATTTCGAAAAATTCTTTTAATTTCATGATTTCGGGACGGTGAGAAGGAAAAACGAACCATTGGTTAATTAATTGAAAAAAAAAAAACTCAAAACACGTGTCAGAGAATTGGCAAAGTATAGCGACGAGCTACTTCAGCAACAAAAGAATATTTTTATCTGCAAGAAAAAATGGAATCGAGTTCCTTCCAACTGTACGGACAAAAATATATTAAAAAAACAAATATATGTGAAAATGTGTATGGGCGATAAAGCGACGATATTCGTTCAACAGAGCAATGATGTATTTTTGTAGAAAATGTTAAAACTTTTCCTGTCATTTTTCGTCCGACACGCCGTCCCGATTAAATAATCGAAAATAAAATTTAAAAAACTCAACAACAACCATCAAACTTGATACGAGATAAATGTCTATTAAAAAAAAAAAAAAAGAATAGAAACTTAAGCAATATACGACGCAACTAAATACCGGAATGATTCTATTAGCAATAAAGGTGTACCTGGGCAGGTCTGAATGGACGAAGGAACAGAGAAAAGTGATAAATTCAAAAAACACACTAGAACGACGAAAAATAAAAATAAAACAATGATGAAATCTTCGGAGGAATAATTTTCATCGAAAAAGAAACGAAATACGAGAAACAAAAACGTTTTAATTTTTGAATAATAAAGTGAATACTGATAAAATGGTAAAGTCGACTGGCGTGTGTGTCATGGTCAAACGAATTAACGTTGAAAAAAAAAATCAAGAGATATATCGAAGGGTCTGTTTTTCCCGAAACTTGGCAAAAGATTCAAAAATCGACAAAAAAAATGGGAAACGGTTCTGATAAGTTGAAATTTGTCGGTGATGAAACGGAGTGATTCGTAGAAGAAAAATAAACACGAGAGTCGATCGATATCGTGATAATTGCCAATGTCTGCAATTAGCCTGGTTGATCCAGTTTCGGATTCGATCGATTCTCGAGTGAATTATTTGGAGTGAGATTTGTATCGCGAAACGGGCGACCAAAGAAATAATTATCGCCGGAGTTTCGGATCCTCGATATCGAGGAATGTGAAAAATTTCGAAGTATCGCTTCATTAGTTTCTTTTTCAACAAAAACAAAATTTGAAAGAAAGTTTCATTTTTTTAATCACGAAATTAAGAAAAATATTCGACATTTTTCACATTCTCGCGATTACTTAGTAAATAAATAATTATTATCGTGGTTAAGCAAAATCCTTGCTGATGACACTCGCTGGCCGAGTCTCTCACGAAGGCAGCGTGGATTTTGCCAACCGAAGAAAGTAAAAATTAACTAAATGCTTGGTGGCCAATTCTCAAGTAGCGAAAATAATAAAATCTCTAAAAACTAAGTATTACGAAAGAATAAAGAAACAAAACAAATGATCGATGTTTTAGAAAGTCGCACAATTTTTGCAGCTCTTAGACTGAAAATCAATTAATTTAATTAACGAATATTCTTCCGACATCATAAATGTATCGATTTTAATAAACTCAACGTTCGTAATTTCGTTCAAACATTTAAATAAATGAATTTAAAAAAAAAAATGAAAAAATCTTAGAAAATAACGAATAACGAAAACGTAACAAAAATACTAAAAAATGAAGAAGTGATAACTTTCGAAATTTCTATGATGCGCAGAAACGTATTGCGGAACGCTTAATTATTTCGTTTTTCCATAAATGTCACCATCGTCTATGAAATTTCGTGGAAAAAATTGAAAACTAAATTCTCGATCCTAACGATTGTTTAAAATCTGCGCAAGAATTTTTTGGAAAACAAAAATCGGTTTAAAAAAGTTTTCTGCGCTTACCTCGCCTAACGAATGAGAATATAAAAATAAAAAATGAAAGGGGAATTATTTGGGAGTCGGAAAACGCTCCAAACGTGATAAATCGTATAATACGTATATATAATAGAAATTATCAACGGATACAGACGTTTAACGATGAAATACGATAATAATGATGAATGTAATTTTCATTAAAAAAAGATAAAAAATATTCGGCGAACGAGGAAACAGATGAAAACTATCAAGAGATTTCTAGACAAAAAAGTATCAAGCATCGAAAAGCATGAGAGGAAAAAAATTTATGCTCAAACATTTATTTAATTTTCTAAATTTCGTGAACTTCGTTTTTTTCACAATTCAGAGATCCTTTGGACGCTGCTTACGAAGAGTAGCATGTTTTGGTTTTCTTAGGGAAACAAGTACGTTCGATGCATACAAATATGCATTTATTTATTTTGCCAGTCGTCAGTTTTCGTCGGAAATTCGAACAGAGCGACTCTTCGTAAACGGCATCGATTTAAAATTTTACGAAGTGTAAGAAATCTATTAAATCTATTAAAACGAACGATTTTCGATTTTAAATTCCAACCACAAATATTTGCAAATTATTCTTTTCCATGGATGAATAACGATCAACTTGAAAGAAACGAATTTACAAAGTACCTTCCCACTTTTTCTTTGTGAAAAATTATTTATAAATTCGAATGAAAAAGGAAAATTGCGTTCGAAGCTTGAAACGAAAATTCATTGAAATTCAATAAATTGTGCAAAGGTGTTTACGAAAAGTCACAGCTATGAGAGGAATCTATATAAAAAGTCATAACGGCCTAGAAAATTGTTTGGGAGAATAAGGTGGAGGAAGTAAAATAATTATAAAATAAATTGAAAATGATAATGACTACGATAATGATAATAATTAAAATACAAAATGATAACAACGCGTTGAAGTAATTGATCGCCAGGACAATCTTCCAGACGAGGTCGCAATCAATTAATCGAAAGTGCACAAAGAAAAAAAATTGTCCTTTTTAGAAGAGAGCCAAGTTCCTCGATCTTTAAAACGTTCTACATATGAATACACTATAGTTGAGAATGAAATAGAAAAAATGTGTTTTTTCTACTCTAACATCGAAAATAGTACGCGACCTCTATTTTTACTCTACATAATAAATTTAGCGTTCCCCAAAAATATGAAAATCACTTGAAATAATGCAGAATTAGGTAAAAAAATTTATCGAAGTAATTTCTTCAAGGAAGCACGCTGCTTGGGATCGAAGAAATTTTCCTCTATGAATCAACTGCAGAGAATGAAAAATTCTTTTTTCTATAGCAGGGTCTCCCTTGAAGAATTATTCAATTTTTTCGGTGGCTCTTCGTCTCCGTTGATCGAGTTCGAAAGGGTGGAAAATGAAAAAGTTGTTTCTAAAACGCCATTCCCTGTAAGACCCGACGTAGTGATCTAAACTTCCGTAAAATCCATAAGAAAAAGGCTTCAACAGATTCTAAAATTTATCACACACGCTATGCTAAATAAAAATCTAAAAAATCACTAATATATCGAGCGTTTCACATTGAAGCTAAATCCAAAAAGTTTGAATTATTCTCCATTTTTCTCCGAAGCCAAAAGTTGAGTTTTTCTAAATTTTTCCATTTCGCTATTGATCAAATTTTTACAACGGAGATTCCGATTTCTTTTTTCCATCCAACGCCCAATTCCGAAGCCATCAAAATTACAACGAAGGACGAATAACATTTTTTTTTTTTTTAAAGAGAAAAAAAACAAACAATTTTGCTTATTGGCCGAAAGAATGAGAATAACTTTTCGGAATTGAAATTTTTCGTGAAACGCTCCACACATTTTGATGAACACGATGATCGACTTATTAAGAAATATCTCACGATTCATGCCTAAAAACCACATTACTCCATATACAAAATTTCGGATCCGAGAGTCTCTTGAAAAATCATAAATAATTCAGACGTATTATATACAAATATACGTACATAAAATATATTTCGATCGGTGATAATCGCTCTTTGACATAATTGAACGAAATGAAAAGCTTTAACCCAAATTAGATATTATCTCCAATCGCATATGCAAAAAAAATAAAAACCTCAATGACGAGTTTCAAATTTTCCCTAAAACCCCAACGTTAGGTTTCTAATCGCCGAAGCTTTTCATAAGGACCGCAGGCATTCGTGTCCAGTATAAAAAGATTATCAAAAAAATAAATAAATTCTTTTCTTATGATTTTTATGGTCAAGACTTATCGTTAAATTTTCCATTATTTTGTAAACAAATGCTTGTCAACAGTTTCTCAAAACGACGTTGGAACATCGGGATCGAATTTCGTTTCAGTAATAAAATCGCATCAATATTTTTTTACAAGTCAAGCATGTCCAAATGTGCTACCAAAATCTTCAGCAAAAAAGAAAACCAGACACTTTGGGGATCTCCAAAAAAAAAAAACACAAATTGGCAAACAGTTTATTTAAAATTCTGTCATCGTCGTTTTCCAACAAGACGATTGTGAAGGTGAAGTTTTTCAATTACAAAAGTCAGACGTTGGGGAAAAAAAAAAATGAAACTGGACGCTGTAAAATGAGAAAACAACGCGACAAGCGAATCTGTACTTTGTCTAAAAATATGAAAAACACAAAAAAAAAACAAAAATTTATATTTCATAAATCTCAAACTCTTTGCCTAACTAGCGTGAAAAACTATACAATATTTTCTACATACGACGAGTAAAGAAAATATAAATACATCAGGCCTATAGATACTATATCGACTCGAGGAATAAATAATAAAGATATAACGACTTTTTTGACCTACCGTATCTACTTTGACAATCGAAACTATTAGAGCGCAACTTGCACTAATAATTATTACTTTATATCTTACTATAAATATACGCTGTACGCATATACCATATTATTTTATTGTCACGTATACATTCGTAATGATCCTGAAGTTTCGATCGTTGCAAATAAACGAAATTGAATTTTTTTCAAATTCAAAAAGGCAACTTTTTTATTCCATCAAAAGTTTAGGATAACTTTTTTTTCCGTCATTTTTATGCTTCTCCTAAATTTTTGATGGAATAAAAAAGTTGCCTTTTTGACTTTGAAAAAATTACAATTTCGTTTATTTGCAACGATGGAAACTTCAGGATCATAGATTCGTATGGATTGTAAATTATATATTTACATGTGAATGGATACTTTGTAGAGACTATGAGAAAAAATTACATAAATATAAATAATCACTAGATAATAATTAAGTCTG
Organism: Hyposoter dolosus; assembly: GCA_963921915.1. NCBI lineage: Eukaryota > Metazoa > Arthropoda > Insecta > Hymenoptera > Ichneumonidae > Hyposoter > Hyposoter dolosus. The sequence continues at coordinate 3,828,154 of OY998133.1, forward strand.
CTAAAATGGTAAATTTTGATTATCGCAAAATTTCAAATTTTCCGAAATTAATAAGAATTCCGAAAAACGTACATTTTTCTATCGCAGAATAAAAATTTCAATTGCCATCGATTTTTCTTTGCACGTTTTGCAAGTTCGGTGATGATCGATTTTGCGATGAGGATCGAATTGTGTTTCAAGAAATTGCGTAAATTTCAAGCTTTTTGTACGAAAAAATTTAACAAGATAATAAAAAGGCGTAATTTTTGAAATTGAGAATTGGAAGAGAAATTAAAAGAAGCTTTTGCAATTTGTTTAAACGTTCAGAGTTTTGTTGGCGATTTTTATTTTCAAGCAGAAATTATTGTACGAGAAAAATGAGGAGTACCTTAAGCACTAAAACGAGAACAAAAAGTAATCGAGATAAGGAATAAGATAAAATTAATTCGTATTAAAAAATCGAATCCAAGCAACGGCCTCTTCCCTGCATATCTGTGTTGTACTTGTTATTAGGTGTCTGACAATCTACATTGATAAAGTGCTCCGTTAAATTTCGATCCATCGAATCGAAGAATCGAAGCGATGAAAAAATAAAAAAATTCATTCATTAAAATGTAAAAACGAGGGAAATAAGCAAATGGACATTTCCCACTGTGTGACAACGGTGGAGAAAAAAAAAAATGTATTAACGAACGAATCAACACGATACAGAAAAGAAAAAATGATTCAGAAACACGCTTCATCTTTGTTGAGAGGCGAAAAAAAAATCGCTCCTAAATTATTACGATAGAAAATAGACCAAGTCCTGCAGAAAGAAAAAAAAAATTGAGTCACGAGTCTGTCAGACGATTTAGAGACAGTAACGAAATTTGGGCAACCGTTCGACCGCAACAAAGAAAATCTAAGGCAAGACAAAAGAGCAGAAACGAATTTTCATCTAAAATTGGAAAAAAAATGAATAAAATCACGTGGTATGGAAAAAAGAAAAAAAAACAATAATTATCCGGGACCCAAACGACGTACTGGCGGAGCAGAACGTTGAATAAGACTATCATAGTATCCATCATGGTACACGTAGTCTTAATTAGTAATTATCATTGCTTTCACGTTCAACTCAATTATCGACTGATGCAAAAATATTTCAAACGATATTTGCGTAAAGAAAAAATATTCTCGTTTACCCGGAAAGCAGTCCAATTCCGTTTAAATAATAATTATCATTATAAAAACTATTTTTGTTTAAAAGTTAAGAAAAAATTCGTCGATAATGTTTCGACGATTAATTTTGCCGCGTACAGAAAGGCAAGGGGAGGGAAAGGAGCCCTTAATACACTTAGCTAAGTCTAAATTAGTCCATTAAACTCGATCGTCAATGACACGACGATTGCCGTGATTAAATATTACGAAATGATAAAAAATCTGAAGAGAAATTAATGTGATGTTCTTATGTGTTGAATGTTGGTTGTGTCGCACGCGTGAAAACAAAAGTATATATAAATATATACATCTAAACATTATCAGCGTGCATTAGACTAGTCCGAATCCAGATTTTTTGAAAGAAAAATTCAAAATGTGTATCAAACACGAGCGAAAGAATAATGGAAAGAAAAAAACGGTCGCAGTGACAATTATGTTTCGATGATTATTGATTTTTTAAAGAAATACCGATTTGCCAACCAAAGTTCTCAATTCTTCATTGTCAAATCAATTTAAAAAAAAAAACGCCATGGCCATTTTTTCATCAAAACGATTTTTTTAATTATTTTTTATTTTATTTTATTTTATTTTTTATTATTTTTCGATTTTTATTTTATATACGAAAAGTTCCTTTTTTCAAGTTCGAGCTAATAATGAAAATTTTCAAAATTCAGAGTAACCCCTTAATGTATGGTGTTTATGGGAATGCAAAGAATGTAAAATTTTTTGGAATTTTTTTTTCAACCATGTTTCTGGCACTTTTTTCTTTCCACTTTTCATGAGAGAGAAACCGAGAGAGTATGGAAAATTCATCTTATGAATGAGTCACGTGAGAGAGTCGAAATACAAAAAAAAAAAAATTATGTATTATGAAAAAAAAAAAAAAACAGCGACCAGCGAGAGTAACGAGCGTTGAAAGAGAAAAAGCGTGTGTTTGTGGACACCAAGAAAATTGTAATTTAATGAAAAAGCCAGGAGATTGCGGGAGAAGAAAAATTGTAAAGTTGAAGAAACAAAGCTGCGGTCTAAGAACGAGTGTTTAAACAATATAATTATTAACATTTAAATGAGTCGAGAGAAGAAAAATGAAGAAGGATAACGGACGAGAGTTTACATAATCGATATAACGTTATCCCTCGAGCGGGACGTTGAAAGTTTAAATTCGTATATATCAGAGGACTTGAGAATGACTGATTTTTGTAGTAAACGCGTATATAATTGTGTATTAATGATTATATTTAAAAAAAAAAACAAAAAAAGAGAGAGAAAACAATGAAATATTCAACGAGAATAAAGCGAGGGATGGAAAAGTGTAAAAATAAACATCAACTGTGAAATAAAAATACACGAACTCAAGCAAATTATTCATTTCCATGGTGAAATTCTGATCGAAAAGTGTGAAATCAATATTTGTGTAAAACTCATTAATGATGTGTAAAAAAAAGTATAAAAACCGATGTATGAGATAAACACAATTTTTTGCGAGAGAGTCTATAAACGTTGTCGATTAATTATATCCTCATACCTTCAAATTTGATTCATTTTGTTTTATCTATTTATTCCTCCTTTTCGGAGTACGACGTGTAAAAAATCGAAGCACGAATTAGCTGTATGAAATTGGGACTTTGACTTTTGCCATTTTTTTCAAATTTGTAATGATTGTTTGTCGATAGTTTGATTAATTCAAACTTTCGTTTGATAATATTTATTATTGATTAGTATCAAACAAGTGAAACAAAAAAAGCGTTAAGTTAGTCGTCACTTTTAAAAATTTGATGCGATTCGATTTTTTCGAGTGCCAATTGATTCGGAATCGTTTGCTTGAAACAAATAATATTGTTTGAATCACTTACGCTTTTTTTTGTTTCGTTTGTTTGATAATGAATACGATCTAACAAAAGTTTTTAACTGATGATCAAACAATCACAAACTATCGATAAATAATCATTATAAATTTTTAAAAATGGCAAAAAGTGATATAATTTTATATAGCTGCACGAATTTCACATTCTAGCAAAAAATAGCGAAGAAAACGTCGAATCCCTGGGCTCCCACGATTCGATAACGGAAATGCGTAATCTTCTGAAACGTACGAAAAATATAAATCGTAAGAATTAGCTCGAGTTCCAATTCCACTATATTAGAAATTGTAGGGCGATTGCATAAAATTTTGACGAGCTAATTTCTCAGTCGGCACGCTTGTTGCTAGCGAGGCCTTTCTTACCTACTGTAAGTAACAAATATATCTCGAAACGCAGTGAACGATAATAATAATAACAATTCATGAATTTAGGGGAATGCCAGTTTGCTTTTGCTATCTGTCTTTGTTCTTTGCTTTATTTTGGATATTGGCGCAGCCCTGACTCTGCCTGGAGCACTCCGAGATAAGACGCGCTATCCATTCAACAAAGGCGCGTCACAAGACTCCCACTTCGGACAGTTGCATTGAACAGATTAAAAGAGAATAATTGTTTTTTCGTGTAATCGTCGATATCGAAAAAAAGGCTGATCGATTGATAAATGTCGGAAAATGATAAAATTTTGCAGAGCAAAGAGCGATCGATCTAAAGTTTAAAATCAAAGCAGCGGCGGCGTTATTGTGACGTCACTTGCGACGCATTTCGATCAATTGTTTTGAAAAGTGCGAAAACGTAAGAAAGTCTTCGACGGTTTTACTAAACTGTGAAAACGATTCAACTTTGAATTACTAACATGAGATTTAAAAGAAAATCAACGAACAGTCGCGATTTTCCGATCGGAATAATTCGTGGGCGGGGACACGACGAATTTCTCTGTATTTTGTGCGCGACTGGAGAAATTTTACAGGATTTCGAAGCTCACATCGAGGCTCCTCGACACGTAAGTGCGATTGAACAATTTCGTTTGCTTTTTGGTTTCGATGTGGACGAGATCAATTCCAAAACCTGCAACGCGAGCATCGATTGGTCAGCCCTCAGAAAACATGTAAATTGGCACAAAATAGCTTCCTCGAAAGAATCGAGCGTTTCAGGAGACGCGGCAACCGCGAAAGACGCTGAAGAGACCGTTGCGTGCGACCCAAAATTATCGATCGATGCAAGGGCCACAAAAAATCCCACGGCTTCCAGCTTGGCTGCAAATTTGCGAAACATCAATTTCACAGAATCAATGGCACAAGATAATATTCCAGAAGTTTGTCCTCCGGACGATTGCATCGTGATCCTCGGCAGATTCGATTTCTGTTGCAAAATCTGTCGCATTCTGTTCGGCGATCAAACGTCCATTCAAACTCACCTCCAAGGAGAAAAACATTTCACCGCGTCGCAAAAATCTAAAGAAGTCAAAAAGCCAAAGGGGCTCCATTACGATTGCTTGAGTTGCAAATGCTCCGTTCCGAGCTTGGCGAAAGTTCCGTTCCACGTCTTTGGGAGTCAGCACAAAAAGACGAGTCCCGCGTCCAATTCTCTTTGGAAATCGTACTCCAGAGAATTGGGACGCAATTACGTCGCCAGAATCGATCAAGAGGATTATTACTGCACGATATGCAACGCGACAATTTTGACCGCAGACAATCTCGACCAACATCTCGTGACCGAAAAACATTCCGACTCGCTCGCCAAGTATGGATGCCAAGAATTTGTCGCGCCAAGACATCGAGCCGATGACTTTGTTTGCAATTGTTGCGACTGCGCCATTCCGGACTTTGAAAGCCTTTGCTCTCACATCGCTAGTCGCAGACACTCGAAGAATGTCGTGGTAAAAAAATCGGACATAGGTACTGATCAGAATATTTCTACACGGGGAATTCATGATTTTTTGCTCGGCTCAGTTTTGAACAAAATTTCATATAAAAAATGATTGTTTTATTGTCCTGATTAAATATGGAAAAAGGAATCTTGAGCTTTGCTCACGAAAAAAGAGGAAGTACAGACTGATACACAATATGTTAAAAAATTTGCGGAAATTAAAGCTGTTGGACGATTTTTCAAAAAACTTAGATTTTCGAAAATTTCGAAAAATCATAAAATTTTCTCAACCGATATTTTACAAATTCAAGACCAACCTTCCTATTGAGATACGTATTTATAAGAAAAAAAAGTTAGTAAAAAATCTTAAACTTCGCGGAAGTTAAAGCGGGGACATCCTTTTTTTGAAAATTTAAAAATGCCGTAGAATTCGTATTTTTTCAAGTTTGTGCGATAAATTAACAAGATTTTTTCCATTTTAATTGTAAACTTTGCAATTTCACGACGTTGAGGTCCGCATCGTTGGAATGCAACAAAAAGTGATTATTTTTCAAAGGAGAGCACAAAATTTTCATACAGTATTTTTCGAAGACAATGGGACAATCATTTTTGCCATTCGAAAACTGAATTTACTAGAAAAATTGAAAAGAGTAAATTAATTATCAAAATAATGATTAAAAAATATATTTTTCGTTGTATCCCAACGATGCAAACTTGAATATCATGAAATTTCGAGCTTTCTGCAACAGAAAGTGGCATTTTCCTCCCTAATAAAAATTCCTTCGACCTCCGGTTAGTTCGGCAATGATTTTTCACTAATGGGCAATAACGTTTTTATAGAAAAACTGTTGGAGGAGCGCGACGAGAGATGGAGAAAAAAAAACGATGAAGAGAAGGAAGCAGCGAGAAAGCAGACGCAGAAAACGGGTTCGGCATCGTCGTCGCTGATTTCGGCTCTGAGCAGAGCGGCAGGAATTCCTCAAGCAGGAAAGTTCGAGGACGTTGATCGGGATGTAGATTTGATTTTAACAATGGGAGACAAGCTCCAGGTTTTGGTGAAGGACGCAGGACTGTGTGCAACGGAAATTGGTCTGGACGGCGCGACGGAGTATCGTTGCATGGTTTGCAAGAAAAAAATTGGTGGACAGTCAACTCTGGTCGAGCATTTTCACAGTCTCGAGCATTACGAAGCGTACAAGAGCGTGAGGGAAATGGGTTTGAATTACAAGCTCGTTGGGGAAAGGAACAGCGACAACGATCTTGCCGAAGAGTTTTTGGAGGAGGAATCAGAGGACGCGATCCATTGTTACGCCTGCGACGTCGAGATCGACAACTTGGACGAAATGATAGAATCGCACATCGAAAAAAAAAGCCACGGCGAGAAACGCGACCGGATGCGGCAAAAAAATCGTCAGCTATTCATCGCCGACCTGGCGCCGAATCTCGGCTGCGATTGGTACGACGTCGATAAATATTTTTGTGCGCTTTGCGACGACAATTTCGAAACGGAATTCGAATTCGTCCAGCACGAGAAAAGCCTCGACCACGAAATCGTCGCCAAAAATGCCGATTGTCTCTTTCGTCCGTTGACTCACGATTTTTGCTCCGACTGTTCGATCCTCTGGTATGGCGACTGCGTCGAACATGCGCGACATGCCAAAACCTCCCGACACATCGAATTTCACTCACGAAAAGAAAACGCCTCCAAAATCTCGGAATCTTTCTCCGACGATGATTTCATAATATCGACGCTAAAGCTACTGCGTGTTCCGAACCAGTGGCTCGACAGCAATCAATCAACGATTCTAGAGGATTTCAAAGACGTCGTTGCATCTTCTTTCCCAAACGCAAAAATCATAATAACCGACACCAACCGAAACTTTTGCGGCAACGGATGCGAGATTTTTATTAGTTTCGGTGAGTTACACTTTTTTTTCAGCCCATTTACATTTTTTTCACCAGTCAATCTAATGTAAAAAAAGCCATGAATCTAAAAAAAAAATATGATGATGATCCTGAAGTTTCCATCGTTGCAAATAAACGTAATTGAATTTTTTTCAAAGTCAAATGGAAACTTTTTTATTCCACCAAAAGTTTAGGAGAAGCATAAAAATGGTGGAATAAAAAAGTTGCTTTTTTAACTTTGAAAATATTTCTATTTCGTTTAGTTGCAACGATGGAAACTTCAGGATCATATACGATGTTGAAGTTTGCATCGTTGAAATGCGACGAAATTATGTTTTTTCTTCAGCAGAGCTCATAATTATTAATAAATATTTGTTCCGGATAATAAAACGATCTTCTCTTGCGTCCCAAAAACTCGATCGACCCAAAAAACTGCTTTAATTTTCAAAATTCAATAAATAATGCATAGAAAAAATATATTTCGTTGAATCTCAACGTTGCAAACTTCAGACTCGTAAAAAAATATGAAGAAATGCAAACGTAAGGGAAAAGAGACGAAATTTTGAGTCCAGGTTGGCGATGCGCCTGGCCCTTGCCGTTAAAAATACTCTGCTGTCTATACTTGACGTCTCTGGAAGAAACGAACGTGAAAATGTAAATTTTGCACGCAACAACTCCACAGGGGAATCCGCTAAATCATCGGACAATCGAATCGATTCTTTCGCACGTGTAATCACCGCCGCTTTGGGCTCGCATTTTCAAACGAAAACAATCAGCGCAGCCTACAAGATAAGCCGGGTGACTTCGAAAAAATGGGAACAAGTGTCTATCAATGAGAATGCTCCCAGCAACATAACAGCGCTTCATGTCTCCAGCCAGTACGGCGTCAACATTCGGTTGTGCAGGGGAATCAACATCGATCATTCAGAATTCTTTTGGTAAAGGAAAAAAAAAAAATTTCTAATTTTTCGCGTTACCGATTCTTCAATTTTCATTTTTTCCATCGGTCGATGAAACTATCGATATTTTTCCCACGATTCCTGTGGTCAGCACCCCACGCTCGACTCACAACTTCATTATTCCAATAACACTCACAATTTTCAATAAATCAATTTACTGATACGTTCCAAATAATTTTTCTATTGATTGACGTTTAAATTAATTTTTCTGTAACGTGAAAGGAAAAATCATATTCTTGGTTATTTCAACAGCTTTTTAGCCGGTGTGAGTGAGAACTTCAGAGAAATGGAGCGAACGATAACAACGCTTAAGGCTCAAGCTCTGAGGACGGAACATGAAATAAAAAATATATCAATAAGCGAGCTGATTATTTTTTTTCTCCAACACAAATCATGGTTTCCTCCAATATCGGATTTCGTAGAACTCTCGAACATAACGGTGAACTTCAAACCCGGCAAGTTCCAATTTTTTCAAATTCATCAACGTTTTTTTTTCTAATAACAGGGAAACCGTGAAAAAATTATTATTCCGAATATTGTCAAGTAAATCGTTTACTCTTTGAGCCGCAACTTTTTGTTCCGTTTCACCAAAAAATTACGAAACGCTTCTCTAGAAAAAATAAACTCAATTCTAACGAATGAGCATTTAATGAGTCAATTTTTTTCTCAGGCTGGCACAGGATGATCACGAAATCCGATGGCCGAGTAACTTGGCATTACAAAACCATGAAAGTAATGATTGAATTTCATCGATTCTGGGCAAACTTTGATTTCCACCACGAGGTGGTGTGTCCGTGGATCGGAAAGACAATGAACAAACGTGATCTCAGGAATCTCCAGATTTCACAAACAAAAACGAATCTCGCGTCCAAGGATTCTTGCGATTTTGAAAATGACGAATTTTATACTCCACTGAGCATTCAGAATGAATTTGGCCTTATGGAAAACAAAACGAAAAAAGTAAGCAAAGCTGAATTAATCGCATTCCGAAGATATTGCGCCTTCGTCGTTCAAAGCTTCGAAAAAGGATTGAAAAGTTGAGTTCCGTAATCCAGAATGGTCAATTACAAAAACTCCGGAACATTCACAAAAACGCATTCTGTTCCCATTTTTATTTTTATTTTCCTTTTGGCGCGAACTTGATTCGCTGCTTCTTTACGCCAGTGAACTGTTTATTTACCTTCATAATTTCAATTTAAAAAAAATGAAAAGCCTTTGAATTACACAGGTAAAAAAATTACTTTGCGAAAATGACAATTGTTATAATTTTCGATATATTTTTTGTAAACTGTTGAATAATGAAGTGAATATAAAACCAAAAATTGGCTTTGAATCCTTTTTACAGACTTGGAAATCGCAAAAATGTTCACTTTCAGTGAACACAACCGAGTAAAAACGTGCTCGGATAATTTTTTCGTTATTTTTCCATATTTAACGTATTACTATCACAAAACGACTTTATTTAGGATTCTCCCAAAATTTTGTACAAACGTCCTTGGCATCAAAACTAAGTTTTCTCCTATAAAGAAAAATTTTCTAACGTTTAGAATTCGAGATATTTAATTTCCAATTTTTTATTTTTCCCATCTAACCGCGTGTAAATTGAAGTTGCGTTTCTTTTGTTCTTTTTTTCTTGCAACTTTTTAATGAAACGTGACTTCAATTTACATGCGTTTAGATGAGAAAAATAAAAAAAATGGAAATGAAATATCTCAAATTCTAAACGTCAGAAAATTTTTCTTCAGAGGAAAAAACTGTTAGTTGTTATGCCAAGAACGTTTATACAAAATTTTGAAAGAACCCTAAATGGAGTTGTTTCGTGACCTTAATAAAAATTCCAAAAAATTTGATTATTTTGCTTTCGTGCAATATTCAATGAGGTAAGACAGACTATTGGAAGTTCTCGTTAATTAAAACTCGAAAAAAGCTTCGTTTTTGCAATTTTATTATGAAAAATCCCGAATTAAAAGTTTTACAAAAGTGTATCAAAGTGCTAAGAAAAAGAAATCGTATTGTCGACGTAATGGGAAAAAGTTTTGAAAGGTCAATGAGAAATAGGAACTCCCGTGACGATGGGTTTGGGTCTGCCCTTGAAGATGAGCTTTTTTTTTACGATAGCTTCGACGATGTATTCGGTCGACGGGGTCGCTTCATTTCCATCGCCGTCAATCCCATCGCGATCTTCGTTTCGTCGGATTTTCTTCAATACCGCAAACGGTTTCGGGAGCGCCGTTTCCTTTCCGTACAATACGTGAACTCCAATTATCAGAAGGGGAATCCCTTCAATCGTGAAGTGCAGATCACCGACGAATTTGCTGTTTCTAATGTCGCCGGTAGAGTGCGACAAGTCGCCTTGCAACTCGATTATCGCCCATTCCCCCAAAGTACCGTCCTGCCTGAACCCGGGAAAAGAAAAACAAAAAAAAATGAGACAACTTCGCGCGGGCTGACGAGTATCTCGTTCGATAACAAAAAACATAACCTCTTAATCGGAACGATCATGTTATCCACTCTTGTTACAGCTCCCCAAATAGAAAAATTCGCGATGAATAGCTGCTCGTGAGACGATAAACAAAGAAAAATATTAATTTAAAAGAAACGCCGTCCTGACGCTCGTTGTTTATTTACAATTCACTTTCGAGACGCTGCTACGTTTGATAATTTTTTAAAGCCGGACATTTCTAGCTCGATCCGGGGGCTCCGATGATCCTTAGTCAAAAAATCACCACCAGATAGTGACACTTATCGATTCGAGAAACGTAGATTTTTTCCAATTGTGTTAATTCTGCAAGTGTCAATTATGCTGCTAATTATTATAACGAGATTATCAATTCTCGTTGAAAACAATAATTCAGGCTAATTTGAAATTAAATAAAAACATTTGAGATGCAAAAATTTCAAATTCAACTTGATCGGTAAAGCAGTTTGGAACGACGGAGAAACTTTTTCAAAGTGTCAGATTTGATAGTCGAGATTTTCAGAGTTTTCCCGTCTTGTAAAGTGGTACGTGTGAAATTCCAATGTCGAAACCGTTTGTTTTTTTCGTGTTCTTTTTCCTTTGTAACAGGAACAAACGGGTTTGTGAAAAATTCATTTATTTAACCTAAAAACTTTGGTAAACAATCGAAATAAAATCTCCGGCACTTACGACATCCTCTCTTTAACCTTTTTATCCAAAAACATAAAATATACGAATGTCTTCGAGAATTAAAACACGTAGAAATTCACGAAACGGTTCCTATCAACGGCACGATACCCGATGAAAAAAAAAACAACGAAAGTGTTACCCGGCTACTCACACCGGTCTTCGTAAGTTTCCTTTTCTCAATCCATAAACATAACCATGTTTGTTAAACAACCGCTCGAGCCTTGATGGCTTGATGCGGATTTTTGCATTATTTAATTTCTCTTTATCAAAATCGATAACACTTTTTACATGTTGACAATCAACAGTGAAAAGATTAATGCATTGCGTCTCGGATGAGACTTTGTGGAAAATAATGCAGGACAAAAATTCGATCTATTCGATTCGAACTATTTATATCGCTCAATCCAAAGCGTTACGAAATGATAATCCGCTGCACTGGAAATCGCTTTATAACCAACAAATATGACTCTGCCAATAAAATTCAGTCTCTCGATCTGAATTTTATTCTCCTTAAGGGTGCTGTATCGATAATTGACTCTGTCAATACCCAGCCACGTACTTTTTTCCAGGCAGATCAAGTTTCCGAGAAAACTTTGATTTGTAGGCAGTTTTCTTCTCCGAATGTTTCTTTTCCCCAAAATAACGTCTTGAGCAATAAAAATTTACTTTTTCCCAGGAATGTACATGTTGTCGAAAAGATTAGGAATTCTCTCTCCGGCTATTACGCTTCTGCGATGACGTGTCTTGAGGAAATGCTTAACGGACGAAATCGTCGTAATGGGGAATAATTTTTCATCGTCGAATTATGAGAATAACTGATTGAAGGTTCGTCAAAGTTGAAAACTTGAATTTTCACCTGATTAATCGTGTTTTTTCGTATTAAAAAAATTATCTTTACAAACTTTACATTTTATCACACGTTTCGATGATGTAACGAGTCAAACTTCCATTAGGCAAAGGTTGAGAAAATATTAATTGAACGATTTTTCGATTAGAAGACAAAACGCAATGGAAGGAAACGACAAGAAGGAGCGTGAGGAAGAAGGAATAATTTACGACGCTGTGCAAGGGAAATACATCTGCGTCTTGTGCAAACCATCAAAAGCAATAAACTTGACGGTAGACCATCGAATTACAAAAGAACACGCGGCGAGGCTGCGAGCTTTCAACAACGTGTTCGTCATATACAACGAACAGCCGCTTTGCACTCGCTGCGACGAGACAATCGGGTGGAAAAAAGTTCAAGAACATGCAAAGTTCCATGAAATAACTCCTTATTGGGATCCGCCGAATAAAAACCCGAAATTTTTTGCTAATTATGTGACGCGCTCGTGCGCTTCGTATCACTGTCATCTCTGCGACCGAGCGATGGTGCATTGGTCCGATGCCTGGAGCCACTTGGACGACGAGGATCACTCGGAGCTGCAAGAAAAAGTTGGGAAGCACGAGCTTGCGAAAAAGTGGTTCGATCACTTCAGCAAATGGCATCGTCAAGGAATCACACTCGGGCCAAAGAACCAGCTGGAATGTCGAATGTGCGAAGTAACGATGGAGCCCGGCGAAGCCGAGAGCCATATGAAGCTGAGTGAGCATGAGAAACGCAAACTCCTCTTCGACGAGAATGTGGTGAAGCGTGTGAAAAACGGAGAATTTATTGGAAGGTCGAAAAATCCGCAAATCCCTAAGAGCAGCCAGCAAATTGCTTCGAAACCTTCGACTCGTCCGGGTTCCGCAGCGAGTAGCATGAGTTGGCAAGGCGAGCGAGTGGAATCGAGCAACGAGAACGAACCGGACGATCATGTTTCGATAAACAGCATGGCGACTGAATCCTCGTCTACGCAAGAAAAAGTTTCTGTGACTAAAAAACAACACGCCGAGTATCATTCCCTCGTCGTGGACTCGAGTTGGGTAGTCGAGACCCAGCATCCGCAATTCGCGATGAATTTCACCCAAAATCGTCGCGAGGATTGGCCCGAAAACGCGGCAAAGCAATCGCATTTCTGTTTGCTCTGTCGCAAGGATTTCTCGTCTATGAAATCTGCAAAGAAACACAAATCCAGCAGCGAGCACGTAAATTCGTTGAAAAAATATGGAACCGATTACCTCATCATAACCGAACAAGGCTCGTTTTTTTGCACGTGTTGCGAGAACCTTAGAACTCCATTGTGGCGAATCTGCAGCCACATAACGACCGAAAGCCACGTTAAAACGGTCGAGAACGTGAATCGAGAAAAAACAGGTGAAGCGGAAAATAAACCGAAGGAGAGTAGATCGATCGATATCGTTGAATCGCAACAATGTTCCAAAGATCCCGATCGATGTCTGACCAGCTGTAGTAACGAAATCGGACCGTCTGGCGAGAAACCGGAGCCCCATGGCGAGAATCCACGCGCTAATGACGAGCCGCCGGTTTCCTCCGTTACTGACGTCCCTACGATCGATCCTGGCCCATCGATCGAGCCAAAAATCTCTACCGCAGTCGCGAAAAAAAGCAGCAACTTTGCCACTGCGGAGATTAACTCGAATTGGATATTCGCGACGTCGGACGCGCTGTTCGCTCGATTAATTTCTCCGGAACTTCGGGGCCTCCTGGTCATTGATATCACGAAAGAATCCTTCTATTGCATCATATGTTTCCAAGAATTTTCGGACATCGAGATAGCAACGGAGCATATTTCCGGGGAACAGCACGTAAATGCCAAGAAAAATTATGGATGCGATTTCATTGTGAAGACCCGAAAGAAAGGTTATTACTGTAAATGCTGCGATCAACGAGAAAGAGAATTGCACAAAGTTTACAACCATTTATTAAGCAGCAGCCACGCTCAGCGGCTTATCACGAAAAGTCAACAAATCGATTGCGATTCCGTTTCGGTTCAAGCGAACGAGCAACCCAAAAGAAGCGAAATTGGAACCAAAGATGCCGGCGTTTCGCAGTCATTTTCCGAAAGTTCTGATCAATCCTCGTCGGAGCCCAAAAAAGATCGTGCGTCCGAGAGCAAAGAAGAAAACTTGAAGCAACCCAAAAAAAGCGAAATTGAAACCACAGATGCCGGCGTTTCGCAGTCATTTTCCGAAAGTTCTGATCAATCCTCGTCGGAGCCCAAAAAAGATCGTGCGTCCGAGAGCAAAGAAGAAAACTTGAAGCAACCCAAAAAAAGGGAAATTGAAACCACAGATGCCGGCGTTTCGCAGTCATTTTCCGAAAGTTCTGATCAATCCTCGTCGGAGCCCAAAAAAGATCGTGCGTCCGAGAGCAAAGAAGAAAACTTGGAAATTCTGGAGAAACAACCGACTTGGATCGTCGGACCTTCCGAACTATTGTACAAAAATCTTGTCCCTAAAAATATTCGCAAGTCATTGAATGACGAGATGCGAAGAGAATTTCTTTATTGCTTCGTTTGTTCCAAATGTTTATTCAAAAAGAAGACCGCTGACAAACATCTTTCCAGCGAGCAGCATTCCAACTCCATGAAAAAGCATGGATTTGATTTGATCGTGATGAACGAAACGGGGCAATTCTACTGCACGTGTTGCGATGAGCCAACCGGAAATTACGAGCAACTCTACCGCCATCCAATAACCAAGCGACACGTCGAACGCCTCCGTGAATACAATCAACGAAACAGTCAAATAATCGACAATAAAAACCTTGAAAACTCGATCTGTAAAGAAGTGATAACATCGCATGAGCAACCGGAGTCTGTTTTTGAGAATTTGCCGAAAACGATCGAACCGGAAGATCCGTTATGCTCCAATTTTTGTCCAGTCGACTCGGGACAATCGTCAAAGCCCGAAATGGCCTATAAAAAAAAGGGAATCTCGAGCATTCCCGAGACAAACTGGATCATCAAAGTTTCGAACACGGTATTATACAAACGCGTGGTGCCCAAGAATCTCCGCCAACAATGCCCCGAAAATATCAAGAAAACATTTTTCTATTGCCTCGTTTGCTTGGAACATCTCTACGGCATCGGAACCGCTTTGGTTCACGTTTCCTGCAAAAAACACGCCAAATCCATGGAAAGATACGGATGCCACTTCATAGAGAAGATCACGGAACAATGTTATCGTTGCAACAGCTGCGACTGCAAAAGAAACAGTTGGGAAGGAATCTACAATCATTTGACAAGCGAGGGGCACGCCAATCGACTCGACGTGGTTGCTGACAAGCCAAAAAAACCACTTTACGTTAAAACCAACGATACCGGCGACGCTCACTCAACTAGCGAGAATCTCCAAACAGTTTCGACGAATTCGCGATCGTCGCGAGACAATTCTTGCGATAACAGCGAACCAAAGTCCGTGACACCCGAAAACGTGATTGAAAAGAGTTCCAGATCATCGAGAGACTTCGTAAACAAGCAAACGGACCAAAAGTTTGAATTTCTTGAAGAGGACTTGGACTGGGTCGTCGACGTTCTACATCCGTTATTTCCTGCACGGCAAATAAAAAACATCGCCAAGGAAGTGGCAAAAAAAACACGAAAAACTTACTGCGTAATCTGTCGGGTTTTTTTTTCCAGGCTCGAAACTGCACAGAGACACATCGCCAGTGAGAAACACAAAAACGCGTTAAAACTGTGTGGATGCAATTACATCGAAGTGACTGAACGATCGAAATTTCGTTGTACATGCTGCAGCTCTCACGAAATGAGTTTCATGCAGATCTACGGGCATGTCATTGACGAGAAGCACGGCAAGAAGATTCGCGAAATTGATACGCAGGCTCGCGAACTACTTTTGAATGATGAGCCGAATGGGAAAGAATCAAAAACCGCACCAGCGAACTGGGACGTTGAATACCTCGACGGTGCCTTGAATTGGCTCGTCAGCCCAGAAGATTTCATGTTCAAAAAATCATTTGTGGAACGTTACGGAAAACCCAAGGAAAATACGAGCCAAAGATCGTTCTACTGTCTCATTTGTGATTGGCCTTGCAACGGTGGGTTGATGGACGTCGACGAAGCTCGAGAGCACATTGCCAGCGACCCACACGCCGGCTCCATCGAACGACATGGCTGCGATGGCGTCGAATTCGGCCCGAACGACACTTATCATTGCACGTTCTGCGATTGCAGGAAAATTAGCTTCCCCCAAATCGTTAGACATGTCACCATGAGCAATACACACAGGAACGAGGTTTGCATGGTGAGAAAAAAAACAGAATTACAATGCATCGTTGGTCGTAAGCAAAAGGAACCGAGCAAGGCCACGAGTAACGAGAGTCTCGTGGACCGACCGATTGAGGAAGATTCAAAGGCAAAGGAAGAATCAAAAAATTCTCTTTCCTCGAACGTCATTGAAATCGATTCCCAATCGTCGTTGGATCCGGAAACCCTCTCAACGCTCAGAAAAACTGTCGAGGATCTAGATGCTCTGCAGGCTGATTTCCCGTGGATAAATCGGATCACTGACGGAAGGGCCAGAAAATTGGATCCCGTAAGTTTTGATGCAAATGTGGATCTCAGGATGCCAGGCCAACGGTTCTATTGCCCTCTCTGTTCAACGGTTCTGTACAACCCCAAGATGGCAATTGATCACCTTTCTAGTGAACAGCATGCGAAATCGATGAAGAAATATGGATGCCAACACATTTTCAAGGTCATTAAGTATCTTTGTACGTGTTGTAATCGCCAACTGAAAAATTTCCGTCGAATGCGCGAGCACGTCATGAGTGACGGACATCTCGATCGGCTCCGGCGTTTGAATCCAGAAAATCGTGAGCCACGTGTTGCCGATCGTACGGAGAATGAATCGTCGGCGGAGGTCAGAATCAAGAACGAAATCGTGAAGCAGCGAATCGATGGAAAATCCGGGCCATCTCCGATAAACTTTCCAACGATCGAAGAGAGCCAATCGAGAAACTGGTTTCCCAAAGATTTCTTTGGACCCGAGCCCCAAAACTCGTTGGACCGAAAAACCTGCCCAGAGACCGAGAAAACGTGTGAGAACGACATTTTTTTCGCGAAGGATTTAGACTGGGTGATCGACGGATTCCACGCAATGTTTCCACACCGAACTGTCAATAAACCTCATGAGAAATTGGCCAGTCACACGAAAAACCAAATATTTCATTGCCTCGTATGTTTCGTCGATTTCCCCAACGCGCAGACCACAAAAAAACACATTTCCGGTGAACAACACAAAAATTCGGTGCTACGATTTGGATGCAATTTGATTGAAGTGACTCGCCAACTGAATTATCGTTGCGGCTTTTGTCAACACGAAACCAAAACTTTTTTTAACATCTACACGCACGTCATGAGCGACGAACACATCAAAAAAGTTCGCGAGAGCAATCGGCAAACTTCTGTTCCCTTTTGTGCAGAAGAAAAATCGCGTGCGCTTGAAAAAGACGCCAACAGAATCGAGCCATCGTTTTGGGACACTGGCGCATTTTCTTTCGACTGGCCAAAGCCTCAAGAACGATACACACCATCCTACGAAAAAGCACGATCCTCTCGGAAGAGTTCGCCCGATAGAAGCGACTCTGATGATGCGTTTTCCCGGAATTTCCCTAAAATCAATTCCGCTCCCTCGACGCGACGAATCGCTAAAAAAACGAAGCAGCACTTGGAACTCCGTGACGAAGATTTGAATTGGGTCGTCGGCAGCAGTCACGCGCTGTACAAAGCAAAAGCATCCAAAAGTCCCCGAGCTCAATCGGCCAAAAATCTGCGAGAACAATCGTTCTATTGTCTTCTCTGTTCTTCCCATTTTTGCGACATCGAGGCCGCCGTAATTCACATTTCCAGCGAGGACCACGCAGACTCGATCAAACAGTTCGGATGCAATTTCGTCCAAGTCACTTCGGACTCAAAATTTCGTTGCGCCTGTTGCAATCGCGAGAAGAATCGTTTTTACAAAATCTACAATCACATAGTGAGCCCGGCACACATGGATCGAATTTGCGAAATAAATCAAGGAACCGATGACAAAACTCCGGCCGATTTCGTGGCTAAAGAATCGAGTGACTTCGAAACTCATGACAATGACATCGACCAATCATTTTCGGAAAATTCGGACCCGTGCTCTACCGGTTGGCCAACGTTTTCGGAGAAGCCGACCAGCCTGAACGAAGAAACGTCTTCGTCCCTTGAAATCTCATCCTGCATCTTCGTCACTAAGAGAAACGCGAAAAAGTCTTATTGCCACATTTGTGAAAGCATCGAAATACCGATTGCGACGAAAAATCTAGAAAACCACATAAATTCAATGCGGCATCATTTTTCCTTCAAAAGACACGGTTGCGAAAACATCGAGAGCCGGGAAGACGGCAGCTATTATTGCGTCTGTTGTCATTACGAAATTTCCAATCTCCAGAACGTTTATCTTCACATCAAGGACAAAAAACACATGAGTTCCTTGATCAAGGTCAAGCAAGAGTCGAAGAGAGTTAAAAAAGCCACGAGGACAGTGAGCCCTGCGAATCGCTTAAAAACAACTGGCAAACCTTTGTTGAGCGAATTCATCGTGAAAAAAATTTGCGAACCGGACGAAATCGTCGACGACGATGTTTACGAGCCTCTGGAGGATTCCCGGCAAAATCTTCTGCCCAGATATACAGGCAACATCAAACAGGACTTGGAAAAATTGAATTCCATCTCCGACCAGTTGGACAACTCGAATCAACCGATGCTCAACTCTATGCTCATCACCATGGCCGACAAGTTGTCACAACTGTCCAAGCAAATACCAGATTCCAACGAGTCGACGCTACGTAAGAAATTGACCAATTTCCAGGCGATCAGAAAACGCTGCATAGCGGTGGAGCACAGGTTTTGTAAGATTTGTAAAGCTTCCGTTCAAAGTCTCGAGGATCTTCACTGTCACATGGCCAAACACATTAGCGAAGAACTCGTTGCCATGAGAAATCCGCACCAACGAAAAGATTCATCGAACGAGACAGTCACCGGAAGTCGCGATCGTTTGGCGGAGTTCAGCGATCCCGAGGATTCTGAGTCGGGAAATCCATCGAGCGATTCTCGAAGAAATCGCTCGACGAATAAAAACTCGGATCCTCAGAATTCCCTGACGCTGGACGATCTGACCGATTCCCCAAAATCTGATCACTCGTCGAGTTCGTTCGACGATTCTTCGTCGTCGGGATCGGATGGCGAACTCGGGGAATTCGAAGCCGAGGAAAGGAGGCCCGTTTGGGATCGGGAACAATATTCCAAGGATGCCAAAAAAGCGGCATCATCGAGGAAAATCAATCTGAAGAAAGTTTTGCTTGAGTTGAACTTCAAGAGCAATTATATTTACGAACTGAACGACAAGTTGAAAGACCTCGAAATGGGATCGAGGATGCTTTTGGTAATCGACAAAGAGACAATTTATTGTCTGGTGTGTCGTGAGCGCGTTAAAAATACTTTGAAGGATTATTCCGCTCATTTGTGGAGCCTCGATCACTGCTCTTGCTTAGACCTCATGGAAAAAGATGCCGCAGCTTTCGACGAGTTTCCAGATCAATTTAGCGATCTCGATCTTGCCCACGAATACATGGAGGAAATAAGTTCCAGCACGGTTCGTTGTTATTTGTGCAACAGAGACGTCGAAAACGAGACCGAGACGTTGAGAGATCACATTTATGACGACGAACACGAACGTGCATGTGCTTCGACGCGATCAAACGGATTGGCAATTTTTGAGACTTTGAAATGCACAGTAAAATGCGATTGGTACGGAATTGAGCAATACACGTGTCTCGCCTGTGGTAGCTGCTCGCAAACCGATGTTGCCTTTGTCAAACACTTGAACAACCG
Source organism: Hyposoter dolosus (assembly GCA_963921915.1). Classification (NCBI taxonomy): domain Eukaryota; kingdom Metazoa; phylum Arthropoda; class Insecta; order Hymenoptera; family Ichneumonidae; genus Hyposoter; species Hyposoter dolosus. Next base: position 3,847,835 of record OY998133.1, read on the forward strand.
AAAACACTTGAAAGAAATGCTCAAGTCGCCAAATGTCGAAAGTAAAATGATGTTCGATTATTGTCCCTCCTGCGCGGTCCTCTGGTATGGTTATCGGTCCTCGTACTCGTATCACGTCAACGAGGTAGACGTCCACGAGTGGCTAACGAAGGATGGATTTTACTTGTCGAATACTATTCGCAAATCCGCCAAAACGCTTCTCCAGCATCCCGAAGACGTCGTCGATCGACTTATTCGCCAACTCGATGGAATAAAGGCCAACGAAAAATCCAAGGAAGACTCGCTTGTCGATGATCTTCAGACAATCGTAAGATCAACATTCCCACGTGCCAAAGCTTACACTTTTGGATCCAGAGTTACCGGCTTGAGCTCGGAAAACAGCGACATTGATATTTTTCTCGATTGTCGTGAGTTTCTTTTTGTTTATGATTTTTTTACTTTCCTCTTTTTCATATTTTCCAGACTATTTTTTTTTTTTACGGAAAAGTTTCATCTGTTCTCGTACGATCTGATTCTTCAATTATTCCGACAGTTTTTTTTTTTTTTTACAATTTCGTGCATTGACGTACGATTCGTTTTCGTTTGTTCAATTTTTGCTTCCTCATAGAGGAAGCTATGTGACGGTGAAATTTTTTTTTTCCAATTTTCAATGTCAATGCGCTTAAAATGTCCCAAAACATCGAAAGTCATATCTAGAAAAAATGTCCGGATGTGTCTGTGTGTGTATGTTCTGGCACTGTAAAAATCAAACGTTTATAACTCGAGAACGGTTTGAGCTGAAGAGCTCCCGTTTTGCACAGATGTTTATCTAAACAAGCTCTTAATTCTCTGAGAATTTTGTTGGAATTGTTAAAAAAATACGAATTCTACGACATTTTGAAATTTTCAAAAAAATGGTGTCACCGCACTAACTTCTGCAAATTTTAAGATTTATTACAAATTTTTTTTTTTATAAATAGATTATCATACTAGGAAAGTTGGTATTGAATTTGGAAAATATCGGTTAAACGGTTTAAATTTTATGATTTTTCGAATTTTACGAAAATTTGAGTTTTTTTTTTTAAATCTTCCAACCGCTCTAATTGCTGCAAATTTCGTAAGATATTGTGGACAAGTCTGCACTTCCTTTTTACTTTTTATAAAAGTTGTCAAAATTATATAATTTCAATGCAAATTCAAAAAACGCTGCAAATTGCTTCCTCAAGATGCTCAAAGCTTCCTCTATGAGGAAGCCAAAATTAAAAATACAGTTCCTCATCAAATTTCACGCAAATTTCAATTGGCAGCGTTTTTTTTAATTTTTCGATAAAATTCCTTTTCCGTGTTGATAATTTTTATTCTTACTTTCACGATTTTCAAATTTTCACCGAAATAAAAAAAGCTATTCAGCCTTTTTTGTTTCTGCATTTTCACTCCAGACACAGAGCTGAATTGATTTTTTTTTCTCGTACTCACAGGCAACGTTTACCATGGAAAAGGAAAGTCCGATACTCTGTTTTTCATTGATCACGTTTACAAATGCTTAAACAAACATCCCGAGCGTTGGGACATCCAGGAAGTCTTGACACGGTGTCGTTCGCCGATTATACGAGTCGACCATCGACCAACAGGATTGGCTTGCGACATATCCTTCGAGAATGGCCTCACCGTAGAAAAAACCAAATTCATTAAGTACGCGATTTTTAACGTAACTTTTTAATCTTCTTATTTCCTTTTTTGTCTCTCGTCCCTCCACTAGTCAAACTAATTAAATTTAAAAAAAGGGATTCCACCAGAAAAAAAGTTTGATCGATTATTTCGAATTACAGGCGCATCGTCGAGGTTTATCCCACGTTTAAAAAATTGGTGTTGATCCTGAAAATGTGGATGGGCCATTGCGATTTGGCTGGACCCGAGCGTATCAGTCACAACAGCCTTTACTGGCTCGTCATCTTTTTCCTACAAAACGAAAAGATTCTTCCCAGCATCGCATATTTGATTTCGATGAAAAGCAAATCCTACATTATTGCGGGTAAGTTCGAAAACACTCTTTTTGGACAGTTCCTTAGCTTTAAATTAATTTTTTAAATTTTTTAACATTCGCAGAAATGATGATCGTCGTTAGGATAAAATGATAGCAAGGAAAGAATATTTCCGGAGGAATTGGTCAATTTTTTGTGTACTTTGCATTTTACATTAATTTTCTTGTTTTTTTTTCTTTGCAGGCTGCGAAGTTGGCGTGTCGTACGATTTCGGTTATTTTGAGCCGGACGGAGGAACGAGCGTGACAGAATTGCTGCAGCGATTTTTCATCTTTTACGCAAACTTCGATTTCCGTTTCGACGTCGCGTGTCCATTGCTCGGCAAAGCGATAAAAAAACGCGATTTTGCTTATCCCGAAACATTGCCGAAAGAAATGAGAACGTACGTGAAGCAAGTTACAAAATTGAAAAACGTGGAAATGTTCAGAATCGATTCGCCAATGTGCATTCAAGATCCTTTCGATTTGTCACACAATACCACCAAAGCCGCGAGGAAAGAAGTTCTCAATCAGTTTCGTACGTGTTGCTTGAAAAGTGTGGACTTTATGGCGTCCTTGTAAGAGCAGGCAAGAAACTTTCAGTTTTTTTTTTCCTCGATTTTCCATTCATTTTTAAATACCAAGAATAATCTTCATTTTTTTTTATCAAACAATTTTGGTGAAAAATACACTTATTTATTTTCTTTTAGTTTGCTGGTCCCACGGTTTTTGGGGCTTGAGCTTAATTCGCCAAAATTCGTTGCGTAGTTTACTGCCTTTTTTTTTAGCTTGCAAATCCTAAGAATTTTCCTCCAGTCTTTGCGATGATCGCAACTTTCGCAAAAAAAAACGATTCTTTCCTCAAGAACTGTCATTTTTCGAGAATCGAGTCGTTGAGTGCCGAAAGTTGTCGAAAATTCTTTCGATCTTTTTCGTTCGTCTGCGGGTACGAAAAAAAAAATAAAAATTAAAAAAAAAACTACAACGTAGCGAGGTCTATCGAAACCATGTGTAGAATTTCTTGAATTTTTGTTTTCCAACGAAAAATCGTTTTAAAAAAATAATTATAAAATGGCTTCCTCTCGTAAAAGATTTCGAGAATTTTCAGTATTTTTTTTCCCCCCAGCGAGAAAGAAATCTAAATTGGTGACAAAAGTAATGGCAGATTTGCTGGCACAAATTTTAACAATCATTACGGGTTTAGTCTAATTTTATGATTTTTTTGTTTATTTTTAAAAACGCTGAATCGGAGCTGCGGTGGCTTTGAGTACATTTTCGAAAAAAAAATTTCAAGATTCCTTGCTCGTCGTTACAACTCTCAGCGAGGAAATTGAGCGACCCAAACATTGGGAAGACGCCACCATTTTTTTTTTCTTCCGAACTCTCTAATTTTCTTTTGAAATCTTTTTTTTAATTTCGATTTCTTTTTACGTAAGCTCTCTTTTTAGTTAATCTCTGATTCCCGCGAGTGATGTAACGCCAAATAAAATATTTTTGTAAGAATCAAAATACAGGGAATTTATCCTCGGACGATATATTTGAGAGGAGAATAATCAGTAGGCTGGATTACCTGTTAATGTATCAGTATAAGAGACCAAGAGAAATAAAGTTAATTACACGAAACATCGATTGCCAACATTTCGTTTTTTTTTGTTTCTTTTTTGTTTTTTGTTCCCGAACTTTTGAAGAAAAAAGAAAATTGCAAATTCGGAAGCGATGAGGAAGAGCAAAGAGTAAGCGACTTTCGCCTTTTTCCGGTTTCGTCCGCCTTGGACGAAGCCATTACTCGGTTGGGTGACCGCTCGATTCGTCAGCGGTGAGTTAATCACACTCGGCGACGTTAATTGCAGCTCGAGAAATTTTCTGGAATGGACAGTTTAGAGTGCTGAGCATGAAGAATTGTTCGAACTGACAATGAGTCAGCATGGCGCATTAGGGCTCGGCGTAAGTTTCGAAAAATTGAAAATTTCCCACATTGTTCGTTTCCAATTGAGAAAATGCTGGATTTTTTGAGCCAGTTCCCTGCGTGAAGCAAAATATTTATTTCAGTCTGTCAAACGTTGTCGAAAGTTTACGATTGTGCGCGGATTTCGACGCCACCGCGCGGTCCATGGTCCTCAGAGGCTGTCGTACCGACCGAGCCCCCAGGACTGACGCGGATGTGTGCGAATTTTGAAAAATCTATTCTCCGGGACTTGAAATAACTGTTCGTTCAATCGTCAAAGAAAAATCACGAATTTGGGTGATTTTTTTTTGAATTTTTTCGATTTCGGACAAATTTTCGATCGATGTAAATATTACGAGATCGATTTTCATTCTGGTTTACGCTGCTTTGTTCTATCGAAATAGTAAAGCGATGCAGAAATAGCGAAACAAACGTTATAATGGCCGAAATGCTCGTTTCGGGCTCGCGTGTGGTCGCGATCAGTATTTTTTGATGGAATCGCAACGCGACAGCGCATGAAATTTTCAAATTTTTTTATTTTCAACTGTGAGATTTTGAACACTTGAAAATCTGAAATTTAAATTATCAAGTAATTTTACGTGCGAAAAGTTATGGTCGTGGTTTCGGGTTTTTATGTATAAATCGTTTTTATGGATTTGAAAGAAAAAAAAGATAAATGTGACAGTATCTTGACGGAACTTGGGAGCTTGGTGGGAGAAAAAACGCGCACAAACAAAAAAATTATAGAGATATTCGTGCAAATTTGGAGATCCGTGCGAGAATAGCCGGCGCTGCCATGCGCCAAATTGCATTCCCCCGATGCGGCAAATTCCACCGCAATGCTTTTTAACGGTTGACGAAAAAGATTAATATGCAGTTCTTCTAATCAGATTTTTCGCGATAAATATTCGCAATCGTGCGAAAAATTCCGGCAGACATTCCGAAAAAGTCGTTTCCATCATGATGGTGAGTTCCCTTTTTTTTTCACTTTCATTCCGTTGCTCAGCTCTCGTGAGAATTTTCATCGCGTAACCTCAAACAATGATCGAATTTCATGAGCGAATTTTTTAATCAAAAAAGACGAAACTAGCTCTCGCATAATTAATGGAAAAATTAAAAATCACTTTTACAATTTACTTCGTAATTCGAAACTATCTTTTGATATTTTATTTATAAACTCATGTGACGGATCGGAAATCCGATGAACAAAAATAAACAATTTGACAAATAATGTTTACAATCCGTTCCTGAATAACGTCGCCAACTTTTTTCTACTGCTCGATCAAAATTGTCGTTTTCTATCGATCTTTCGTAAATTTTTCTGCCCATTCCTGCAGCAATGCATGAAATTAAAAACTTTCATGAAATATTTTACACTGTCAGAAAATTCTCAAGTATTTTTAACACTACAGTCCACTCTTTCACATTTTCGTCTTCCAGAATCTAATTTTATATCAAAAAATCGATCGAATTTGATAACTTTTTCAGTCGATCCCTAAAATTAGGGTAAAAACTGAGATTAGATACGAATAAGATTATATTCAAGTACGTGCTGCCAGATTAGATTGTCAATGGATTGTTTGTGGCCAAGGAGCATGCAAATATTGTTTAAAATATTTGCATTTTATTGATTTTTCTAAAAACATAATTAACAATAAAAAAATAACTTCTGGTCATTTACAAAGAAAAGTTTATCTCCCAAAATTGAAAACACTAACAAACTGAAAATTCAATCGATAAACTTTTATAAAAAATCTTTAATCTTCATTTTATCAAGAAAATGTTTTTTAATTTAAAAAAAAAACTTTCAACGCAAATGAAAAGTTTAAAAAATGCAAAAAAAAATTTTTCACCATAATTTCTAAATAATAATTTCGTTTGAACAAAAAAATACCAATTTTTCAATGTGGAGGAAGTTTCCCATGAATTTGAAGCAAATGAAAATTGTAAAAATTTGCTTCTAGCGGGACGGGTTGAGATTCCGTCAGAACCTTTCGAGGCGACTTTCGGAAAATACGTTTTATAATTACAAAAATACTTCGAAGAAGAAATATGGATTGTCCAACGGCACGCAGCACTTGTTATTCGTGCTGACGTTTTTCTTGTCAGTATCGCTGATCGTCATTGTTCTGGAGAAGAATTTGCCAGAGGGCAAAACGATAGAGAACGAAGGAATTTATCCAGGAAATTTCATCGCTGAGCGAGCCCGCAATCACGTCATTAATTTGACGTCCATCGGTCCACGAATCACCGGAAGCTACGAGAACGAAGTTTTGGCTGTGAAATTTTTGGTCAGAGTCATTGACCAGATTGTCAAAGACGCGAGCAAAAATCACAAAATCCAGGTGGACGTCACCAAACACAGCGGAGCTTTTCCTCTCACGTTTCTCGATGGAATGACCAACGTCTATCGGAACGTTCAAAACGTAATCGTCAAGCTTGGACCTCACCATGACTCCAAAAACAGTTTACTTCTCAATTGCCATTTCGACACGTTCGTCGAAAGCCCCGGTGAATTTTTCTCCTTGATTCATCACCAGAAATTCCATCCTCATGCCTCGTTATTTCTTTTTCACATCTTTTGTCGCGATGAAAATTTCTCATTAACGTGGAGCGCTTTGTCTCGATTTTAAATACTAAAAATATTCCGTGGGGCATTCAAAAATTCGTTGCTCTTCAATCGAATGCGAAAAAGTGAAAAATTTTAATCCTAGAACCGATTTTTCGCTCGTATTTCAGAGAAAAAATCTGCTTCACAATTTTTTCTATCGAAAACATATTTCAAGCCATTTTCCTCAGCACTTCATCGAGTATTTTTACATGAAAGTAATTTTCTTTATTTTCATGGAATTGTTCAAAAATTCGCAGGCGGATCGGACGACGGAGCAGGATGTGCCGTGATGCTCGAAATTCTGCGAGTCATGGCTCGCAGTCCAAAGTACCTCAAACACAACATTGTTTTCCTTTTCAATGGCGCAGAAGAAAATTTGTTACAGGTATTTTTATAAATGAATGAATAAATGAGTTTCTCCGGATTGAGAATGAATTCGGGATGTTTCCTTCGATCTTACGAAAAAGGCCAAAAAGTTGTTGACCTTCTTTTTAGCATAAAGCGTTCCGAAAATTTGATAATAAGGAACAATTTACGTAATTCTTTTTATCTTTCGTTACTCAAGAGAATGGTTCGTGATAATGGGACATTCGGTGATTGATTAACGATAAAAATTCCATGAAACTATAAAAAGTTTCAGAAAAATAAAAAAATAAACAGTTTTTTCTTCAAACGAAAATTGGTATTCAGTTTAAATTTATTGCAGGCGTCTCATGGATTTATTACGCAGCATCCCTGGGCGAAAGAGATACGCGCGTTTATAAATATTGAAGCTTGCGGGGCTGGAGGTCGAGAACTATTGTTCCAGGCCGGTCCGGACAATCCTTGGATTATCGAGGTAATGAATGTTCATTAAAAAATGTATGAACTTTTGAAGGTACTATAAGAAAAAAAAAAACTCTATTTACAAAAAAATCGTGAAGTTCGATAATGACGACTTTTTCGATTATAAAAATATAATGAAAACGTATAAACCGAATTTCTTTCGTTCCAGGTTTATTCCCAAGCAGTCCCATATCCTTACGCCTCGTCATTGGCTCAAGAAATATTTCAAAGCGGTATTGTCCCGGGCGATACAGATTTTCGGATATTCCGTGATTTTGGAAAAGTTTCCGGTAATTTTATTCATTTTCTTACATCAAGGTTCTCAGCTGCACGTGAAAGTTTTAGATTTTTGTTTATAATATAGAATTTCAGTTCCCAACAGCCTGATATTAATTATTTACTAACTTTCATGTGTTTTTGTTGAATTTGAAACAAAACAGGCGTGGATTTTGCTTGGTCAACGAACGGCTACGTTTATCACACGAAATTCGACACAGTGAGTCAGATTCCTCTGGGCTCGTTGCAGCGAACGGGGGACAATATATTGGCACTCGCTCGGGGTATTTCTTCGGGTTATTATTTGAGCGAATCCTATCACGAGGACAGCGATGGCAGCCTCGTTTTTTTCGATTTTCTCGGTGCCTTCGTTATTCGCTGGCCACAATACATCGCGGCGATTGTTAACGTGGCGAGCCTTTTTCTTGGACTCTATTCTATTTATTTGAATATGGACAGCGCTAGAAGAGGTCAGAGTTCACTTTTTTCCTTTTCTACTTTTTCCACCGCGACTTGTCGTTTTTTTAATTTATTTTTAATTCTTTGAAATTTACTTATTTTTATTATTTCATTTTTTTGTGCTTTCGGAATCATGACTCGTTGTTTACTCTTTGCAGAAGTAAAAGGTTCGACGTACGTAAAACAAATACTAATTTGCTCCTGTGCGGTTATCGGCTCATGGCTAATCTCAATGGTATCCGCGACATTTATCGCTCTCGTGTTGACGAAACTCGGAAAAGTAATGAGTTGGTACGCCCGACCAGCTTGGCTTTTCTTTCTCTACATTTGCCCCACCGTCGCCACTTCCATGATACTCTTTTTGTATATGGGTGGTCGCCAAAAACAGGTCGGTATTGTTAGCGAACGAATAAATAAATAACAATATAAATATATTTTTTTTTTTAAACTGATTGCAGTCGAAATTCGAATTAATTGCACAATCTGTAATTAACTCAATTTTCTTCTCAAGTGAATGGAATCGGTCAATCTTTCAATGATATTTTCATAAATTAATATTTTTTTTATGACGTTTATTTACAGCGTTGGAAAAAAACGTTCGGACGAAGCTGTAAAAACCAAAATTTATCTTTTTTTTTTCTATTAGAAAATAAAAATTTCTCCCATTTTTCATTCAAATCGATAAAAATTTACTTAAGGTAGTAACTGTCGGTTTTAAAATTGATGTTTAGAATTTAATCAAATTTGGTATAGTAGTAGATTTTGATTAGAAAAGGATCCAGTCAAAATTTCAAGAAGCTACCGAGAACCAGAAAAAAGATATTCGCATTGGTAATTTCATGAATTTAACATCGATTTCATACATTTCATTGTATATTACAATGAAAACTGTGATTTCACTTAATAATTGATAAGAATTCATTGTAAAAAAGAATGAAAACTGAGATTTCTCATAAAATTCAATGTTAAATTTATGAAATTACCAATGCGAATATCTTTTTTCTGGTTCTCTGTAGACTGTTGAAAATTTGACTGGATCTTTTTCTAATCATAATTTTCTACTGTGCCAAATTTTATTAAATTCTGAACACTAATTCTAAAACCTCCACCTGCATAGGTTTCTACCTTGAATCACCCAGAACTATTTATTGTTATTATTAATAAGAAATTACAATTGTAAAAATGAGAGAAAAAAAAGATAATTTTTGAGGAAATTTAACGGAGCGTTTTGTTTTCAGGACATAAGCACGCCCTGGATTTTGTATCAACTCTATTGCGACGCCTATAGTGTTATTTGGATGTTTATCTTATTTTTGTGTATTTTGTTCGAAATACGCTCGGGATTCATTCCTTTACATTGGGTCATATTCCCGGCTGTTGGAAATATTCTGCGACACAATTTCTTCGAGAAATGGAGAGGTACGAATCGTCCGGAAAAAAGTGCATTCCATAATGGAAAAATAACAATCAACTCGTCGATTTATTTTGAAACACATAAAAATTCAGGAAATTTGCAAATTTGATGTCTAAAAATAATTTTTATTTATTTTATTATGTTACGAAATGTTTACAGACTGGAAATGGCTGTGTTTTCACGTTGGAATACTGAGCTTGCCCTACATACAGTCTTTCTATTTGGCCCTCGGAGCGCTTTATTTATTCATACCGATCATGGGCCGTTCGGGGGCTAGTATTAATTCCGAGGTCGTCATAGCGAATATGCTGTCATTGTTGTTCTGCCTTTTACTCAGTTTCACCGTAAGTAAAAAAAAAAAAACAATAATTTTAAAAGATATTGCAATCCAAAACGTGAACCTAAATCGATTAAAAATCGTAATTTCAATAATCCATTTTGTGTTTTTTTTTTCTTTTCATGTAATTTCGTAGCTGCCGTTAGTCCTTTTAATAAAAAATGCCAGCAGAGTCCTGAGCGTCATGATCGGCATGTTTTTAATTTCGATCGGAGTTCTCATTTTGACGCCTTTGGGGTTTCCTTACAGCGGCGATGTCACGTCGCCGGCACCGCAGCGTTTCATGATTGCAGTGAGTACATTAATTTCTTTTTCTCAAAATAACTGTTTACCAATTTTTCTACGTATTTCTAGCGATTATTAATTTTTTAATTCACGAAATATTCAACATCGGTGATCAATTTTTTTCAATTCTTTACCGTGTCCTTGGTAATCTAAAAATTTCCACTTTTTTTTCTATTATTGGTGGATAATCCCTAGCGGACGTTTAGGAAAAAATTTCGAACAAAAATCACGACATTTGTCAATTTCTCAAGGTCACGACTGAAAAAAAAAAAAAAATTCCCTTCGTCGTCGGCAACCGGAAATTTATAATTCCCTCAAAAAAAAAAAAACTAAATATCCACAAAAACTCAGGCATTTTGGGTTTTATTTATGAATTATGTAAAAAAATCCAAACTATCGATCAAGGCGGAAACCGAGTTAATTTTTTCGTTTTTCTTTCGCATTAGCACACCCAGCGACATTATTGGAACGCAGACGGTAGTACGAATTATTCGGGTAGCGGTTATTGGATCGTGGATTTGGACATGAACAGTCCTCACAGTGTCGAAGCAATGGTACCTGAAGTCGGGGCTGCGACACCAACCATTAAAGACTGTCAAGAACGGTTGTATTGCGGCCTGCCATATTTAATGCCCGTTACGACTTTTCTCTGGTTAGATATTCCTTCTTGTTATTATTATTATTATTATTATTATTATTAGTATTATTTTAGCCGGTATACCCGAAAGGGGAGTCCGGTACACGGTGGTCCTGTTAATCGGGACCCTTACGGTGCATAAAGCATTTTTCCACCCAAAAAAAAAAAAAAATTGGTATTATTATCGTCGTTGTTGTTGTTTTTGTTGTTGTTATATCGATATTCAGGAAATTTCGGGAATTCGTTGATTTTGTTGTCCGTAGAATATCACTGTAGATTTCATGGTTTTCCCGATCACTTCCGGTTCATTGTGAAGTCTTTACCGGGCACAGTGGTTCGTAGGAAAACCAGCGATAGGAAATATCGATCTGGATCGTCTAAACGAATCGTTGGTGAAGCGCAGTAACGAAATTTCAATTCTTTTGGGTCGCGATGATTTATTATTTACTGGATAATGATTTATGAGGAATTTACGATTTTCATTAATTTTCAGTGTCTTTTTTATTCGCAGGAAAACTAGCTGGATTCCTGGTCCTCCGCCGCTGATAAAAATTCCCACGAAGCTTGACTTGATTGCGAAAAACAGCCTGCGGAATATCGTGTCGTTTACGTTCAATGTTACCGGTACAGTAGATGGAAAAATGCTTTTTTCAAATTCGTCGTTGTTTTTGTTGTTTTCCAATTTTCAAGATTTTGTTCTCTCTGGAAAATTTCATTACGATTGCTCGACTTAAAAATCCTGTTTTTTTCTTATCGCTTCGAGAATTTCGCAGGTTTTTTTTGTTCTGAATTTCTGAATTGTGATCCAGATCTTGAAATTTGAAATTCGAATTGGATTTTGAACTTTTTGAACATTCGGTTTTACCCTCTTTTTAAGGCCCTGACCACATAGGCATCATCCTGTCTCCCTACAAGGGAGTTCGATTGCAACAATGGACCATCATGGATGGGAAACCGTTGCGTGGTCCAGCCTGGAACGGGAGAGAAGTTTACTTCGTGTTTTATTCGTGCGCTGCTGATTGTGTTCCCTACGAGTTTAAAGTTTCTCTAATCGTGAGTTTTTATTTATTTATTCGGCACTGAAAATACGCGAAAAAAATAACGTTTTTTCTTTCCCTCAATGTTTTAGCGTTTCGATTAGATTTTTTCGCAAAGGATACGAATTTGTTATTCAACCCAAAACTGCGATAAATGGAAAATTATTCATTGTCATTTTTTCCTTGAGTTCAAAGTTCATACAACGTTTCTTGTACGTTTATTTACGTTCGATTTTCTGCAAAACTTTTCTAATGCCATTCAGCAATTTGAATCATAATAAAAATGAAAAAATTTGAAAAAAAAATCGTTGTTCGTGTCGTTTCAGGTTCCAATGAGTCACAGAGGACCTACGCTCACCGTAGCACTTGCTGGTCATTTTCTGCATGGTGAAAATCAAGTCTCGTTGAGATTCAAAAATTTTTTGGCTCAATTTCCGCCCTGGGCAGTCGTCACGCCCTGGACGGCTTCGTACACGTCCTGGGAATTCTAATCGCCGCGTTTCGTTCCAATCAACAACAACAAAAAAACCGAAAACATTCGTGAGAATTTATTGTTTTCGTTTCTTTTGAAGATTTTGCAACACACACACCATGAGCAATGTTCAAAATGAACGTTGCTTCGTCGACGATGTCGAACGACGATTTTTCTTTCCATTTCTCGACCTCGTAGTCGGAAATCATTGACACGTAGTTAATTACATAGTACAAGTTGAGCCTTGTAGCTTTTTGAATACTGACAATGGCACGCTCGTCACTCGGACAAAAAAAAATTAATTCCTCGCTTACTTTATTGATTGGGAAAATCATTTCCCATCAATTTTTCTCATTTTTCACTTTATTGTTTCGGAAAAATTGTTAATTCCGAGTATGAATTCAAATTTAAAAAACCCTGAAATGGGTTTGTTCGTTTTTTGTTCCAAGGACGAGAGTCGCCATTATTTTTAGCAAGGATCTTCGATCATCTAATTAACACGTATGCACATACCTGTTGAGAACGAAATAATCAGCAGAAATCAACTCCGCTGAATAGCGAGCACGTTGAAGAAAATAAAAAAGACAAATACTTAGTGACTAACTTAATATTTACACGATTTTTCACCAAAAATCAATTTTTCGTACATCTCGAAACTTGTCGTTCATGCAGTTATCGTATAAATTGTTACAGCGCAATTTTTTTTTTTCAAAAATCTGAATTCCTGAGACTTTCGACTTTCGGAAGTTTTTCCAAAGTTTCAACTTTCTTCTTTCGTGCATGACGAGATAGTCATGAATTTTGAAAAAATTCAAACGAATTTTCCGACACGAAGCCAAATAAAAGGAAAACTCGATTTTCGTTGTTTCCGGTTTGCATTTGAAAGAATTATTGAAAATGAACAATTAATCAAAAGTTAAAATATCGGAAAGTTCGACTCGCAAAATTCACGAAACTCCGAATAGTTTGTGAAAAAAGCGTGAGAATTAATTTGCGCGCTTCTTCGAGGTCAATTTCTTTGTCTTTTGAAACGTAGACAAAAAATATAAGTCACAAAAAAAATAATGTAGCATATCAGACGTAATTTATGAAGGGACTTTGTCCTCGAGAGGTCAGCCCTTCGGAAGTTCGAGCGATAGAAGAAAAGAAAAAAAACACCAATTATTAACTAGACCAATTGAATAAGGATTTTAGAAATTAGAAAATTGCTGCATCCGATAAATAAATAAAAAAAAAATTTACACTGCTTTGGAATAAAAATTCCACAGGTAGAAAAAAAAATTTCAATCAATTGAATTTTTCCTCAGAATCAATTCATTTTGTACCTAAAAAATGTTTCATTCGGATCGATTCTTTCCGCGAAGTGTATTTTTGGCAAATTTGAATTTTTTCAAATTTACGTAAAATCTCAAAAAAAGACAAATATTTGTTGGTCCTCGATTGAGGAGCAAAATCGACGTTTCCACGTTTTTATCATTTTTTGAAAATGACAAACATTGAAAAATGCATAACATGAATTTCCACAGGGTTTTTGGAAAAAAGTGGAAACAGACATTATGCATTTGGCAGTATCGCGCATAATGGAAAGATCAATCACGAATTATAATCAAATCAATTATTTTCCTTATTTTTAATTTATTAATAATTAACTTTATTGACGATTGGTGCAATTTTTGATGCTATTAATTTATTTATTTATGATTACGGGTTTTGTGGAAATTTGATCAAACGGGTACTAATTCATAGATCGAAAAAAAATCCATAGGCTATCGATTGAATGAAAATTCAGAAAAATGATTCGATGAGTCTTAATTTTAATGAAACTTGGTCGTTTTCTTCGGAAACGATTTAGTAGAATAGTTTCTCAAAAAAACTGCATTTTCTTGAAAAGTAAACATTCTTTTGATTGACTCGCTGCAGAAAACGTTACGCTCAACTTTATCGTAAAGACGATAAAGAAATTACTTGTTATTGTTGTAAACAATTATCACTATTTTAATTATTATTATTATTGTTAATATTATTTTTCATCTGATTGTTTTTAGTAGGTTGAAAATACGACCTTGTGTGATACATTTCGAAAAGGTACTCGTTTCTTTCGTTCATTTCGATGTGACAAATGTTTTTTCAAACTAAATCTGCGAGGCAGAACGCCGAAAGAGAAACCAACAGCTATAAAATAATAACATTTTGTGCATGTGAAATAAAGTGCCTAATAAGTGTCCCTACGATTTCTGAGCCAAGTAATTTCTCCTTTTCCTTCAAGAGTTTGGGACGTTGCTCGCTTTTTTTTCTATTTTTAAGGATGTTGAGTACCTACGAAACTTGTTAATGTTAATTGTTCGATAAATAACTTCTTAATCGTCGTGAAATTTGTACACGACCTCCTGAATATTTAATGTAAAAAAATACCAAATTTTAAGAATTCTTTCATCATTACTTTAACCTCCTTGAGGGTTGAAATAAAAAATGATAAGAAAATTCTGAAAATTTAGTATGTTTTTGCATAAAGTATTTAAGAGGTCGTGTAAAAATTTCCGGACGATCAGGAAGCTCGTTATTAAAAAAAAAAAACATTTTGTTAAGAATAATTTTTTAAACAAATACAAAAAATATTTATCAATAAACTTGGTTTTGTTTCCGTTGCTTTCAGTATATTGTAGATATTTAAAAATTGAGAGGTCAAAAATAAAAATTTATCGCAAAGTTATACCAGTTTCCATAAGACTACATTTTACTACGTTTAATTAATTAATGTTAATCGTTCAATAACGAGCTTCCTAATAGTCGTGAAATTTTCACACGATCTCTTAAATACTTCATAAAAAAACGTACCAAATTTTCAGAATTTTCTTATCAATAGAAAAAAAAACTTCGAAAACAAAGAAATTTTCAATCAATTCCGAAGATACAAATCTATAAATTAATTTGCTATGCAATTATTTCATTAGCGATTATTATTCATTGCGAATTTTGCATTAAAAGTGAATTTTTTGGATAATGATTTTTTTGAGTTTCTATGGCACTCGAAAAAAAAAGCGTGTGTCAATGTTTGAACATGACTGTGAAAAAAATTGGGGCAGTGTTCTGTAATCGAACGCGTACGTTTTTTCTTTTATTTCTTTTTTGCTCCAAATCCTTCACAATGAAAAAATCCGGAAATTCGTATACATGCGTGAACCTTCAATTTCCGCCGTTTGATTGAAATAATCGTTGCATTGGTGCGTTGCGTAAGCGCTCGTGAAATTAGCAATAGTGTGTCGAGTTTTTTTTTGGCATCCGCGACACCGAAATTTCTTTTTTCACATTTTTTTATCGACACCGTTGGGTGAGTTTGGTAAATATTGTGCAAATATTGACGGACAAGTGACCGGTAAGACAAGAAACGATTTCCTGACGTTTCGTCGCGATTCCAGACACTCCTTTTTTTTCTTTTTTTTTTTTGTAAACACGATCCTCGACCGCCAGAAACCCGAAGCTTGCAAGAATTTAATTCTCATTCAGTTTTGAACGTCGCCGAGGTGAATAAGTCGTGCGTGACTTTCCAAATTTTCGCATTTCTATAAAAAATTACTTTTGCATAGCAATTTCGTACTTTCGAGTTATAAAAAGTTCTTGGGATGGAAAAAAATTGGATTTCTGTTAATTTTTCAAATTTACAAAATTTAAAATCATTTTTTGGGAATTTTAATTATAGCTGCGTCGTGAAACTTTTTTTTCTTCAATATTTCGTCCCTCAAAGCATATTTACACATTCCTAAGTCTTGTCCCGATTTTTGTTCTCGATATAAAATTTTTTTTCTCATATTTCGAACGATTGAACGAAAAATTATTGAATTTATCATCCACTCGTGGCTCTTCGTGTCTTTTTTTACATTCGTCTAATTATTTCGTCATTTATTGATTTTCGAATCAATGGCAAAAATAAAAAAAAAAAATAAAAAAAGTTTTTCCTGAATGAAATATGAATATTTCAGTCGAACGAGAGTCTACAAAATTGCAAAAATTTCACTTCGATGAATGTATAAAGTATAACGTGAGAGATTCTAATTGGCAGGTGCGACTAATTACCACGTGTATTTTAACTGGAGTTAATTATTGGCCACAAAATTTAAATGAACTTATTAACAAAGAAGTGTGATCCCGAGTGAAAAAAAAAAATCTGTGACGAGGTTCTCGTTGGCTCCTCGACGACCAACAGAATAAAAAACAAACAATTAGTCGAAGATCACTAAACATCGTAAATAACAGAATAAGGTCTGTGTAATGAATTCTGCGTTTCGTGTGGTGCAGAGCAGAGCAGAAAATTTCACGTCGAAAAAGGTGAGAGAGAAAAATAATGAATTATTAATTAAAACTTTCCGAGCAAAAGAAAAAAATGTCGATTACATCGAAGTGATTGACTGATTATTATCGTTTCGAAAATTCGATCAAATAATCCGCGGAAAATTGGAACCTGCTCAGTAAAAAAAAAAAAAAAACCCATCGATCGAAACGTCGTAATTATTTCTTATTTTTTCTCGAAAAATCGAACAAAGCGCGGGAAGTCGTAAACTGGCTTACCGACGAGCGGTCGCTGATTCCCCACACAAAATCGTGCCCCGGAAAGAAAAGAATAAGGAGGAAAAAAGACCACACGTTGATGGAATAACGAGAACCGAAATAAGAAGACAAAAAAGGGGCAAAACGAATGAGCCACTGACGAATACGAATAATATTCATGACGTATTCTTCTTCGATAATATATTCATGAATAACCAACGGAGTCTCGCATAGAAGTAGAGAAAAAAAATGTGTAAAAAAAAATCAAAGACACTTCCAGCAGAACACTCCTGCTCTCTCGTTATTTGTGTAAACAAAGAGGTCCTTGATCTTTCCTAATTGTTACAGCGGTACTGACTGTGAGAATTTTTCTTCACAACTCATCTCTCTGTATTTTTACACACACACAGACACAAAATTTTTAAATCAACGATTGTTTAAACAATGTGACTCGTAAAATTCGATAATGAAAACCTAATTACTTCTAATTACATTACAATCTTCATTAAGGTATTACTATCACGAAACGACTTTATTTAGGGTTTTTTCAAAATTTTGCATAAACTTTCTTGGCACCAAAACTAACAGTTTTCTCCTATGAAGAAAATTTTTCTGACGTTTAGAATTTGAAATATTTAATTTCCAATTTTTTATTTTTCTCATCCAAACGCGTGTAAATTGAAGTCGCGTTCCTTTTGGTTTTTTCTTGCAACTTTTTGACGAAGCGTGACTTTAATTTACACGCGTTTAGATGGGAAAAAAAAATTGGAAATTAAATATCTCGAATTCTAAACGTCAGAAAATTTTTCTTCATAGGAGAAAACTGTTAGTTTTGATGCAAAGATGTAAATGACCCCAATTTTGAAAAATTCATATCTCCGGTAAAATTTAACGAAAAGGGTTCCACTTGGGCTCATTCTTTTCGTTTTTTAATGCAGGATCACGCGAGCCTGGAGCAATTTCGTTTTAATTCAAAAAATTAGTCAAAAATTCGGTAAAACGATAAAAAAAATTGGAGAACGAAGGGTAAACGCGCCTGGGGTCGTTTTTGACCCCAGGTTACCGTTCTAGGGTTAAGAATGTGTGTTTGTTTCACTTTACGAGTGAAAATTTGTAAAAAAAAAACTCTTTAGCGTTTTTATTTCCCACGAACTTCTTTGTTTCTTTTTATACTCGTCGCTCACTGAATTGTTCAGTCTTCCAGGGCAACCAGAAAGACAAGACTTGAAAGGATCTCAACTGTATAAGTAGGACGTACAAAAATGAAGAAAAAAATGGAGTTTTTGCTACCGAAGACTTCGCAATACACGTGCAAGTGTTAATCACAAGACAAACGAGCATACATGCCAATGTACGTGAATATAGTACGAAGGGGAAAAAAGCAAAAATGAGAGACTCGATTTTTGACTCGGTTTTCAGTGCACAATGTGCGAAGGATTCAAAAGTTTTTTATTGGCTTCAGAAATTTGAAAATATGTCGTTGCTCGTCGTTGAAAATTTTATGCTCGTTGCTTCGGAAAAGATCGAAATCGCTGAACCAAGAAAAATGGTTAATTGTGTCCAGGGAGACGATGGAGCTAATCGGCCGAGAGACTTTCGGGATTTTTCTGGTATCAATTTTTTGTGGACCATTTTGTTTAACAAAGAAATTCGAAATATTGAGAAAAAACGCTGCAAATTGAAATTGTCAAATTGCTGGAATTATAGTTTTAATTTTCGCTTCCTCATAGAGGAATCTTTAGCGCCTTGAGAAAGCAATTTGCAAATTTCAATTTACAGCGTTTTTTGTATTTGCATTCAAATTATATAATTTCGACAAATTTCCTAGAAAGTAAAGAGGAAGTATAGACTTATACACAATATTTTACAAAATTTGCAGAAATAAGAGCGGTTGGACGATTTTTCAAAAAACTCCGATTTTCGTAAAATTCGAAAAATCATAAAATTTAAACCGTTCAACCGATATTTCCCAAATTCAATACCAACCTTTCTATTATGATAATCTATTTATAAAAAAAAAATTAGTAATAAATCTGGAAATTTGCGGAAGTTAGAGCGTCGACACCCTTTTTTTGAAAATTTCAAAATGCCGTAGAATTCGTACTTTTCTAGCAATTCCAACAAAAATTCTAGAAAGTAAAGAAGAAGTACAGACTTATACACAATGTCTTAGAAAATTTGCAAAAATTAAAGCGGTTGGACGATTTTTCGAAAAACTCAGATTTTCGTAAATTTCGAAAAATCATAAAATTTTAACCGTTCAACCGATATTTTCAAAATTCAATACCAACCTTCCTATTGGGATACTCTATTCATGAAAAAAAAATTAGCAATAAATCTTGGAATTTGCGAAAGTTAGAGCGTCGACATGCTTTTTTTGAAAATTTCAAAATTCCGTAAAATTCGTATTTTTCTAGCAATTCCAACAAAATTCTCAGAGAATGAAGAGCTTGTACAGATTAACATCTGTGCAAAACGGGAGCCCTGTAGCTCAAACCGTTCTCGAGTTATAAACGTTTGAATTTTACAGTGCCAGAACATACACACACACACACACATTCGGAAATTTTTTCTAAATATGATTTTTCAATGTTTTGGAAAATTTTAAGCACATTGGCATTGAAAACTGGAAAAAAAAAATTTCACCGTCACATAGCTTCCTCCATGAGGAAGCAAAAAATGAAAGTTTTTACGTGGATGAACTTTTAGGCAATCACTCCAAGATAAAAAAGTCGATGAGTCTGATTTCCATGAACTTTGAAATCACCCGCTCAAAGATTCGTCAATTCTTTTAACAATTTCAATGAGAATTTCGAAATTTTGAAACTTGCATACAACATGGCGATGTCCACAATGCAAACCAACCATAAGCGCCGTCTCAATGTCACCAAAAACGCATCAAATATTAATAACCCTAAGGGACATAACAAAGTGTCCCCGAGACCAAAAGTTTTGAAGCTCAGGCCGGATGGAAGACAACGCGGGGTTCCTTCCAACCTTCCTCTTCGCTCCCCCTCGACGCTATAGCTCTTTTACGTGCGGGGGTCCCTACGTGTTTGGTTTACCGATTAATTGTTCGTCCATCGTTTCATACCTTATGGCACTCTGGCAGTGGTAACCAGACTTACTAATGTCCATGTACCCCATAATATGCATACCAACCGAACAATCTTCGGGTTTACCTTTTTTCTATTTTTTCTTTTGACTTCCCTCTTCATCTTTGTCGTCCCTACAGTCGTCCATGTCTCCGGAGACTTTCTCCACAACGGAACCTCACGATCCCTCGGTTTGCTTACAAATCGGTTCCTCGTATTTTCTCAAAAAAATCCTCAACAAAGATTTTCTTTCCTTAAAACTGAAAATTCGACTTTTTATTCCCTTCGCTGCCCACAACATTTTCCATCATTTTTTATTCAATTTTTCCAACAACTTTCGCCCTCGAAACCTCATGAAATGAAAATTTTAAGGGACCAAACGTCTGGCCGAAAAAACTTTTCCAAGTCGTTGATCGACAATTTAGTGCCAGGGAGAAGAAAATTCAAAGTTTTTGAAAAACTCGGAGCTGGAAAAATTCGTTCGTATTATTTTGTATTTTTAAGAATTTTTCGCTTGGGACAAAAACAAGAAAATATTTTGTTGATTAAAAAAAAAAAGGGAAACGTATTGCTAAGTCGAATGGATGTACGAGTGAAGTCTCGAATGTTTGGATACGTATTTAATGACGCCATAGCAGCAACACACTCTCTTCGATGATGCGATCAATGATCGATTCGCCACATTCCTTCTGGGACTTCGTGAGCTGAATCGACAATAGAGAAAAGAAAGAATAGCGCACGCGGACATCGGTCAACGCGAATACATCACTTGACAACAGACACGAAATATTTTGGATTTTCTAAATTTTACTTTCGCGTATAACCAAAAAAATCGTCCCAAATCTTGAGGAAACAAAATTTGCAACTTTCAATTTGCAGAGTTTTTTTAAAATAACTTCTTACAAACTTATACACAAAATCTTAGAAAATTTGCAAAAATTAAAGCGGTTGGACGATTTTTCGAAAAACTCAGATTTTCGTAAATTTCGAAAAATCATAAAATTTGAACCGTTCAACCGATATTTTCCAAATTTAATACCAACCTTCCTATTATGATACTCTATTTATAAAAAAAAAATTAGTAATGAATCTTGGAATTTGCGGAAGTTAGAGCGTCGACACCCTTTTTTTGAAAATTTCAAAATTCCGTAGAATTCGTATTTTTCTAGCAATTCCGACAAAATTCTCAGAGAATGAAGAGCGTGTATGGATTAACATCTGTGCAAAACGGGAGCTCTGTAGCTCAAACCGTTCTCGTATTATAAACGTTTGAATTTTACAGTGCCAGAACATACACACGCACGCACATCCGGACATTTTTTCTAAATATGATTTTTCGATGTTTTGGGACATTTCAAGCACATTGACATTGAAAACTGGAAAAAAAAAAATTTTCACCGTCACATAGCTTCCTCTATGAGGAAGCAAAATTATTTTGATTTTCTGCTGAAACATTATTTTTTCAACTCCGCATTGGCAATTGCGTAGCGACCCCAAAAAGCAAAATAGTTGCTTAATTTTGATGAAAAACTCGATTTTTGTAAATTTGGAAATTCGTTTTTTTTTCTCGTTATTCAAAGAATTTTGAAATTTTATTTGTTAATTTTGATTTTGAGATTTTTCGTGGCACTGCACTCGATTAATTTGGGGGCACGAGAAGTTTCGCAAAAATTTTTCACTCGCAAAAGTTTTTTAATGTATCAAAGAATTTTTGAGTTCGGAAATTTCCCAGAGAACACGAAAAACAATGGCCTCGTAGAGTCTCCGAGAAATCTATCGAATTCTTGGTCGTTTCCGGTCACCGCTGTCTCGTCATGAAACTTTTATATCGGGACCGGAAGTCACGAATGCCCCCAACACGGTGAGCGCGTGCCTTTCATGCACATGCGCGTTTTCACATTTTATCGAAGTTGAGAAAAATTTTCAAACAAAAAAGTAAATTTTTTGTAAAAACTCGATTCAATTTGTCGATCAATTATTTTTTTTTCCGCTCCATCGGAAGATTTTAATTTTTTTTCCTTTTTTTTACCACAAATTTCCATAATTTTTTTTTTTCAAAACCCCGATCGTCTGTTCAAAAGCATAAACTTACGAAAAATAAATAAAGATTTTCGCAACGATCGATCGCGAGAAAATGTCGAAACCGGAAGTGCCTCATTTCTTCCTTTTTCACCCTCGTTAAACTTTTTTTTTCAATCGACTCGCCAAAGAGACTTAAAAATGGAGGGGAAGTGCGAGTCGGTCGTGGTGGCATTTTCATTAGCATCCAAAGTCATTGGGAGGCAACAACGGTATCCGAAAAAAAAGGAAGAAAGAAAAGATACGAGAGTGTCTCCTTTCTTCCTTTTTCTTCTCTCTGCAAAGAGGCAGTCCGAACGATCGCTATGACCAATGGAACAGATAGACAATACGTTTGACATTGAAGAGAGAGAGAGAGAGAGAGCGAGAGAAGCAGCGCGAGAGAGAAAGAGAGAGCGAGAGAAAACTCATCCCCTCTTTAAAAGAATTGAAATACAAACGGCTAAGTAGCCGTTGGTCACGAAGCAGTGGCCATGCTCCTGAGGCTCGTCTTCACCGGCGTGTCACCCACGATATCAGTTCTCCACCAAACATCGCCGTTCCATCAGCTGCGTCTCCCCGACGTATTTTTAGCCCCAAAAGTCTCGTAGAAACCGCGCCAAAGTTCAAACCCAACGATCGGAGCCCCCGAGCACTGCGGATTAATTTTCCCAAGTAAAGATAAGTATACGAATTTTTATTCCTCCCCAAACAGCATTTTTCACGCTCCCTCAAACGACATTCGTTCGTTGGAACTTTGAAAAAAATCCCCGAGAAGTGAAAAAAAAACGAAAAAAAAATGGAGAAGAATTAAAAAAACACGATTGATTGTGAAATTTCATTTTTTATGGTGAGTTTAAAATTCGTTTGAACATGAAAAATTGTGAAAACCCCTTAAGTGTCATCGTGTCAAATGCTCGGATCGATATTTCCATTTAAACAACTTCAGCCTTTCGTTTCGATCGCAATCTTCGTGCCGAGTTGCATAATTTAGCTCAAACGAATAATACGAAACAATAGAATTGATAAAATTATGAAAAACTTTTATTTATCGTCGTGTCAATTTTTTTCGTTTTTTAAAAGCCAAAAAGAATCAAATCTCTGAGCAGAAGATAAAAAAATGTGTTTACATGAATCCACTTGCGCGTAAGAATCACCAAAGTTCGATTAACTGGCTTGACATTTTGTTGAAAACGTTTTTTTTGCTCCCATCGAGTTTGAACCAAAAATGAAAAACTCGAAATCTCGATGTTTTGAAAAATTGATATAATTTTCTAATTACCGGAAATTTATAGAAAGTTCGAACGAGAAGAAAGTATCACGATGCTGATTTTAGAGAAAACCGATTGTCTAGAAGGCAAGATGTCGGCATAGCTGATGCTTTTTAATATTTCGGCTGTGTCACATCCAGCCAGCCAAACACTCGGAAACCAGCGATAGCCCAGCCTCAAAACAAACCTCACAATTTCATGGAATGTATTATAAAATCGTCTGTGACTTTTATGCCGAGTCCTTCGTTCCTCCGAAGCTTTCGGATCACGAACATTTAATTGACAAAAACTATCGTCAGTTTTATTCGACGATTCTTTAGTTTTGAGTACAAACGATAGAAACTCTCGCTCCGACCGCTAGGCGGTGCGGCAGAGTCCTGAAACATTTCTCATTCAGGAATTTCGCGCGGAGGGTGTGGATAGATCGCCGCGAACGGCGGGATTTTTTTTTGCGTCCGTGAATGAGAAAACGGAAAATAACCATTTTCAACCCTTCGGGGCTGCAAGCTCATGGCATGGAAACTTTAAAAACAATGAATAATTTCAATAACTTCAAAATACTTCAACTTTGTGCTTGTCACGTTTGTCAAAAGTTTTGTTTTGTATTTTCGTTTTGTGCATGACATTCAGATCGGAGAATTTTTCTTTTTTAGGTTAAGTTGCCCTTACGAGGACGCGGGAGAAAGAAATTTATTTCTTTAAAGTTTTTTCTGGTTTGACGCTTAAAAATTTTTGACACAATTCGATATAGTAGGGTCGCGAATGTGTCCCTGAAAATGTACATAGCCCTTCGTATGGGGAAGCGTTTCGAAGAACTACTCCAAAACATTGATTTATTGATTTTCCGACATTGTGAAAACTTCTCTTACCTCGACATACGTCGTTGAAAAGCGGATTGAAATTTTGCGTAAAGTATCGCGTTGTAGTTGGAGAAATGTAAGGAATGAAGCGGATTAGGATCGATGAGAGAGGAAGGATTGTCATCCGCGCGTAACTTTCTCTGAGGTGTTATGTTTCGGGCGTCGCGGGTGAGTGGCGGCAGGAGGTAAAGCGCAGACGCGGGGCGTGCGTGGCAAGCGGCTGTCACTTGAGGGTCGGGAGCGCATGCGCGACCACGTAAACCGCTACGTTCGCGTTCTCGTGGCGGCTGGTGTAGGGGCAAGGAGAGTCAGTGATTTTTTCGCTTTTTTCAGTGGACTGTCCGCAGGCTGCTACGAGATCGAGTTTCTTCCACTGCAGCGAGCAATTCCGGGAGTGCCTTTGTCCTATTTTTATTATTTTTTATTCGATATTAGTTCCGCGAGGAATAACCTAAAAAAAAAGCAACAAACAAGGATCGTCATCCGTATTGTTTGACGTCGCCTGAATTCGTTTCTTCGCATTTAAACGTGAACAAAAAAACACACAATATTGCCGCGTTATGTCGTCCGGTGGTTGGGAAATTGTTGGTAAAAAAAACAAAGACAAGAACAATGGAAAAGCGACGAAGCTCACAAAGGCTGAGAAGAAAAACTTCATCATCAATTCGCCCAAACTCGAGGATTTTCGTGAGTATTCATTCATCAGCTTTCCTTCTTAACCAGTTCAATTTCTAACCTCTTTTCCATACGTTTTCTTATTATTGACACGCACACTCGTACGTCTACTGATTGTTACACATTAACAAATCCCTTACAATTACTGGCTGCAAACACTTTTTGACAACTTACACTTTCCTGACACATTTCTGCTCTGTTTCTGCAGCTGCTTTTCAGCTGATTGTTTATCATCATTATTATTATTTTCGTCAATACGTTTGGCATCGCGATCTTCACTTCTATTAAGGTATTACTAGTATCACGAAACGACTTTATTTAGGGTTCTTTCAAAATTTTGCATAAACGTTCTTGGCATCAAAACTAACAGTTTTCTCCTATGAAAAAAATTTTTCTGACGTTTAGAATGTGAGATATTTAATTTCCAATTTTTTATTTTTCCCATCTAAACGCGTGTAAATTGAAGTCGCGTTTCTTTAGTTTTTTTCTTGCAACTTTTTAACAAAACGTGACTTCAATTTACACGCGTTTAGATGGGAAAAATAAAAAATTGGAAATGAAATATCTCAAATTCTAAACGTCAGAAAATTTTTCTTCAAAGGAAAAAACTGTTAGTTTTGATGCCAAGAACGTTTATACAAAATTTTGAAAGAATCCTAAATAAAGTCGTCTTGTGATAGTAATACGTAAATTAAAAAAAAAAAAATATTCCAAATATTTATTACTTGAAATTAATGATCATTATCGTGATTATTATTGACATTTTTGTCTTTATTGTTTTTGAACATTATTCGATCAATATTTTAAAAAAATGTTAACGCTCATGGTCTAGAGGTAAACCCTTCCAGTACACACTGGGTCATTTTGACCCGAACAATTTTTTGTCACCGATTGTTTGGAATTTAACAGCGACGAATATTTTGGCATTTAATTTTCGTTTTCGTCCAAAAAAAAATTTACCGTCATAAAATATGAATAATTAAGTACAAGAAATGTCTCTACAAAAAAAAAAACAGAATAACGCCTCGGGTCAGATTGACCCAATGTGCACTTTTTCTGTGGGTCCATTTATTTAAATTCCCAATTACTGTTGTTATTATTTTCGATTTATTAACAAAGAAAATATTTTTGTCGGCTTGCAATGGCGTAAACTTCAGAAACATTGTGAATTAATCTGTGGAACTGATTGTTTCTTCTTTCTGCCGCATTTCAGTTCCTTTGAACGAAGTAAAGTCGCTCTACGACAGTCTTGACGGCAACAAAGAGAATAAGCGACCGTCTAAGGAAAAGGATAACAAGTCCAAAGAGAATGAAGAAAAAAAGAAACAACAAAAACTTAAGCAACAGCAACAACAACAGGCGGAGAAAAATAAAAAACTGCAGCAACAGAAAACCAAGGAAAAGGCACCAAGGGACAAAAGCACCAACGGGGTATATTTTTTCTTTTTTTTCTTAACAAAAAGTTCCAATGTCTTTCCAAACGAAACAAAAAAAAAGAATTTCGTTGTATTTTTATAAAAGACGTGAAAATTTTTATTATTTACGACTCCGAAGTTTGCGACTTTGAGATTCAACGAAATATATTTTTCCTATCAATTATTTATTGAATTTTGAAAAGCATGGCCATTTTTCGTGTCGATTGAGTTTTTGGGTCGCAAGAGAAAATCGTTTTATTCTCCGGAGCAAATATTTATTAATAATTATGAGCTCTGCTGAAGAAAAAACATAATTTCGTTGCATTCCAACGATGCAAACTTCAACATCCTCATTATTTTATGAAATAATCAGTGAAATTCGTTGATTTTTAACAATTTTAAAAACTGTCGATAATTACAGATTAACGCGGACGAGCTGAACGAATTACTGGAGAATGACAAGGCCAGATTTCCGGATGCTCCGTTGATATGGTTGAAGGACCTGGTGTCGTATTTGGACGCGAAGATTCCAGCAGAGAAAGACGAACTGGCATTTGTGAATAAACCGGAAACATATCCATTGAGTTTGATCTCAAAATCGGTACGGACGAGTTTAGAAAAAACGATTAAAATAGCAGGTGCTGAAAATGTTCGATTATGCTGGGAAGGAACTTTGGCAACGATGGTAAAAAATCTTTCCCAAGGAACGTCCGATCTGGGATGTAAAATATTTCTCCAATTATTGGCACAAACAAATCCCGAAATGACAACTGCCAACCTTCCCAAATTAGCCAGTCTACGAAATTCTTATCAAAATAAAAAATCCATCGGTATTTCTTTGCTCTGGGCCTTTTCACAAAGTGGAAAAAAAAATTTAGCCACTGGTTTGACCGTCTGGCACGAAATCATGGCCCCCATGCTCGAATCACGAACTTACGCCTCGTACGTTCTCACTATTCTTCGCGATCTTCTCAATGCACCTAAAAATTCAAACCATCTCACTGCCGACCGATTCTTCGACGTTGTCGACGATCTGTCTGCTGGAAAAATCCACGTTCCTGCCCATCTGGACAACGAAGTCGCCAACTGCTTGCAACTTTTGAGGGTAAATATCTTTTTCTCACAAATTTTAAGGAAACTGAGTTTTTTTAAATAAAAACTTAAAAATAAAAATTCCAGCCTCTGTTTAAAAAAATCTCCGCGCCTAAAATTCAAGATTTTTCTTAATATTCCCATTTTTTTCAACAAATTTCGAGCTTCGTTTTGTCGTTGGGTCGTGACGTTACTTCCGGTCCCGTGTCTACCGTGGAATTTTTTGTCGTATTTTTATTTTTATGAATCTCTTCAAAAACCTCGATATTTCGAGAAAATATCCTGCTGAATTTTAATATTCTTGTGATTCTGGTTTTTATTGTTTGTGACGAATATCGAGATTTTTTTATCGCGTTTTTCGAATTTTCCCCATAAAAACTCATGGTTTTCGAACCGTAAACACATTTTGCATAAATCGTGTTGCTTTTTTCCAGAAATTTGACTTTCAAGCTGGTTTTTTGTTTTCAGCTACAAATGGTCAAGAGCGAATCGATAAATCTTCAAAAGATTTTCGAAAGTCTTGTGGGAAAAATAACTCCGAAAGTGAACGGAAAATACAGAGAAGAAATCGTACGATCTCTCGTGGCCTGCGTGACTGCAGATTCTCGGTGTTTGTCCGTGTGGACGAGCTTGTATCCGAAGAATCTTTATCAATCTGATCTTTTGCTCAAACATCTTCGTAAGTAAACGAATAAGATCGAAAGGCGAAAGGTTTCTTTGAGATTTTTAAATTAATGATTTTCGTTGATTCGCGATAAAAAATAGACGACGTTGAATCTTTTTTCTTTCTTATCAATTCCGTGGCCAAAGATTCTTGACAATTACTGATTATTTTCATTGTTTATTACAATTTTTATTCTTGCTTTTCAAGTCGCTGATTGGAACACGTTACGCGTCGGAATCGAACCGAAACCTTTCAAAGAAACTTTGGAAACTTTCCGCACGTTGGTCGTTTCCTCGAAAAAAGGGAAAGAAGACAATCTCCTGCTTTCCTGCTCGAGAACTTCCGAGGTAAGTCGTTCTCATTTTTTTTTCTTCTCACAATTCCCTTGAAATACATTTTCACATGATATTCCTGATCCAGACAAATTTCCCCGTCAGAATTGATAAAATTTTTAAAAAGTCGATATTGATCATCGTCTTGAGATGATTGCGAATTATTTCTTCGCATTTTTCACTCTCGAACGTAGACAAATCGTTCGAAAACTAAAAATTAACGAAATCCAGATCCGTGCACAGCATTTCACAATTTCGTGTTCCTCGCGGTATTTTTGAAAATTCTTTATGGTCTGGCTAAAAAAAAAATTCTCGATTTCTAAGAGAAATTGAAGAAATTCGTAAAAGAAACGATAACTAGGATTTCGGACATTGAGGCTCAAGGATTTCTCAAGTTTTTAACACTCCAGCAGCCTTTTTGTTCATTACTTTCCAAAGTTTCCTCCAAGGACAACTTTTCCCATGAGTTCTTGCTCGAAATGATTAAAAACTGCGAATTTACGTGAAACCATGAAAATCGAGTCTTCTCTTAGAGAAAATCGATTTTCTTGACATAAACCCTTTTCATGAAAAAAAAAAAACAAATGAGACGTTAATGTTTCGAAAAATTGAAAGTCTCGTCGAGAAAAATGAGAATTTGCTTCTCAGCTGTTTCGCCTGCACTCGAATTTCGCGGGACCGCAGTGATGCCTCAATGGCAAAAATAAATAACTGCAACTCCAGATTCAATAAATAGTGACGTCACGTGAGAATGATTGCCGTGTATCTCGACGAAAACGTCGGTATCGTGGCCTTTTGAACTTTGACACTAAGCGTCTTGGCGATGGGCAGCAACACAAGCCAATGAGCTTTGGACTCGTGAACCAATCGCACGGATCTCGAATCTCTCTGTGCGACGACAAAGACGAAAAAAAAAAATCATTGCTCACCTGATCGCGAAACGAGCGTCTGTTTTTTTTTTTCTCGTGCTTCAAACCGTCGCCGCAGTGTTATTTTTGCCTCTTGCCTTTTTTTTTGTGCTCCTCGCGACGATCATTTTCGCGTGTTCGTCAATTTTGATCTGATGCGTTTACACCGGTTCTCGATCTAACGATTCGTAGTGGCCGCTCAAAGGGCGTAAGTCTTTTGTACAACAAATTTGTCAGTTTCGCCAACACGTCCCCCGAGAGACACGAACAAAATTTGCGTTTTCTTCCGCCAATCAGAACGGAAGGGCTGTCGCAGTTCGAGGCTCGAATTATTATCAACAAAAAATCGATCTAAATAGAGGTTAGACGAACGATAAGTTCTGGAATCTCGATCTCATCAAAATTTCACTCACGCTTGCTGTTAGAAAATAAATTCAAAATGGATCTGTTTGGCATGAGAATCAACGTACAAAAAACGTTTTTTCCCAGTTTTTGTGGGTTGATTACCATTTTTTTCTGAATCGAAAAAAAAAATGCGGAAATATGCAGAAACTTTATAAAGACTCCCTGTCTCAAGACCGTCAGTCGATAAATCGATCGATGTTGAAAAAATGTTTAAATATTTATTATTTTTGAAGAAAAAAAAACAAGTTATCATCGGTCGGTAAAACAGCATTCGAGCTGGAATGTTAGGCGCGCAGTTTTTTTTTCGTGTCCGTAGATTGTAAGGTTTGGTCGGGAAATTCAAACAATAGAGAGAGAGAGAGAGACAGCGCGAGGGGGGCGCGGAGACCGAGCAGAGACAAGAAAAAGGAGCGAAAACAAACCGAGCAAGAAAGCAGAGGAGCAGATGCACCAAAAAAAAGAGAGATCGAGACTAATGGAAAGGGAAAAAACAGCCAAAGGGAATGAGAGAAATAGATAGAAAGAGAAAGATTCATCAGCGAAAGGGAAAGGAAGAGACACTGGAATGAGAGAAACTATCGATCGTTAGTTCCCCTCGCCCTCCAGCCTTTGCCGCGAGCTCCCCTCCTTTTTCCCCCGCCCCATCTCGCGGAAATCTCTCCGAGGTTTCGACGTTCAGTAGTTTCGGCAACGAGACCAAAGAGACATCGTATTGGCGTTTATCGTTTTATTTTTTCGATCCTCTTCGCTAGGAATTTATACACGTATATTTCAATATTCGTAAGTTCCAATGTGTAACGACGTAAATACACTTACACTCGTATCTTCACACATACACTCTAGAAATTTGTAGATATGCGTATACATGTGTTTTCAAGAGTTCCGGAAAAAAGTCTCTCGTCCTCCTGTCACGAATTGTCACGATTGACAAACAAAAAATCCAAATGACGTATCAAGCACGGAATTCCTAAAGATTCCATCGCGTTTCCGCGTCTTGTGACATTTATTTTCTCCCTTTCGCACGTGTCGAAATTCGACTCAACATTCCGAACAATCGCCCAGAAAGCAAGCAAATATATATTGACGCCGCAAATATTCCCGTCTCGCGCGAACGAGGCAAAAAAATCACACCCAACTCGTCACTATTTTTTTCTTTATCTCTTTCTATTTTTCTCGATCTCCAGGCTCTAGTCGAGAAAATGTCCGCGTCCAAGAAGAAACAGAGCTCTTTCCCATTTAAAACGGGAATTATCGTTCTGCTCGTACTCATCGGTGCTGTCGTCACTTACGACTGTCAGAAACACGGCTCGTACGAAGGTGAGATTCATTTTCCCCCTTTTTTCCTACTTTTTTCTTCCCTATTCTCTCTCCACGATTTTTATTCACACTTATAGTTCCTTCCTCGAACTTTTCATCCTAATTACGATCTGCTATTTTTATTATTTAAACCATGCTTCGGAAATATTGTTACTATTATTATTATTATTCTTAAACACGAAAATATACGATTTCGTCAATTCAACGAAATCGTACATCTCCAAAAATACAGTTTCACGTGCATTCGTGAACTTTCTATCGTCGAAGTCTTGTGAATTTTTTCATGCTGTAAATTCATTGTTGAGATTCTTATAAAAAAAAATTTTCTCGATCACTTCGAGTTAATTAATCATTTCGGAGCTCGAGACAGTAAATTATTTTAACCGTTCGAGTGCACACCTCCTGCGCATCATGGGTCAAATTGACCCAAGGCGTTTTTTAAGTATATTTTATGGGTCCAAATTTATTTTTTGACGAAAACGAAAATTAAATGCCAAAACATTCGTTGCCATTGAATGGAAAAAATCGGTGACGGAAAAATTTTCGGGTCAAAATGACCCGGTGTGTACTCGAAGGGTTAACTACCAATACGAAATTATTATTGTCATTATTATGATTATTAGGCATCGTGAAATCCGACGATCGAGTAATTTTCGACTTTGTACTAATTTTTCATGGTTTTTATGGATTATTTGCTTTTTGGAAATGAAATATTTTTGCCATGGAATTTGCATGATAAGTAATCGTGTTTTTTTGTTTTATTTTGAAGCTTCTAGCACGGGAACATTTTTAAAGAACAGTGGCTTGGCTCAGTATGGACAAAATGCAGTGAAGGCTGTAGTTCACTGCAAAGACACGAGCCTCTCTTATCTGGAAAAGAATTTTCCGGAATATTACAAGCTTAGCGCCGAATATGGTGAAAAATATTACCGGCTCTTTGGCGATCTGTTTCTCGTCACTAAAAATCTCTTGGTCAAAGCCTCCATCAGTTTTGGCAAATTTTTGACCGACAAAAAACCTTTGGTCACCGACAATGTGAGTTTTTTTTTGCGCCTTTTTAACGAAACTTGTTCTTTGCGATTTTTTTGTTCTTTTCTGGAAGGAAAACCCAAAATTTTCCTTTTGTCACTGTTTTTTTTTTTTCGCTTTTATCAATTGATGCTGGGAAAAGCTTCGAATACTAATTCCATTCGAAATGTTTGTTTTGTTTTTTTTTTTTCCAGATTGAATATTATTTCCCAGGATTCCTAGACAATCTGCATAAAAGGAGCCTCATCGAGATCGAACGTGTGAAAACTTATTCGGCCATTGTCCAGGAACATGTGACTGTACAAACAATCGGTTTTGTTCGGTGGTTGGAAACCAACGTCTTTGTGTAAGTCGTCGTCGTTGAGCCTTAAAGATTTTGAGTCCCAAATCGCAAGTGATAAGAAAATTCTGAAAATTTGGTATGATTTTGTATGAAGTATTTAAGAGATCGTGTAAAAATTTCACGACTATTAGGAAGCTCGTCATTGAACAATTAACATTAATAAATTAAATGTAGGCAAACGTAGTCTCCTGGAAACTGGTATAACTTTACGATAAATTTTTTTTTTGACCTCTCAATTTTTTAATATCTTCAATATACCGAAAGCAACGAAAACAAAACGAAGTTTATTGATAAATATTTTTTGTATTTGTTTAAAAAATTGTTCTTAACAAAATGTTTATTTTTTAATAACGAGCTTCCTGATCGTTGTGAAATTTTTACACGACCTTTTAAATACTTCGTACAAAAACATGCCGAATTTTCAGAATTTTCTTATCATTTTTTATTTCAACCCTTAAGGTGGTTAAAGTACTGATGACAGAATTCTTAAAATTTGGTATGTTTTTGCATGAAGTATTCACGAGGTCGTGTACAAATTTTGCGACGATCAAGAAGCTATTTATTGAACATGCTTAAAAATCATTTTTTATTATTTGAGCCTTTCGATAATGTTGGGTCTGTGAATCTTTCGATATTCTCTGAAATCTATCCAAAGGAATTCCGAGGGAAATAACACTTTTGGATTTTTTTATAAACAAGAAAATAATTAATTAGTGAATTTTACAATTTGTAAATAAAATTCGTCACCTCATTCGTTTTGCACGTTCCAGGGGTAACTTGAGTCCGCAAAATATGCGAGGCTATGCGACGCAAGCGGTGGAGAGGACGCAGAGCTTTGCAAGCCAGACTTACGACTGGGTTTACGAAAAAGTCCAGACGCTTTCCAAAGTCCATTGATGAAGAAGAAAGAACGAACATCACGAAAAATGAAAAAATTTTCAAAAAGTAATAAAAACGCTGAAAAAAAAAGCATACAAAATGGCGGAACGACGTTTGAAACGAGCCCGTTGATTCCAACGACATCCATAAAAACTATCAATACAAATAAATGTGTGAATAAATTTCTTCCCACAAATATTTATTTATTCAAAAATAAATAAATATTTTGTAATTTATTTACTTATTTATTTAGAAAACGTATATTTATATTTTGGCATTTATCTTGCTAGACCGGATTCGGGATTTGTTTTAATGCTGCAATAGTTATTTACCGACTATTTATTTTTCACACCAATTATTCTTCACGGCCATTTTCGCACCTGTGATACTTCGATTAAATTCCAACTCAACAAGAAGAGAGCATTCAGCCCCCGAGAAAGAAAAATTAACTGCAATCATGTTTTTTTGTTTTTTTTTTTTTTTTTTTTTTTTTCTAGTATAAAGAAGTTTTGGGAAACGTTTTTTTTCGGATCAACGCCCACGCGAACATTTTTCGTTCCACAGAGAAAAATCCTTGGAGCAATTTTTCCCACGATCACGAAATTGATCCCCGAATGATTTTTTTTCTGAATACACATTCATGTATTTTTGCCCATAAAACTTAATATTCCGGTGTTGTTCTCATATTAACAAAAAATACTCAAATATATATATTTTTTTGTTTATTAAAAAAAAAACTTGAATATTTGTTCCATGATGTATTTCTTTTTGTAAAAAACGGAAAAGTGAGGATAACCTTATTTTTGGCAAACGAAAAACAAATTCAAACCATGGAACGAAGCGCCCTCGAATCCCGTTATGAGCAGCTCCGAATCCACCCCCCGGACTCAATATTTTGTATATTCATCGATGTATTTTGTTTTGAGGGTTTTAGTAAATAATGATCGAATTTAAACAACAACCAAAAAAATGTAAAAATAAAATGACACATTTTTTCATAAATAATTGCATTCGTTTGAGTTTTTTTTTTCGAATTTGGACGCTTTCGGATTTTTGGAAAAATATAGATTAAATAGAGCCATCCACCGACTGGAAATTTTTCAATTATTATGAAAATTCAGAGCTTCCACTTCGAAAAACGTCGACTTTTTCCTTTCCAATGCATTTTGACGAATTTACTCAAAGAAAAATGCAAGTGAGTGTAGTCGATGACAAATACGTTGCGTCATAGAAAAATTGCGAACGAAGTTTAAAATTCTGAAATTCCGAGGATCCGGGTCCGGTGGATTTTTGCAAAATTCCATTGAAAAAAAAAAAAAATTCGGAAAACGTCGACTAGTTTCTTTCCAAAGTATTGTAACGAATTTGCTTTAAAAAAAAAAAAATTGCAAACGAAGTTGCAAATTTGGAAATTCCGAGGATACGGTTTCCTGTGTATTTTTGCAAAATTGATTGGAAAAAAAAAAATTCGGAAAACGTCGACTAGTTCCTTCCTAATGTATTTTTAAGAATTTGTTACAAAAAAAAAAATAACGAAAGAAAGTGCAGTCAATGCTGCGTCATAGAAAAATTGCGAATGAAGTTGTAAATTTGGAAATGTGGAGGATCCGGTTTGCGGTGTATTTTTGTTAAATTTTTTGAACAAAAAATAGAAAAAAAAAAAAAAGAAAAGGCCACGACTATCGAAGCAATATGAGAATAATATTATTAATTAAATACAATTATTATCGCTACAATGATTGTGGTGATGATTACAAGGTGGGATGAAGGTGAGTAACAAGAATATATTAAGTAATTTGTTGTTTTTTTTCCATCATGCGCATTGCTTTTGAGAAAATGTAAAAAAAAATGCACTCGGAGATACGAACTGTCCATCGGCGCAATTCTACCGGTAAAAAAAGCAGCTGCGATGGCTTGACCGACCAAGCCCGGCAGTTGTCTCTATTGACCGCGCACATGGATGAGTTTTTTCGACTTTTGTAGTTCGGCTACGTCGAGCGAACTTGGTAACGAGTTTTTGCCAACGAAACTCGGCGCCTTGAATTCCATCGGCTATTTATCAATTGCGTGACTTTCCTTTTTCGAATAGTATCGAAAAATCTCGCACTCAGAGCTCGTACGGAAAAAACACTTTCATCGAATTCTTGTATATTTGGTTGCAGAGATATTCCTCCTCCTCGTCCCTTACTCGCGCCAGAACTTCCAATATTTGGCTGCAATTCCGAAATAATTATTCTAGAAATTTTCTCATCAACTTCCTCCCCGTTTTTTGCATTTTTAAAACGAAAATCGATTTTTTTTTTACTACGAATTAAAAATTAACACGCCGAAAGAGAATAATGTCGAAAATTAACGAATTGGCAGGAGAATTGAGACAGAAAAAAAACTAGAAAGCAGATGCAGATTTTTCTCGGTCCCCCTTAATATTTCGAGAGAAATAAAAATTGAATCTTGATCCCTGACGAAAGAAGAACAACGGGCAACTTATATTTTCCTTTAAATATCAAGCATCCCTAAGCAAAACCAACCAAAACCTTAAGGCGATGTAAATACCGACGAAATAATACGGAGGAACATTGAGAAGAAATATATTTACACTATAGTGCAGGGCTCGTTGCGTCCTTTGACCATTTTGTCGGCTTGCCATTTTTCTTTTTTCACTGATGGAAAAACCGTTATTACGTCTTTGGCTGACGCATGGGTTGGTCTTATCTCACACCATGGGCAATCAGTCTCGATCATCAGTCTGTCTGACGGTATGCTCGTCACGGCGATTAAATTATCCTCAGATCTCAACGAGCTGCAAAGAAATTAATTCTTTCAAAACCACATTCCGATCAAAGATTTCTATTCCATGAAAATTAAATTTAGCTGCTGTTGAAAAAATTCGGAAAATCTGTAAATCCAAGGAACTTCGCGAGCCTGACGTTACGGCATTTTTCGAGGTTCCCGTTGCTTCAGCTTAAAAATTCTCTCAATTCATCCAGTTTCTCAAAAATATTAAATGTGAAAATTCAAGGAAAATTGCGATACTTTTTATGATAAATTTTCGAATGACCTTGAGGCAGGAAAAAATTGTTTAAATCCCTAAAACGATGTTTTCTGGTGTGAAAAAATGTTTTTTCAAGAGTCCACTAACCAGCCATTGATGCCTATGTATAATCCCAGTTGCAAAATGTTGTTGGCCTCCTCCGGATTACCGTCGAACGAGTGGACAACGCCCTCCGTCAGTTTGTCCTTGTGCTCGCGGAGAATGGCGACAAAGTCGTCAGCGGCGTTACGACAATGCAAAAACATGGGCAACTTGAGACTGGAGCACAAGGACAATTGCATCTCAAAGTATTTTTTCTGGGTCTCCTTGTTGCAGAAATTTAAACGATCGTAATCCAATCCCATTTCTCCAAGTGCTATTATTTTGTCCTTGTTGTTTAATGCCAGGTCCGTCATACTCTGTAGATATCGTTCAGGGTCGCCCGAATCCTCAAAAGCGTTGCAACGCGTAGGATGGCAACCCACGGTTGTAAATAATCTTGCTGTTATTTGAATAAACTATTAATTACAATATTTAGAGACTTTTCATTCCGTCGCTTCATCAACGGGTGAAAAGAAAATTTTCTACAGATTTTTCATCAATTTCAACATTTTGCTAAAAATCCAACGTGTACTAATTTTTTCAGGATCACAAAAAATCAAGAATTTATTTTCACAATTTGCATCAACAAAATTGGAAAAACGAAGAAAATTACTGTCACGAGTAGAAAAAAAAACTCTGGCAATGCATTTTTGTATAGAGGAACGATTGATAAGTCGATTGACACAAAGATAACATTTTAACGGATTTTTTTTTTTTTTTTCGAGTTACAGGAAAAAAAAGATTGAAAATTATTTGTTTTTTTTTTTGGTTTACCATCAGTTCTCGCCAAGTCCAAAGCTTTTATTGTTTCTTCGACGCTCCCAGCGGTAATAATAATTCGGGACAAATTGTTGTCCCAGCTTCGTTCCAAAACCATTTCCAAATCACTCTGATGTTTTTGCGTGCCATGATAAATACCCTGATACATAGGGTCCAGTAAATTAGCTCCGATATCTGTCGAAAAAATCCATTTCTTTCTCATTTTTTATCCACTTTTTTCTTTTGCATTGTTCGCACGAACATAACCTTCAAACTCAATCCCCGAAAAATGAGCATTTTTTGTTACTTATTTTCAGCAAAGCGTTTCGATCTCTGAACGACACTATGATTTTTTCTTGCTCCTTTTTTTACCTATGAATTTTCGTAAATTCGTCATCCTCGTTAAGAGCATGAAGATCCTAAAAGTTTAGCAGGTGTCCGTTGTTAGTGACCGGGCGGCCCTTCTGACACATGGATAACACTGCTGAAGCTATTTCCAAACTCCGCCATTTTGGATTTCCACTCAATTACCAGATGCTCGATAATCACGCTTGTAAATAAAAATCCAAGCAATTTCTATTGTTTTTGTTTTCAACAACTCGTTTCGTAAACAATGAATTCAAACTTTTCTATAAATTGATAGAAATATGGGCACTGCGCGCCATTTTGAATTTAAATTTCCTACGATCGCTCTGCGACTGATAATTAAATGCGAGCAAAGGAAAAAGTTTTTCGAAATATTTCCTTATCATTTTCACGAGATGAAAAGAAAGTCCGTTTTTTCATAATTTGAGAATAGTAATGAATGAAAACGTGACTGATTGTATGATTATTTATTTTCCGAATCGAAATTTGCTCGAGGTATAAAAGAATCAATAAAAATTCCATTTTCGTGTAGAATAATTTGTTACAAATTGTATTTATTAACACGGCTGAAGAAAGTGTTACAATGGTGACCTTAATTGCTAATCGTACGTAAGAACTATCAACGTTTTTCGGTTGCATTGTTTCTTTTCGGTTTTTTTGTTATTTTTTTAAATTCAATAATCATTTGCATAACTTATTTACTTCGCTGCCCTGGCATGGGTCTAGAATGTTCAAGTCTCAAAAACAAATGCACTGATTTCGAAGAATGTGGTTGTCTCTCTGAAAAAACAGCCAAATGGAATGGAGGAAAATAAATCGTCGAAAGGAACGAGATATTTATCAGGAAATTGAGTGATTTTCCAAATTGGCTTATTTTCACGAAAAATTGCCAATTTTCGGCAGTCTTCGAGCTGCTCCGATTTATTGGAGCGATTTAACGATCGAATTTATTTTTTCAACACATTCTTCCTTTTTCTTGGCGATGGCTGCTTCCGCGTGGACGAATTCGGGTCTGCCAATTTTGCCAGGCACGAGTTTTTCAACGTAGAGAGTTTGTTGTTGATTGTAAAGTTCCTTGAGGTTTCTATCGAACTTTTGGAGCTCTTGAACTTTGTCGTAAACGTCAGGGGACTCGGACTTCAATTTAGCAGCAAATTCGTTCACGGAGTTAGTAGCGTTTTTATATTCGGTGTTGATGCTCTTGACAGCGGTGAGGAAAGCATTCGCGTCTTTATTCGCCTTCAGATAGACGAGTTGATCGTCTAGCTCGTTGTAAGAAGTGACTCTGCGATCTTGGGCGGCGAGGATTTTCTCGCAAACCCCGGCAATTCTTAACTTGCTCTCGGAGGCTTCGTCCTTGTCGATGGAGAAATCCATGCGCACGTAAACGATGACCATAAGGAAAAGTAAATAGAGAGCAACAGCGATGAGCAATGGTTCTTGGAGCATGAGAACCCGAGGGAAATGGTATTTAAGTTGGAAGTTGCTAATGTGATTTTCGACAAGATTTTTCTTCGTAATCGAGATGACGGGACGACCAGCGACATCGAGATACGCATAGTGATAAGAGTCGGGAAGCCTGATCGCCGGATAAGGCAGAACGAGCTCAAAATTACGCGCGCTCTCCGGCAAGATAACTCTGAGGATGAGTTCGTCGACGATCATGTCGTCAAACACGTGGTCCAGGAGTCTCATCTCCAGAACAAACTCGTCGTTGTTGTGATACAAATACTCGTAGCTCGGGACGTTGTATCCAAGAATATAGTGAGTTTTCCAGC
Organism: Hyposoter dolosus; assembly: GCA_963921915.1. Classification (NCBI taxonomy): domain Eukaryota; kingdom Metazoa; phylum Arthropoda; class Insecta; order Hymenoptera; family Ichneumonidae; genus Hyposoter; species Hyposoter dolosus. The sequence goes on from OY998133.1 coordinate 3,887,053, forward strand.
CTCCGAAGAGCGGGAACCTGGGTCTGAGGTTGACCTCGACGGAATCTTTCTTCACCCTGGTGTGGGAAGTTGAAATGTTGCCGATTTCATCGCGATAATAAATATCGGAGGCTGCCGCAGGTAGAACGGTGTCAAAACTGTGTACGCTGGATTGGCCGACCTTGGTTGACCTTGAATACTCGTATCTGGAGAACGAGCCCTTGAGGAGAGCTCCGGTATGAACAATGTCGAGAGTTTCTTCAACGGCGATGTTTCCCCAGTGAGAAACTTCTATAACGCGCTCCAGCCGCTTTACCGTCAAGAATTTATTGTTGTTCTCAAAGTGAACCGTCAATTCTTGCTCGGTGAACGGCGGTTTCTTCTCAAACGGACCGTACATCAAGGTCGCGTCGTTCTGGCTTACCGGCTTGACGCGAGTGTAACTTTCTATGCTTCTTGACGGCAAGTTGACGACTGTCGTTTGTTTGTTGACAGTGTACGGAGAGTACAGATAAAGATTTCCTGTGTAACGCACCAACTGCTTGTCCTTCTGGGTTATTTGACGGGGATACGGCTCCAAGTCGTGCGTCAACACCGTCTCCACCTCCACTGCGGTCGTCCTTCCCGGTTGGAGCGCGTCTCTCAATTCTATCTCGTAGAAAATGCCTGGTTTTTCCACCTTACGGAGTTTTACCTTCAATTCTCCTCGCGATGCATCCCTCGTGTGAGCCGATATCCAACTCAGTGCGTCCTTCTTGCTCTCCTCAAGGGCAAACAGCACGCTTCTCACTGGCGTCTTTCCGGCATTTTCAATTACCATTTTTGTCGTTATTTTCGTCAATTGTGACTGAATGTCGATGGTACGGTCGACATTTTTCAAGGATACATCCTCTGACACGAGGGTAGCATAGTTCTCGTGAATTTGAAGCAACAACGCTATCAATAAACAGGAACATCTCACAAAACCCCACATTTTTGTGGACCTTCGATACTTCCGGTTTTAAACCGTTTTTTCACGGATTTTTCGGCTTGGGTTTGGGATTTATCCTCTCACTGGGTTTTTTTTCAGATTTTTTAATACTATTTTCAGCACGGCTTTCGTCGACCGGCTTTTTGTTGAGAAAACATGGACGTGGCGCACAGTTATTGTAGGACGTGGCCGGTTTCACTTTTGTACGGTACTGTACCTCGTTATTCCCTCGCGGTGCCTTCCCATTCGTCCGCCCTATCAGGATTTCATTTTTTTTCTAATTCACGGATATCGTATTCGCCCGTGCTCGAATTTACCGACTGAGGAATTTCCCCGGCGCTGCTATCAGTGCTATTTTTGATTTTTCTTATCATTTTTTCGGAAATGAATCGTTCGTGGGTCGTCTGTAGGTGTTTGTGAAATCAATTAAAACGTTTGTTCAATCCGCGATTAACGCTAAAAGATCAAATTCAAAAAATGCCTCAAAGTGAGCCCCAAATTTTTTAATTTTCACATACGCGCATATATATTCAAATAATAGTTACGTAACGTTACGTTGGTAGGACATCGGGACGCATGCGCAAAGCGAGGAAATAGTTTCTAGTATTTTCTCTCGGGTTCTCGGGCATGCATGATGAAACAATAACGTTTTGAAGGTTATGTACGACCGTGGTGCAAGACCGGTGTATCGTAGTCGTTCAATTCAGTTTCAATTATCCGTATAATGTTGAGTATCGAATAAATCCGTAATTTCATAAAAATAAACGAATAATTAAGATTGCAAATTTCGTTCCCAAAACCAATTGTCAACTAATTATTCCGTAAAAACTGGTGTTAATCGACGAGATGCTATTCCGACTGAAATCTTGCAAGCCATAAACTCGAAGATTTCTACACGAGGTTGAAAAATATAAAACGAATGACATTTTTCATTAATTTTATTTTCCACTAATTATCATCGTCCTTCTCATCCCGGTTGCACAGAATGAAAGTTTAGTCTCGATCATTTGGTAGAAATAAATATTTCGAAAATGCTTCATTGCGGTGCAATTCTAAGCCGAACGGGCCATTTTAACCCAAGGTAAGTCGCGCGCGATCTTAAAATTCGTAATTTACATAACGTGCACGTGAATATATACATTTTTTGAGTATCAATTATGTCATTTATGTTTTTAACGTCGTATTATTTTTGGCTCAATTCAATAATTTCGCACATTATTCTTTTTTAATCATTACAATTGTTGGACACAATAAATATTCATTATTACACATTATTCCAACTTTCTTTTTTCCCTACATCAAGATACAAGCTTCACGCAGGCCGAGTGTCTTTATTTTGTTGCCAAAAAGTAAAAACTAACGGACTAAAATTTTTCAGTAAACTAAATTTTTTTTCTAACCAAGAAAATATATCGAAATTCAAAAAACAAGGAAAACGATTTTCACAATTATTCACGATAATAATTTCAATTTGCGTTTTTCGTAATTATTCCACAGAATAAAATGTACCGTCGTGTTTCACTGTACAAAAAAATTGTATTTCTAGCAACAGCATCGTCTCGGCGAGCAAAAGAATGAACATGCAGAGACAAATCACAAATTTAACGAGGAACAAATCCCTGGGATTACGATTATTGCATTTTCCCATAAAACAGTCGGAGCAAGTGCGCAATGTTCATAACAGTGTATTGACTCGCCGTGCTCTTCTCGACACCATCGACAATTTCTACTCGCGAAGTTTATGCACGAGGAAAATCAATGCGCATCTAAGAGCACAATGCTCGACTTGCACGACGGACGTTAAGGGAAGATTGAACATCCCTGAAATATCCGAAGTAAGATCCAAAGAGAATCATGTTGCAAAAAAAAAATTTGTAGAATTCGCGGACGAAACATTCGTCGGAATGGGCGCGAATAATAAAAAATTGTTTTATGCCAAACTACAGGATGATTTCGTATCACGAACTTCTCAAGAAAAAACCAGCTTCCGACCTAAACTTGTCCTTGAGGACGAAGCTGAAGAACCTCATGACGGAGAGCACCGAAAACACGTGCGGAAAGAGCATGAGATGAAAATTTCAGGTAAACAAACAGAAAAAAAAAACAACGAGCGAAATGAAATCGTTGATTACGATTTCTATGATTTTTCCATAATTACTTGTGTCCAGCAGCGCTATGGGAAATCAATGAGCAACTGATTGAGCTTGTTTGCCTTATTTTGATGTTTCAGAGATTGAGACGCTGTATCCAAATCCGAAAGAAAAATGTAACAACCTTTTCATGTCGGTGAGTGCACAGTTGAAAACTGAGAAGGCACTCTCGGTGGATTTTGTGTGTAGAAAGCGAGGTTCGTGGAGTTGTAATTACCGGATGACGTGGCCGGAAGTAATGACAATAAGCGCAGTCGCTAGTTCAAAAAGCGGTGCTGGCAAACTCGCCGCATTAAAGTGCCTTCAATGGCTACACAACAATGGAAAACTTAGAAATGGACTTCCAGTCGTTTATGAGAGCAAAGTCGTTTACGAAATGCTGCGTAAGCCTACGGACATCGAAATGGAGCCTGGAACGCTCGAGACCATGAAAACTTTTCTGGCTCGTTTCAACAGCGAAGTTAAGAACGTGATTGATAACAAAGACTCAAAGATTTCAGGTAACGTACAAAAAATAATTTCGTTTCTTCGAATATTCAGAATTTCGTGATGCCAGTTTTTTTGCTAAATTTCAATTCATCGCTTTATTCACACGAATTTTTTCAACTTTCAGAACTGAAAGACCTTTCGATTGACGAGCAATCTGCGGATCCTGTGGGTCGCTCATCCCCAGAGTCCTGGGTGCATTCAAATATGGCACAACGTAACGAGATGCTCAAACAAAGATTATACGAACGATCGCAATCCAGGCGCGCGATACTACCGATTTCTGATTATCGTTTAAAAATTATCGAAGAGATCGAAAACGGTCGAGTTTTGCTGATTAAAGGTGATACGGGTTGTGGAAAAACTACTCAAGTCCCTCAATTCATCATGGAGTCTTTTGAGTCTCAAGGCATGGGTACTCATTGCAACATGATCGTTTCTCAGCCTCGACGAATTTCCGCCGTTTCATTGGCAGAGAGAATCGCTCACGAGCGAAATGAAATCGTGGGCGATGTGGTGGGTCATCATTTTTTCCCAATAACATTCTGTTGCATTTCATAAAAGTTTCATTTCCATCAAATCCATTTATCTCAATCTTTTCCAAAGTAAAAAAACAACTTTGCAATTTTTTCAATTTCTCAACTACAAAAAACTACAAAATTGTGTTTGTGCGCTTTTCAGGCAAAAACCACTGAACGAATTTTGATGAATCTTTCACAGGATTGAAGCTCATGAATGAGAATAAGTTTTAGGCTGTATTGCATTCCGATAATTTTTTTTTTGGGAACTCTACCCAAAAAATCACATTTCTCGTCATGATTTCAAAAAATGATAATAAATTGAAAATCGCTAATTACCAATTCAAAGATAATCCGAAAACGAAAATAATGAGCGGTAGCTGGATTACCAGTTTGTAAAAAAAAAAAGTTACAGCGATTTTCGTAAAATCAAAGTTTGAAAATTTTGAAAAAAAAATTTTTAACTTTTCATATTTAGCTAGCTGTACCCTCTAGTGCCAACTAGGTGTCCTGCGGGACAAAGCACCGATAGTATAAAATAAAATTTGTGACATTTGTTAATTTTCCCAAGTTCTACTTTGATTTATCGATTTTTTTTTCATTATTTCTCGTTCGATCTTGACCAATCGATCGTTTAAAACACGTCAATGGATATTAATGCGAATAAAAATTGTTGAATATTTGCAGGTTGGGTATCAAGTGCGTTTGAAGCAAAGGTTGCCATCGACGCCAGGCGGAATGTTGTTTTGCACGTCGGGAATATTGCTCCGTAAAATACAGAAGAATCCGAGTCTCGATGGAGTTTCCCACGTGATATTGGACGAGGCTCACGAGCGAAGTATAAACACGGACATGTTGCTGGTGCTTTTGAAGCGAGCTGTGCAGACCAATCCGAGGCTGAAAGTCGTTGTGATGTCGGCAACGATAAACGCTGATCTGTTTCAAAGATTTTTCGATTGCAACGTCGTCGAAGTACCGGGAAGAACGTTCCCCGTCGAAATGAAGTTCCTCGAGGACATTAATCGTCTGGGAATTCGTGGGAAACACGAATGGGTCGGAGAACGAGAATTTCCCGATGTGCCGTTCACCGACGCCGAGATGATCGGCGAACTCGTTTCGTGGATCGACGCTAAGAAACCACCCGGCGCCATCCTCGTTTTTCTTCCCGGCTGGGGCGATATCACGAAAGTCAAAAATTATCTCGAAGAACACAGCCCCAGGAATTCCCGGCGTATTATCGTTCCCGTTCACTCTAGAATGTCCCACCAGGATCAGAAAAAAATATTCGGACATGCCCCCGAAGGCTATAGGAAAATTGTTCTGGCCACTGATATCGCCGAGACCGGCATCACCGTCACTGACGTCGTTTATGTCGTTGACTCCGCTATCCAAAAAGCCATGAGGTGGCACGAGAAAAAAGGAATCTCCAGCATTGACAATCAATACGCGTCCCAAGCTAATATTCAACAAAGGTATTCTATTTTTTTTTCAATTCTTACCGTTTTCCTTTGGAGATTCAACACTTTCGACGTTTTGTCATAATTCCAAAATCTTCAAATTCAAGCTGTGTTCATTATTTTCAATCTTTTCGTTTCTTTTTGCAATTTCTCAAATTTATTTTCATTTCGTTTCCATTATAAATGTAATAACGGAATTTCCAATATTTTCAAAAACTATTTCAATCATGAAAATCGATCGATCGTGGTTTCACACTTTCCGCGTTTTTTTATAATTCGAAAATCTCAAAATTGGAGCTGTATTCGTTTTCGATTTTTTTGCTTTTCCTGTTTCTTTCTTCAAATTCTCGAATTTTCATTTTCAATCGATTTCCGTTGTTATTGTAACAACGGAATTTGCAATATTTTAAAAAACTATTTCCATCCTGAACTTTGACGATTTTTGCAGAAAAGGCCGCGCAGGTCGTGTCCAGCCTGGAGAAAGTTATCACTTAGTGACGCGGTCGCATTTCGAGAGCTTGTTGGTGGATCCGTTGCCCGAGGTACTGCGCTCCTCCCTTGAGAAAACGGTTCTCGATTGCAAAACTTACAGCACCGAAAAAGTTGAAAGTTTCATGGGCAGCATGCCGCAACCTCCGACGTTGTCGGCCGTAAGGACGGCGATTAGCCATCTCCACGAGTTGGGGGCTCTCGACGAGAACGAAAATTTGACTCCGCTCGGAAAACGTATCTCCCTCTTCACTCTTCATCCAAAACTGAGCAAGGCCCTCGTTTATTCCGCCATTTTTCAGTAAGTTTTAAAAGTCATTAAAAGACTTCATTGCTTCAATTCTCGTTCATCGGAATCACCTTAATTCTAATTTTTCTCCAAAAAAAAAACTTCTGAATAAATTAAACGAAAAAAACCGATTTTTCGGGATTTTTATCGCATATTTTTCTGAAGCTCTCCAGAGAAATAAAAAAAAATGCACGTTGTTCCCTTTTCACACAGAAATTCAATTGATAAATTTCCAATTAAAATTTCAATATCAAGAAAACTTTGATCGATTTTTCATAAAAAAATTGTTTCCATTTTTCTTAAAAGAATCACAAAAATATTTCATCAACTCATTATCATTGTTGTTAATTTTACTTGACGGAATGAAAACTTTTTCCATAGATGCGTTTCCCCAATGGTCACCATAGCCTCGGCGATGTCAGCTGATAGCGAGATTTTCGCTGGTACGCTCCAAGACAAAATAGCCATAAGACGAATAAAGCAAAAGTATCATCCGGCGAGTGATCATCTGAGTATTCGATGGATATTTTCTCAGTGGGCTTCTCAAAATCGGCGTGGCAGAGAAGCGTCGACCCGATTCTGTTGGAACACGAGATTATATCCCGAGAGAATGTTCACGCTATCGAGTAAGTTTTTTTTAAATCATTTCCATTCCCATGCAGTAGAAAAATTGTATTTGAATATTCAGAGTTCTATTTCTTTGCGATTCGGAGTCCAAAATCCTGAAATTTTATTTTTTATCTCGTACAGAAATTTAATTCTTTTGGACTTAATTAATTTAAATTGATTTTTAGAATACTTGAATTTTCGTTTCGGAGCATTTTCTTTTTTATTAATTTCAATTAATTTAATTAATTCATTCTAAAACTTATTGAATTAATAAATATTTCGAATTGTTTATCTTTGCAGAAGTACGTGAGCTTCACGCAGAGGGTCTCGTGCAATGCCGCATGTTGAAGTCTCTGGAGGAATTCGATGCAACTGGAACAAATGTCAACGAGTTTTCTGATCTCGACGAACTCGTCCGCGGAGTTCTTCTCGCTGGACTTGATCAATTCCTTCATCGTCGTGATTTCGATATCAGAAAACAGAAACTGAAAAAAGGAACGTCCAGCTACATTATGGAGTGAGTATATTTTGGAAGAATCTTTGACGGCCATTATTTGAAAAATTTGAACTTTCGTCGGGTTGGGGAATTCAAAATAAATCTAAATTAAATTTCAAAAAACGTGATTGCAATGACGCATTTTTGTTTAGAAATGCGTAAAAAAATTTTAAAAGTGAATAATTATTCGTTTTTGGCGTAAAAGAAAATTTTTGAAGTACGATCCGAATTTTCGAAATGGAAAACTCGAATCTTCATAAAATTTGAAACAATGGAAACTTTTTTTTAATTCGAATAAAAATACTGACGCGTTCCTTCATTTTTCGTGTTTTTCAGGGACGGAAATCGAGCAACTTTGACCCCGGAAACCGTAAACTTTAAAAGGGAAAAATGGCCGAGCCCTTTCTTAACTTATGTTCGAAAACAGCACAGCGAGGAACGGAGAACTACGCTCGTGAGAGAAACGAGCATGGTCGCGCCAGTCACGGTTTTACTCTTCAGTCAAGGGAGAATTGAAGGTCGTCAGGTCAGTATTGAAAAAAACGGATTATCCACCATTCTAGACCATAGTCTAGAAAATATCTCGAATTTGTTGTTTATTCTCTTGATAAATTAGCTTCTTAATTCGCGTTTTTTAAAAAGAATTTTACAACAATTCTTTTTATTTTTATTCTGAAATTCTTTCGATCGATTGTTCCTTTTGGCGAACTGACGAAATGGTTGTAAACGATGCAAAATTCTAGGCGTTTTTAGAGTTATCTGTTTTTTTTTTTTTTTTTTTTTTTTTAATTACATTTTTTTTTTCAAACGATTTTCGTTCTCTCCAGGAATCGACCGATGGTGATTCCAACAAAGACGCCGTAGTGTTGACCAGCAAAGGACGTAAAAACTTCAGACTCACCTGCGATCGACAGTAAGTTAAAAAGTGACGATTCACCAAAGTTTAAAAAAGTTAAATTTTGAGATGAAATTGATACTCCACGCTGCTCAAACGAGTGGTCAATTTTCGAAGTGTGGATTTCGAGAATAATTGAAACTTTGTTGTTACGGACTTCGACTGTGGATTTCATTGATTTTTAAAAATTTTCAGAGTGGCTGAAACACTTTTACAATTTCGTGACGCGATGTGGAGCGTTGTGAGTTATTTGATCGAGAGAGAAGGCCTCGTGGAAAATGGGCCGGGCACGGATCTCCACAGTGTTGAGAATTTCAAAGAATACATGCTCCAAGTGCTCGTGCAAATTCTAAGCGAAGCATCCGACGAAATCGACCAACCGGAGGAGGCGCCTCAAAAAAAATCATCGCGGTACACAGACGAGGATGAATTATCCGATTGAATGCCGTCGATTCCGCCGAGTTTTCAGCGAAAATTCCGATTCGATTTTTCCGTCAATTTCCCTGTGAATGTTCTCAGGTAATTCGAACGCAATATTTCAATTAATTTCCCGCTCATTCTTGTACAAAATTTTGGACAAAATCGTGTCACGAATTTTCCGACAAAACATTCGTCAAGGAAAATGTCGCAGGAATCATTAACGTAAGTATTTTTTAATCGATAGTCCGAAGATTACTTTTTCATCCAGTGAGTTTTTCAATTTATTTCGACACATTTCCACGAATTTTCTACAGAATTTTACGCACTTCTTCTGGCGAATATCAAGACTAGTTTTCTAATGATGATTCGAAAGGAATCGAAACAAATTTCTACCGAATTGCCAATGAATTATTCCCTCGAGCGTGATCCATTCGTTAGCAATTTTTTTTCCATATAATCTGTACGCGAATGTTCGTCAAGTTTACGAAGGCTTTTTCGAAATTTTTCCAATACATTTTGTCGAAAGTAAGAAATTTTTGTTTGCAGCAAAGAAACCGAGCTCGAATCGTTGTAATTCGAGCAAACCTTGTAGAATACAATTATAAATGTTGTACAGATTTTGAAATAGATTCCAATAAGAAAAATCCTTCTTGTTTTAATTTTCCATGAAAAATCCCCTTCTCGGTTGACAGCGATTAACCGTGCATGGTCACACGTTCTAGAAACAACGCGCTGATCACACTTGTTCGGAATGACCCCAGCGATGTTTAAACGCTTGCCCCATTGTCAGTATCGTTCCGAGAGACACACAAAAATTCGGGATATTAGTTTGAACCTTTCCGAATAAGAATATCGAGGAAATTTTTTTTTTTTCAATTTTCAAAATGGCTAAAAAAAATCAGCAAAGAAGCAACGTGTAAAAAAATAAATTTTCTTCGCGCATCCCAAAGCACCGTTGGAGAGGAGGCTAACCGTCTCGAGCGCCAATAACTTGTAGTAATTCTGGCTCAAATTTGCGCTTGGGGTCATTTTGACCCCTGGTCACCGCGGAAGGGTTAAGTCGGTTTTTTAGGATTCAGGAATTTAATCACAAATATAATGCAAGGTTTTGAGAAATTATAAACGTTAGAGTCGTATATTTTCATTATCTTTAAGGCTATTATTACATATGTCATCTTAATACTGTCTTTATAAAAAAAAAAAACATAATTTGTCGATTCCTTTTGCGCGTTTTAAAAGGACAGATTCGCCACAGTCACGTTGAAAAGCGAGTTTTTCGCAAAAATTTGAAAACTTGTGAAAAGATCCCACAAATGTAGGTTTATCTTCGAAAATGCACTTTTCAAATTCTTGATTTTCGTAAGAAATTTCCGGACATGTTTCTCTGTAATTGAGAAACTCGAGAAAAAAAAATAATAAAAAGGTGTCGGGGTTTTTGCCTGGGATCGAAAACTTTGTACTGCTTCCCGTTGCAACTTTAAACGAAATTGAATTTTCGCTTTGAACGAAGGAGTAAAAAAGAAACGAATAACGTATGACTTATGAAACAATTTTTTTCCTCAAATTCTACAAATAAGAGCAAACGATGAAAAGTAGAAGAATTATGGGCGAAATTATGATGGAATGGGCGGCGTTGGTACACAAAAGATTGTCGTACGAGATCGTGTACTGCATCATATCCGGATATCGGCAAAATCGTTCATCTGGAGAAAAAAAAAACCAACAGATTTATTTAACGATCGTAAAAAAAAAATCTAATTAATAAATTCAACTTTTTTGCCATTCATGAAAATTCCATTGCGAAGTCAAACAATTTTGTGTGTGAGAAATAATTTTTCTAGCTAGTGTCGCCTTTCATGTTTAATTTTGAAAAATTTTTCAGAAATCTACGAAATTTTGCAGCGTCGAGGAGAAAATTGATTGGTGCTCGAACAGGAAATGATATTTATTTTAATTTTTTTTATGGGCTCCGTGTCACATGCAGCAGAAAATTTTTCTTCGACAAGGAAGAAATTTCGGAGAAAAAAAAGTGGCACGTTTTCCTTTTATGAGACGATGAGGTGGAAATTTTTCTCGGAATATCAAGAACGACCGATAAGACAAAGAAAATATTGAACAAGCTTGACTCACCGAGGCACTGATAAGCCGAATTGTTCGAAGGGTTAGCCCTGATGGACAAATACAGCGGATTGCATTTGTGAATGAATCCAGCGTCTCCGCAGCCGAAGGTGATGCTTTGAGTGTCGCTATTAACGGTTCTACAGTCAGTCGAGGTAACGTGACTATCCAGAGGATCGCGCGACGTACAAACTGTCAAACTCGTCGAGCTCGATCCTGCGACCTGTTTGCGATGAAACGGGCAGTTAATTCTGAAAACTTATTCCACAAATGAGAGAAAAAAAAACTTGATCTCGTTTTCACTGACTTTTATAGTCGCGTAGGCTTCCGCATCGTTTCTGTAGAAATAATTCGGATGAAGCCGATAAAATTTCATTCCCGATGGTTCCAAACGGTCGACGAATGAGCCAGAGGCTCCGGATGACGAGTAGCTCGAGCCGCATTGCGAATTAATGAGTCTTTGAGGAACTGGAAATTAAAAAAAAAAAAAAAACTCATAAAAATTGGATATTCGTTCGAAAATTAAAAAAAAAATCATTTTGGTTGTAATTTATGAATTTTTCAGTACCTCGCTTGATGTTGGACAAAAGAGTGTTTATCGGGGTGGAAATATCTTGCGCAGTCGAGACGGTGCCAACATAAACGATGTCATTTTGATCTCTGACGAGATCGGACCATCTGTCCTTACTTCCGGAAGTCAGGAACATCAGCATTGCGTCTGTCGAGAAATAATTTTCATTCAAATCTCTAATAATAATTAACGAAATGCTCGAGGCACGGAAACTCTGTAGACAATTGCGATAAACCAAAAAAGTCTGTGCACTGGCTGTAGTCTCGAGTAACGTGAAGCTAAATACTCACCAGGAATATCCTCGTAAATGATTTTCAATTGTTCTTTGCAGTAATCTTTATTTTCATCACTAATGGTCGAAGTGTAGGGCACGATTAGAATAACTTCGGAGTTTCCGCCACCAATACCTCGACTTTGTTCGTCATCGAGTCTCGATGCTTGCATCGACCTTATAATATCGAAGGTTTTGGGCAAATTGAACTTCCCAATGTCTAGAATTTGGGGAAAAGAGAAAAATCGATTAGAAGCTAATCTATCGATTGATTAATTCTGGAACGCTAACCCGGGGGTCAAAAACGACTCCAGGCGACTTTAAATCCCGCGCCCTTTCTCCCTTTGTTCTCTCGTTTTTTTTTTTTATCGTTTTACCGCATTTTTGGCTAATTTTTTGACTCTAAGCAAAATTGCTCCAGGCTCACGTGATTCTGCATTAAAAAACGAAAAGAATGAGCCCAAGTTGAACGCTTTTCGTTAAATTTTACCGAAGATATGAATTTTTCAAAATTTTTGGGAATTTTTCATGAATTTTTCAGAATTTTTTGGGGTCATTTATGACCCCAGGTTGGCGGAATAGGTAAAAAAATAATGTTGCCGTTCTAGGGTTAATCGATATTTAGAGACGCCGCAGTGTTTTGACGCCAAGTATTAAAAAGAAAAGTTCGAACCGACAAGGCAAATTGCGCCGCGTATCAAGAGACGCAGCAGCGGCTCGACGCCAAGTATTAAAAGAAAAGCGTACCGCGAGCCCTGCCGTACTCTTATATACATCAGTAAAATGTCCGTTTTATGACGTCACAGAAATTTCAAATCGTTCTCACGGAAGAACGGGTTGAGGAAAAAATTTCGTATTGGAACTGAATTTTCTATGATTTCTATGTACTCGAGATTGGATTCCGTTTTTTATAAATCTCGAAACTTTCGCATACTCACAGCTTGAGTACTGGGTCTCATTGAACTCGTAGAAATCCAATATGCTGGTTGTACTGTTGATCATCACTGATCCATTAACCGCACTGATTATCGTGAATGTACTGTCGTACTTGCTCACCTCCAGCCTCTCCAATAGAGCTCTAAAAATAATTAAATTTGTTAATTTGGAATTTTGTCAATTTCCATCAGTGCAAAAATCTCGGTTAAAATTTCTTCTTAAAAAAATTCAATGAGGTTCGATCATAACGACGAACTCGACTTTTGGACTCGATTTTTTTTTTTTTTATTAAATAAACCAACAGTTCGAGGGTTTTTAATTCTCAAAGTATGTCATCGCGGAAAAAATGTTGAGCAAAAGTTTCAAAAGTGCAGATCGAATACGAAGTGACGGGAAAGTCTCAATTTCCGGTATAAACGGAAATAACGTATGATTTTCTTTTACTCACGAAAGGAGTCGTTGAATCGTAGGGAACGGCCAATTGGGGTCGAGAAAAATCGTGAGGTTCGTTGATATGCGATTGAACTGTGTTTCGGTGTCATTCCCATCGCAATTCAAGTCTTTCATCCCAGCTACGGGAAGAAATATTTTTTATTTTATTTTTGTGCACGTGTTTCTTTATAATAATTGCACGGATTTCCACTGAATTTGAAAAAATAAAATGTTAAAATGAAAAAATAAATACTCACGTAGAAAAGAGAATAATTTTTCGGACGCTTGAACAGCAAACTTCTCAATCGTTGCTGGATCGATGGTCACTTTTGCTACTCCAGGACTTAGTACTAACGCCGATCTAAAAGCCTTCAAGTTTCCAAACAAATTAATCAACTTATTTTCTGTTTTGTCTATAAAATTTTATCGACACGAAATTTTCATTATTATGACTTTTTATTGATTTTTAACGTTCACGATTTTCTTGAGAGTTTTATTTAATTGCCTAAATTTACGAGTCGTTGTTTTTTTTTCTAAATTTCTGTTCGTGAAACTCTATTTTGAACGAAATTTTGAACTTTTAATATCTACGACGACATATTCGCAGTTTCCAGCAAAGAAAATAGAAAAATGATGGTTCCTTGAAAATTTCCATAAAGTCAACATTATGGCATCCAATTCTAATTTTTTTTTCACATTAGAAAAATTAAGATAATTATGGATTTTGGTTACTTTTCCGAAAAACGATGGAAAATTTGTTTTTTTTTTTCGTGTGGGCTGCTTATTCCGTTGGTGGAGAATAAAATTTTCCATTAATTGACTTTTTATCGAGAAAAAATTGCTAAATTCTGGAACAATTGTGTTTGTGAGAACTTCGAAACCCCATAACTCATGGAATTTATGGGAAATGTCAATTATCATCATGGAATCAACAACTTCATGAAGAAAAAAAAAAATTCTCTTCGTTTTTCGGAAAAGTAACTCAACTGCATAGTTTCCAAAAGTGAGTTTTTTTCAAAACATTTTCTGATTATTTACCTGCGAGGTAATCGTGTCGTTCAACGCAATCTCGGTGAACAAATTCTTTCGATTGCAAGCTTTTAACGAGCTGTTGAAAACTCCTCGATCGCTGTAATACATATCGATTATCTGGGACAACTTGAGACTCGGTACTTGGGTGTACCATTTGGCAACTTCGTTCGCCAGGATCAAACCGTCGAGGTCTCCACGAATCTCTGCTGCAGTGAAAAACAAATCTTCGTTGGAATTCAAAAAGTACCAACGGGGCAGAGATGTCGAATTCCAATGACCATCGACTCCCAAAATCAACTCTTTGTCCGCCAATGGACCTTGACGAAGAGCCACTTCGGCCAAATCCCCTAAAATTTTCATTTTTTTTCATAAATAATTTATTTTGGGAAGAAAAACTCCCTAGTCATCAAAAAATATTCAAATTTGAAAAACTTTAAGCATTCAGGTATGAGAAAAAAAAGAGTGACGGAATCGAAAAACAATATTTTCCAAAAATGGATTTTTCTGCCCTTGGGCTTGAATTTCTAATTTGAAAAAAGTTGGAATTTTTTATTTCGGAATGAGTTGTAATTTGTGCAATGTCGATCATTTTTCCTTCCTCATAGAGGAAGCAAAGCTAAAAGAATACGAATTCTACGGCATTTTGAAATTTTCAAAAAAAGGTTGTCGACGCTCTAACTTTCGCAAATTTAAAAATTTATTACTAATTTTTTTTTTTATCAATAGAGTATCATAATAAGAAGGTTAGTATCGAATTTGGGAAATATCGGTTGAACGCTTTAAATTTTATGATTTTTCGAAATTTTCAAAAATCTGTTTTTTTTTTTTAAATCGTCCAAACGCTCTAAGTTCGGCAAATTTTGTAAAATATTGTGTATAAGTCCGTACTTCCTCTTTACTTTCTCGAAAAGTTGTCGAAATTATATAATTTAAATGCAAATCCAAAAAACGCTGCAAATTGAAATTTGCAAATTCCTCAAGATGCCCAAGATGCACGATGCTCAAATCTTCCTCTATGAGGAGCAATATTTTTAATTTTGTCTTCCTTCAATTTGCAGTGTTTTTTTTTTTTTTTTTTTAAGCAAATCAACGAAGAGATTAGAAATAATGATTAAAAATACCGGCAACAGTGGCAATCCATTTATTCTCGAGGGTCGTGTTCGAGAGTGTGTCATGCGATTGCCATTCCTCGCGAAGGAGCATGCCGAGTATGACATTTTGAGGCTCGAGACCAGCGGCGATACCGGCAAGAATAGCGCCACCGGAAACGGCGCCCCAATCGGTTCTTAAAACGCCGTTTTCGACAGGGCATTTGCTTTTCGGTGGGAGCATTGAAAGTCTCGCGCTTTCCGGATGATTTGGCGGTAACCGTGGGTACCACGAATTAGGATCGACGCCGGAATCTTTTGTTTCGTCCTTGCTACTCATCGTTTCTCTATAGAAAAAATTATAATGCTTAGTCAAGCGAAAAGAAATGAGAAATTTAATTGTTCCTAATAAACCACGTGAAAATCTTCGCTGTATAAACTTTTTTCAAAATAATTACATTTCTTCGGAAGTCAGCGTTTCAACGTCATCGTTGACACTTCTCGATTGAGCGAGCGATCGTTTTCTCAGATTTCTCGAACGCCTATAAGGTAAATTCTCATTTCGACACGTAACTGGTTCGTCCCCACGTTCCATCATATCGATACTTGACGAGAGCATCGAATGCAAAGAGCACTAACGAGAGAACAATAAATTAACAACCATTATTAATAACGTAAATTTGAAAATTCTGATTCTGCTTGACGCTTGACTCTAAATGACACATCGCGACTCATCGTGACTCCCAACGAAGAGCTCATGATTGTTTGTTTAATTACGAATCGATGAAATTTTAACTCGACGATCGTAATTATTGAAATTTTATTGCCGATTATTTAAAAATTCGTATCAAGGACTCACACGCTCGATACTTGACGAGAGCATCGAATGCAAAGAGCACTAACGAGAGAACAATAAATTAACAACGATTATTAATAACGTAAATTTGAAAATTCTGATTCTGCTTGACGCTTGACTCTGAATGACACATCGCGACTCATCGTGACTCCCAACGAAGAGTTTATGATTGTTTGTTTAATTACGAATCGATGAAATTTTAACTCGACGATCGTAATTATTGAAATTTTATTGCCGATTATTTAAAAATTCGTATCAAGGACTCACACGCTCGACACTGCTGATTGTCTCGTTTGGGAAATTAATGGCATTTCCGGGTACTAGTCTCAGTGTCTCAGCTTGCCGATAAAATTGATATCCATTAGGTGCGTAGGGCGTAACACCTTCTTGCTGAGGTACGAATGGATTTTGTACAATCCCGTCTTGACGGAATCTATAAACAAGAATGTTCTCATTATCGCTCGAAAACTTTCTTCAAATTCTTGTCCAATAATTATTTTTCCTTCGCAATATATTTCACGATCGAATAAATATCCCTGGGCACGAGTAATGCGTTTCTCCATTGAATACTTTGTCGAGAACTTCGTTTCGAAATCGTAAAGTGGAAAAAAAAAAATTGATGACAAAAGGAATCGTTGCTCAATTTTTTCTAATAATTGTTTCCTTTTCGATGATTATCAGAATTTTGTTTTTGAAAATTCTGTCGTCGTTATATTTTCACGATTTCTGTCTCACCTGTGCAGCAGTGCAACTGACAAACTTCTCAAATCCATATTAAGTGCAGGAGTGTCTTCAATTTTTCGTAATATTGCGAGGAAAGTTGGCACATTGTGTGGCAATTTGTTATTTCGATCGAGCAAATAACTATTGTTGTAACATTCGAGGAGAGATTTTGGCACATTTGCCATAGAATTTTCCTGCGCTCTAGCGACTGAAAATAAAAAGCACGTGGAAAAATAAACGAACACGTTTTTAAATGATTAAAATTATTTTTTAAACATTAATTAATAATAATTATAACAACGATTATTATGATGGAAATTTTAATTATCATGCAAGAATATTTTCACACAAAGTTATTTTCTCACCCCAAAGACCGAAAATCATTAAATAAATTGAAATAATCATTTTTTTTAATTAAAAAATTCACTGTGTATTATTTTTTTTCAATTTTCACCATACGACGAACAATTTTTTGGCACAACTGTTTCGAGCTTTTGCTTGAATCACATCCTTTGAAATTCTCAACTAATCACGATACTCTTCACTGTGTTCTTTCCACTATGTTCTTTTTATTTGTGTCGCACAGAAACCACACCTTTCAACCTGCTCGAAAAAATGAAAAAACGACTCTTCTCCACTATCACTATCAACGATAACTTATCTTATCCCATGTATGTGTACAATATATACACATAGATGTATATATATTTATATATTTATATATCCAGTTGTAGATGAGTAATCTCCATCCCCACTACTTTTATTTATTTCCTTTTGGGTTCAAGAAATCCTATAAAATCGATATTCTATTTTTTTTTTTAATTGTACTCGAAAAATGGAATCTCCACAATCGCTAGATATTTTTTTATGCATGTCTCAAAGTTTCGAAAAATGAAACTTTTATAAAAAAAAAACGAGGTTTTCTATTTTTCAAAATTCATTGGACAGCTCGTTGATATTTTTATGGTTCTCGGTAGATAAAAATTCAAACAAAACTTTAATGATCCTGTGAGTGGTCGCGAAATGAAAAATTTTTCTCAAAATTTTATCGAAACGATGTTTACTCGAAAATTTGAGGGTGTGAGGATTCCATTTTTTTTATTTTCGCTGAAAATGGTATTTTGAGACAAAAATTGAAATTTTTTGATTTTATTCATTTTTTTTTTTTTTTTATTATCGATTCGGGGATTGTGAGGGAATTTTAAGCTCAAACGTCGGTCGAGCGAACAAAGTTTCAGGGTCTAAGTGCCCGAAGGCTGACAAGTTGAATAAATAATCGTATTCTATCGAATGAGTAACACTTTTATCGAATCATTTGATCGAAATACTTAAAAAAAATGACGTTTTTCAAAATATTCGCTCGAAATTTGAAGCATGGTTTAAAAAAAAACTGTGTTTTCAATGGTTACGCCAAGGGACGCCATGAGAATCTCATTTGACATGATTTTTTGTTATCTTATCTCGGTCGGAATGGGGCACGTTATCGTAACGAATCTTTAACGATTTTTTTTTTTGAGTCATCGAGAAATTTCATGCCGCGTACGTTGGCCGTGTGTAAATTGATACGTGGTGAATGAATGAGCTGTACGTCATTATTCATAAATGTCTATTTATACAGAATCCACAAATTGTTTCCTGATTGGAAGGGGGGGAGGGGAAACTTGTAATTGTGCAATCGGAATATTGATTGAAAAATGGATACTTTTTAGACTTACTTGACGACGATCGAGTCTCGTGCATTTTGCAACATTCTCTTGCACTATTTATATCGAAGCATCGAATTTTGTTCGGATCCCTTAAGGATGTTGACTCCCAAATTGCAAATGATAAGAAAATTTGGTATGTTTTTGTATGAAGTATTTAAGAGATCGTGTAGAAATTCCCCGACCAATAGGAAGCTCGTTAATGAACAATCAACATTAATTAATTAAATGTAGTCAAACGTGGTCTTATGGAAACTGTTATAACTTTGCGATAAGTTTTTTTTTTGACCTCTCAATTTTTCAATATCTACAATATTCTGAAAGCAACGGAAACAAAATAAAGTTTATTGATAAATATTTTGTGTATTTGTTTAAAAAATTCTTCTTAACAAAATGTTAATTTTTTAATAACGAGCTTCCTGATCGTCGTGAAATTTTTACACGACCTCTTAAATACTTCATACAAAAACATGCCAAATTTTCAGAATTTTCTTATCATTTTTTATTTCAACCTTAAGGGGGTTAAAGTAATGATGACAGAATTCTTAAAATTTGGTATGTTTTTACATGAAGTATTCAGGAGGTCGTGTACAAATTTCACGACGATTAAAAAGCTATTTATTGAACAATTCGTTTGAGGGACGGAATAAAAAATTGTTCATGATCATCGTTATTTATTTAAAAAAGAATTAAGTACACAAAAATATTCGTACGTATAAATAATCAGTTTAAATATTATTTATGGGCAAGATTCAAGGCACTTCGGCTCTTGTTACAAAAATTATCCTAATATTTACAAATGTGTTCCTCTCTCTTTTTTCTCGTCGTCGTTATTTTCATACTTTTTTTTTGTTCATCTGCGGTTGCTTTTTTTTTTTTACAGTACAATTCTTTCGCGAAACTCGAAAATTTAGCACGAAACTCAAAGAAATATTTCTCGAAGCTGAACTTTTCAGCAATTATTGCAACCGTGAGACTCCGCCAAAATTATACTAACAAAACGAATTTTACACTCTGGTATTTACAATTTCGAAGGCAATGCTCGCGGACGATTTTGACGAGGAAAAAAAAATTACTATGGCGCTTGGATTTTGCAAAAATCCATAAACTGCGGAATTTTTTCTTTTGTTTCTGCAATTCGAATGGCAACTACGAATGTGAGTCAGTTGAACGAGCAAACTTCAACTTTTCGTCCAAAAATTGTTAATTGAAAAATGGAAATTTCGAAAATTTGCTGATTTTTTGTTTGGATTTCAAATTTTCACTCAAAACTCATGTCACAATAAAAGTTTGTATCGCTACGAGCAATTTCTCAACTTGTAGAATCGACCGATAAATAATCGCTCAAAAACACGCCGCGATTCGTTGTTCCCCGAAAGACACAACGAAAAAATTCTCACTTTCATCTTTTTCATAAATTTTTCAAAATATACATTTTTAAAAATCTCTTCAACTCCCGAATTACCCGATTTTTAAGGCACTGAAGGTTCGCTGCCGATATAGAGCGACAGCATTGCAGAAAAAATGATTTCCAAACGACGAAATAAAATTAATAAAAATTTGTACGTTCTGAAATTCAAATTTTTCCAAAAATTTGTTCGAGCCATCGGAAGGTCCATTTTCTATAATTATTTTCAATATTTATAGCAATAATCATCAAAATCGTTTTTTTTTCATCATTTTTCTGAAATAATTTGAAGAAAAAAAAAAAAAAGATCCGCCCAACTCGATCGTGTACTTTACCCTCCGTTGCTAACGAATCGAGCCTCGTACGCTCGAGAGGTAATACTTGGACGAAAAGAATATTTCATTCATTAAAAATAGATCGACTGTTTGTCCTAGTAACAATTAATAATGATTATGTACAAGCGAAAAGTGAAGCCGAGGATTTGCTAACATAGCTGCCTGCTACCGACTTTGAGTCGATAAAGAAACAATTTATTTGATAATAATTAATTACTATAACGCTAATAACTACGCTGTGAATTATGATACCATAATTTCGTTAGGAAGCTTTGATTTCTTGGAGCGAGTATCCAAGAAGAAAAATACTTGTTTTTAAACTAAATCTAAATATTTTGTTCCACTCGCAAGTCTTGTCAATGTCAGCAAATCTTGATTCTTGAGCGTTTTTCGACGCTTTTCTCATTTGGGTCGATAAAGCAGAGAAGCTTGTGCAGAAAGGTCCATTCAGACAGCAAGGAAAACAAATTACCATTTGACGATGCTACTGCGAGAATTTTCGCGAAATTCAAAATTAATTGAATTTTTGTATTTTGTTCAAAAAAAAAAACTTACGACCAAGGTAATGTCGTCGAAATCCCAGGAAGCAAGTTTTTTTGGAGCAAATTCCAATTTCCAAGATACAAAAACATTTTTCAAAGAATTTTACAACCGCGTTATTTTGGAAAATAGCGAGTACGATCGTTCCGAAGGATTTGACGTTTTTCTTTTATTTTTCGCTCTTGAAAAATTGACGAATATCTTGGCGAGTTGAAAAATTTCACAGTCGCTATTTCCATGACTCGAAGAAACGACTGTTGGATTTTCTCATCCGTTTTGCCAATCTTGGCAGTTGGTCGAAGGCAAAATTACGCAAGTTACGTAATTGGGAGATGAGAGAAAAGCGTCGTTTGTCCGGGCCGCATAAACGTAATCCGTGGTAATTAATAAAGATGCGAAAAGTTTTGTTTGTGTGTCGTGAGGCTAGGAAAATCACAGCGGTTGCTCGATCGGGATCGATGCTTGAAGGAGCGTCGGTTCGTTCCGGGTTCCCTCGACGAGGCCACTTCCGGTTGATTCGCCATTGGGGTTGTTGCTATTGTTGTTTTGACCGTTGAGAAAGGAAGTCATTTCCATCGACGAATGTTGTCCGCTCTGTTCAGAAACATGCGTGTTCGTTCGCTTCTTTTCAGATCTAGACCGCGTGAGCGTAACGGTACGTGTGTTTCGTGTGTGTTTTCGGAAAAAACAAACAAAAGAAAAAAGCGGCTCCAGAGAGAGTGCAAGAAAAAATAGAAGCGAGATAATAGATTTGCGACTATAAAGAAAAGTCTAAATACACGATAGAAGGAGGATCATAAATAAATATAATTTAAAAAAAAAAAAACAAAAAGCTAAGAGTTTGGTACCCGCAGCAAAGCAGAAAAAGATTTTTTTTTCATCAAATGAGAATTTTTGTTGAATATTTGCACATGAAGAGAAACTTTACCCAATTTAATTAAAACGTTGCAATAATTAAGAAGTAGAGGCAAGAGAGTTGATTCTAAAAATGTCAAAATTGCGAAAAATTTGAAATTTCTTAAAAGTTTGAAAAAACTCAAAATATCCCAAGAATTTGCATGAAATTTTTCAACGTGGAAAATGATTATTTGATTGCGTTAATTGCTCGAATAATGAAATCGTTGTTTAAACTCGATCCTCGATTCCAATCGTTTTTCCAAAATTTCGTTGAAGTTTGCATCGTTGGAATGCAACGAAATTATGTTTTTTATTCAGCAGAGCTCATAATTATTATTCAATATTTGGTCTGGACAATAAAACGATCCTCTCTGGCGATCCAGAAACTCAAACGACACGAAAAATTGCCACAATTTTCAAAATTCACTAAATAATGAATATAGAAAAAAAATGTCTCGTTGATTCTCAACGTTGCAAACTTCAGAGTGATTTTCCAAAGTATCTCAGAGATTGTAGAATACTAACCTTGGGCTGCATCGTGTCCTCGGTAGTGTCGAGTACTGCGAGTGGATTCGAAGTTATGTTGATTTTGGAATCGTTAATTCCGCCGTTCATGACATGGCCGTTCGACATGGATTTGCCTGTGACATTAAAAGCAATAAATGCTTGATTTTCATATTCGAAAAGATGCTTTTCGAAAATGGAATCCAGAGGAAAAATGGGGCGTGAATTAAAGTGGCAACTCACCTTCTTGAGAGGATTCTCTGCTTTGCTTGATTTTGCTTTTTTTATAAACGACGGCGATGATTCCAAGGGCGCTGAGTAGAGTGGCGCCTCCTAGTGCCCCGCCGACGATGGCGTAAACATTACCGCTGCGTCCGTTGTCCGCATTTTTGGGTTTGTTCTCTTGAACAATCTGCTGAACCGGAGGAGCTTGGGTAAGGGCTCTCAGAGTTTTTTCCCTGATTATTTTTGAAAATTCCGAAGCGGCATCAACGGAGAAGCTCTGCACTTTGAATTCGTAGGTCGTGTCCTGGAGCAGGTGGGATATCGTGATGTTCGTGGAATTCTTTCCCTCGACTGTGGTTTTCATGTATTCTCCGGCGGACGTGGAAGCTCGATGGTAAACGTAAAAGCCATCGATGTTTGCGGATCGGTCAGGATTTTGCCATATCAACAGAACGCGGTCAGGCCCCAAGGCTTCGGTGTTGGTCAGCAACGGTATCGGCATTTTATTGCTCTCGAAACCGGCGACCCGATTCAGATGGAATCTCACGGAATTGGGACTGAGTTCGTTGTCGTTGTTTGAATAAACAGCCGCGATTCTGAATCGGTACGTGTGATCGGGCTGGAGATCAGTAACTTCGAAAGATCTAACGTGATTCGGTATTTCCGTGTTCGCTGTCATCCATTTCGACTGTTTTCCATGCATTTTTTGGCCTAGTTCTCGGTATTGCACTTTGAAAAACAGAATCGGTAAGCCTGTGTTCTCGGGCACGGACCAGCGTACCATCACCGAAACGTCCGATAGCCTCGTGACGTTCGGCTGGTTCGGAGGCACCATAACTGTTGTAAAAAAAATCAAAAGGAGTTGATTATATTTTCATAAGTTACGGACAAGATTTTTCTCTTTGCTTCGGAGGAGAAGTTATGAACGTAAATGTAGCAGGACGGTGTAGGTGAAAAGATTAATTGCGAGTGGAAATAATTCACGATTTTCAAGTTTGGATCGTCGACGATGAAACGATATTTTTTCAGGATCCAAACACAAAATCGATACGAAAATTCTTCAGTGACATTTATTAAGAGCAACTGGACTATTGAATGCAAAAATCAACCATCTCCTTTTTTCCGGACGAATAATTCATAATTAATAAATAAATAATTCTGTAAAAAATTGTTTAACCCTCCGTGGCCAAACGTTCTAGAAATAACGCGCTGGTCACACGGGGTCGGAATGACCCCAGCGATGTTTAAACGCTCGGCGCGTTGCCAGTATCGTTCGAAAAATATTTTTTTTCAATTTTCAAAATGGCAAAAAAAAAAATTAGCAAAGAAGCAATGTGTAAAAAAATAAATTTTCTTCCGGCAGCCCAAAGCATCGTTGGAGAGGAGGCCAACCGTCTCGGGCGCCAATAACTTGTACTAATTCTAGATCAAAGTTGCGCTTGGGGTCATTTTGACCCCTACTGACCACGGAGGGTTAAGAATCCTTTTTTTTTTGCTTGAATTATCAGACGCGAGCTGGACCCGAACGTTGCGAGCTTCAGGTTCACAATAATTACCTGATCCCTTGCGATGACCTTCTTTGTTTCGTCTTCGTCCAGCTCCGACTCTCGAGTGTTTGTGACCATTGCCATTGGAGGCTCCATGCTCCCGAGGTTTGCCACCAGGAAGGCCACCGTTGTTCGCTCCGCTTCCACCAACGTGCTGCTTCGGATTGACTCTGAGGAGATTGTAGCCAGAGTGGGAGCCGTAATCGTTGCTGGCAACGCATTGGACGATGCCAGCGTGTCTTTTCTCAACCGGAGAAATGAACAATGTGTTTCTTTTGATTTCGACGTTCTCGCTGCGTGTGAGTGGCTCGCCATTGATGAGCCACTCGAGGCTGGGCGGTGGATCGCCGCTAGAGCTGCACGATAATTCGAGCTCTCCGCCTTCGGAGAACGTGGCCGCCTTGGGTGGCCTCAGTACTCTTGGTACTTCGACAACTTTGAGAATAATCGCGGACGATATGCTGCGCGTACCGGAGCTCCACACACAATCGTATTCGCCACGATCGGAAGATTTGACATCGACGATTTTTAAGCCAGTCGAAGTGTAATGAGAGCTCGTCGGTAGAGTTCGTCCAAGTTTGCTCCAGGTTACATTTGGCACGGGATATCCAACCCCATAACATTCCAGAATTACATTTTTTCCCCTTAAAACGGTGTACACTGGTTTGGGTTGTTTCACAAAGTATGGATCGAGTTTATTACGTTCTTCGTGGACTTCGAGAATTGTCTTAAAGTTGCTACGATAAGTCTGAGTCGTTATGTAATTTTGGGCAGTACAATCGTATTCGCCAGAGTCCGAAACTTTGGCATTTTCGATTACCAAAGTCTGGCTTCCGGTGATATTGACGCTGGGGACGAGTTGACCATTTTTAAAAAACTGTACAACGGCTTCAGGCAGCGAATGTGGGACTGGACAGCTTATGGGCACTGTGTTGCCTGCGGGGACACGAATGATCGCGTTGCTCTTGTCGCTGAACTTTTCGAACGTCGCCAAACTGAGTCTCGCTGGATCTGAAGCCAAGCCACTGGTACCTGCGGAGAAAAAAGTTTCGAAATAAAGAGGAAGTACAGACTTGTACAAAATATTTTACTAAATTTTCAGAAATTAGAGCGGTTGGACGATTTTTCAAAAAACTCAGATTTTCGTAAATTTCGAAAAATCATAAAATTTGAACCGTTCAACCGATATTTTCCAAATTTAATGCCAACCTTCCTATTGGGATACTCTATTTATAAAAAAAAAATTAGTAATGAATCTTGGAATTTGCGGAAGTTAGAGCGTCGACAGCCTTTTTTGAAAATTTCAAAATGCCGTAGAATTCGTATTTTTCTAGCAATTCCAACAAAATTCTCAGAGGATGAAGAGCTTGTATAGATCAACATCTGCGCAAAACGGGAGCCCTGTAGCTCAAACCGTTCTCGAGTTATGAACATTTGAATTTTACAATGGCAGAACATATACGCACACGATTTTTCGATGTTTTGGGACATTTTAAACACATTAACATTGAAAACTGGGGAAAAAAAATGTTTCACCGTCACATAGCTTCCTCTATGAGGAAGCAAAATGAGTTCGTTCGACTGCGCGAGCGGGAGTGGAGATTGAATCGCAGAGATTGAATAATAATGCAGTGAGTGGCTCGGAGACTGTTGGGAGGAAAAAAATTCTTATTGCTGGTCGTAGAGTTGAACTTGAGGAGTCCAGGCTTTATGGCTGGTCTCGTAAAAGGTGTGAGAATCGTCACATCCAAGAAAATTAATGTTACGAACCAGCACGGCGACCATAAAGTTGGTGGCATGGAAATTTGACAATAAAAAATAAAAGCAACAAAAGAATGGAGAGAGAGAGGACTCACCATAAAATCCAATGCATCTGTAATCTCCGGCTTTGGAAGGATCGTCAAAGGTGACCACGTGCTTGGAGGTTTTGCCACCGCTGTTAGGGGCATTTATTAAGGGACCCCAGTGCTCGGAACCCAATGGCCTGTGACGCCAGGCAAACTTTTCAGCCGCGAGATTGAGGCTGCACTCAAAGTCAACCTCGTCCCCAAGCGGGGCTACGAGTGGCTGAGGATGACGCGTGAACATCATGCCCAGCTCTTGTTTCTGAACTGTGGACAATAAACAAAGAAAAAATATTATCGATTGAGCCTCGAACTAAAATCCACCAAATAATTAATTATTAATATTTAACAATTGCGAATTTTTGTCGATCCGCTGAATAAAAATTCAGTTACGATGTTAATTAAGAAACTTGTTAATGTTAATTATTCAATGGATAGCTTCTTAATGGTCGTGAATTTTGAATGTTTTTGTGTACTTAATTCTTTTTTAAATAAATAACGATGATCATGAACAATTTTTTATTCCGTCCTTGAAACTTGTTTGGGTTAATTGTTCAATAAATAGCTTCTTAATCGTCGTTGAAATTTGTACACGACTTCCTGAATACTTCATGTAAAAAAATACCAAATTTTGAGAATTCTGTCATCATTGCTTTAACCACCTTAAGGGTTGAAATAAAAAATGATAAAAAAATTCTGAAAATTTAGAATGTTTTTGTATGAAGTATTTAAGAGATCGTGTAAAAATTTCACGACGATCAGGAAGCTCGTTATTAAAAAATTAACATTTTGCTAAGAATAATTTTTTAAACAAATACAAAAAATATTTATCAATAAACTTTATTTTGTTTCCGTTGCTTTCAGAATATTGTAGATATTGAAAAATTGAGAGGTCAACAAAAAAAACTTATCGCAAAGTTATACCAGTTTCCATGAGACTACGTTTGACTACATTTAATTTATTAATGTTAATTGTTCAATAACGAGCTTCCTAATGCTCGTGAAATTTCTACACGATCTTTTAAATACTTCGTACAAAAACATACCAATTTTTAGAATTTTCTTATCATTTACGATTTGGGACTCAAGATCCTTAAAACAAACTAAAATCGACTCACCTGAAGCGCAGAATCCCAGAGCGTGTAGAAAAACCACAAGGGTGCCTAACAGCAGGGAGGACGAGGGCCGCATCTTGACACATTCTGCAAACACAAAAGAGACCACGAAGAGCTATGTTTACTTGATGCTGGGCATATACGAAGCGTTACGTTATACTACTCGAAGTTCTTGAGCCTTGCTGGCGTTCTAGCACCCTATCGCCCCTTTCCCCGTGCCCATCGATGCTCTGGGAGCTTCCCCCACTTATCTTGCCGCCCACCCTTTGCTCGGGAGTCTTTGAACTCTTTCCGATGCTCGAGCACGCTGCAGCCACGATCCTAGTCCATTTCTACGAGTAACTTTTCATTGTAACTTGAAAAATCGATCGATCGAGTTGCTCAAATGGTTCGCGATTATAAAAAAAAAAAAAATGGTGCTAATTAAAAAAATCAGAAAAAACGAAATCTGTGTCAAAATCTTCGGGACGTTGATTCGTCGAGATTTAGCTATGGCTCTGCACGCGTACACAGTCGCGGATTCTGCTTTCCAAGGAATGTGGCATTCCTATATCTCTGAATCCGCAAGTTGAGCGAGGCCGCGGAACCGAAATTTTGATGGCAACAAGACGACGATTTCTTGTCGTCGTCGTCGTCGTGGTTTAACTTTAGAATCTTAAGAGTTCACGTGGAAATAGAACGCCTGCCTGCATTCCTCGCATAGAGAATCGTCTCTCTTCTCACTCTCGTCCTGTCGTCTGTTCCTCCGCACTCAAAAGATATAAATTTTTAGTTGATCGAACGTTCTTGTGTAAAGTCAAGGAATTAACTCGGGAAAGAGCGCCCCATTCAGGGGCTGCTGCGACCATCTGGAGAACGTTGAAGGGAAGAAAATTGGGAATCGAAATTAAGGTGTTGCTATCACGAAACGACTTTTTTTAGGAATCTTTCAAAATTTTGTATAAACGTTCTTGGCACCAAAACTAACAGTTTTCTCCTACGAAGAAAAATTTTCTTAGAATTTGCGATATTTAATTTCCAATTTTTTATTTTTCTCATCTAAACGCGTGTAAATTGAAGTCGCGTTTCTTTTGTTTTTTTCTTGCAGCTTTTTAACGAAAACGTGACTTCAATTTACACGCGTTTTGATGGAAAAAATAAAAAATCGGAAATTAAAAAATTCGCATTCCAAACGTCAGAAAATTTTTCTTCAAAAAAGAAAACTGTTAGTTTTGGTGGCAAGAACGTTTATGAAAAAAATTTGAAAGAATCCTAAATAAAGTCGTTTTGTGATGGCAATACGTTAATTATTTTGACTCGATAAAAATTCAATTATTTATCGTCAACGGGAGTTGCTTTCACTTTCGAACAATAGAAAAAGCACAACGTGTTTTTCTTGAAACAACCAGTCGCAGGGTAACGACCTGAAGCATCGTTGGCTCTGCCTCAACATTGATGAAACGTTCGTTTCGATCGTCATTGAAATCCGGTCAATCGAATGAAAAGTATAAAAAGAAACGTTGGAGAAACGTCAGATGAAGCGTGGGTGTTATGCACGTTCCTTTATGTATAGATTCGTACGAGGAAGAAAGACGAAAACGCGTTTATACATAAGGCATTTCGAGCCACGTTCCAAAATCCTGAACTTTTCTGACACGTGCCAATTTTTTAAGCTTGTATCACGACGATACAATGTTGGCATATACTAAACCAAGTTAAAAACATAAAAAATTTCAAACAGATAAGAATTTATATAATTTATATGACAATACAAATTTTTTTTAATTTCTTCACCACTTAGTATACTCGAGTAATTATTCGATAACCATGTGGCAAAAAATTTGGAAAAAAAATTTGTGTTTTTATACTTTATGCCAAAGAATGTTATCAACAAATTTGATCAAATTCTCAATATTTTGATTTCGTCATCCAACCTCCTCAATACGCGATTTCGTAAAGAAATGGGCAGCCACGCGTATTTCCGGATTTTTCAACTTTGGCATGTTTTCGATCTGGAAAAACCAGAAAACCATGAAATCGTAACAATCACTAGCATTTTTTTTTTTTTTTGTAGAGAAAAAATAAATGGAATGACTGTTATCGAGTGGGGTCAGAATTCTGGAATGGAAAGTGATGCTGAACGCCTCGTATACGTATTAATGAAAATCTACATATAGTGCGAAGGCAGGCTAGACTTTTAGTGTAAGAGAGATCTATGAATGAGCCTGCCTACGCTCTTGGGGTTGCTTAATAAACGAAGAGAGTGAGGTATACATTTGTATCTTGCTCGGACGGTCTCCCCCGCTCTTTTCTATATTTTCTTTCATTACGAGTCGTGCAGAGAGGCTGAGGATCGGTGCAGGCTTCTTAGGTCATGAATATATGATTCCGAAGTTTGCAACGTTGAGATTAAACGAGAAATTTTTTTTCTATTCATTATTTATTGAATTTTGAAAATCGTGGCAATTTTTCGTGTCGTTTGAGTTTCTGGATCGCCAGAAAGGATCGTTTTATTGTCAAGACTAAATATTGAATAATAATTATGAGCTCAGCTGAAGAAAAAACAAAATTTCGTTGCATTCCAACGATCCAAAAACTTCAGCATCATTTTTGAAAAACGATTGGAATCGAGGATCGAGTTTAAACAACGATTTTATTATTCGAGCAATTAACACAATCAAATAATCATTTTCCACGTTGAAAAATTTCATGCAAATTCTTGGGATATTTAGAGTTTTTTTAAACTTTTAAGAAATTTCAAATTTTTCGCAATTTTGACATTTTTAGAATCAACTCTCTTGCCTCTACTTCTTAATTATTGGAACGTTTTAATAACATTGGGTAAAGTTTCCATCACCACATGAATATTGACCACGTCTTCAGCGCACTGGAAATGAAATTTTGTTAAAAATCGTCAATATTTTGTTGAATACGATAAACTAAATATTTTTGGATAATTGCAAAATTTTCCTTGTTCTGACAGTATATTTGATTTCTAACGGAATTGTCAGCGAAATTTACGACTGGAACGACAAAAATTTGCTTCCGAAGAGACTTCCTAAAATATTTCTTGCTGCAATGACACAATTTTTGGAATTATTAAAAAAAAAAACGTTTAGTCGAACGTATCGAACAAAATATCGATCTTTTTCAAAAAAATTTTGTTTTCGGTGCGTGCATTTTTGTGTTACCTGTGGTGACATGCTCTTTGCAAGAAACACCCCGAGACTCTTATCGACCGATGAGAACTAAGACAATCGGAAAAGCCAAAAATAATTCTCGACGTCCATCCAAAAAGCTCTTTTTTCCTAGCTGACCACCCAAAACTCAAGATTCGTGATCTCAAGCTCTCATAATCAGGGTTCCCCTATATATTTATAGATCTTCCGGCCACGGCACTCCTGGTGTTGACTTTTGTGTAACCACTAAAATAATGTCCACTCAATGATTGATCGCCATATAAACACAACAAGTCGAGATTTCTGTTTCCTCTCTCCAAGCTAATTTGCTGGGCCCCAATGTTTCGTTCAACTGCATGGCCAATGACTGTGTCAACTCTTGAGAATTGAGACTCCTGACAAACGAACACAACACGTGGGTGTTTTAAACGGTTCGACGACGAGGCGAAACTCAAACGGTGGGGCGCTACTCCATACCCTATAAGGCCATTCATTCGTAGAACCATCGAAACAACATCGAACATATGCATATGTTGAGTGAAGAATATTTACCTAAGAATAAGAAAGTGAAACGTACGACTCTGACGAATAATTGTCTCTTCAATAATCTTCGATGTATATATGCCAATGTCCTGGCAACTACGGAGAGTTCCGAGAGGCTTGACGAATAAAATAAATAGAGTTTGAGGACTACTCGATGATACAAGAAAAAACGAGAGGAATTTTAGCTCGCAAACTCAATGACATCAAACACTCTTGGCACAGCTCGAGTGGGTGTCCCCTCGTTGCTTTCTTACACACTACTTGAAAGCCAACTTGTCCTAACCAATGTTTTTCTCGTGTCTTTTACGTCTGTGTACCCATGTCACTCTTTTCTCGTCTCTCGTTCTGCAAGCATTTGTGTTTGCCTGCTCCTTTACCTTTGAGAAAACTAGACCAGCGAAAACGAAATTCGAGGCTAACGACGGGTAGTCCCTGGTGTCTTAAGATTCATGTAATGCAGCGAAATTCTGCTTTTTTTTAGCGGAGCTCAAGACTTGGTAGGAAAATTGTCATGACTTTTGAAATTGAACAAACGATTAATGGAAAAAGTATTTTTCGTTGGTTCTCAACGTTGCGAACTTCAGTGTCATTTATTAAGAGCAACTGGAGTGATAAATACAAAAATTCACGATCTTCTATTTTTTCGGACGAATTATTCGTAATTTTGAAAAAATTTGGTTGGGAATTGTTTTTTCTTCTTGAACTATCGGCAGCGATATCGATCAGGGGGTTGTGAAATGATTTTTAGCATAAAAGCCCCTTAAAGAGTGCTTTCCACGGCTCCGTGTCTCGTCAAATTTTATTTTTCTCATTTTTGTAACGATTCTGAATAATTCGGGAAATAAAAAAATCGTCGCGATAAATTAAAAGAAAAAAAAATTCAATTTCGTTGTTTTTTAACGATCGAATTTTACGTTGGACCCCAACGTCGCGATCTTCCGTGTCATAAAGTTTGAATCGTGGAAATGCAACGAAATCCATTATTTTCTTCTATTTTTCCGAGGCAGATTAAAATTATTTGGAAATTATGTCAAAAAAAAAAATTAAAACGTTGCCGAAAATCAAAAAAATGCTTGAAAAACGTATTTTCCACACGAAAATCCGATTTTTTAAAATTTTCTCAACTTACCCACGATCCTTGGACGAAGGAATCAATAAAATACCGAAAATCATTTCCTGGAGGCTCAAATGTACCAAAAGTTGATGCAACGCCATACAAAATGAAAATATCGTCAGCCATCAAGTCCAACGAATCTACACGACACAAGAACAAGCTCCCGAAAAAAAATCTAAACCTCTCGCTCGTCTCATTCGTCCGTTTCTCGAGATGTTCGACATTTACCGTACGAGACTTCCGTTCCCCCGTCATCTTGCTCGTCGCGGAACGACTAGAATGTCGAGGATGCGTGTAAAACCAAAGAGTGCAAACCGATCGTTGAATACGCCGGTCGGAAGAACGAAAACCAAGAAGAAAAAAAAACGATCCACTGAAGAGTCTCGAATCAATTTTGCACAGTGCGTCAAAGTTTTTGTTTGAACCTGCCACAACCTCCCAGAATCTTCTGCAATAGATCGAGAAACGTACACCCAAAAATTAACATATCGCTTCCTTATCTTTTCCCCCAAGATCGCAAAGTCGATTTTCAACGTAAAAAAAAAAAAAAAAACTCATTGCCAAATTGACGAGAGTTTCCCTGGAATTTTGTGACGAAATTAACATTTCCATCGGGTACCGTGTGAATGAACCAACGAATCGCTTCTTTCGCGTTTTATGCCCTCCAGCAGCAGAGCGAAGCCCTCATTTTTCTAAGAGACATTCGCGTGTTCGTAACACATAAAATACTTCGTTAGATAAAAATAAAATATCAGAGGAACCGAAAATTAACAGAAATTACACTCACGGAACGGTTTTTAGCGAAAAAACGTGAAGAATTCGCTTTTAGCAAAATTGGTAGCTGTAGAATGTGGAAAGATCGTTCAAGAAGCAAAATACCGAACTGGCTTGAGAGTTCTAGCGAGCGAGAAAAATGAAGCAAATTTGTTACTTCTGGGAAGGAATTTGAGGATTCACGACCGATCGCAGAAATGCTTCAGGTCCATGCGGATATATATATAAATACAGTTTGAAATATTCGCACATACATCTTACGAGGATCGTGATGTGTGCAAACTGGTTCGGTAATCATCGACCCGTCTCTTTCGGGCTCTTTTTCTTTTCCTTTCGAGATTTTCGGCGCCTTTGCTTTGGACACATAAAAACCGTGTCCGACTTGATTTTAATAATTTTTTTTTTTCATATTCATCGAATTTTCACAATTTTCAAGTTTGCATCGTTGGAATGCAAGGAAATTCTATTTTTTTTTTTCTTGAGCAGATCTGAAGATTCTTATTCAATATTTGGTCAGGACAATAAAATGATCTTTTTGCACAGATGTTGATCTATACGAGCTCTTCATTCTCTGATAATTTTGTTGGAATTGCTAGAAAAATACGAATTCTACGGAATTTTGAAATTTTCAAAAAAAAGGTGTCGACGCTCCAACTTGCGCAAATTTTAAGATTTATTACTAATTTTTTTTTTATGAATAGAGTATCATAATAGGAAGGTTGGCATTGAATTTGGGAAATATCGGTTGAACGGTTTAAATTTTATGATTTTTCGAATTTTACGAAAATTTGAGTTTTTTGAAAAATCGTCCAACCGCTCTATTTTCTGCAAATTTTGTAAAATATTGTGTATAAGTCCGTACTTCCTCTTTCTTTCTGGAAAAGTTGTCGAAATTGTATAATTTAAATGCAAATCCAAAAAACGCTGCAAATTGAAATTTGCAAATTCAAGATGTGCAAATTTTAAGATTTATTACTGATTTTTTTTTTTTTTATAAATAGAGTATCATAATAGGAAGGTTGGTACTGAATTTGGGAAATATCGGTTGAACGGTTTAAATATTATGATTTTTCGAATTTTACGAAAATTTGAGTTTTTTGAAAAATCGTCCAACCGCTCTAATTTCTGTAAATTTTGTAAAATATTGTGTATAAGTCCGTACTTCCTCTTTACTTTCTAGAAAAGTAGTCCAAATTATAGAAATTTGTCAATTGTTTGAGGATCAAAAATCGGTACGAAAATTGTCATGATTTTTGAAATTGAACAAACAATTAATAGAAAATTGTATTTTTCGTTGGATCTCAACGCTGCAGGCGTCATGAATTTTCTCGATCCTGTAGTTCGATTTTTTGAAAATCGTTAAAATTTTGAGATTTACGCAAATAAGACAGAATGGGAACGTTTTTGGACCGGTTCGGAGGGTGTTTTCGGGTTGCAGACTCAAGGGGAGCACGTCGTAACTTTTACAAGCTAAACCTGATCCCCGATTCGCTCGAACGTACGTGCAAATTTTAATAAACGTATAAACGTTAGCGTTTTCGCCACAAGTGAACTCGACACGTTGCTCCTGTTCGTCCGAATGTTTTCTGGCGCTTTTGCTCCTGCAGGTCGGAAGGAACAGGTGAGAAGGAGCCAAAGTCCCGAACACACTCGGTCGTCTCGCTTTCCGACCTTCCCTTCTTGTATAAAAATGAACAAGTCGAATTCCATAGCAGGGATCGTCAACCTCGCAGTAAAGATCGACTTCACTGGGTATAACCGAGCGATCCGAATGGCAAGAAGATAAAGAAGCTCCTTGCGCAAGATTCGCGAATTTGTTGATCGATTGAAAAATCTCAGAGTGGAATAAAAAACTGGGAATGAAATATTGTTAAAAATCGTCGCGATATTTCGTTGAAAACGATAAACTAAATATTTTTTGATAATTTCAAAATTTTCGTTACTTTGGCAGTATATTTGATTTCCGAAGAAATTACCAGCGAAATTTACGAGTGGAATGACAAAAATTTGCTTCCGAAGAGACTTTCTAACATATTTATTGCTGCAATGACAGAATTTTTGGGATTATTCAAAAAGAAACGTTTAGTCGAACGTATCGAACAAAAAATATCGATCTTTTTCAACAAAATTTTGTTTTCAGTGAAGAAAATTCCATTTTTCCAGAATTTTTTATCTCACTTCGAAAACGAACTACGCTCGAAAAAAATTCCTATCTCGTTGGCTCGACCGCTCCACGACTTTGCGAATTTTTATTTGCGATAATGAAGATCTATAGGCTGACGAAATTTGTTGGAATGTTTGCTAAGTTATGCAGACGCTTTGGAAAATTTATCTTCGAGCATTATACATACCTATCGCCAATACCGTATGAACGACGGATTTCTCTATATCCTCGCCGTGAGAAGCCCCTCTCGGAGATAAATTCGTCTATCCTATATCGAAAACGTTGACCCTCGACGAAAGGCCCATCATTGGCGAGAGAGCGAGACGGAGAGAGAGAGAGAGAGCGATGAAGAGACATCGGAAGCCAGTAAGTGACAATAAAGTGACCAAGAGAGTGCGGAGCTTTAATGAAGTAGCTGGGGTATGATAAAAAGGCAGAGGTGGTTGTAATTCGAGCGTTAAGGTCGAAGGGCATAATTAAGGCCACATGGTAATTTAAAATATTGTTTCCATTGATGGATATTTTGGAAAATACTGAATCGATAGATAGCCTTTGGAGAATTTTTGCACCCTTCGAAAAAAAGTAATAATTCTGGATTTAATTCGTTTTCTGAGTATTTTGTTGGAATTGCTAGAAAAATACGAATTCTACGGAATTTTTAAATTTTCAAAAAAAGCGTTTCGACGCTCTAACTTCCGCAAATTTTAAGATTTATTACTAATTTTTTTTTTTATAAATAGAGTTCCATAAAAGGAAGGTTGGTATTGAATTCGGAAAATATCGGTTCAACGGTTTAAATTTTATGATTTTTCGAATTTTATGAAAATCTGAGATTTTTGAAAAATCGTCTTACCGCTTTAATTTTTGCAAATTTTCTAAGATATTGCGTATAAGTTCCTACTTCCTCTTTACTTTCTAGAAAAGTTGTCGAAATTATATAATTTAAATGCAAATACAAAAAACAGTGCAGATTGAAATTTGAAAATTGCTTCCTCAAGATGCTCAAGATGCACGATGCTCAAAGCTTCCTCTATGAGAAAGCCAAAATTAAAAATGTATTTCCTCACAGAAGAAGATTCGATGAGCATCTCGAGGAAGTAATTTGCAAATTTCAATTTGCAGCATTTTTTCTTGAGCAGAGCTCAGGATTCTTTTTCAATATTTAATCAGGACAATAAAACAATTTTTTTTTTTCGGATTTACACCCAAAATCGATACGAACACCGTCATTGTTTTTTTTAAATTAAACAAAGAATGAGAAGGAAAAGTATTTTTCGATGGACCCGAACGTTGCGAAGTTCCCTGTCATTTATTTTCTTTTTTAAGCGTGAACTAAGTTCGTGGTAATCTGATTTTTGTTTGCATCGTGAATCTGCTTTTTGTAAGTCTCCCTCATACGCGACTGATGGATTTTTCCACCTGGATCAAAACTGGAAATGTGTTTTTTTTTTTTTTTTCAAACCAAAGTTCAGAACAGCTCTGGAAAAAATCTTCAACTCTAACGCGATAAGACGTTCAGCTGCTGTGGTCATCGAGCGATTCCTCGTCTCGTTTGAATTATCGGTATGGTGTGTACATTTTTTTTTTATCTCGTGGCCCAAGAAAGAAGAATATGAGTAAGTGTCGACCTCGAGGAGTCGAGTGACGTTTCACGAATATCTTATCGTAATGACGGAGACGTATCGGGTATAGTGTGAATTTTTCAATTACAAACAATCGTTAGTGCTCGTCTCGATTATATTATTGGGTGCAGATTTATTTTTAAAGCAAAAAGCAAAAAAACAAAAACACATTGTACATTCCTTCAAGAAAGAAAACATTGTGAGACACTGAAGTTCGCAACGTTGGGGTCCAACGAAAAATTCGATCGTTAAAAAACAACGAAATTGAATTTTTTTTTCTTTTAATTTATCGCGACGATTTTTTTATTTCCCGAATTATTCGGAATCGTTACAAAAATGAGAAAAATAAAATTTGACGAGACACGGAGCCGTGGAAAGCACTCTTTAAGGGGCTTTGATGCTAAAAATCATTTCACAACCCTCTGATCGATATCGCTACTGATAGTTCAGGAAGAAAAAACAATTCTCAACGAAATTTTTTCAAAATTACGAATAATTCGTCCGAAAAAATAGAAGATCGTGAATTTTTGTATTTATCACTCCAGTTGCTCTTAATAAATGACACTGAAGTTCGCAACGTTGGGGTCCAACGAAAAATACTTTTTCTATTCATCGTTTGTCCAATTTCAAAAGCCATGACAATTTTCCTACCGATTTTGTGTTTGAATCCTAAAAAAAAAATGATTTTATCGTCCTGACCGAATATCGAATGAGAATCTTGAGCTCTCCTGAAAAAAAAAAACAGAATTTCGACAATGTTGAAGTTCGCATAGTGGAAATGCAACGAAAACTCATTATTTTTTAAAGCAGAACGCAAAATTTTTATCCACTATTTTTCAAAAATAATCGGACAAACTTCTTTAGTATTCGAAAACCGAATTCACTAAAAAAAATTTGGAAAAAGTGCATCAATTATCAAAATAATGAATGAAAAATATATTTCTCCTTGTTTTCCAACGATGCAAACTTCTGTATCGTGAATTTCGTTGCATCCCATCGTGGGAATCGAGAAAACAATATAACAGGAACAAGAATTCGAAGAAAAAAAATGTAATATCTTGATTCACTGTCATTCAGAAATTACAATCCGCGTTCCATCATTTTCGGTATCATACCAGAATCCACCTGGGTGGCCATGAAGCACAGAAACGCTCGAGCATGCTCCCGAGTACTGCCCCTTTCTTATTCTGCTTGGGAATAAACTTTGGACACAATGAACTACATTGTTTCCCTCTCTTCGAGTTTCTACGTGGCCTAACGATACAGGAAGCACTTCAAGATTCGTACAGGTCGATAAAGATCGATGAACGGATACACCATTAGATTGTATGTATCGTAGTACCGTGAGCGGCATTGTCTCTCTTCCCCTCTCAGCGCTCTCATCATGAAACTCGTTCAAAGTTCCGCAATGTAAAGTAAAAAAAAAATGATTTGTTTCTAGTTTTACGTCGACAGTCTCTCTGGACGAACTTCCGCTCTCAGAACTTGGATTCCAATATCGAAAAGTCTCTTATATTTAAGGATGTTGAGTACCCATGAAACTTGTTAATGTCAATTGTTCAATAAATAGCTTCTTAATCGTCGTGAAATTTGTCGACACGATCTCCTGAATACTTCATGCAAAAATATACCAAATTTTAAGAATTTTGTCATCATTGAAACACCTTAAGGGTTGAAATAAAAAATGATGAGAAAATTCTGAAAATTTGGTATGTTTTTGTATGAAGTATTTAAGAGGTCGTGTCAAAATTTCGCGACGATCCGGAAGCTCGTTATTAAAAAATTAACATTTTGTTAAGAACAATTTTTTAAACAAATACAAAAAATATTTATCAATAAATTTGGTTTTGTTTTCGTTGCTTTCGGTATATTGAAGATATTAAAAAATTGAGAGGTCAAAAAAAAAATTTATCGTAAAGTTATAGCAGTTTCCATGAGACTACTTTTGACTGGATTTAATTTATTAATGTTAATTGTTCAATAACGAGCTTCCTAATGATCGTGGAATTTTTAAACGATCTCTGAAATACTTTATACAAAAATAAACCAAATTTTCAGAATTTTCTTATCGTTTGCGATTGGGGACTCAACATCCTTAAATTACGTCGAAGTTTGTATCGTTAGAATGTATTTTTTTTTTTTTTGGCAAAGCTCGAGATTCCCATTGAATACTTGGTCAGGGCAATAAACCGATTTTTTTTTTCCAAACACAAAATCGGTACGAAAATTGTCAAGGTTTTCGAAATTCAATAAATAATTAGTAGAAAAAAAATATTCTTCGTTGAATCTCGACGTTGCAAACTCGAGAGTAATTTTTATTAATCGAGGTCGAAATAATCGATTTTTTGTAGCGGGTATCGACAGTAGCCGGTCATATGACCGACCCCGATCCTCGAGAGCTACGAGGAAGCTTTTGAATTACGATTTGAAATTCCCATGACTCTCAGCTTCCCTCTCTCCACATTTCGATCTCTCGTGTTTCCTGCTGCAGGAACGAGGTGGTCTCGGGTTAATGATTTTCAATCTCAACTCTTGCCCCCTCGGAGAGAGCCTAGGGCCCGGCTCCCGGCATGGAGCCCCTTGCAGAAATGCAGGAAACCATTCGCGGGCTCGATTGTCCGAGGAGACTGAGGGCCCTAAAACTTTCAAAGAAGTCTGACAACGTCGCAATCGGTTTCTGTACCTTGGGAGCCCTCCTCGTGTATCCTCCGTTTGCCAAGAACGCGCCCTTTCTATAGACCTTTCGTGAAGCATCCCTCGTTTTTTTTACAAATTGCAGTTTCGATTGAATTTAAACAAAAAAAAACTTCCAATTAATCGTTTTCTTTCCTTTGAACGCAAATTTTTCATTTTTTCGTACGATTCTCCAAATATTTTCTTCCGTTGCGCACAAACCTTCTTCCGACAATTACAAATACAAAGAAAACAAAAATAATTTTATAATAAATAATAAATAAATAAATAAAAATAAATAAATAATGAGCCGTGGCTAATTATTTTCTAGAAATGATTCCTGAATAATTTCGTGGCGATTGATTTTTATTTTTATAGATAATAAATTTCTGCAGCGACTGAGCAATTTTCAAGGGATTCCGAAATAATCGTCATTTAATAACCGGAGGACATAATGAGTGGGATTATTTAGCGTAGCCTTTCGAAAACACGATGAACGATTTTCCGGGACCCTTCACCGTGAAAAATAAGTCATAACAGTGGGGAGCATTTTCAAAGGTGGATCTTTACGTTTCTTCCTTTGAAAGCAATTTTTCGCTGGTCGAGTGAACGTTACGTGGCAATTTTGAAAGAAAAAAAAAAACGTAGACCTCACGTTGAATTTTTTTTACAAAAATTCGTTCCAGCCTCTCAGCTTTTCCGAGACTCAAAACTTCCTACAGACTCGTTTCAAGCTTGTTCCTTAATACCTGAATAACTACCGTGTGAATAGTTTTCGGAGATTCATTTTTTTTTGTCACTCGAATTAATGAGAACGACGTTAAAGTTTGCAGCGTTGGAATGCGACGAAATTCTTTTCTTTTTTTCTTAGTATAGTTCGAGATTCTCAGTCAATATTTGGTCAGGACAATAAAACGATTTTTTTTAGGATCCAAAGATAAAATCGGTACGAAAATTGTCATGGGTTTTGAAATTTAACAAACGGTTAATGGAAAAAGTATTTTTCGTTGGACCCCAACGTTGCGAACTTCTGTGTCATTTTTTGAGAGCAACTGGACTGATAAATACAAAAATCCACAATCTTCTATTTTTTCGGACGTAATTTTGAAAAAATTTGGTTGAAAATTGTTTTTTCTTCTTGAACTATCGGCAGCGATATCGATCAGGGGGTTGTGAAATGATTTTTAGCATCAAAGCCCCTCAAAGAGTGCTTTCCATGGCTCCGTGGCTCGTCAAATTTTATTTTTCTCATTTTTGTAACGATTCTGAATAATTCGGGAAATAAAAAAGTTGTCGCGATAAATTTAAAGAAAAAAAATTCAATTTCGTTGTTTTTTAACGATCGAAACTTCAGGAGACATTTGAAAATAATAGAACGATGTCGAAGAATCGATCGAGTTCGTGAGAAAATGGATGTTTCTTTTACATAATGGGAAAAAAATTGTAGATGAGTCTGTGCTTCGCGACCTGCCGGGCAAAATCTCCGAAAACGAAAGTCAGGCCATGCCGCGTGTGCCCTCTCGAGCGTGGACGGCAGGTGTCGGAACTTATTAGGAAGGTGCTAGAAGTCTAGGCGAACGAGAGTAATATATGTAACACATTCACACATCTGTGCATGGGTTCGAAATCCACGTGAACGTCGCTGGAACAACGGAGCCAAAAAACGCGGGCAATCGGCCGGAAGAAAGTACAAATCTTTCGGTCCTTCCAGAGCTGGTATCGCGTGAATAATTATTTCGAACAGATTGATTTCCTCCAAGCAAGTGTAAAAAATAATGGGTGACTCAAAATCTCGGAAAATTAAAATTATTGCGAAAAGCACGAAATGCGCGAAAATTACGAATTTTTTCTACCCCCGCGCGGAACGAACCGAATTGTCAATTTGTCGAATCGCTGAATTTCCGCGATTTCGAGAGTTCCGTTCCGAAAAATTCTGCAACCCCATGAAAAACCTCGAATCAGTAATCCTCGCGTAAAAAAAATAAATTTTCAAATCTTTCGAGTCGTTATCGTATTTGCACCGAAACCTCGCGCGATGCACAAAACTGCCGCGTCTTATTCGTTCGATTCAAAGTTTTAAGAAAAAAAACTACGAACGGGTGCCCCGGTAAAAAGAAAAACAATGGATAAAAAGTTAAAAACTTACCCTTTCGCGTCGAGGCGGTAACTTTCCCGGAATTCTGAAGAATAGAAAAATATTTGGAAAGTGGCGAAAAAATAGATGGAAATGGTCGCGAGAGCGGCGAGTTGCGGACTTGAAAACAAAAGAAAACAACACACACGAGCACACCAAAGACGCTTCGGGCACACGCCGCCAATCGAATCACACTAAACGCACACACACAGACACGTACACACACGAGGACATGTGGACGTTTACATGTTCTGGATTATCGAAGATTTTACGTATTTCTGAGGTTCCTCGCGTGCTTTTGTATTTTTTTACACTTTTTACATTTCATAAATGTTTGTTTACACTTTTCGGTCTTTTGTTTATGTATTCAAATATGTATACACACTTTTTTTTTACGTGTCGATACATACAACGCACGGTTTATTTAGTGTAGAGACTCGAGACTCTGATACATATATAATTTATACGTAGCCGGTCGAGAAGAACAAGCGCTACGACGTGCCGAGCTCGGCGTCTCCGTTGGCGTCCACGAGAACACTGGAATGCAGACCGACGGGTTTGCGAACCATGATGGGGAAGGAACGTACACCAAAGAGGGCCCCCTTGCGGTAGATGCGCCCCGGAATCTTTTCTCGCGCAGCAGTTTCTCTGCCTCCCCCGCCCCACTATCCCATGCATCATCTTATGGTGTTGATCCGACGACGTCATGTAGACGACCCCCTCCCTTTCCCGCTAGAGCGAGTCACGTGACTCGACTATGTTTATTTGTTTGTTTTGTATATCGTTGTTTTCGTTTTTCGCCAATTTTCGTCTCCGTTGACATTGAAACCGAGTGTCCCGAATTTTTTTTTCTCAGATCTCAAAACATCGATGCAAATATTTTTTCAACCCCGCGCTTTTTTGAATAAATCGTTACGATTTCGAATCCTGCCGCCATTTGCCGAGACGATGAGGAAACGTTCCGTAAAACTTTTACACTCAAACTTTACGGAATTTATTTTATTGCCACGAACGTTTATTCGTCTTTATGGACCAAGAATTTATTTTGGAATAAAATCGTTTTGAAGTACTTTATGACAAATTGAGTTTCGGAGCATCGTCGTGTAGTTCCGATATTTATCAACTTTCTGTCCAACGCACGGATCGAGGCCTGCCCGATCCTTTTATTCTTTATTATTGAATCTCAATAATCCGGGGCCCTGTGCATCAAAAATACGGCTATGCCTGTGAATCGTGCCCCAGCTCCGCGAACCGTGGACGATCTTTTCGTATCAGCATCGACCTCCAATTCACCGAAAATGCTTTATGCTCCTTTTAATCAAAAGTTCAATTTTTTTTCTCCAATAATTCGCGAATTAAAATCGTCGGTTTAGCGATAAAGGCGTAAAAAAAAAAATCTCCCACGCCAAATATTGACCACATGTCGTTGCTTTTCGTTTCCTGCCGAAATTGGACACTCACCTCGTTGCTCCACACTCCGAGAAATATTAAAAATTTATTTATCAGATCCGGGACGTCGAGTCGTTTCAGAAGTTCCCATGAGCCACCATGCTCGTTGATTATGTAACCACGAGTGCACACAACCGGGTCTCACGGACCCAAAATCCTTCGTTCACCATAAAATTTTTTTTTTTTGCACAAAATTCGAAAAGGTTGAAAAATAAATACGATTTTTTTTTTTTTCTTTTTTTTTTTATATATCATTTTAGATAAAGTTCTGTCATAGTTACAGCCTAAGATATTACACTCAAGTTGTATAAGCAAGGCCAAAAACTTAACAAACATTTTACAGTGTGGGTTTATCGTTTTTTCGATTGAAATTTCATAATAATTAATAATGAATAATTAATAATAATCAATAATAATCAATATTACACATTACGCCAACAAAATTCTTAAAATGTACAATATACATAATATTCATATACGTATATTTATACATATATATGAACACATGCATTTATGAATATATATATATATATGTATATCATATATACGTATATATATAAATATGTATAATAATAATAATATTATAAATAAAGGTAAAATTTATCGAAACCTAAATAAAAGATTTGTCGATTTGGCACAACGTCATGCAACAGAATCAAATGAAACACCATCGTGGCATTTTGTTTTTTGATTGTCCGTGGCTGGGTGTGTTTCGCATTTTCTTCGCTTTCTCAAACATTTTTTTCCCCTCCATTCATCTCCATACGCGCTTCCTCGTTAAAAAGATTTTTTTTCTCATTTTTTTAATTCTGTTTTTTTTTTTTTTTTTTTTTTTCGACGTACAAAATTTATTACGTCCGTCAGCCGGTGATTGTTGGACCGGATCAATGGGCAACGATTAAAAATCGATCGAATGAAATTTTTAGACATTCGTTTGCTTCGTTTTAATAATTTTGAAATATCGTCATTTATGCACTTTGGGATTTGCTGTTAAGGTCGGTCGTTTCTCGAATGCTTTTTTTACTTTCACTCGGTCCAGGGCCAATCGTGTGAACACGAAGTTGTCGAAACTGCAGCCTGAACCTCAGCCCTAACTCGTGCTTCGAGGGTCGTGGATTTTTCTATTCAGGTCGCTCCATCGAGACACGAGTTCGAGAGCGACAGTGTAAAAACAAAATTCGGAAAGTTTTTCATGCTGCTAAACAACTGACACTCCGTAAAAATATAGTCGATCGTATGGATTGAAGTTTTTCACAGTTTCCCTGAGCTCTCGTACGATTGCTACACAGTAAAGCGAATTTCGATAAAAGTGACATCGGTGCCTTTGCAGCGGCGATACGGAGGCAAGAAAAATAATCTGCAGAGTGTTGCATGGCAATTCGATGAGAAATT
Source organism: Hyposoter dolosus (assembly GCA_963921915.1). Lineage (NCBI taxonomy): Eukaryota > Metazoa > Arthropoda > Insecta > Hymenoptera > Ichneumonidae > Hyposoter > Hyposoter dolosus. The sequence goes on from OY998133.1 coordinate 3,930,979, forward strand.
CACTGGATGGGAAACACACTATTGAGTCGACGACGTAGAGGCTGCAGATTCGATTCCCTTGGAAAAAAAAACTTTCGCAAACTTTTCAACTTTAAAAATAAAAAAATTCGAAAGCACTCGAGACACGAATTCCCTCGAATTCATTGCCCAATTGAACGAAATCCAAGCTGTTTTTTTTTTTCTTTCAAAAATTCCACATTCTTGTGAAGAAAAAAAATGACCAGCTGACTAGAGTATTTGATTCGATATCAGGTCTTACTAGTTTTTATTGCTTTTTATCCCCCTCTCCGGCCGTTCGATCCGCTCTGTCCACTCGCTGATTCCCCATTTCGTTCATTACGATTGTACGAGGTTTTCCCGATAATTGTACAACTCTAAAGTCAAATGATAGTTCAGCTAGTGCTCCAAATTTTCGTCTTTTCTGAGTTTTATAGATTAAGTTTTTTTTTTTTAGTATTTCTTTTGTCTGGGAAATGTTTTTGTATTTATCCGCTCGAGTCTCGGTCGTTTAAATTCGTGATGATGATAGCGATGATTATGACGATGAAGATGATAAATATACGAGCCTTTTTCGAAGTCTTCGGCCCACCTAGTCAATTAGTTTAGAATAAGCTACATGGAAGATCAGACGTTCAGTCGTAGCGAACGTAAGCTATAGCTGTGATAAACATTTTGTTCACCTCTCTCCGTTTCTCTTTTCGCGCCCCTGTTTTTTCCTGAATTAATTTATCATTCCGTCATCGCCAGTTGTTTTTTAATGTCCTAATTTTTTAATCCTTCGTTTTAATGGCAGCGCGCCCTTTTGATCGATTCAATAGTCGTGTTCGGAGGAAACGAATCGTTGGCAAAGCCGATTGCCTTGGCCAGGAAACTTTGGAGGAAATAAATCGACACTAATCGTTAACGTGGAAGCGTGGGACGTTGGGAAGGGGACGGAAGGTCGATGGGGGAAGATCGAAGGGTTGAAAAAAATCGGAGAAACCTTTTGGTCGATCCTGATGGGAGAAAAATGTCGCAAACCGATTTTTTTCAGTTTTCTTAACGATTTGTGAGATTTTCATCAGAGATTCATCACCGAGCATTATGCTTTGGAATTATTTTTCGCACTGGGACAGCCGGGGGTTCCAAAAAAATTCGAGAGTCTCAAAAATCGTTCGCAAATTTACGATAATTCGTATTGGGACACTTTTGAGACAGTCCCATGGAACCTTGTGATAAAAAAAGTGTCCCAACTGTACAAAATTTTTTAAAAAGTCCATAAATTCATGAAATATCGACTCAATAATGATTTTTTAGATTGTCCCAATGTATTAATATCACTCTCTGGAAAAAATGATCGAAGCAGCGTGTCCCAGTTTTTAACAGTCCGAGGAATTAATTTGCACAGCGGAAAGGGAGCGAATAAACGAAAGTGCGTTAATTTGTGACTCGTGTGTAAAGGGAATTGTTCGGTTTGCGCTACCAGTACCGGACATTGTTTACCAAGTTTTTCTTTAATCCTGTCCCATCGCTAACTCAAATTCTCGATATTTTTTTTTTCCATTTTTTCGGGCTACTTTCTCACATGATTTTTTCCCATTGTCCTCGACATTATTCTCCCCTTTTTAAGCTAAATGAACGTGTGTATCAGCGAATCGTTAGGAAGAGCTTTATATCACGCGGGCAGAGCCCTGTAAAAATATATCGTCTCTCTCTCTCTCTCTCGCTCCCTCTCTTTGTCCGTATCTCGCGATGTCTCTCTCTCTCTCTCTTTTCTCTTTTTATATAGACAATAAAGATGTGATTTACACACGCGAGAATCGGTCGCTACTCGCTGCTGGTAATCGCCCAGGCTCTTCAAACACTTTTCGATAACAATTCATAAGATGTTCAAAATTTTCTCAAAATTCCAAGCGCCAAGGTAATTCGTTAAGAATGCCAAATGCAATACCGATCCGTCCACAGCATTGAGTTTGTCGAGTATTCGCGGTCCAAAGCATTCGCGAGCGACTGCCCAGAAGCGAGTATCGCTTCACCGAAACCCTAGTCACGTGGCTCATCAGATTTTTACCTTCTTTTTATACGCAATTATCAATAACATACAGCAGTATTGAAAATCATTCCAAAAGCCCGCCACGAATAGAGTAGAAAAAGGCGAAAAATAATAATTCTCTAAATCTTATTAAATCTCCTCATCACTCGCACTCTCTCATTCATTTATTATTACTCGTTTCTGTTTTTTCTCTTTGTTCACGTTCTGCCATGGCAGATCGTTATATTTACCGGATGTCCGGACCGCGAATTCGTCACAAGCCCTTATCGCGACACGCCAAAAGTACAAAATTTTCATGACATTTTTTTCCCTCCTCTCCGAGATCCCCCATCACTAAAAAAAACGTAAAGAACCAAAAAAAAAAAAAAAAAAAAAACCTCCAAAAAGAACTTCACGAACATTTCCATCGTCTCTCGTTCCTCAGGATCGGAAAAACTTTGGCAAAAACGTTACAAAATGCTGCAGAGCTAAAAACTTTCAACGATCATTATATCGAATGAAAAAAAAAAAATTCTCAATGCTATAGAAATTTCTCTGGGTTTGCGCCACGGACATCCGGCGAATAACACACACCGCTGGCACGACTCTGAAGTTTGCAACGTTGAGATTCAACGATATATATTCCTTCCATTGATTATTTATTGAATTTTGAAAATCATGCCAATTTTTCGTGTCGATTGAGTTTTTGGATCGCAAGAGAAAATCGTTTTATATTGTCCGGAGAATATATTGAATAATAATTATGAGCTCTGCTGAAGAAAAAACATTATTTCGTTGCATTCCAACGATGCAAACATCGTCCGCTGGCAATATCAATTGCAATTTTAAAAATTACGTCTGTGCATCTCGCGTGTACACAAACACATAAACGCTTTATCTTTCACTCTCTCTCTCTCTCGCTTTCTCAAATATATTATTCAATTTTTCTATTCGAATAGTTATTTCAATTACATATTTATGTATATACATATGTATAAATAAATATTTATATACGTGTGTGTGCGTGTGTGTGTGTGTGTGTTTTTGTAAAGTCGTGTTTGTATGTCGTTGTAAATTCAGATATAAATATTTATTTATTTATCCATTTTTATGTATATATATACACAATTATGTAAATCTATACATATCTACAGGGGAGAAAAAACTAATATAGAACTCTCTATTATAATTAATTAAACTCTCTATGAATTAATATGTATAATTCCTCGCAACAGTTCCTAAAAATCAGTTTACCGTATTTGCTTATTTCTTTTTGCCCCTTTTTGTCTTATCGTTTTGTTTGACTTTTCCTCTCAAGTGGTGATGTCTCGTTAGACGCTCGGGAGTTGAAAATTGAGAGAAAAATCTGCATCGATCTTTGTGTGAATGGAAAACAAAAAAAAATATACAAATTCTCCGAGTTGTATATTCTTTTTTTGCAGCAGCTCGTCACGCGAATCGTACGATCGTTACTTGTCTATTATTGCTTTTATGGTTCGGTGCTTTCGAATGGAGTTTTTCCCTCTGTTGTTTTTTTTTTTGCTATTTTTTTGGTTTTGGCGGGTAGCGATTTTATTTCGTTTTCTTTCTCATGAGGATTTCTTTTTTTTATGGGTTTTTTGAGGCTCGAAGCACCCGACAACGCGATTTCAATAATTTCCCTACTTCGGGGAATTAATTTCGCAATCTTTCTGAATTTTTTTCGTTCTCTCTCAGCAACCTCGTAGAAAATATTGCTTTGGATGCTAGATTGTTTTTCTGTCGCTATATTCTGCCCATTTTTTTTTTTTTTTTACCACGACTTCCGATTTTTTTTTTTTTGCTATTTTTCCTACGGCCTGGCCTTTTCTTTTCGAAACAAAACAAAAACGCACTTTAACCCCTAACTTGCTTCAGATACCTGTTGCCCTCGCCCCACTCCCGCCAACGCCGCCGTCTCTTGTCACCCAAACTCGAGAAATCACTGGAGCTCGAACGTCTCTTTGATTTTACCGGAAGAGTCGATTTCGAGGTTAACAGAGACAACGAGGTCGTTGTCGTTGTTTCTGGACTCGTTGGACTCGCTGCTCCTCCTGTTGTCGTTGAGCTCTCCACCTCGTTGTTGCGCACTCCACTGTGGCTCAGGCTCGTACTCACTCCCGCTAAATTCAACAAGGCGTCTGCACCCTCCGCTATTTTTCTCTGCTCGTCGACATCCGGTATCGCCAGTTCCGCGCCTGACCTTTTGCTGCAAACAATCCATTTTACTTCCAACATTCAACATTTGCGATAACCATAGAACGGCAACCTGCCGTCAAAAACGACCCCGGGCGACTTTAAATCCCGCGCCCTTTGTTCTCTCGTTTTTTTATCGTTTTACCGCATTTTTGACGATTTTTTTTTACTTTAAACAAAACTTCCCCAGGCTCGCGTGATTCTGCATTAAAAAACGAAAAGAACGAGACCAAGTTGAACGCTTTTCGTTCAATTTTACCGGAGATATGAATTTTTCAAAATTGGGGTCATTTATGACCCCAGGTTACTGGAATAGGTAAGAAAAAAAATTAAGTTACCGTTCTAGGGTTAAAAATGTCACGCGTATCTTGTGGTAAACGAAAATTGCAACTTTCAGGCTTGACATTCGGAAATAACGTGAGAAAATGTAGCGGGGATCTGTTTTTCGAATTATTCTTGAATACGTCGACTAGTTGCCAAGAGAACTCACTCACCTGTCCACTTTGACAGACGTGATGCAACTGTACGTGTGATCCTCGCTGGAGCTCCTCGTAATAACCGGCACCAACTTTTCCGGTTCCGCGACTTTCTTCTTACGATCTGCAAACCGAGTTTCATGTTTAAAAAATAAATTTCAAGTAAACGAGGCTCAATAATGCAAATTCATTTTGTATTTTCAAGGATGTTGAGTCCCAAATCGTAAGTGATAAGAAAATTTTGAAAATTTGGGATGTTTTTGTAGGAAGTATTTCAGAGATCGTGTAAATATTTCACGACGATTAGGAAGCTCGTTATTGAACAATTAACATTAATAAATTAAATGTAGGCAAACGTAGTCTCATGGAAACTGCTATAACTTTACGATAAATTTTTTTTTTCACCTCTCAATTTTTTAATATCTTCAATATACCGAAAGCAACGAAAACAAAACGAAGTTTATTGATAAATATTCTTTGTGTTTGTTTAAAAAATTGTTTTTAACAAAATGTTAATTTTTTAATAACGAGCTTCCTCATCGTCGGGAAATTTGTACATGACCTCCGGAATACTTCATGTAAAAACATACCAAATTTTGAGAATTCTCTCATCATTGCTTTAAGCACCTTGAGGGTTGAAATAAAAAATAAGAAGCTATTTATTAGACAATTAACATTAACAAGTTTCATAGGTAATTAAATGAAACTTTTTGAAAAACAAGATTTTTGGAAAAAAATTGTCGCTTGGGTCAAACAGACCCATGTGATCCGCGGAGGGTTAAAAATATTGAGTTTCAGGAAAAATACAAAGCGATACCTTTGTTGTGATTCAAAATAATGGGTCCGTGTTTGAAAGAAAGCATCGCGACCGCAGCGGCGTCTACGTCACTGTCAAACTCGAGCTCGGAATTGTCTCCGATATTGCTCGAAGCCAATCTCTTGGAGAGATATGGGAAGAGCACTGGATCCGGTAATCTCGTACTCGTACTTTTTCTTGGTGCTTTTTCCGGGGACGAGAGATTTTGAGCGGACGGTGGTGGAAATGGTGCACGCGAGAGGGCTTGAATGAGATTCGGACGATATTGAGCGTCCACCATCCACAGCGAGCCTTTGCCGAGATTCTGTGAAAAATCGTAACGTTTCGAATTTCGAAGGAACAGGAAAATCTCCACGTTCGGATCATCGAATTTTTCTTGCATTTAAAATTGTTCAATTCCTCCTAGAAAAATGTACAAAATTCATTTTCTCTCGTCGTTCGATTTGGGCGTAAAACCTGATCGACGCGCCGAAACCCAAACGTCGAAATTTGATGCTAAACCTTTTTTGAAAATGCAGAAACTTGGAATTTCATCAGGCGACTTGTTCGGACTCTCAAATCCAATTTTTAGAGATTCATGGGAATGAATAAAATGTTAAAATTAAAATTCAATTGTTGTGAATAAATTGGCCGAAAAAAACGACGAAGTACCAAGAAATAATTCGGTTCCAAATGAGTCTCGTTGAATTTTCTCGTTTTTGTAAGTTTCGTTGGGAAAAAAAAAAGTGAAAAGACTTACGGGAGCTTTTTCAACTTTGCGAAAACATTTGTTGAGGCTGAGATTGTGCCTGACTGAATTTTTCCATCCAGTGGGTGCGTTCCGAAAGTATGGAAAGTGATCGAGAATCCAGGCGTAGACTTCTTTGACCGGCAAAGCTTTGACGGGGCTGTCCTCAATGGCCATGAAGATAAGACAGGAGAACGAGTACGGCGGTTTGCTATTTCTATGCAAATGAGGATCGTAAGGTATGTGGGTTGGATGTTTGTTGCGATTCGAGACCGGCAGATTATTGTTGTTCAATGATATCTTCGCTTGATTACTTTGGGCTGTTGGATAATGGCCGTTTGCCTGTTTCGCTGCTTCTTGAACGAACTGGGAGCCTGATTTTTCGAAGCTCTTACCAGGACTCTGATAAATTTGGTTCGTTTGCGTTGGACCACGTGATGTGCTGGAGGCGTTGCTTTTTCCGTTGCTATCTATAAATCACATTGGATCGAAGTGCCATCGTTACTTACTATAAAACGTTGTGAAAGGTCAAAGGTCAGATCGAAAGGGCAAAGGCGTTGAAAAAAAAAATTCGGCTAAAAATTCACATCCTGTGATTTTATGAATTCTATGAATTCTATGGGATTTCGAGCTTGTTGGTGGTTTGACCTTTAACCCTTGGTAGAGACACCACAATTAGCGGACCTCCCTAGACACACATGGGTCTGGGGCGTTCTACCGTTTTCTACTGTATTTCGACTCGTTTAAAAAATCTGAAAAAATTCAGGAAAGTAGTTTTGGATCTATAGAAACGGAGCCGACACTGGGTTATGGATAAAAATTCTTTTTTATCATTGTTATTTAAGGTTGTTGAGTCCCAAATCGCAAATGACAAGAAAATTCTGAAAATTTGGTATTTTTTTGTATGAAGTATTTAAAAGAGATCGTGTAGAAATTTCCCGACCATTAGGAGGCTCGTTATTGAACAATTAACGTTAACAAATTAAATGTAGTCAAATGTTGTCTTATAGAAACTGGTATAACTTTGCGATAAGTTTTTTTTTCGACCTCTCAATTTTTCAATATCTCCAATAAACTGAAAGCACCGGAAACAAATCGAAGTTTATTGATAAATATTTTTTGTATTTGTTTAAAAAATTGTTCCTAACAAAATGTTAATTTTTTAATAACGAGCTTCCTCATCGTCGTGAAATTTTGACACGACCTTTTAAATACTTGATACAAAAAAATACTGAATTTTCAGAATTTCCTTATCATTTTTTATTTCAACCCTTAAGGGGGTTGAAGTAATGATGATAGAATTCTTAAAATTTGGTATGTTTTTACATAAAGTATTCAGGAGGTCGTGAACAAATTTTACGACGATTAAGAAGCTATTTATCGAACAATTAACATTAACAAGTTTCGTAGGTGCTCAACATCCTTAATGCGGATCGATAGGAAAAAAGAGAGATTCACGTGATTCGCTGAATGAACTGGGCACCCCAGACCCATGTGCGTCTACCGAGGGTTAAGCATTCGGGATTACTGACATAACAGGGACCTCGATAGAGTCTCAATGAAGTGACGTAATTACCTGGAAAGTAACTGTCATCGAGACTCGAAATGGAGTTTGTATTTTCCGAAAATTCTGCGCTATCTTCGCAAACGTTGTTGTTGTTGGTGTTGTTATTATTGTTGTTGTTGTTGGTGTTGTTATTGTTGTTATTGTTGTTAATGTGGTTTTCATTTTTTGGGCTTTTGGCGGGGCTCGATATGTCAAGGCCCTTGAGTAAGTTTTGTTGGTGCAACCAACTCAGCGAAGTCAAGTCATCGTCCGGTTGGCTCGATTTTATACTGTCGTTCGTCGAACCGTTCGCCATGCCGACCACTTGTTCCTCGCTCATTTGCTCGTCCGCTGAGCCCGAGTCCGTAAACGTACTCGCGTTGTCACCCTCTTTCACGGTAAATACCGTTTCGCCGAAACTCAAGACGCGGGTCACCGTGAGACCGCACGCTGCATCGATTCCCGTTGCGTCCGGCCTGTCCGGAGCCATTTTCTCTTTCCTCTTCTTTTCTTCGCACCCCTCAAAGTTGCCCTTTGACCCTTTCCTTTTGTTCTCGCGGCCTTTTTATCGGGTCACTAAAAAATCAAAATCCAACCTTTTATTTAAATTGCTTCCACTTTTTCGATCGAAATATTTTCAACCGAATTTCAAACCCCTTCGAGTACACACTGGGTCAATTTGACCCGAGGCGTTTTTCAAATCGTTGTATTTTGGTAAATTCGCTTTTTTTTTTGTTTCTTTTGTTGTCGAGACTTTTTTTGTAAATGCCAAAAAATTTGGTGATTTTTTGGGGTCAGAATGACCCGAGTGTGTACTCGACGGGTTTTTTCATTTTTCTCGACGGAAATTTTACTCGGGCACAAAAAAAAAGCGATAAACTATTTTTTAGTTTTTTTTTGGTTTCCAACGTTTTAACGATTCTTGAGGGAAATTCGAGTCCAACAGGCGCCAGGGCCTCACGCTCCGCACAATCGTCCAAGCTGAAATTCAATTATTGAAAATACAAGCGCTGCATTATTTTTAGACTATTTGTCACTCTGCGCTACTAAACCGGGACACCCTCTATATAATGAGACTATAAATACATGCCAGAGACACCCTAGACATCATTTTTCGGTTTTATTTCATTTTCTATGTTTTCCAGCCACGAAACATGCCTCGAATTTCTTCATCTCGCGTTGATGTCCCACGTTTCTCATTTGTGAAAAAAGTTCAAGTTTCCACGAATTTTTCGTCGAAATTTTGCTGGACATATTTTTAAAAAGATTGCGTGAAAACAATTTCAACGGAAAATGTTTCCAAGTTGCGGTTTTTGTGTCGAAAAAATTTGTCACTAAAATCGAACCAATTGCATGGAATTGACGACGCCATTTTTTAATTGCCTTTAAAAACATGTTCGGTGAACGTTAGAACGGCGTCTAATTTCAGTCCCGTCTCGCGTATCTAATTTTAAAATTTGTACCGATGTCGCCGGCGTGCACGCGTGCCGATGAGAAAAAGCTCGCTTGTTCGTAGTCAGAAAATAGCCCAAAGCGACTACACAAATCAAGGGGAGGTATCGGAAATTTCTGTCACACGAGAAACCAGATTCGAATCTGTGCCTCCTCGTCCATTGTCCAAAATATTTTTTCACAATTTTTCCAACAACGAGAAACACGATCAAAAAGTATTTTAACGTGTATCACAAGACGATTTTATTCAGGATTCTTTCAAAATTTCGTATAAACCTTCTTGGCACCAAAACTAACAGTTTTCTCCTGTGAAGAAAAATTTTCTGATGGTTAGAATTTGAGATATTTAATTTCCCATTTTTTATTTTTCCCATCTGAACGCGTGTAAATTCAAGTCACGTTTCGTTAAAAATTTGCAAGAAAAACACAAAAGAAATGCGACTTCAATTTACACGCGTTTAGATGGGAAAATAAAAAATTGGAAATTAAATATCTCAAATTCTAAACGTCAGAAAATTTTTCTTCACCGGAGAAAACTGTGAGTTTTGATGCCAAGAACGTTTATACAAAATTTTAAAAGAACCCTGAATAAAGTCGTTTTGTGATAGCAATATCTTAATCGATCGGAGAAACCAAACATCACTTTTGGTCCGTATTTTTTGTTTTGTTTTTTTTTTCGTAACGAACGCATCGTAAATAAGGTTTTTCCTGAATAATCCAATTTTTCACAGTTCGATCTATTTTATTAACGATATAAAAATATAAAATACATTTTGCAAAACCGAAGGGTCAAGGAGCTGTTCCAAACGCATGAGAACACAAAATCATGCTTTCCGATGCCATGCAGGATAATAAATGCCTACACGTGATCTCCGGCCGGAATCAAAGAAATAGAAAAACAATAGAAATGATAAAATTTACAAATTGCAATAGCGCCATCTGAAGGAAACGATGGTCTTGACTTTGTTTCGACAAAAATACCAACAGGTGACGCTACTGAGTAAAAAAAATGCTGACAAAAAGACCGTAGGATTCACTTCGTACGAAGTTTCATTTTTTATGCTTCGTGACCTTTGAATTTTAAGTTCGCGTAAATTAACGGCAAAGCGATAAGGAAGCAGAAAAAAAAATGTCAATTTTAATCTGAAATGAGAATAATTATTCGAGCGTGAAAAGAATTTTTCCGAATTCGATGAATTAAAGAATCAACGAAAACGTTGCAACGGAATTTTTTTTTTTTATTCTGTACAACGAATACGAGAATTTCTCTCGAAAAATATGAAATTCCGTATTTCATACCGCTCGCAATTTCAGTGTCACAACAAAATTTGCGAGTCAGAAAAAACTCGGGAGCGTGAAATTTTATCCTGTTGCGAAATTTTCCAGTCGGCAATTAGCGACGCAGTAGTAGGGAGAATAACAATTATTATTATTATTATGAGGGAACATCCTTGACACGAGTTTTTATAGGTTGCCCATTTACGATCACGGTTAAATGGTCTTTGGTAGTCGCATCGATAGGCATTGCTTGTTTCGCGGCCGCAAAGCATAAAGAATAATACAAGCAGAGAGAGGTGGAGGAAGAGAAAGAGAGAGAGGGAGGATGCTGTTGCCAGGCAACCGTCAACCGGCTCTCTACATCGCCCTAGCAACACAAATAAACTCCCATAAAGCGCATAATCCACACAAACACCAATTTTCGCAAGTCCTCCGGAGGTCTAACCTCAAAAAACCCAAAAACACAAGAAAAAGCAAAGCATTTTCTATCATTTCTCAAGACAAATAAGCTCGAACATTCGTTAGCGTGCTAATTATTTCAAATATCCGCGGTTTTGCGTCATCGCTCGAGGAGCGATTTAATCTCGAACCCAAACACGCGTGCCAATAGCATCATTTGTTTATCATCGTAATTGAGATACAAAATGGCCGCCTTTTCTGTATACGGAGATACGATAGAGTTGCGTCGTCAACATTGACGATAGATACATGTATATCGTATGCATATGTATTTTCACATATTTTAATATGGGAAACAAGCATGCACTTAGCACATAATAATGTAAAAATATGAGATCGTTACCAGAAAAACATTGAAACAAAAAATCTTCGTATGGAGTCAAATTCGGCAATGTTTATTATTATTTATGCAGGATAATGCGTTTGAACAAGAAGATGGCGTCGTTTTTCGTTCACAATGTTTTTTTCACTCGCGCGACACCGAATAATCGTGGAAAAATAAAAAACAAAAGTATTTTTTGTACATCGAAAGTTTTTTTCAATATTTTCTTCCTTCTTTGGAAAAATTTACTTATTTTTCAAGCTCCGGTCACGTGACTCGGAATACACGATTCATCACGTGTCAACAAACGCTGTAGAAAAACGAACTGTTGGCTGCCATTTTAATTGTAAGATCGATGAAAAATATTGAAAACTCTAGAGGGGCAATTCAATAATGGCAAACGTTTCTCGAGCCCACGGAACAATGCGTTATACTTGTTGAATTCAAATATGGAGTTTGATAATGATTACGAAACTCGAGCAAGCATGAAAATGGCCACCGCATCAAACACACATGCACACACACCAACCACATATACACGTAGAAACGCACTTGCACACGGCATCAAAATGGTGCGTTGTGAATTCCGATGCACCCGAAAGCCCGAAAAAACATTGACGCACTTTTGAAAATCTTTGAATTTCGAGCAAGAATAAAACAAATGAAAGAACGAGCGATATCACTGGAACGACGTTGAGATAAACATCGCTGGCGAAGAAGCAGACGATTTTTCCACTCCCAATTCGTGGACCAACCTCAAATCTCCTTTTCCCCCATTCTTCTTCGGCGATTTATGGAAAAATCTTCTTTTTTTTTCATTCAAAATGTCATTAACGATTGTTTCCTTTCGATTCTTAAATTCCCATTGTTAGTATTCGAATCACAGACGCCCGAAAGTAAATGTAGACGAAAAATGCTCAACTGGGCCAACCCCGAGCACATGAAACGGAGTTTCGAGTTTTCGCAGTAAAATCACAGTGATCAAAGAAAATTAATATCCCTCGATCGACAAAAATTGACCGTCAATATTTTTTTACAACGTGAACTTTTTTTTTGTCAATTTTCAATAAACACGATTTTTTTATTTTTTCGAATCTCCGAAAGGACGGCTCAAGGTCAAATTATTATCTTAACACTTTTTTCAATCTTTGAATGTTTTTTTCCCGAAGAATTTCGCAAACTTACGTGTTCGAGGAGACAGACGGTGTCCTTAGAAAAATTTACCAAGACGGACAGCATCGCAAGCACACTCTACACAACACCCAGCTGATCGGAACGCCATGTTGTGACGTCACGCCTCACACTCGACCTGAAATACGTCGCTTATCAGCTCGAATATATCGATGCATCGAAACTTTTCCATTTCTGTGGGAAATTCAAACGAACGATTTTCGTTTTCTCGCCTTTAATATTTCTTCCTTTTCCCCACGATTTTTTCCCTGCCCAGAAGGAAACGCAGTAAAAATTAATTATTTCTGAAGGAGATCAACGTGTAACCTTTCTTTTTTTTTTTCAACCGTGAATCCTTTTGGCAGTGCAATTTTTAACTTGTGAACAAGCAACGGTAATGGCTAGAGAATATTATTTCCATTAGCTAGGCAATTTGTAGCATTTAATGGAAATAATTTCCGATGGATGTTGAAAAAAAATAATCGATGCATTATTTTCTCTTTAAAAATGACTCGAGCATGCTGTTGGGTAATAAATTTTGCAGAAAATGAAAAACGCAACGAGTGTCAATAATAATTATTTATTTCGCGTCATTTCTCCCTCATTGTCGTCTAGTTTTTTTTTTATTTCAAGTGTTTGAACAATGTGGTATATTAAAAATATACTAATTCGTATCTGAACCTGGATAAATAATTGATAAACTATTAAAATGTAACGTAGCCTAAAAAAAAAAAAAAACAAATCACTAGCAATTTTTTCAAATCCATAATTTTACGTCTCTCGTTCGATTTTTCTCAAATCGCAATATTTTCAACTAAACACAAAAAAATCTGTGAAAATGAAAAAGCCAAAAAAACAAAAAACAAAGTCACGTTTCATTTTCAAAAAAAAAAATGTTGTTCAGAATTTTTCGACTGGAATCTCAAATTGTGAAAATCGATAACCGACATTCTCGTGTCACACAACATCCAAGTTTTTCGCCAGAATGCAATAAAATGGCATCGACAACTGTAAAAAAAAAAAAAAATTACGCTCCTTGAAATTTTCTCGAAACAAACAAATAATTTTACGATAAGTGTAAACAATTATCACGACAAAGTTCCGCGGAATGCACGGCGTTTCAGGAACGTTATAAGAAAATGCTTTTTTTCGCTCGACTTACTTTTGTTTTTTTTCGGAAAACTGTTCGCCACAGCCAAGTTTATGAGATTGTGATATTTTTTTCCGACCCTCCGATTCATTATTTCGGAAAAATCAATTCGTTAATTAAATGTAAAGAAAAAATAAAAACGTTTGAACTGAAAAATAATTATTTTGTGCTGCACTATTTTGTATTTTCGTTTTGAGTATCTCAAAACATCAATTTCTCAAGTGCTCGTCAAAAGAAATTGTTAAATATAATAAACGTAAAATAATAACAATAATAAAAATAATAATAAAATTATGAATTTCTTTTCATGACTTTTTTTTCATCATCAAGACTCACGCAAAATCCAAATACGTATTTATGGCACAGCCCGTGATAAATTTTTGCAAAAACTTGTTATTTTTCTTAATTATTAAATTTACATCTTCGTTAATATCGAAATTAAATCGGGGAGTAATTTTTTTGCAGTTCGGGATCGTAAGAAAAAAATTGTTGATTACGAAAAGCTGAAAAAAAAAAAGTTTTTGAACTTAGAATTTTTTTTATAACTGTGAGTTTATCGGGTTTCATTTTTTGTCTAAAAAAATCGTCGTTTCTCTCGGAGGTCATCGAAATATTAGTTCAAATTTGCAGTTTTTTCTTTCCCTCGTGATTTCGAAAAAAACGTCAATTGTTTTTTTTTTCCTTCGTTGAATCGTGCGAATGATTTTTTGAAGTGATTAAATCTCAGAAACAATGTTTCATGCACAATAGTCGTCAATATTTCTGGAACATTGGGATCGAATGAAAAATTTTGGCCTGGAGCTCTAAAAACTGTTTTTGGGCACGGCTTTTTTGTCTCGTTCGTTTTAACGAACATTTTTCAATCGATTTTGAGACACGTGTCACAAACCCTCACAGGCTTGTCCCAACCACGCCGTGGTACGGGCTTTCGGTGCTGGGAACAGTTTTGGCAAACTCCACGACCGCAATCTCGACAGTGATGGAGCGGCAGTTGATCGTTGAAATATTTGTGGCAAACGCAACAGTTGGTCAGCTCCGAGTCCGGGATCCAGTACGTTGGCCTTACGGTGTCCTTGATCAAGGCTAATGCCAAAAAAACAAATGTAAAATGTCTGAATTCCGTTTAAGCGTGAAAATCACGTCAATATTTTGGTTTTACGTGCAGCCGATCTGTCAATTTGGCTTTAAATATTGTAAAATGCAAGAATAATGATAATTAAGATTTTGAATAAATTTCAAAATTAAAATTTGGACATTTCTTTCCAGTTTTCAATGGCAATGTGCTTAAAATTGCTAAAAAAAAATACGAATTTTACGGTATTTTGAAATTTTCAAAAAAAGGGTGTCAACGCTCTAACTTCCGCAAATTTTGAGATTTATTACTAATTTTTTTTTTTATAAATAGAGTATCTTAATAGGAAGGTTGGTATTGAATTTGAAAAATATCGGTTGAACGGTTTAATTTTTATGATTTTTCGAATTTTACGAAAATCTGAGTTTTTTGAAAAATCGTCCAACCGTTCTAATTTCTGTAATTTTTGTAAGACATCGCGTGTAAGTCCGTACTTTCTCTTTTTCTTCGAATATTGTAAGTAAAAATAATAATAATAATAAATAATGATAAAAAAATGTTTTGAATGAATTTCGTGAAGAGTAAAAGTTGAAACGTACACTTGGAATATGTGAAAACGGTTCCCACGACGTTGAGGGTAGAGACGACGTGTTCAGTGACTTTTCTGACACTGACATCCTCGACGTTGTCGAGGATTGGCTCGTTGTTGGAATTATTGTCTTTGGTGAAGCAAGAATCGCAAACACGGACAGGCGTGAACCATTTTCTCGCGGGTACTGTTTTCACGTTTGACGAACATTTCGCGCAAAAACCTTCGCCGCAGGATCGACAGTGATGCTTCGAGTCCGTAGTCCCAAATACGATTTTGCAATTGTGACAGTTTTTTATTTCGTTGTTCGGACGCCAATAAGTCGGCGCTACTTGATCGGCCACCCACGCTGACAACGCTTTCGTAGGCTGCAGAGACACGCTCGCTACCGTTTCCGTTATGTACGAAACACCATCGATCACGCGCTGCGCCGTATTTTGATTCGTTATCGACACATTCGCCTAAAAATATAGAAATTTTCTTTAAGCCCAATGCGACGCAATTGATTTATTAACGGCTTGCCGTTACTTTTGACAAAAATAACGTCAATTTGGTTTCCTCATATAGGAAGCTCTTAATTCTCTGAGAATTTTGTCGGAATTGCTAGAAAAATACGAATTCTACGGCATTTTGAAATTTTCAAAAAAAGGATGTCGACGCTCTAACTTCTGCAAATTCTAAGATTTATTACTAATTTTTTTTTTTATAAATCGAGTATCATAATAGGAAGGTTGGTATTGAATTTGGGAAATATCGGCCGAACGGTTTGAATTTTATGATTTTTCGAATTTTACGAAAATCTGAGTTTTTTGAGAAATCGTCCAACCGCTCCAATTTCTGCAAATTTTGTAAAATATTGTGTATAAGTCTGTACTTTCTCTTGACTCTCTAGAAAAGTTTTCGAAATTGTATAATTAAAATGTAAATACAAAAAAACGATGCAAATTGAAATTTGCAAATTTTTATATTTTTTTTTTTTGTAATTTTATTGAGAATTGGAATTCGACAATCTTCTAAGACCCAATTTTGCGTATTCAGAATGATTGAATATCGATAAGAAACTCACAACGTTCCAAACGTGGTTGATTTCGGTTCTAACGGCGTCGTCCTCGGGATTTTTATTTCCGTACCAATATTGACGACTCCGATAAATTTCACCGCAGTGTGGACACTCGATCACGTAACCGGACCAGGCGTATTTCGCCAAACCGTACCAAGCTTTGTCGCTTTGGGTTTGCGTCCGACTGCTCACTATTACTTCGTTACCGTTGCTGTGACATTTTTTGCAGATGTAAATCACGTTTTCGTACTGATGCTGATATCTGCAACTGAGTAAATCTCAAATTACCGTCATTTCCAAGAATAAAATCCTGGTTCTCAACTAAAAATCCGTGTTGATTGCAAATTTTTGTAAAAAAAAAAAAAAAAAAAAAAAACATTTTTTTAATTTTTTGAAAATTAGCATTTGCTTCGAAAATATTTCATACGAGAGTTCTCAACGGAAAAAAAAAGTGCGACCGGGATTCCGTTACTTTTCGTTTATTTAGAAAAAATTCTCCCATAAAATTTGAGATTTTCCCATGAATTTTTAGATTTTCCCATGAATTTCGAGATTTTCCCAGAAATTTTAAGATTTTGTCATGAATTTCAAAATTTTCCCATGAATTTCGAGATTTTCGTAAAAATTTTGAGATTTTGTCATTAATTTCAAGATTTTCCCATGAATTTTTAGATTTTCCCATGAATTTCGAGATTTTCCTATAAATTTTGAGATTTTGTCATTAATTTCGAGATTTTCCAATAAATTTTCAGGTTTTCCCATGAATTTAAAGATTTTCCCATAAATTTTTAGATTTTCCCATGAATTTCAAGACATTCAGATGAATTTTGAGATTTTGTTATTGATAAGTTGAGAAAAATTCCTACAGAGTATCGCTGACGTGCGGTTTTCCTTCCCGAACGTGTCCCATGCTATTGCTGCAGCGGCAATCGCAGCTGAGACATTTGACGGGACAAGTGAAATACTGGTCAGGGAACAAAACGCAGGAAACATTAGAGATTTCCCCGGAGAATTTGTCGTTCAAAATTTTGAGCGTGCCGTACACGAGATTCGGCTTTCTCGCTGATCTCACTGTCGTATTTTCCAGTTCGTTTATAATCGCGCTCCTCAAAGGACCGTAATCCGTCGGAGGATTGGACGATTGCACTCCCACGTACTTGATCGAACTGAACGCCTCGATTTCCAACTGCATTTGAGCGAATCGACTCCGCAAAATGTCTTCCGCACTTTCCGACGTACCTGGCGCACGTAAAAAGTTCCAAAATTTAAAAGAAATTCACTTTCTTCATATTTATCGATTTTTTTCGTACGGGGTCATTTTTCCGAATCGAAAAATCATGGAAATCCGCAATTTTCGTGACTAATCACGATGACAAAGAGTGATTTGTTGCTTTAGTGCTACTCACTATTGGCGAGAGGCCGAGTGTGTCGAGTTTCATGAAAAACAATGACGCTCGGGCCGAGAGCGCACGAAGAGTTTGGTACGCCTTCCCGTTTTCCTAGTGCCTGTAGCGCAGCTTGGAAATGATGAGTATAAGCACGTGAAGCAGCTCCAAGGAATGTGAACAAATCTCTGTGCAGCCTTTCCGAGCGCGTTCGGTAAACAACGATGTCGGAAACTGCCAAAACTTTCAGCAACAGCCGCGTTCGTTCGTTCTCATGAACGGTAACACCTGAAAAAAAAAAAAAAAAAACAATCATTTGGATCCTCATTCAAAACTTAAAAATCGAAGAAATGAAAAAAATAAATAAAAAATTCAGTTAAAAAAAAACAAAAAAACACTCACTGGAGAACGGAGAACATCCGACGAGTTAAAAAACAATGAAAAATCCAATAACACCCGCAAATAAAAAACAATGCTAAATCAAAGTGCCAGAAATTGGAGAATCCCGAAAAAGTCCCAAATGAGAAAAAAACCCGAAGCTCAAAAATGTCTAAAAATCTCGATCTCGTTGTTTTACCTAAAAGGCCTTCGGTGTCGAGGCAAATGACGCGGAGACTCGGGTCGAAAGCCGCCCAGACACCGAGGGTGCAAGAGCTCTGTTCGTTGGACGTTGGAAAGACTTCTCTGCCTTGGAAGAAAGTTCTATTGAGAGTGTGGCTTTTCCCATCCCCCGTGTTGCCAAAGATCGAGACGACCTTGACCTTTGCCTCTTTGGCACAATTTAGTTTAGCGTAGAATTGTTCCGCGCTGGAAACTCTCAAATGTTCTCTCGCGTCTATCAGCAAAAAACTCAACGTCTCGTCGTACGGATGCAGCGATTTGCCCTCTGGCCCGGACAAACAGGAATTCTCAAGCGTATGGATAATCTGACTCCCTTCCTGTTCCTTGCGAGTTTCCTCCTCCGGGAAGTTGTCCAGGCTCTTCATTATCGCGGGACTCGCACAATTCGCCCTCATTCCCGGCCACAATGTATCTTCTCGCTCCAGAGGATCCAGCGCGCTCATATTTATACTCCGCCTTTATCCTACAAAATAATTCCACGCACTTGACTTTTTTTTTTTTTTTTTTTTTAAATCGACAAAAAAATATTTTTTTCCTGTGATTAATAGTTTTTTGAGAACTGTCAATTTTTATACACTACTCAGGGAAATACAATTTGAAGGAGAGAAAATTAAAGAATCGAGAGACCACGGGAAGCCTGAGAACACATAATCGATAAGAAAAATATTTTTCCGTGATAAAAACTTCGATGTCACGAACTTTTTTGTTCGTTTTTAGGCAGAAAAGTTATTTAGTTTATAATTTTATTCGAATTCGGAATTTTGTGGCTGAGAAATATTGTTGAGAGAGTTTTTATCGACATTGTCGTTTTTTATTATAATTGTAACTGTTTTTCGTGTATTAATTGAGATGGAGGAATAATTTTTATTTCCGATTTCATCCTTTTTTCCTCGAAATCAATTCGCGATAGTTTTGCTGGACAATCTTTGATTTTCGTATTTTTCGAAACCTTGGGAAGAAGTCGAAAAGTTTTATGGAATGAGAACAAAATTCTGTGGACACTGCGTTTGTTCGTAAAATTGAAAATCGTAACGAACCTAATTTGAATTTGCAGATGTCTGTCATTTTTTGTATGTCGACAGTTCGTCAAACGCCATGTTAAATCACAAATAAACGATGAACTAGAAAAATCTTTTCATCGCGATAAGAAAAGATAATACGCGGTTATCAAAGTTGTTGCGGGATGAAAATAAAAAGACCGTCGTTATAAACAATTGAAACGCGCATCACAACGAACGAGCAAAAAAAATAGAACAATTTCGAAGATTCGCGTTGTAAACAAACACTAGGCGCGTATTATTTTGATGTTATTATTGTGACATTTGTCGAGGGGAAAAATGAGGTTAGAAAAGGTCCAAGATGGCGACGATCGACCGCCAAGAAAAACAAAAGAACGATATAATAACAATGATCATAATAATGACTCACAGCTGACGAGCGGGCGATAAAAAAATTTACATTTTTTCGAAAATTCACTTCCATTTATTCACCATCACAAATTTTATTCCAAGGAATTACGATTTTTTATTAAATTTTCACTAGGAATTCAGGAAAAACGGAAAAATTATATTCTGCGGATTTGTTTATGACGTCATTTCAAACTATTTATTTACGCGCAACTTTCCATTAGCGGATAAAACATATAGATACATGATATACGATTGTACGGGATATTAATTTTTTTTAACTATCCTCGCTTATTTTTTTATATATCGCGATGTGAAATCCTTTATTAGAATCGGAAATACATCGAATTTTCTATTTTCTATAAATCACAGGACGAAAGATGCGGTAACGAAGCCGCGGAAAACGAACTGCGTAAATTCATGAAAACAAACCGAACGCCCGGCGTATATCGCAACGACGAGACGCGCACGCACACAGACATCGCGGGAAGAATTTTCGGTGATACAGATCTCTGTTTTATGCGCGCGTCACCTTCGTCGGTTTGAATGTCTTTGCGGGCAATTAGCGGGCGTTCTAATCTCGAAAACTTGTTTTTTGTTGATATCGTTCTTTATTCGTGTAACAATTCGTCTGCCTAAAGTTTGTCGGTTCTGACGACGCAATTGATGGAAAATTCGGTTTGGGCATCACGCTTGGTTATTCGAACATCATAAAATTGCGACTTTGACGATTTTTTATATTTTCTTAATCCCATAAGATTGATTATTAATTTCTTTTCATTGAAAAATCGAGAAACCTCTTTTACATATCAACATTATTTTTCGAGCGTTTCTACAAATATTTATTTACCGTATTATGAAAAAATATCGTTCTTAAATAATGAGAAATCAGTTGCATGACGTGATTGTTTTTCGAAAGCTACAAAAATGTTTGTGTAACAACGCGATGAACACTAATTCTAAAACCGACAGTACTACCTTAATAGACGATTTCGATTTTTAAACCTCTAAATAAAAAAAAAAAAAACCTTAATAGACGAAATTTGAAGTTTCATCGAAACTTTCCATCTGATGATAATTCAAATAAAAATGTCCTCACTATTCGCAGCATCTCCACTTTTCCTTCGATCGATTCACCTGGATCTTGACTCAGTACCACGATAAAAACCGCGTGAGAAAACGAAATAAAAACCCAAGAAATTGATTTCCAAACACTTCGCGTTTTTATTATTTTTTTTACAATTTTCTTCGTTTTACAGTAAAGTATACAGTATTACGTAGTTGTCTCTTGATATTATTTTCCTCCCTCTCTCTCTCTCTCTCATCTCCCTCAGGTATTTAAATATTCTAAGACAGGAAGAATGAAATTGGCGGTTGGGAAACGAAAAAAAAAACCAGGAAATTCGGTCCTTGTGACCAAAAAGAAAAACAACAAATGCGGGAAATTTTTCTCTCTTCTCCCTCCTGCGTTAATTACAATAATTTCACTTCAATTAAAATCAATCCAACTGTAGCGACGCATCTTATTTTTTTCCTTATTTTGTATTTTCAGCTCACATACGATAATTACGTATTTCCAGTTACGATATCCGTTCATTATTATTCCCTTATTTCTTTTTCACATTCGATCAATTATTAATTTCCCTGTTTTTTCAAAAACTCCAGAAAAAAAAGCGATTTAAGCCTCAAGCCAAACAAAACTTGTATCTCTCGCCTCGTTAGTTTTTTCCTCACAATGATTCTCGAACGTATGACTATAATAATAATAATGATAATAATAATAGTAATAATAATAATAATAATAATAATAGTAATATAGTTAAAGTGGCGAGAATCGCTTCAAGTTCGCGCTCATTAAAATCGTACAATCGACACACCAATACGTAAACCACTGTAAAACTCAGGTGCCATTTTTTTTCGTCTAAAAAAGAAGAAAAAAAAATTGTTTCTAAGACTTTGTCGATTTTTTTTTTTCTTCATTTTTTCGTTGAAAAATGATAATAAAATAGCGCCCTGTTTTATTTTTGTTTATCGATGACGATAGTTGGACCGTGTAAATTACAAGGTGGCCCCCCGTATATAGTTTCGAAAATATTTATATAAAAATAAATACTTTGATGAAACGAAAGAAGAAATTCATACAATCGTAATGTTGCCTCGTCTCAATGATTCGTTTCTTTATCTTTTTGTTTTTTTTTTTCCATTTCGTTCCATTTTTATGTTCTCTCGTATTTTTTCTTCGCGATTAAAATTATTACGATAATGTTACGACAATAAATAAATGAAATAAATAAATAATTTGCTTCGTTTAGGCGTTTTCTTTTGCTCATTTTTCAATCGTTTTAGGTTCGATCTTGTTTGCGATTTTTTTCATTTTTTTTTTTTTTTTTTTTTTTTAGTATTTTGCCTACTCCGATTTATATCGATTTAGAAAATACGGAGTGGCTCGTTCGCTCTCTTTCTCTCGCTCGCTTTTATTTGCTCGTGACCCGACGGCCCCGATTCGTAAAAAAATAGGCATTTTTGCGGTTTTTATTTTCTTTTTATCGAGCTTGTCGTTTCGATATGTTTCGATCTTCGCGATTCTTTGGATTGTTAAGCGGCTAATTCGACTTTTTTTCTAGCGTAAAAAAGAAAAAAGTTGTGAATAACTTTTTTTTTCGTCGAAATCCGTTCGATCTTCCTCTCAATTGATTTCTAGGTGACAAAACTTGATGATTTTTCGTACAATACTTATTTAATTATCAATTTTCAACCGATACTGTTTTTACGGTTTTTTGTTTATTTTTTTATATTTTTTTTAATTCGATCACTCAATTTTTTGGCACAAAATTAGCCGGAGGCCTTTACGAATTTCTGCGTTTCGTAGATAACTTTTAAAACCCTTTTGCCATTGTCACTCTCAACGAGGAATCAGTTCGTTTGAAATTTATCTTAATTTTTGTCCTGCGATTATTGATTTTTAAAATTAGTTCGCGTTTACGTTGGGCCAGACGTTCGGTGGGTCGGCGCGCAGAGAGAGTCGAAAAGTAAAAAGAAGCCTTGGCAATATTCGGAACGACGAAACCGAGAAAAAGTTACGATGGACTTTTTCGTTGTCGAGATTTTCCGTCTCTCATCATCTCGAACTCTTATTTCTCTTGTATTTATTGTGCGTGTGAAAAAAGCTCGGTGTCCTCAAATCTTGGACGTCGTCACCGATGTTTTTACCCTTCTTTCGAAATATTTTTTGTTTTTTTACTTTTTTTAGAGATCGGATTCGCCGTAAAGGGCAGTCGAGAACGAACGATAATCGAGGGCTCCGGGCTGTGCGTTTTGGCCCTTGTATGGAGGCATTCGTTGGATGCAATACTCGGCCTGATCGGGTGGCAATTCTCTCCTGAGCTCGTCCGCCAGGATGTAGGGCTACGGAAAAAAAAAACAACGACAGCGATATTTAACGTGTGACACATTTGATTGAATTTCAATTAATTGAATGAATCAAGTGTGAGAAGGAAAAATGTACGGTAATGATTACCTTGTCGCCGGCAAGGATGCGGAAGCTGTCGATGACTTGTTCAGCGGTATCGGTGTCGGTTGATTCGCGGGTCATGAAATCGAGGAAGGCGTCAAAGTGTACGTAGCCGGAACTGTTGGGATCTACGATGGCGAGTATACGTTGGAAATCGATATCGCCTTGTCGATCTTTACCGATCGAGTAGCCTAGCGAGACGAGGCACGATTTGAATTCGTCCGGCGCTAATCTGCCGGTTCGGTTCTTGTCGAAGTGGTTGAAACTGCTGCGGAACTCGTTCAACTGTTCTTGAGTTATTCCCTGCAGAAAGGAGGCAAGAAAATTCATTAAAATCGACGGGAACCTCCGTACCGAGAACGACGAGCCCCCGCTAATTTTTGCCAGACAAAAAATCGCATATCTCGATTTTAATGAACTCTGAACGAATTCAACGACGAAACTTTCAAAGCCAAAGATTTCAGCTTCAATTTGCATTTTTGGTCTCATCGATACCATCATTTTTCCGGCCGATACATAATTTTCAAAGTGAAGCTTCTCAACGCAAAGATTAATTTATTAATCAGAGACGATTCCGGCCAATGGCCAGAGTTTCTCTGGAAAAAACTCGACCGAGTTACTTTTTGGCTTTCTATTAGTTTCAGGCATCCCCAAGAAAACGACGTGGAACTGTTAAAGAGTTTGTAAAAAAAAAAAAAAAAAAAAAAAAAAACAAAACGGGCAACACGTACCTTGGAGTCTCGGGTAAGGATTTGATTCTCAACCTCGTTGATGTTGCGATTGATGGAAGTTAACAATTGTTCCCAACCAACTCGCAGTGTCTCCATCGTGTACTGAGTGTAACGATTTTCGAAGATCATTCCCTCCTGGACAGCCTGGTGAATCTTTTCCAATTCCTCAAGGTGAGCCTTGTACTGATAAACCGCCTGTTCATATTCCTTCAATCGGTGCAATTGATCCTCGAGCGTGCCTTGCAATCCGAGGCCGATGGCAGTCACCGCGTCCAATTGTCGCTCGATCCATGGCCCAACGGCGTTCGCTTTCTCAGCAAATTGCCGTCGCAGCAATTCATTGTCTTAGGAACGCGGGTTCAGGAAAAAAATCGCCAACAATTTACGGGATAAAAAAAAAAAGAATTCTTTCGCCTAAAATTCCTCTTGGAATCCTGCATTTTTAACAAAAACTAGAGACAACGAAAAAAGCTGCAAAAATGGTTCCAACCAAAAGTTTGAATTTCAAATAATTAACAATTTTTTTTTTTTTTACACATTTGCGATTTCAAAAAATCGTTTCAAACAGGATTTTGTGGCAATTCTCCTTTTTTTCTTCAGTAATCACGTTCCAAAAGCTTTGTCAATAAACGAAATTCTCGGACGAAAAAAGTCCGAATACAAAAAAATCATTTTCTCGTATTCCAAATTGACCTTTCGATCAAATTCTCATAAATTCTCAATCGACAGAATAAAAATAATTTTACTAAATACAAAAAAATATTGGAAACCAAAGGATACTCTGTTGTTTGCGAAGCTCAGCGGCGAGAGTTCCATCGCGTTGAGGCACTAATTGTCTGACATCGCCCCATTTCTTCGTCAAATCCTGCGAAGAAAAATCGAAAAATTGACAATTATCCGAAAAAAAAACTTGCAGCAAGATTTTTAGTCGATGAGAGATCCGGCTCATGGATCGCCTCAAGAGTTAACACGGACTACAGAGCTCGGGGGTCCGACAGAATGTACAAAATTCCAAAATGTAAGAAAAAACTCATTTTAGGTTCAATTTTTAAATGTTTTTTTTTAATGAAAAACGAAAGCAAGAAAAACTCACGAGAGCAGTGAGAGTCGTGTAGGGATTCTCGAGTCCTCCGGGGATCTGGAATTGCTTGACGATGGACTCGACCTCGCGTACGAGGCCAACGATGGAGTTGTACTCTTTGTCAGCCTCGCCGAGAGTGGCCTTGAACGCGGCGTGGGCGTCCATAAGGCCCTGGATTTCCTCCATCGTATGGACGATGAACATGTCGACTAGATCCTCCCGCGTGCCATCGAGCCAATTGTTGAATGGCTGTGGGAAGAAAACGAGGCTCAGTAAATATTTGAAAAGTAAAAAAAAAAAAATCCGATTTTCTTTAGATCGAAATTTCTGTATGCAAGAAAATTTGGAATAATTTTTTTTTTTTTTTTGAATCGTTATGTTTTGAGCTTTTCTTACAGCCGCACGCTTGGCGAACTCGAGATGAAGCACATCGATTTTTTCCAGGATACGCTCGGCCTCGTCGAGGGCTTGACGTCTGCGTTGGGTCAGAGTTCCCAAACGGTCCCATTGATCGCAAATACGTTGGCATCGGGCGTTGACCGACGCACTGTCGTGATACTCGAGTGTGCTGAAAAAAAAAAAAAAAATTTATTCCTCCGTTTTTCGTTAAATAACAAAAAGTGTCAATTTTTTTGTTTTTTTTTTTACAAAATTGAAATTTATTATCAAAAATGTTGAATCACGTACTTGAGCTCTTGAGCGATCGCCGCGATTTGTTCGACGCGATCCTGATGAGCGGCCAAGTCGGACTCGAAGGCCTCGTGTTTTTTCTTCAGAGCTTTGAGCTCGTTGAGCTTGCACTGACGGAAATGCTGGGAGGTGAGCATTTCTTCTTTACCGGCGGTCCAATCCTCATGGGCGTCCGCCTTGTGCTTGAATTTCTGAGCCAAATGCTCGAGGCGCTCCAGCCGCATCATTTCCGAGAGCAACCACTCTTCGAATGATTTTTCTCCCATTTCGAGACCTTTTTTTGTCAGACGCAAGAAAAACAAATGAAACAATCAAAATAACGATTCATGGTGAAAAGTGTCAACATTTCTATGAGCATAAACTTTTCACACGATTTTTACACTGAATTACAAAAAAATTCTACGAGTAAAAAAAAATATTGATCGAATAAATCAAATAATGAAAATTTGACGAAAAATTTCGTCAAATTTCGTACGTATTCGCTTTAGAATTGAATAATTGACCAAAACAACGAAAGGCAGTGATTCAAACGGACAATTAAAAAATTAAAAACTTTAAGATAGTCGTCGCGGTTTCTCTCCATCAATTGACTCCATTCACATCGAGTGTTTTTTTCTATAACGTGCTACAAGAATATTAATCTCCCTAACGAGGAATCTTTGGCTACGACTTCCTAAAAATCGATTATGCGATTTGTTGGAATTTTTTCCATGTTTTTCGATAATGACAAATAGTTATGACCATACAAAAAAGTTTTATGAACGTAAAATCGTGTCATTGGATTGAAAACTCACCCTTCCAAGCTTTGTTAATGTCAGAAACCATTTTGCCTTCGGTGGGCATATAAGCAGGCCGATTGCTGAGCCTGAGTTTAGTTTGTAGCGTATTGAAGTTCGTTTCGAGTTTAGCTTTCTGTTCGACGCGCGGTGGTTTGTGCTTGCGACGATAAGTTCTGTATTCCTCGAGTTTTTTCTGACAGCCAGCGAGTGAATTGTCAGTTTGACGACTGGCGAGCCAAGGCATTGTGCGCCTGATCCATTCGAGGAGATCGGAGGCCAAACGCTCGTATTCCTCCATGAGCCTCTCATTTTCTTGATTCACCTTCAGAACCTTGCAGATTCTGTTAGCCGCGGTCTCGGCCTGTTTACGTGGAGAAAAAATTAGTTCAATATTGAGAAAAACCAAAGAATCGTTACATTCCAACAATTTTTTTTTGGTTTATTGCCAAATAAAACAAAACAAATTATAAGCGATTAGATTATTATTTTTCAATAACGAAACAAAATCCAATTTCTTTCGAATAATTGCCTCTGAGAGAAAAAAATCAATTTTTGATTGAAAAAAAATAATAATCGATCGAGAGTCGATTGGAAAAAGTGATTTTTCACACTGAAAACAAAATTTTGTTGAAAAAGATCGATATTTTGTTCGATACGTTCGACTAAACGTTTTTTTTTAATAATCCCAAAAATTGTGTCATTGCAGCAAGAAATATTTTAGAAAGTCTCTTCGGAAGCAAATTTTTATCGTTCCACTCGTAAATTTCGCTGACAATTCCGTTAAAAACCAAATATACTGCCAAAACGACGAAAATTTTGCAATTATCACAAAATACTTAGTTTACCGTATTAAACAAAATATCGACGATTTTTAACAAAGTTTCATTTCCAGTGCATATTTCAATCGACTCTCGATCGATTATTTGTTTTTATTTTTTTCTTAATTGACTATTTATAGCACAGCGATGATTTTTTTTTTGTTTTTTTTTTTATCTCAATTTTAATCTCCGTTGAGAGGGCAATTATTATTTTGTTAATTGATATTAATGACAAACCTTTTGGGCACCACTGAAACAATGGTAGTACGAGGAGACGTAAGTCATCACAGCTCTCTCGTCCGGCATAGCAGTATTTCGCATGTCTAAAAAACAAATGTGCACGGGCTGTCGAAAACTCAAACCATGCTTTGTTAGGAGGAAGAAATGAGCGCAAAATCATTGATGAATAAAAAATATTCCACGTCACTAAGAAATTTCTTTTTTTTTTTATTCCAATCTAGTCGAGAATTGTCAATTCAAACAACATTTTCGTCCATTAGAAATACTTTTTTGTTGTGTAAAAAAAAAAAAAAAAAAAAAAAATATTTTTTATCCATCAAATTTTTGGGCTGTACACGAAAAAAATTAGAACCAATTATTAACATTGGATTTCCTTGTTTCACTGTAATTCCAGGACGATTTGAGAAGGGTTGCTGTTAATTTCAAGCTCAGATCCAATCGTCTTGTTCGATTTTTTAATAGTCGATTCTTTGTCCAGGCACAAAACACAAAACAAGAAGGATAAATTAATTTAAAAAACATTGTAAAGTGGAGAAAAATTCTGCAAACGTTAAAAAACCCGATTTTTCTCAATTTTTTCGTTGCGCTGACCTGCTGGGCACCCTGGAAAGCGTGGTAGTAGCAGGACACATAAGTCATGATCGCTCTTTCGTCCGGCTTGGGTGTGTTGATCAAATCTATATCGAATCATCGAGATTTTCTTTGGTTTTTTCTTCTTCTTTAATTATTTTACGTTCATTAAAATAGCGACGAGACGACGAGGAGGAAACCGATGGAATATGGAATTTTGACGCATCAAAATTTCCAAGAAATCATTCAAAATTCGTTTGAAACTCCGAAATCGAAAATAATATGAACGATATTAACAAAACTCGGCAATTTTTCACGTCATTTTCCGATCGGCCACAAAAATCGTCATTTCCGTCCCCAGAATGTAAAAAAAGTGTTTCTGCTACTTTAAAAAACTTGTAGGCGCGCGAACCGGTTGGCTCGAATCACACGTCATCGCTGCATGCTCGAAAAATGAAAAATTGCAAGAAACACGTTTTTGCGATTTTCTCGAATTTTAATTTCCGCGAAAGAAAACTTTGAGCTTCGGTTTTTTCGCTGCGTGGCAAAGTTTTCGAAAAAAATAAAAGTTACACGTTATTCTTGTTCCAACGAGAAATGAGGCGTGACTGTGAAGTAAGAATCTGTATAAATTGCGACATTTTTGGGAGTTTCTTCGTCGATATTTGCCAAGAGATAATTTTTAAAAAATAGTGAAAAATATGGGGAAAAAATAGAGGATTCGTTTTCTTACCGTCGGGATCCAACATGCGAGGAATATCGAGATACTTTTCGGCGACGTCGAAAGCCGTGTTGAGGTTCTCGAGAGGATTGTCCTTGCTGAGCTTGTTGTAATCGATGAGATCGGGACGATGACGATGAATGAGAGCGCAAAAGGCGAGACCATCTTTGAAGGAAAGATGGAAATTTTGTACGTTTACGTTCTTGTACGGCGCGGTTTTTCTTTGACACCACAAAAGGAGACCCTCCTTCGCGGTCATTTCCTCCACCGAAATGTCCTGAATCGCGAAACGTAGAATTATCGTCCAGATCATTCCGAGAGTCATCTTCAAATTTCCATCCACGATTTCTGTGCAAATTGAGGAAAAAAAAAAAAAAAATTCCCAAAAAATGTTAATTCAATATTCCGCAGTTTGCAACGTCGGGAGTCGAAAAAAAATACTATTTCCATCGATTATTTGTTCAATTTCAAAAACCTTGACATTTTTCCTACGGATTTTGTGTTTGGATGCTGAAAAAATTTCGTTTTATTGTCCTGAATAAAAATTGCTCATGAAAAAAACGAAATTTCGTTGCGTTTCTTTAGATTGAAAAACTTGTGATCGATCCTAACGAAGCTTTGAAAATTGTTACTTATCTGTTGGGACCATAAGATCGTACGAACCTTCGGCACCAATGGAGACGAGTTTGACGCCCTTGCTCGCGATATAATCTAAAGCTTTGTTGACATTGGCAATCTTGTGGAAACGCATTTTGCCACGATCCGGTCTTGGCAGAGTCTCGCCGGATATTACTTCGAGTAAGAGCATCAGTTTCAGCCCATTTCGAAAATCGTCTTCGATCGAGTCGATAGCTGTTCCAGCTTTTCGTAGATGCGAATTGCACCATGCTGTGAAAGTCTGTAAATCAAAAAATCAAATCAATACGTGCTCGATCGTTCTAACAATTTTTTTCACTTGAAAAAACGAAGAAGAAAGTAAAATCGTATTCGAACGGTAGAAATGTCGCCAGAGTAGCGAACGAAAGTTTATTTTTCGATAAAACTTGCGAAATAATCAAACAACGAGTTTGTATTTTATGGAAAAATATAAAAACATTGAAATTTTGGGAAAAAATGTTGAATATGAAGTTTAGAGTTCGAGAATCCAATCCACAGAGCTCACGCTTCACTTCAGGGTCTTAAGGGCTTTGGATGATAAAAAATGACTCCAGAGTCTAGATTCTCAAGAGCTTCTCATTCGTTGAGAAACAAACAAATTTTTCAGTGCAAAGAAACGATTTTAGTCGCTAATTTGTCTTTTTCTTTTCTTCCCCAACAATCACTCATTAATTACTATTTCGTTAGTTGTTTTTATTTATTTATCTAGGAATTAATATCAAATTGTTGAATTATTTCGATCATTTGTTTTTTTGTTCTACTTTTTCACAATGACATTATTGCTATTTTTATTTCAACGTGATGTAAAACTTGAATAAAATGAGGAAGGAATGAATTGATGGCACGAAATTCGCTGATCCAACAAACGAAAGTTGACGCGGTATTTACGCTCTACTTCCTGTTGGATTTAGAAATATGTCCATTTACATGTACGAGCGAAAAAAAAAGTGAGAAAAAATCGTATGACGAATATACTGTGTTCAATGATTTCTACATTGATTATTATGCAAACTTGTTAGTGAACACAAATAAACGTGCAAGAATGCTCGAGTGTATTGGAAAAAGATTCGTTGTTTATTGGGAAATTTATTTGTACAAATAAATTGTTAACAGAAGAAAAATTATCGTAAGAAATATTTGATAAAAATAAAATTTCGTCAATTCGAAAATTCAAAAAGAATTTTGTCTATTTTCGTTTATCATATTTTTTCCTTTGGATCAACGAAGATGATAATTCAAGGGAAAAAGTATTTTCGACAATTTTTCGTATTTTATATCGGTCAGATATATAAGAATGGGATAAATATCGTGGAATCGAGTTTTTGAGATACGATCCGAGTATCTGGGGGTATATTTTCGTAACGACCCCAATCCCATCTTCTCGCCTATATATATCTAGTGTCCTGATTCTCTCTCTCGCGTATAGTCGTCTCGGGGTCTCTTCGACCAAATGGCTTTATATCTTCTCGCCTTCTTCTTCTTCTTCGTAACTATTCGCTTTTAATCATTACGATGAACCACGCGCCGTGTTTTTTTTTTCTCTCTTCATCTTTCTTCATTCCCAAATTAAGTTTGTTTGTTTATTTCATTAATTAGTAATTTTCCAACGTTTGTTTATTTTTTCGCTTACACAGTTTCGTGTTGTTTCCATAGAAAATCCCTGTTCTGTCTATTATGGTCGAAGAAAAGTTTTTTTAAAATAAAAATCGTAATATTGAGACTTGAAATTTTTAACGAAAAATTTAAATGAACGAATTTTCATTAAAAACAATTTTGAGATCTTGCCCAAGATTTGAAACTTCGAGAGTTCAAGGTCGCGCTTTTTTTCGTTACTTCATTGAAACATACATTTTTGAAAATACGAAAAAATTATTAGGAAAAATTGACAATGCTATTCACAATTGAAAAGGAGATGAAAAATTTTGAAAAATAATTGACAGCACGATTGAGTATCAAACAAAATCAAAATGGAGGTTTTTTTTTTTTCAAAATTAAAAAACGAGAAAATTGTTGAAAGAATTGGGATTTTACGTACCGAAGTGCGAGTTGATTTGGGAGGAGGATGATGAATCGGGGGATGGCAAAAGGGAGAGGTCGACGGTTTAAGCGGAGGCTAAAAATGTTGAATTTTTTTACAGCGTTTTTGGATTTTCGTTTTTTTGTTTTCTCGCGCGGCAATCCGACAGGGAAGGGGGAAAGGGGCGAGACCGGCGAAGGGGAATATTGCCTGAAACTTAATACGGGCAGCGTAAAAGCGAAGCGGGCCAAAATTGGACATGAGCCACCCTAACCTCAACTCAGCGTGCTCGCGGACTCGGTCTCTAAATTCTATTTGTAAAACATCGAGTCCTCCCGCGCCCCAAACTCCGTCGATGCCGAGCCTACGAAAACTTTCGAGTTTCGAAAACTCTGATTCCCCTCCACCCTCGACTTCCGCTTGTCTCGAACGAGGCATCAATTAACAAATTTCTAAAAAAAAACTCTTTTATTCCCAATTTCGTTCATTTCGAAAAAAAAAAAAATCTTTTTTCCATCCATTCCAGATCCAATTTCTCGCTTCAATAAAAAAATTAATCAACAGCCACTGGAGCCAGGCAAGTCAGGTATTCAGTCGATTAAAAATTCGTTAATTATTTTCATTCGTTAACATTGAGAAAATTCTCAAAGTTGAAAATTATTTATAGAAAAAAAAAAAAAAAAATGTTCAGAAAATAGTCAATCATCAAAAATTCAAGGTCACGTGGTGCAGAAAAAAATCGCGATCCATTATGCCGTTAAAAATAAAAAATCAAGTTTTTTACGTTGGACACGAGGGACGAAAATAATATTGAAATGATTTTTTCAAAAGCTGCCAGTTCCCAGATTCAAGAAAATTCGTTTACGATGCAAAAACGAAGAATTTCGTTGTTTATATTATTATTATTATTATTATTTAGCAACGTGATAAGAAGCTCGACATTGATGTCTCGATTGGTTTTATTATTTACATACGCCCGTACAAGGAGGCGACTCGTTGGCCTAAATACCAAGAGATTCCATTGGGGACTCGATTTTTCCAAATCTGTAAGAAACTCCCGTTTCTCGATCCACGAGAGTAAATTAACGAGAGTCCTACAGCGCGTTTCCTACTTTGCATAACGTCAGTGTTTCGTTTTATTATCGAGTTGGTCCTTTTCTCGCGATACAGATGAGATCAAAGGGTGAGAGGGGGGGGGGGGGGGGAGGCGTGAGATTGAGAAAGACCTAACTGTGCATTTTTTTCTACAACGTAAAAATCTTTGTGACCGTTGGAAACTTCTGGAACATTTTCCTCAGAGTCGAGATTAATTTATCAAGAAAAAAAACGGTGTCAAGTGTTTTATGGCGTAACCATTGTTATTGAGACGTAAAAAAAAAAAACAACGACGATCATCGTTGAATCGTTGCTCGGTCCACGAAAATAAAAATGGGAAAATTGAATAATTTTTTTTCTCGAATAATTCGTTAAGGCTGTACGTCATTGTTACGCGAATGACGAAAAAATTTCGAGTGATAAGGTTGCTTGACAAAGAAAAATAGAAACTCTGTAAGAAATGGAAAAAATCGTGTTCGACGTTGGAAGGAATAGTGTGCCTCGCATTTGCAGACAAATATTCGATTATCAGGGCACCGGGTACACACGATTCTACGCTTGGAACGAGCCAACGAAGGCCTCACCTGCTCCCTCGTTTCCTTTCGCTAAATAAAGTAGAAAAAAGCGTGTTTCTAACACCTGCCACCTTATTCACTAATAAAACGATTTTCACGCGAAACCCGATGATATAATTTCGTAATTTGCCAATATTTAATACGTCATCGTCTATATTAAGAACCCAAAGTTCGCTGGGTACTTTCATTCACTAAATTCTCCACTCGGACTACGTTCATTACATAAGATTATACACACTTTTTGGCACCGATATTCATTATTCTTGACAGATGCATAAATTCCACAATAAACATTTTTTTTTTCTTTTTTTTGTTTACCTTTTATTTCGGTCCGATTTATTTTTGATTCTGGCGTATATTACACGTCCCACTATTGTCTCACGAAATTTTCAGCAATCCATCGCCACTCTCCGTTATTTAACAGCATTTTTTTTTTTTTTACAAACTCAAACTAATTTTATGATGTTGAAGTTTCGAAATCGTTGGAATGCAACGGAATTCGTCGTTTCGTTCTATTTTGCGAAAGGAGAACGAATAATTGAAACGAGTTGTCCGTCCATGAAAATTTTTGCAAATTTAAATGTCAAAGGAAAATTAAGACGATTCGAAAAATTGAAGAAAAAAAATGGTGAATCTATGGAATATTTTTATTTTAACTCCAACGATGCAAATTTCTATGTATCGTCTAATTTTTCCCGAACCACGAACTAAACTTATCATCGTTACTCGGTGCTCTGTCAAACAAGACGACAATTCCGACGAGTTTTTCGTCACGCTTTCATCTAGTTCGCTGTGTATTTTCGTAACGGAGACACCAAATATTCCATGTAATAAATATCACAGTCAGACACACTGCGGAATTAAATTTTTTGCCTAAACAACTCGAAGAAGAATTTAGAACTGAGAGATTAATATTTCATTTAGTATTTATGGAAATTTGTACAGAGCAAGAAAGTTACTTTGCGTCGGAGTAAGTAAAACACAAGCAGTTTCTTAATTGTCGCTAATAGAGCACGCTGATAAGAGCTTTAAGGTAGTAATCTCGTCAAAGAGTTTCTACGACGAATTTGACAAAAAAAATGTACAAACACTTCGTTGTCCTCGTTGTACGTTTTTTTTTTTTTTGGAAGCTGTACCAAAATTTTGAAAAGTGGATCGATGAGTTAATTTTTACGAAGTGTGCATCGTTGGAATGCAATTCTGTTTTTTTTTATTTAGCAGAGCTCAAGATTCTCGATGAATATTTAGTCAGGACAATGAAACGATTTTTTTTTTTAGGATCGAAACTCAAAATCGATACGAAATTGTCATGATTTTTGAAATTGAACAAACGATGAATAGGAAAAGTATTTTTCGTTGGACCTCAACGTCGCGAACCTCAGTGTCATTAATTTTGAATAACGAGTGTAGCGAGACGACTGGCTCAAAATGTTTGACGTCGATTTCTGAGTTCGGTCGACGAGGTTGAGCCAAAACGTGTGAAACGAAGCGAATAAATAAAATATATTTGTTATGTCCATGAACGAAAAGTGTTGATCGATATCGTGCGAGGATCGTTTGTCAGTTGAAGGTTTCGTTGACGAAAGCCTCGACAAAGTTCGCGTAAGAATTTTCCAAGTAGAAAATGATTCTGAGAGTAGTCGCGTGTCTCGAAAAAGTTATTTTCATTTGTGGGACTTTTCGGGATGGGTCAGTGATTAACTCGCTATGACAGTTTCGAAACGATGGTCGTTCGAGAAAAAAACAAAACAAATTTGAAGAATGTCCAGACCGCTCGAAATATCGCGCGGTTGACCTTGTTCGACCTCGACGCCGATATAACGGCGAGCACGAGTCAAGGTCGAAGCCGAAATGTAAAATTTCTCGGGGGAAGTAATGACCTTGGGAATGGCGAAGTATTCCATGGAGGAAATTCAAGACGAAACGATAAACGACCTTGAAAAGCAGGCCCTCGGACGATAAGACAAATCTCAGAATTCCTTCACGGTAAACCGATGAAAAAAAAAAAAAGGAAAAAAAAGTTTCATCCCGCGCGAGATTAGCCGCTGCAGAGAATTACGAAATTCGGGGACAAGCTGCTCGCGGAGAAGGCGAAAGAGAAGCAAAAAAATGCATTCTCGTTGGCAGCCAAGTTGGTGGCGTAAATTTCGTAATTTTTGGCACTCTTCCACGATATCCTTAAGGTCATACGAGTGTTATCCCGGTAATAAGATCTCCGCCGGATCTGACGAATGGATGGAGAAGATTTCGGACTTAAAAAGAAGCTCAACGAGCGAGTTTTGAATAATCCTGTAAATGGGACCGTTGTCACGACTCAACTATCGAAGTTTTTGGTAAGAAGGTAAATAAATAGCGTGCGATGTTTTAACGACGAGTGGGTCACCCGATTCCAATCGCGGAGATTTGGCTCGGGGCCTAAGCATCCTCGCAAAGGTTAACGATCCTCCGCGTCATCGAATATCCGTAAATACGTGAATATAGCGAGCACGACGAGTCACTCGAGTGGAATTGTCTTCGCAGAGTCAATAAACCAAGAAGAATTTTCCATATCGACTATCGAGAGATTAAGCAACAATTTTCGGACAAAAGTATCGAGACTGATTGGTCGTAACGAGAGTAAAAAACTCGCTTACAAAAACGCGAGTATTCGATTTGTGCCTGAACCGCGAACAATTTTCAATGGGGACCAAGAATTCCTAAACTGGGACAAGGACGAGGCTAACGAGTAACCACTCAGCTGGCTCTCCCAATGCCCTTTGTCCCAAGGTTACGACCCCGGAAGAACGAGTTTCACCGATGCTGAAGTTTGCGTCGTTGGAATATGCAACAAAATTGTTTTTTTCTTGAGCAGAGCTCGAGATTCTTATTCGATATTCGATCAGGACAATAAAACGATTTTTTTTTAGGATCAAAACTCAAAATCGATAGAAAAATTGTCACGATTTTTTAAATTGAACAAAAACCGAATAAAAAATTATTTTTCGTCGCATCCCAACGTCTCACGAACTTCAGTTTCGTCCAAAGTTCGGAAAAGATAATTGTTGAGAGGCTCACGGAGCAAGCACGATAATTTCTCGTGACCTTGAGTCAACGGACCCGTTTTTATTTTTTTCGGAACCGAAGTGAAAAAATCGATGGGTCGCGATTGTGACTGTCTGACGTGCCTGTAAAAATGTGGACCGGAGGGACTGATAAATCTGGCAAAGAAGACTGGCGCTCGTTGGAGAAGGAAATGGGAAGCTGTGCGTGCGACGATCGACGAAAAACGACTTCCTGTGAATAGCGCCACAGCGAAGGTACTCGACCTCGGTCGGGATGCCCCAAACTATTTTTACGTGACCGATAGATCGGTCTGTATCGTTCATTTATTTATAAATCGATCTCTACGATCGTATCGTATGAATGATCTCTAGGAACGTGAGTGCGTTTGTGTATGTGGAAAATAACAGTTGGCTCGGCGATACAATAACATACAAAACATTGGGCATGCTTGAGCGATTATTCATTTGGCTCGTTTCGTTCTGATCGATCGGATGCTCGGGGCGGAGATAACGC
This sequence comes from Hyposoter dolosus, assembly GCA_963921915.1. Classification (NCBI taxonomy): domain Eukaryota; kingdom Metazoa; phylum Arthropoda; class Insecta; order Hymenoptera; family Ichneumonidae; genus Hyposoter; species Hyposoter dolosus. The sequence goes on from OY998133.1 coordinate 3,967,774, forward strand.
AGCAACCAGAAGCGATGATTTATGCCGGATCGGGGGACAGCAAACGCTTGGAAAACTTGATGCTGGCGCGCCAAAAATTATCGTGTTCTTACGTAACACTTTTTTTTTTCTTTTTTTTTTTAACCGAGCCATATATCTTTTTACAAACAAAGAAAAAAAAAGGGCGATGTTCCACGAGCAAACGAGGCCTGTGCTCAAAAGACGACGATACACATGAAATTTTGTTAAAAATCCTCGATATTTTGTTGAGTACGATAAACTAAATATTTTTTGATAATTTCAAAATTTTTTTTACTTTGGCAGAATATTTGGTTTCTGAAGAAATTAACAGCGAAATTTACGAGTGGAACGACGAAAATTTTCTTTCGAAGAGACTTTCTAAAATATTTCTTGCTGCAATGACACAATTTTTGGGATTATTCAAAAAAAAAAAAACGTTTAGTCGAACGTATCGAACAAAATATCGATCTTTTTCAACAAAATTTTGTTTTTAGTGCAGAAATACTTTTCGGTAGCTCGGTCCAAGCTTCTTCTACTAAATATGAACCGAAAGATATGTTCGTTGATAAAACCAAAGGAAACTAACAATGTTGAAGTTTGCATCGTTGGAATGCAAGAAATTATGTTTTTTTTTTCGGCAGAGCTCATAATTATTAATAAATATTTGCTCCGGACAATAAAACGATTTTCTCTTGCGACCCAAAAACTCAATCGACACGAAAAATTGGCATGATTTTCAAAATTCAATAAATAATTAATCGAACAAATATATTTCGTTGAATCTCAACGTTGCAAACTTCAAAGTCATGGAAACGTTGAATATCCAAAAAAAAAAAACGCAAAGAACTCTTTTGGAAAATGTTCGACTACAAAGAACTTTTAGAAACAGCTGATCGCGGTCAAGCACCAGCGCTGGGAGTTTAAAAACGTTCGAGAAAGACACAAATCATCGATCAACGCGTTGCCTGCCCTCCAGGAAGGGAATCTCCCATCGAAAAGTGAGATTTCGTATCAGAGCCAAAAATTACACGTTGTCGAAGTTTACATCGTTGGAATGCAACGAAATTCTTTTTTTTCTTGACTAGAGCTCGAGATTTTTATTCAATATTTGTTCAGGACAAAAAAACAATTTTTTTTTTAGAATCCAAACGAAAAATCGAGACGAAAATTGTCATGCTTTTGAAATGATGCAAAGAAAAAAAAAATTTATATCTGCAAAACAGAGTAAGCTATACAAAGTCGAAATTTTTTTTAAGAACACGTGAAACGCGAGAAAATTTTCGAAAACAGTTAGAAACCCGGTCCTTGCTGCAAAGACTGTTGCGAGGGTCTCGCTTGAACGAAGAATTGATAGGAAAAATATTTTTCGTTGGATCCCAAAGTTGCGAACTTCAGTGTCACGAAATTACGATCCTCAACTTTGTGACGAAGGATCATCGTTTGGAATAAAGAGAGAGAGAGAGCGATGACGTGGGCTCGACGTCGTACATTTGACGCAACGAAATGATACATTCGAATGCTCGTTACTCACACACCTTTTCCTTCCGGAGGCGTAATCCGAGAAATAGTGAATTCGGAGATGCCGCAAAACCGCGAGAAAATGAGTCATCTCTCTCGGAGAGGAGGGCGATTTATTTTCGTCATAAAGTGTGCCGAAAATAAAGCGTTTCACCAGAAGGGCGACTATAAAACTCAATCTTTCCTCCTGGGGCTCTTTCTCCCTCACGTTTTTCTTTCCCGCTTAACCAGCGTTTAGAGAAGCCTTGAGCCAGCTGGGTGCGTTGCCAAAATTTAGAGAAAACGTCACTGCGTGCTCGACGAGGCTACACGATTGTGAGGCTTTTAAGAGCGACCGAATCAACAAACATAACGGGGCCGAGTAGGCCAACGATGAAACGGTTAATTCTTCAAAAAAATCGAGCTTAATTAGTCTTAAGATGATCTACGAGTTGAGCAAGTGCGAAAGAGTTGCTCGAGGCAAATTACGAAGATTAAAAACTCTCGATTTACGAAAATGATTTTTTCGTTGATTCTCAACGATGCAAACCTCTGTGTTGTTGACTCTTTACAGTTTTCCATCCGCGCTAGCACCTTTCCATAAATAAAACACACGTTTTTTTTTTTCACGAACCTCTAAGCCTCGGAGAATTCGATTCTAACGGAATTTTATGGTCGCGAGGAAGGCTGCGGTCACGAGATACGATCTGGGGTGCAGTATAGAGTCTTGCTTCTTGTTTACAGAAGCACTTGCGACCTTGGCGAGTGTTTCTAAAGATTCCAGGAAGCTGATTTCGGTCGGGGGCCTAATTTTTCATTCTCGAGTATATTCCGGGTCTCTGAGACCCGGCATTCGCAGGAATCTTGTATAAATCGTGCTCTTCGACTTTAGAGACATTAATCAACATTTTTTTTCGCACTGAAAATAAAATTTCGTTGAAAAAGACCGCGATATTTTGTTCGATACGTTCTCGACTAAACGTTTTTGTGAATAATCCCAAAAATGATGATACTGAAGTTTGCATCGTTGGAATGCAACGAAAAATCCATTTTTTTTTTTCATTATTTTGATAATTAATTGGATCCTTCCAATTTTTCTAATAAATTCAATTTTCCAATGGCAAAGAAGACTCTCCCATTATCGTTGAAAAATTTTGTATGAAAATTTTGGGCGATGCTATAAAAAATAATCCGTTTTCGTTGCATTCCAACGATGGGAACTTCAACATCGTCGAAAATGGTGTAATTGCAGCAAGAAAAATTCTAGAAAGTATTTTCGGAAATTAAAATTTTTTTTTTAATTTTACTAAATTTTTTATTAAATTTTTTAAAAAAATATTTAGTTTACCGTGTTCAAAAAAATATCGACGATTTTTAACAAAGTTTCATTTCCAGTGCGATAAATTTCGACCTTTTTTTTCTCGAAAAATTGAATTTTGGGGCTTAGTACGGAATAAAAATGAATTTCGGAGCTTCAGGACCATGCGAATTGCAACAAAAACGAGGAACTGTTCTCCCACAGATCTATTTATCATAGAAACCTAATTTCATCTCGATTCTCAATCCAAATGATCGATCGAGGCTGCGCGAGCTTTTTTCATCGTGCGTTGAAGCCTCTCGACACACAACCTCGATCCTCCTCCTCCTCCTCGTTCCTCGCGTGTCCGTAACTCTCTTGTATTCTCATGTACGAGCCGTGAAGTCGAACACGGTCCCAGGCCCAGGGTAAAATATAACTACGTATCTATCTATCGAACTACCTAACCGTTGAACCAACTTGGCTCGACCTTTGCCGCGAGCTCGAGCCTCCAACGAGAGAGAGAGGGAAAAAGATAGAGAAACTTTGCATGATGCTGTGTATTTTCCCGGTGCCTGAACCCGAGGGCGAGAAAACGAGAGCGGCGCGCATTCTCCGCCACAACGCATTGCTCTCTAATCGAGAAAGACTAATCGAGCGTCAACATTCACTTCGATTCATACATTATGCAATACAAAATACACGATGTCGAAGTTTTCATCGTCGGAATGCAACGAAATAATATTTTTTCTTCAGGAGAGTTCATAATTATTAATAAATATTTCCTCCGGACAATAAAACGATTTTCTCTTGCGACCCGAAAACTCAATCGCCACGAAAAATTGCCATGATTTTCAAAATTCAATAAATAATTAATAGAAAAAATATATTTCGTTGAATCTCAACGTTGCAAACTTCAGAATCGGACACGATACAGTTTCTACAAATTTATCAAAAAGCCTGTGCGATAAACACATCGAGAAACCGCGTGCAGACAAAATCCAATTTTGTCGTGCGAAAAGCTCGACATTTCTTTGGAAACCGTCGACAAAAAACTGTTTTCCCAAAAACCCAAACATTTCAGAAGTAGATTTTTCTGACGATTTTCAAAAAAACCGAACGCACCGTCAAAATAAAAAATAAAATAAAAAATTTTATCGAAAAATATTAAGTTGAGCGTGATAAACAAAATTTCGATTTTTTTATTACGCGTGAAAAATTTTTGGGTGACCGCCGATTTTTATTGGCGTCCCAAAAAATTCGTTTATTGAAAAAAAAAAATTTATTTGCATTAAATATTGACGCGATCATTCAAATTTTTGAATGTGCGTTACGAGACCGTTCGTAGCCACACTGGGTCAAATTGACCCGGACGAAATATGCAATGAAGTTATTTTCATAAAATCATACAAAGTACGTTCGAGAGATCGAGGTAATCAAAAGAAGTTAACCACTAATTACTATTTTCAATCAATTTGTCGAAATGTCAATTTATTTTATTTATTTATATATTTTTTTCGAAAATATTTGGTTGATTTCTTCGAGCGGATTTTGGAGGTCGACGTTTCAAGGTCGAACGCTTTAATAACCTGATAATTAAATCTCGATTCTAAGATCTTCGGAATGCGGAGTCCCTCAAGGTCGTTGATTGCGAATTTAGAACGATGTTGAAGTTTGCACCGTTGGAATGCAACGAAACTCTGTTTTTTTTAGCAGAGCTCAAGATTCTCATTCATCGTTTCGTCAGAATTTTTTTATATTTAATTTATTATTTATAATTTTTTTTTTAGGATCCAAACTCAAAATCGGTACGAAAATTGTCATGGTTTTTAAAATTGAAAAAACAGTGAATAGAAAAAGTCGCGAAACGTCGCGATCTTCAGTTTCATAATTTAGAGCGCACTGGAATTTTTAGTCGAATTTGTTTCAAGAGAACGTTTGATAGCCAGTAGAGTGTATTTTCGACCTTGAGAACGCTCCGCATTGTTACGATTCGCGAAAGGGAAGTCAAAGTTTTTATTTCTAACGAAAATTTTCATCGTCCCAGCCCAAATGAGAGAGCTCGACGTTTGGATATTAATTTCGATGATTTTCTTGACAAATCACTGGATCCCGTTACGCTTTCATGAATTTTATTGACCTTAATCTTTTCAACTTCATTTTTCGTCCCATTTTCTATTTTTTTCTCACGCCCTTATTTTTCATCAAATTTCGTTCAATGAAAAGTTAGCACAACGATTAAATAGAATTCAAAAAACATAACATTCGTGTTTAAATTTCGAGACACTTTTGAAACTGACGAAAATTTTCGATCGATTTCGAATTATTTTCGTATTTTTTGTAACCGATCAATCGTCATTTTCTCAGATTGGATTCAATCCAAAGAGACGTAACGTCTGAACGCGATTGTCAAAGATTTTCCAACTCGTTGGAATTTTTTAATCGACTTTTATTTTCGTGACATCGAAAAAATTGTCTCTGTCGAGAAAACAACGAAACATCGACAAAATTTCGAACCTTTTTTCTCCCATTTTTTTTTATGAACGTGCGTACATGAATTATTTCTTGATAATTTAACGAAATCGTTTGAAAAATGACCAATTCGTGCAGAGAAAAAACGCGAGCCTCTTGATTTCCAACGTTTTTTTTTTTTTTTTTTATTTTAAGAAAAACATTTTTTCGCTAATTGTCGCGGCATAGAAAAAAACAAGAATCACGTTTGGATGTGGTTGAAAAAAATGAAAAGAAAGCAGAAACTACAACTCACTTTTTTTTGTTGTTTCTCCCACGCCGGATCCAGTAATCCCTCGCGTTCCCACTCCTCCTCGGGTTCCATGTATCCGTCACCGTATGCCTCCATGTCGTTCATCCTTAGGCCGGTTAATTTCGCTTTTTGTGTGTTATCGTTGTTTTCAATAATCGTTCAATTTTTTTCAACTGCACGTTCCTTAGCGAAAGAGAGAGTGAAAAAAAATGAAAACAGAAAAAAAACAAACGAAACTTGTCACGTTGGCACCACCGAAATTGCGGCAACAATGAACAGCAACGGCAATAACAACGAAAGCGGCGATATCATGAGAATTCACGAAAATGGCATCGAGAAAATAGAATTTTTTTTCAAATAGGAAGAAAGAAAAAGTTTCACGCTTTGCGGCACTCGACGACGCGCAAAAAGAGATAAGAAACGAAAAGGAAAAGAAATAAATGAAATACGAGTCCGGACTCGAGGTGCGTAAAGACGTAGAGAAAAAAGCACAAACTTTTGGATATTGAGACGAATGCGAGATTGAGAGAGATGCGAGAGCACGAACGAAAGATACAAGTTTCGAGCGAGCGAGAGAGACACGGGAATCGGGGGGAGGGGGGATTGTAGAGGGCACGCGTATCGCGAGAAGGGGGGCGACGTATAGTCTAGAAAAGCAGATGTGCGAATTGCGTTACACTGTGAATCTCTGCGTGTGTTTTAAAAACTCGTGGCTTATTCGGAGAAATGAAAAATAATAAATAAAAACGAAAGATTGAGCGAAGAAACGAAATACGAAGAAAACCGTACGGAACGTACCCGCCGAGCCCAGAAAACACGAGAGTGTCTCTCGTTCGTACAATCCCTCGCGCTGTGACCCCTCTGCCACGAGTCTGACACACGATTTACCTCGCCGGCGCACGAGCGCCGTTCTCCTCCCCACTCCGACCGTTTGCCCCTGCCACGCTCCCCCCACTCCACAGCATCGAGCCGAGCCGCCGCTAGCCCGGGCCGTGCACACCGCGCGACTGCTCGAACCGCGCCCCCCACTCATTCCTCCGTAGGAGCCCGCGCTACGGTTATTGGCCCAACTCATGCCCACTCCGCGCGCCTTTCGCCCTCTCTGATACTCGCGGTCGCATCAACGCGCTACAGTCGCGCTTCGCGTACAATTATTACCGACAACCTCAACTTTTGCCATTTTTCTCGTTAGCTCGGCTTGTTTTCACGCCGAAAATTGAGCTCATCGGCATTTAATTCAAACAAAACCATAATCATTATCTCTATGAGTTAGAATATCGAAGCATCGTTCAAAAAAATGAAAAAAAAACGATGCTTTTCGGTACATCTCACGATATTGCCGTTTTTATTCGTTATATCCATTGTTAAATTCACAATTTTGAAATAATTGCTGACAATTCGCACAATTACACTACGATACACGTATTATACGGGATACGGAGTAGAAGCCGCTGCGACTAACCTCCTGCCTCTCTCGCCGTAGCTTCACTAAACTCAATAGCTGACCGAAGCACTGTTCCGCCGAAACGTTTGTTTGCCCGCCTCTCGGGCGTTCTATCCTCGTAGATCCTCGACGGAACGGGCTTCGAAAATAGGCTTGCACGAACCTCGGAGGTAAGCGCCTCATTCACCCACGCCCTACCGAAATAGCGCAGCCACGATACGTGCGAAATTCCCAAATGTACATATACACTCATAAGCATAAGACTCCATAACCCCGCGCGCGCGACTCTTTGGGCCTCCGGCACGAACTGTGCGTGACCGAAGATGTAGATGGGGCCACAACCAACTGGATCTTTTTTACATGGACGTACGCGAACGAATACATATATTTTTGCGCGTACAGCGACGGGCACTTCTACCTTGAAATTGTTCCGAATTTTTGGGCCCTTGACCTTTTTACCTCATTTTACAAAAATCAATTGAATCTGGTAACATGGAAATTGCGAATTTCACAATCAATTTTTTTTCTTCAAAATTTCCCAGAAAATTTATAAACTCCTTGATTTGCCAACAAAACAAAAATACAAAATGGCCGTTGTTTATTTACCGACGGACTTGGACACATAAAAAAGAAACTTGTTTCGAAACGATTTAAATGTTACGCAAATTTTCGTCTAAATCCAGATTTTTTGTTTCGGTCAGTACAACAATAACTCAGACATGCGATAATGTGACAAATGCTCGGACGGTAAACATTCGAAATTCGAATTTTCTCCAAAATACATCAGGCACTTGTTTTCGAAGAAATATCGAAAAACGTTTCAAAGGTTCCTTTTGTTTCTTTCTCCATTGGTTTGTTTTGGAAAATTTGCAAACGTCGAGCTGCTCTTTCTATATTTCTTTTTCACTACTCCATTTCTTTACCGATTGTTGGTACGTTTGATATTCATTAATTTCTCCTACACTCCAATTATCGATAAATACCGAAATAACATCAATTCTTTCTTCTTCGATTTTTTGATTAGTCAAGCGACATCGAAGAATTTTTATTTCGAAAATTCGAGATGAGTGATCCATCATCTTCTAATTAGTTACCGACAGCCGGTAAAACGAGCTGGAAATTCTCTTTTTTTTTTGCGGTCCATTCTGCTCGTGATTCGTAGGAAAAAATAAAGTTTGGGACGTAAAGTGATATTTCGCAATGCGACTGCTCAATTATTGATAATTTTTATGTTCGATTTCCCAACGCAGATGCCCGCATCGAAAAATGCGCTGACGATCAATGAATAACAATTAACCGTACGGCAGAGTTAAACAATTTTGCCGAGAGATGGCGCCGCGGAGGCTCTTGTGGTTTCGCAAAGCTTCGTTCCACGTAAACGCAGGTCAGACCGTCGTTAGCTTTCACCCGTTCAAAGTCCGCGACGGTATTATTCCTTTTTTTTTTTTCATTCTTTTTTTGGTGTGTACAGTTTTTTCCTCAAACGGGCGTCATTGCTGCGCGAGATCGTGAAGCGTCAAAATGATTTCGAGCGTGTCAAGCACTCTCCGTGGATTACCCAAAAATTTGAACAAATTCGTCAACTTGCACTCGAGGTATTTTCTATTTAAGTTTTTCTGCGCATGATAAACATTCGTTTTGTTCTGTGCACAATTTTATGTAAGATTTTGACGTTACATCTTTATTTTTCTACTTTTCTTCGAGCTTTCTTCTTCTCCTCAGTTTCCATCGCGCTTCTCAAGTCTTTGCTCCATTAATTAAAATACTCATCGTTGAGTTACGAGCCATGAGAATGCCTGAATTACATTCAAGTTACAAACTCGCCCTGTCATCGTTATTAATTTTCGTTACGTTGTTTATTTGACCTTTGATTCCATTGTACTTCGGTACACACGCTTTTTTCACTGCTCTTCGACAAATACGATCAACATTATAGAACAGAAGTAAACAATTCATATTTCAAAAAGAAATCGTGAAAAAAAAAACAAAAACAAATCGAATTATCGATGAAATGGTTGGATAAAAGTCGTTTGTGTCATTTTCATAATTGTTGCTGTAAATTAAAATCGAAACAGCACAATAATCGACCCTTGGACAATTATAATTAGCTCGAGGAGTGTATACGTTCTTCCGAAAATTAAATATTGCAAGAAAATGTGAAAAATTGAAGGAAAAATCGTAATTTTTACGAAACGAGTTTAGTTAACCTACAAATACGAAAGTGATTCGCATTACTGTGGCAAATTATCGCGGGAAAATAGAAAAAATCTCGAAAATCCAATCAACTATGAAATATTTATAATTCGAAGAGAAATAATCGCATTTTATTTTCAAAATTGATGTAATTAACTCCATCAAATTTTTAATTAGCGAGAAATACTAAAATAAAAATAAATGCATGCAGGAAAAAATTAATGATAAAAAGAAAAGATTTAACTTTCGAAAAAAGTAATGCAATCGCGATTCCTAACGGTATTGATCAAAAGCAATAATTCCGAATCAATAATCGCCGGACTTTGCTCATTTCGTGGTCAGAGATTATCGCATTTTAGCGCGTTTCCTGAATTTTATCAGAAACGATTTAAAACGCAGATTTATAACTGCGAGTGCGACTACAGATTCCGTTTTCCACGGTATTTTCCAATCGATCGCGCTGATCGAACGATTTTATTTAAAAATTGTGCGCGGAATTGAAAAAATCTTTTTAAAGTCGCGAAATCCCAGAGAAAGTTTTCATAAATTTATGATTTTTTCAGATGTCTCGCTACACAAGCCGCGCCGAAAGCTCGGACAGAGAAAAAGTCGGCAACGAAGGAATCTCATTCTTTCGTGACGAACATGTATCTCGGGGGAATGGAAACCAGCCAGGTTTTCCCATTCCCTGAACCTTTGACCGTCGAGCAAAACGACACTCTTCGTATGCTCATCGATCCCATAGAAAAATTCTTCGAGGTGAGCGAAATAAAAAAAAACAAATTTTTTGTGATTTCCAAAAAAAAAAAAAAAATTACATCGAAATTTAGGAAATTCCGGAGCGACTTTTAAAAAAATTCTCTTTTCACGTAATAACTCTTGTCGCAGATTTTTCTATTTTTTTCCAATTGCCAAAAACTGAAGTTACGAAGTTTGAAAGCGATTAAGAATTGACGGTCATCGATAAATCGTAAATGAGAAATTAACAGCCTCGTCAAATGTTCAATTTCGAAAAAGGTGATTGCCATGAAAAATTCGAAACGAAGTCATTAAGGCTTCGTCAAGGCTCGAGATCACCCAGAAGAAAAAAAAACATTTACACTTTGCAACAACATTTTTTATATTTGGAAAAAAAAAGTTTCACCATAATTTTCTAATTATGGAAAAACAAGCGGTAGTTTCGTAATTCTTGAAAAATCCACTGTGGTGGTCAGTCATCACCTGGAGAATTAAAACCGACTAAATGCCGCTCATGGAATGTTTGGTAAATATTTACAATCGCGGCTTTTGCAAAAAAATGCTCAAATTTTTGAAAAAAGGGATCCCATAAAATATTAAGAAGGGGGAAGACTGCCAATCCCATAAAACCCCGTGAACTACAAATTTGAAAATCATCGATAATTGTCGCTTGGGCGATTTTTTCATGAAAATTCTTTATTGCAATAAACAAAGGTAATCATTAGTATCGCGCCACCACCGATTTTCTTCAAAAATATTATCGTCGTCAAATTTTTAAAAATTTTTGACCAATTTTTGGCAAAAGCCACGATTGTAAATATTTACCGAATTTTTTATTACACGAAACTAGAGAATAATTTTTTTTTCAGTCCATTTTATAATTGAATTTGTTGACAGGAAGTAAATGATCCGGTTAAAAACGACGATACGGCGCAAGTGGATGATAAAACGCTAGCAGCGATGTGGGAACTCGGAGCATTCTCGCTCCAAGTGCCCGAGCAATACGGCGGTATGGGTTTGAACAATACTCAGTACGGAAGATGCGTAGAAATAGTCGGTTCTCACGATCTCGGAATCGGCATTGTCCTCGGAGCTCATCAAAGTATCGGCTTCAAAGTGAGTAAAAAAAAACCCTTACCGTCGAATTGAAAAGTTGAAAATTCCTCTTTGTTGCATTGTTTTTTGAATAAAATTTCTCGTTTTTTTTTTTTTCATTTTTTTTTTTAGGGAATTTTGTTGTACGGCACACCGGAGCAAAAAGCGAAGTATTTGCCACGCGTCAGCAACGGCGAGATGGCTGCGTTCGCTCTGACCGAGCCGGGCTACGGTTCGGACGCGATGTCGATAAAAACACGGGCTGTGAAATCTGCGGATGGTTCGCACTACGTTCTCAATGGCAGCAAAATTTGGATCTCGAACGGGGGAGTGGCTGATATTTTCACTGTTTTTGCCAAAGTCCCTACGAAAGATCCAGTCACTGGAGAAATGACGGAAAAATCTACGGCCTTTATCGTTGAGCGTGGGTTTGGCGGCGTAACGAGCGGACCTCCGGAAAGAAAAATGGGCATCAAGTGCAGCAACACTGCTGAGGTTTATTTGGAAGATGTTAAAGTTCCCGCGGAGAATCGTTTGGGCGAGGAGGGCCAAGGATTCAAAGTAAATTCGTCGTTTTTCAATTTTTCAAATTTCCTAAACACATTTTTACGTTTTTTGAATATTTTTTAAATCTTCTTCATGATATTCACGTCGAAAATCATTTTTTCAGGTCGCTATGAATATTCTGAACAATGGAAGATTCGGAATGGCCGCTGCACTCTCCGGAACTCAGAGATATTGCATAAAACGAGCAGTCGAGCACGCAACGACGCGTGTACAATTTGGCAATACTCTCAATACCTACGGAGGCATCCAAGAAAAAATAGCTCGTATGTCGATGCTTCATTATATCACGGAATCCCTCGCGTACATGATTTCTGGAAATATGGACAAAGGCAGCACGGACTACGAGCTCGAAGCGGCTATTTCGAAAGTGAGTTTCATTTTTGGCATCAAATTTTTTTCTTATTTCGATGAATCGCAATAAATTTCTATAAAACTTGTAAGGGGAAAAAATTGCCGAGAATGTTAAAAATGGTAAAACAAACACGATGTCTAAATTTTATTATTGGGTCATTTTTGCACAGATGTTGATCTATCAAGCTTTTCATTCTCTGAGAATTTTGTTGGAATTGCTAAAAAAAATACGAATTCTACGGCATTTTGAAATTTTCAAAAAAAAAAACGCTCTAACTTCCGCAAATTTTAAGATTTATTACTAATTTTTTTTTTTTTAAATAGAGTATCACAATAGGAAGGTTGATATTGAATTTGGGAAATATCAATCGAACGGTTTAAATTTTATGATTTTTCGAATTTTACGAAAATTTTATTACAAGTTTTTTTTTTAAATCGACCAACCACTCTAATTTCTGCAAATTTTGTAAGATGTTGTGTATAAGTCTGTACTTCCTCTTTACTTTTTAGAAAAGTTGTCGAAATAATATAATTTAAATGGAAATACAAAAAACGGTGTAAAATGAAATTTGCAAATTGCTTTCCTCAAGATACTCAAGACGCACGATGCTCAAAAGCTTTCTCTATGAGGAAGCCAAAATTAAAAATATAGTTTCTCACAGAGGAAGATTTGAGCATCGTGCCTCTTGTTTTTAGGAATTTTGCGTCTAAATTATTATTTTTTTCGATTTTGTATTATTTTTTTCTCAAAACGTGACAATTAACGAAAATTTCGCGACATCTTCAGTGTTTCGCTTCTGAATCCGCCTGGTGGGTGTGCGACGAAACGATCCAAATTTTCGGAGGAATGGGATTCATGAAAGACACGGGGCTGGAAAGAAAACTGCGAGATTTGCGTATATTCCGTATTTTCGAGGGGGCGAATGATATTTTGCGACTGTTCATCGCTCTGACCGGAATCAAACACGCGGGTGGACATTTGAACGAGTTGCAAAAAGCTTTCAAAAATCCAGCAGCCAATTTGGGCCTCATTGTCGAAGAGGCAGCCAAAAGAGCGACCAGAGCCGTGGGGCTTGGCTCGACACCCAGTATTTCTCATCTCGTCCATCCCGATTTGGTGGAAAGTGCAGCTTTGTGCTCCAAGGTTTGTTTTCAAAAAAAATTGAAAAACAAAAAAAAAAAAATTCTTGTCCCTTGTCGATAATTTTTCGCAGAAGAAAAGAAATTCCTGATTTTATCGACCTTGACGTTTTTTTTTTCGGCAAATCACGAAAAATCCATTTAGTTTCATAATTTTCGCAATTTTATTTCGTTCGATTTTCAGAGCGTCGAGAATTTTGGAAAAACTATCGAAAATGCTCTCATCAAGTACGGACGTGGGATCGTCAACGAACAATACATTCTCAACAGAATAGCACAATCCGCTTTCGATATATACACGATGAGCGTGTTACTGAGCAGAGCGAGTATGTCGGCGAGTAAAAACCTTCCGTCTGCTTCCCATGAGATTCTCATGACACAGGCTTGGTGCACCGAGGTGATTTTTATTCACATATTTCCCATTTTTCTTCGTCCTTATTAATTTTTCTAAATATTTTTTTCTCTCTCGTTGAAATTTCAGGCGGCCAGCCGTACCGCGTACAACTTGAAAGTCGCTGGCTCTTCAAAGTACATCGATCTGTTTGGCAAGTTTGGAAAAATTTCACGAAACGTTTGCGACGCCGGCGGTACCGTCCAAGTTAATCCTCTGGGTTATTAACGCAGCACGAAAAACCTTTGAAAATTTTGCTGCAGCCTCGAACGATTGCCTTGGAGAATCATTCACAATTGTCAATATATTCGAGACATTTTTTTCGTCTTCTAAAGAATGCATAGAGCGAAAGAATAGTAATAATTTTGTAAAACTATTGTAGGACATAAATTTGTAAAATATGAAAACGTTAAAAAAATTGTTATCATCATGATCATCGTCATTATCATCGTCACGTTCATGGATGAGAAATAATTATGAAACATAAAAAACTGAAAATAATAAAAAAAATTAATATTTTTATGATTATATAAATAATAGAGCCCAAAAGTGTGAAATTGAAGTATTCAACGGAACACGAAGTAAAAATGGAATTTAAGAAAAAAATCCTTCGTAATTAGAAGATTTTTGTAAACAAAAAAGTATTTTTCGATGAATTTTCTTCCAAACCGGAAGTGTAAATATGAGTAGAAAGAAAATCGGGATTATGAAGAATTAGAAAATTATTCGATACGTTTAATCGTTATTCTTTATTCGTAAACCTTTGTTTTCCTTTTTCTCACACAATATTAAAATAAATGTTTACCTTTGAAAGGACTGTACATGATGTTTAAATATTATTGATAATTACATCTAGGAAAAGAAACGTTTTCATTTCGTTCTGCATCGAGGAGAATAATTTTTAAAATCGATAACAATCTGTAGTGCTTAGGAAAAATAAATTTCTGCCCGAAAAATGAACGCGACTCGTTACTGAGACGGAGGCTGGACGCTAACCGAGTTAAGCTTGAAATAGTCGAGCATTTTCAAGTATTTTTCACGGTCGAAATAAGAAGTTGGGAAAAAATTGATTTGCAAGTTGCGGGGATATTAAAGTTTCAATCTTTTTGTGTTATTAATAACGAGTTTCGGCCATTTTTTAAAATTAATTATCAACCTAATGAAATACGCAACGACGAATTTTCAATTTTTCGTAAAATAGTTCGATTATTTCGCATTATTCTTTAAATCACACATTTTTCGTTTTTAGTGTTATGATGACCATTAATAATAATTATTGTTATGAATAATAACTAATTGTAATTTTAAAATGATTCATCGATATCAATGTTAATGAACATTTGACGATTTAGCATTTTAATCAACTAATCAATAATTCGTAATCAACAGCAATAATAAGAAAATACTCGTTTTTTTTTTTTTTTTGAGCATTCTGTACAACGTCTAATTTGCTGACATGGAAGCACACACGAAATTTTCTCAATCTTTAATCGACCCGCCTCTTTTTCTCGATAATGAAAACATGGATTTTTCGAGTCTTAATAAAATCTTAAGTGAAATTCTTTTTAGATTGTCATTGGAATAAAAGACAACGCTGCAGATGAAACGTTTTTTTTTTTTTTTGGAGAATTTGCAATCAAGTTTCCTTCGCCACATGGAATATTTTCTTTTACGACTCGACATTAGCCAAACTGATTTTCTCTTGCTTTTCAATATTGACATCACTGGATTACAATTAGCATCACACTCATCCGACAACGATAATTTGCCCTTTAACTTTTTAATTTTGTATTTTTATTTCCACTAATGTGAATGCCGTCTGGAGCAATTTTTTTTCACACTTTTCTCGTCAGCGCACGATCGGTAAATATTGTCAGACAGCAGGTATTTCTCTTTGGTGCATAAATCAAAGTTTCAAGGTGCATTTCCGGCGTATTTATCGAAGAAAAAATCATCATTATCATAATTAAGAACTATAGCAGTGAGAATTGTCTGAGCTTGACGAGCAGGATTGTTTTTCCATTGGCAAGTACCAAAAAAAACGTTCAACTGTCAAGACAGAAGTTTTGGAGATAAATCGATTTTTTTTGTTTCTGTGCTTCTCTCCCTATTATCGCGTGATAATCGCGAGCCATTGTTTTTCCCACTTGCATCAAAGTTTTTGCTTCTCCGATGGAAAACTATTTATTTGCTGGAAAGAACTTTTGTCGTTGGCAATGAAAAATATGATTTTCAAGCAGGAAAATTTTCAGGGTCACGTAACTAATTCTTGGGCGGTAGATCGCAATCATTATTCTGTTTATTTGTGAGAAAAGAATTTCTGTGTTCCAATGGAAAATCGAGTGAGAATATAAATAATGATGCTTTGCAAAAATTGGAAGTTGTCAAATTTCTGACAAGAAACAGCAATTTCGAATCAAGACGACAGCTCTGCGAAGAAAAAATCGTAAAGTTTCTTTTTTTATCAACACGAAAGTTTTCAATTTTTGTTTTTCATGCTTTTTTCACGAACAACCATTACGATCGATTTCCACAGATTTTAGCACACGCAGAAGAGATCTGAGCTTCTTACTTTCTATACATTTTTTTTTTTCTTTTTTTTTCTCAAAGTTTAACATCGTTGATGTGGGTTTTTCGACAAAAATATAGCATTTAGGTGTACACTTTTCTTCTTTAAGTTTTTTCGGTTTTTATTCGTTACTCCAGGTGTGAGTTTTTTTTTATCGTTGCGAAGAGTCTCGATGTTTTCCTGCTACTCGCCATTTTATTCGTGCAAATCTATCATTTGATAGTTTGCAATTTATATGAATCTTAATTTTATTTGTTTTTTCCCCATGAGGGAATTTCCACGACGAACCAAAGAAAAACGAGTTCTCACAATGGCTTCTAGGATTCGAAGTACAAAAAATATATATGTGAGTGTGTAGAGAGTGTCGATAGATTTTTAATCGAATTCGAAACGAATGGGACGATTTCCTTTATCATTTAGAAACGAACCGAAAAAAATCGGGTTCTTGGAACCTGAACTTTTCGATTTTTCTCAACCTCGAAATTTCATTCATCTTTAGCTTGATCGTTGTTGAACAAATAATTCCTAGAATAATCGTGACTATGCTAAATTTATATTTATTTTTAATAAAAAATAAAAAAAAACAATATTAATCAAAATGTAAAAATGTATTTTGAGTGAAACTTGAGTTTGCATGCTTTTTGGTTGCACACAAAAGTAGTAATTACGAAATATGAAATAAAAACAAAGTCAAGATTTTTCTGTTAAGTCAAATCTAGAATTTTCTCGTTAATTTGTTCACGACGATTTGAATCCTGTAATAATGACTTTCCCGCGTTTTCTTGCGATACAGATATTTGATTTTCTCGCCATGGTAGACTAGAGCTTTCGACTTGAAAGAAAATGAAAAAAAAAAAAAATTAAATGAAAAATAAACCAAAGGAAAAAATCGTGCACGTACAATTGACAAAAAAAAATATCACGAAATTTTATTTTTACGCGTGAAAGTACGAAAATTGATTCGCTGCATTCATGGGGTTTCTTTTCATCGCTAAACAACATTATTCATATCTTTTCATTGAATAACAAGTTGAAGGTATTTTTTTCTACCGACAAGATTGAAATAAAAAGTCCGCAAAGTCGATTAAGTTTCATAACGACATTTTCTACGAGCATAAAAAAGAAAATTCCGGTTCAGTCAAGTAAATAAGAAAAATTAAACTGATAAACATTTGAAAAGACAGAAACTCTGATTTTCACTTTTCCCAACAAAATTAGCACTTTGACAAGTGAATATTTTTTTTTCAAAAATCAAGTAGAATCGAAATATTAAATAAACTCGATTTCACTCTGGAAAACTTATTTGAAAAATTAGCTCGTTCGAATTTTCGCTTACAACCCACTTTTATCACAATTTGCGCGCAATAATTGCATTAATCGACGTTTCCCCTTAATCCTTCGAAAATACATATACCTCGCTGAATATACAGCGAGTGCCAACACGTTTAAAAGACAGTAATGTGGACTCGAGGGCAGAAGGAAATTTCGAGTCGATGAGTATCGCATAGTAATTTTTTTTTTTTAAGGACTCTGTTTAGTTTACAGTTGTTTTCCATCAAGGAGTGACGAACCCATGTACTTTCGTAACCACCAAAAAAAAAAAAAAACCAAAAACTGCTAAATTTCCATTTTCTTCAGCAAAAATGACGAAATTCTGGAGATTCTCTCCCATTCCCATGGCTGTGGCGATAAAATGTGACTTTCAATCCCCTCCCAACGTAAACAGTTGACCATAAATCTCACGGAGCATGAAGTGTCCAACGAAAAATTGCCAGAAATTTTCCAAAACGTAATTTAATGCAAAAATCTGCAGTAAAATAAAGTTCTCGATAAAAATGCAATAATCGACTGTTCCGTGAAAGATTTCTACGATGCCGAAATAAAACAAGATCAACCCAACGTCTTCGTGGCCTAGTTAATCGTCAGGGGGTCAATCCTCCGTGCAAAAAAAAAAAATTGTAGCAAAACTTATCGACTCAAAATTTCGTCCCAGCCAAAACTCTCGATTCCTGTCGATTAAACCCGAAAGCCCTGCATATACACTATGGTATATATTGATAATTACAGTAATCGATGTTAAATTAATCACGACCTCAATATATATGACTATAATAATTATTAGCAATCATTATTACCGAAACTATTGTATCAAATGAATATTAATATGTACAAATTCAAAAATGCTAAAAAAGAAAAAAAAAAACGTTGTACTTATGATTACGAGAGTCTATAAAAATTCTTAATAATTGTAATAATTAATATTCCAGTAACTGCGTATAATTAAAAATCACAAAAATAATCATAATATTAATTATTACAATTGTTTCTCCATATAAATATTAACGGACGTTAATAAAAATTAATAATAATAATAATAATAATAAAATGATTAATATAATTATAAATATTTACATAGATATATCTATATATATGCGTATATGTGTTCGTTATTCTTTTTAGGGCATTTTTATCACTACCTGGAGTAACTCGACAAGATTGGATGAATAGAGAGATATAGAGTGTTTTATAATCTTTTTTTTTTTTGTTATATATATTTGTGTGAATATATATATTTTTGAATGCAGTTTTTAACCCTGGGCTATTGAAAGATTTTTGAAGGTTTGTCCGTTCCAGGCAATTGCGATGCAATAATGTTGCAACAATTGAGTCAGGAGTTCCCGCTCGTCGAGCATCTCGATTCGCTCGATTCTGATCCTCTCGGACTCGGGCAGTGAATCGTAAACCTCCACCATCGTCCATGCGTTAGAACCTTCCCAGCCGTTTATCGAGAATCTAATTTTTTTTTTTTATTGACAAATTTGAGTTAGAGATTTTTTTTCTTTCACGAGCATTGCAATTTGGCGCTCGGAATAATTTCGATCTTGTTCGATTTCTTTGTGACCGTTTCATTTTGTACGAATTATTGCGATCTTTTGTACGACGCTGACGTTGGCAACGTTCGAATGCATCGAATAATATTTTTCTTTGTTAATCATTTGTATAATTTTTTGTTTAATTTGTTTAATTTTTTTAAATCGATTTTGTTTCATCTTTATTTTTTTATTTTTTTTTTCAATAGTCCACATTCTTTCTCTCTGTGGATCATACGTTTTTTTTATGGCGCCCCGGATCCTTTTCGTCCTGCCACTTACATCTCACGTATTTGGAGAGAAAAAAATCGGAAAAAATTCTGGAATACTGTCAATTTTTTAATCTTTAGGGTTTCGTAGTTTTTATAATCGTTGCATTTTTTTTTTTTTTCGAAATAATCGTTTTGAAAAACAAGATTTGCGAAATAAAAATTGTTCCGAGGTTCGAAAAAGAGCCATATGATCCGTGGAGTGTTAATAAAAAGATTTGCCAAAGAAATAAAAGAATTTCGATGCTTTTCAACGATGCAAACTTCAACGTCAATCTTTGATGTAATTTTTTTGTGTAATAATGATAATTACCGTCTCTGTTGGGTTTCTAAGGACTCGCAGTCTTCGACACCGGACAGGAGGCAACCTCGACATCGTAGATTCGAGAGCATGACTTGACCGAATTTGTCTCGCATATTGACCTGCTCGTAATTGACAAAGATACTATTTGAAAATTTACTGGCAAGGAATTTGAGGAGAGTCGAGGCTGCGATCGTGTCGACGTAAACGAGAACGCACTCGGCGAGGAAGAGAGTCGGCCGATTGAAATCTACCTCAGCCTGACTCAGTTTGTTCGCTAATTCTGATATGTGCCTCAAGTCTATACCAATTAGATGATAATTCGCTGCGTGCAAATCGGTTGTCGAAAAACTTATTTCCCCATCTGTGGAGAGAAAAAATCGCATGACAACATTTTCAAAAATCTCAGAAATACGTGAGTCTCCGATATTTATTTTCCATGCTGATTCAATTTTCATTTATTCGATGAATTTTCGATCGATTGATCAAACAATTAATTAATAATTCGATTTACTGCCTTATCAATTAATTGATCAAATATCACAAAATTTCATCACTGTAAATAATATCACAGGCAAAAATATCACAAAAATATGTGACAACAGAAAATATCACAAACAATAATTTTACTTTATTTTATAATAATGTACAACATTTTTATGCGAATGGCTCCACTCCACATAAATGTGAGGAAAAATATCGCAACCAGAAAAATTTTATATTATTTTATTTTTTCTTGTATTTTTTATTTGTAAAATTTTGTCTGTTCGTTTGTTTGTAATTTTCGTTTTTAAAATTTGAGCGTTTAGACGTGGGATATGTTTCTTTTTAAATATTTTTTTTTTTTGATATTTTTGTGTTGCTGGATATTTTTGTCTGTGATATCGTAGAACCGCTGAAATAATTGATTAATTATTCGGTGGCTCAATTAATTGATTAATTATTCGGTGGCTCAATTAATTGATTAATTATAGTGATTCATACAATCGAATACAAATTACCTTCGGTATTGAGTTTGTCTAGCAGTTGCTTATGCTTCTTAATGTGGTAACATTTCTTGGCGGTGACACTCGGAAAATCTAATTCTACGAAGTTTTGTGGACTGTTGTCGGCGTCCCTCAATCGCCAATAGAGCGTATCGAAACCGGCACCCAAATTTATTATTTGACCTTTACCACCGCACAGCTGTGAAAAATGGAAAACTAAATTTTTATTTATTTTTCTACATTCCTCTTCAGATTTTTTGTGAAAATACATTCTCGCAGCACTGGAGAAAATTATGGAAATTCGAGCCTTTGATCACGTCGGGATGCTCAGCGTCCTACTTTTTTCATCGCGTTTTTTTTTTACTTTTTATTGTTTTTCAACAAATACTGGATTTTTCGTGTTTACGAGATTCTCGCGGAATATTCATTCGATTAATTAATTAATGCAGTTTGCATCTTTGCGACATTTCGCTTCACGAATTTCCGTCAGAGCCACAAAACTAGACAAATCCAACTCGCTGCCTAACGAACTAAACTTTTGCGAATATTCTCGAACAACTAATTATTTTGTCGACGAATCTCACGCTCCCCCTTCCCTGCTCCTGCGCTATTGTGCAGTCAGTCGTGCCCGTTGCACGATGCTGCAGTTTGCATCATTTTAAAGCAATCAAATTTAATTATTTCTACCGATAAAGCTGAAAGTTTTCACGCATTATTTACTTCGCTGAGAAGCAGCAAAATAATTACTCGTCGTTCGCAAGCCTGTGATTCTTTTCGTCTGCAATTTTTTTAACAATTCAGATTCTTCGAGCCAAAAATTATTGTCCACGAAAAACAGTAACGATGAGTTGCGAGCAGGACTAAATAAAAATGAGCAATTCGTTATATTCCCACAATGAAGAATCAACACCATAAATTCGTATAAAACTTTTTCTACACATTTTAAATTTGAACAAAATTGCCCAGAATCGAGAAAAATAGAGAATTTTCGTTCTTGTTGAGGTATTTCAATTTTTCAGATCGTAAACGAACGTAAATGCAATTTTAAAGCACTGCAGCACGATGCAATCATCGAAGGCCAACTTTTCGGCATCGAAATACGATTCTCAAAGATTTCCCAAGTACTTGGCGTAGTTTTTACTGAATTGCTCGACATTTTTTCGAAATACATTTGAGTGTGAAGATTTAGGAGAATTTTTCGTTATGCAAACATTTTATTTCTCTAAAAAAAAAAAAAATATTGCACAAAGTTCAAGGTCATTCTTCGCGATTCTCTCCGGAAGCGATCGTTTTTCAATTTCAATTCTTTCCTCGTACGAGAATCTAATTTGTTTTTTTCCCATTCCAAAATACTGTGGTTTAGTTTTTTGTTCTTTCGCTGGTCGGTTTACCCATCCCGATAACTTATAATGCCGTTCGTTAGTCTCAAAGATTGTTTACGTTTCAAGGTGACCTTCGAGACCGTAGGTGCTTGTTATTTCCGTATGGTTGCTCGAATCTATCAAACGATCTATCGTTCACGTGAATACAAAGACGTGGACGACGTCGACGACTTTCCGAAATTCTGAACTGTGGATTCGTCATTTTTTTCTCTTTATTAGACGCTGAGATGTTGGCGAAACAAAAAGATGAACGAAAATCGTCGATAATCGAACTCGAACGCTAACTACAACAAAAAGTTCGAGCGCCATTTGATCGGATCGATTTGCATCGATGTGCGGATTGTTTACGCGGGAAAATAAACAACGGGACGTCGTATCTTCGGTGGATCGAACGTCAAGGTCAAAAATGGTGATGAAACATTTGCAATCGTTAAAAATTGGAAACGAAATTTCGACACGGAATATTCGGGTTTCGAAGAATTTACGAGATTTGAGAAATTTGCGGAATGAACGTTGGTACTTTGTAAATTCGAACTTTGTCAAAGTTCGTTGGAAACTTTCGATGGGAATGGAATCGAAAAAACTGAAGGAAGAATAGGACGAGGCATTTTATAAGGAAATTGTGACGAGGCTCGTTCGCAAAAACATAAACAAGTGTGCATCGTTGATTGACGTGAATTGAAGGTCGAGGTCATAAGATGTGTCGAAAAGGGTGAGCAGCCGAGGGAGGGATTCCAGCCGAGCATTGATTTTACATTGACCTATATCGAGATATCGTAATAAAAGTGGATCTAAATTGGGGCAGGGCCTCGGTCTGGGTCAAGGTTTTCGGCACAGTGGATTACAAGTGCGTAAACGAAATGGCGCGTGTATCAGCTGAGTCGCGGGAGTCGCACTTCTCCCCGCGGCCCTGAACGATGCGCCGTTTTTTTTTCTAGGTTAGGCTTTGAAAATCACGACGAAGGGTGAATTTTTCGAAGGAAATTACAAAAATATTTGAACTTGTGTTGGAGAGAGGGAAAGAAACGACTTTTCAAGGTACTTCGGTGGCACTGACCTTGAGAAATTTGTCGACGAAGACTTCGGTGCCCTTGACCCGTGCGTAATAACCACGATTTATTTCGGGTGGTTTACGACCAGTTTGCTTAACGAAATAATTAATGAACGGGTCGTTCCAATAACCGAGCTGCACCGCGTGACGCTTGCACTCGCTCGCATCGTCGTTCGTCGCCTGTGTCGCCTCGTCGTCGGCCATGTCTTTGATCATGTTTTTCTTTTTTCTCTTTGCACTTTTTCAACCTTTTTCAATATTTTATTCAGTTATTTATTCAACGTTTATTAGGAACGAAGCATCGTAAGTGATCGGGCCAATTTTTAATTAACCGGGAGCTATGCGGCTTTTGTGCTTGTCGCCGGATCACCCTCGGTTTACTGTACTGCGACACCAACGAGGAAACAGCCATACTGGCCGGGAATCTCAGGAGCGTACCTACGCAGCTCTATCCCCGCTACCGACCGCTGTTCGTTCTCGCCGCACGCGCGATCGCAATTCATTTCAACTTTTCAACCACCCACGCGACTCCCTCTCGCGCAACCACGCGTTCTTGTCGCCTCGTTTCGATTTCGCAAACATTTTCCAAATCTATTTCGCGTTCTTCCGACTTGTCCGCCGTTCTGGCCGATTTTTTCTCCACCTGCATGGACGTGCGAATAAATAGGGCCCGCTGCGCTACGAGGTGGCGCTGGCCAACTTCCAAAAGACGAACAGATCGAGTCGGCACCCTCGATCGTGATGAAATTCTCGATGCTTGTCAACAAATGATTTGTCAACAAAAGTCTTTCGCGTGATCGTTGAAAAAACGCCGAAAACAGTAGAAAATCGGCAAAGTTAATAATATAAATAATCGCATCACGGAAAAATGAGTTGCGGCAATGATTCGTATCATTTTTCCGGTAAGAAAGAAACTGCGCGAATGGTGCAAACTCGTAAAAATCGACGAATCCAGTGTAAAAAAAAACAAACAAATTCAGAGTCTCACTTTTTTCAGATATTTCAGAAATATCGCGAATCTCTCTTTCGAGTGGATTTCGCCAATTGGGAAAAATGGATTCAGCTTTGAACATTTCCGAGTGTCAGGCTTCGAGTACGATTCGTGAGCCGATAAGCAGGTTAACCGTGAATACCGCGATCGGGAAAGGTTCAAAAATCTCACGAATAGTAAAATTGATCGATTCTTGCGAGAATCTGATGAGCAATAATGCAAAATTAACATTGCTCGAAAATTGCTTGCACGAACTGGCAGACGCCGACGACACTAATTCCCAAAACAGTACAACAAAGTTAAAAAATACTTTGTCCACTCATGACGCTGGCAAATATTTGCGATTACCAAAAAACGAAAAAAACGAATTGACTCTTTTGGGGATTACCGATCTGCCCAAAACTCAGTATTCCACTTCGGAAAAACGGGAAATTCAAAATCGACTAGAAAAAATATTCCAGGACAAACTGAATAGGTTTCTTCAGAGGTTCGTCTTCAGAGATTTTTAGACTCTGCAATCTTTCGAAAGACTTAAAAAAAAAAAAAACGCATTTTTTGCAGTTTCGAGGAATGCGGAGGAAATTCTATGGAAATTTCAAAGTCGGCTGATTCCGGAATGAAGAAAAGTTTGTTGGAGGGTAACGAGAGCGATTTGCTACGATGGCACGACCCGATGAACGAGATTTGCACGGAATATTATCGTGACCTTATAACCTGCGCAGATCTTTTGTGCCAATGGCGTCGTTTGAAATACATAGAGATGCGGGAACTGAACACAAAAAACGCGGAGAATCTTTTGCTCCAGGCGCAGATTGCCGAGGCGGAGGTGAAAGTTTCATCAAAGAGTTGCGTGACTCGTTTGTTCAATGAAACGCCCAAAACGATCGAGGCTTTCACGAGCCTCAGCGAAAACCTCGACTCCCGAATATTCGAAATACGCCAAGCGATCCAGAAAAAAGAAATTTCAAAGCGTTCGTACTCGGACGTTGCCAGCAACGAATACGAGAAGCTTGTGAAAAAGTACGCGGAGCTCTGTACTGTGATCAAGAAAAAAGAACAATTGTTAGAATATCTCTGAGAAACGCGATCCCAATTATTTTCTGTATCGCACGATCTATCGTTTTTTTATTCTGGTCGTTACAAATTGTTTCCTTGAATTTTTTCCATCGTTCAACGTGCCGAAAAAAAGTATTTCAAATGTGTTTTTTTTTTCACATCAATAAAATGCATGATTTTTATACTAAAAAGAAACGTTTTTGTACTTTATATTTATTATAATCATTTCAACTATTTATGATTGAAGTACAATCCAGAAATACTGTTCATTATTATCATATCGTTAATTATAGGAGTAAAAATCGAGATCCATAGATTTGTAAATTATCGTTATTATCATCGTTAGCTGTAAAAATAAAAATTACTTATTTCGAAAACGTTATTTCTTCTTGACAATTATTGCAAAAAATGGCGGACGCTTTCACCGAAAAGTCAAAAATTCAAGAGAGTTGATTGAATTGACGAATTAAAATTAATTAGAAAATTGCTGAGTGACAACGAAACTGGGAAAACCAGGAATAGAAAATTGTGTTGAAAAAATAAAATTTCTTCATAAAATTTTCGAAAAAATTGTCATTTTCTGTGAAAAAGTTGGTTTTTCGAATGATTCGTAGATTATTTTTAAACGTTGTGGTTGAAAATCGATTCGATTTTGTTTTTCAGACTTCTCGATGACGCCCTTGGCAAAGGAAATATTCTTTCTTTTAGTCACTATCGTCGTTATTGCAGCTTTTCATTATCGATGGTACACATTTCCTATCGACAATCATGCCGTGTTCCAGGAGAAAAGATTCGACGTCGGAAGCGTAAAAATCTGCTCCAAGGCTGTCCGTCACCCGAACAAAATTTCCTATCATCTGGCCCTGTTTATAAACCAGAAGCGCCGGTACACCTTCTCTTTTGAAATGCTTGCTGAGACCAGCCGCCGAGCCTGGAACGATAAGAAACTTCAGTTTACATTCCAGCTGATAATTTTATGAAATTTATTACGAAATGTGACGAAGATACTTCGAGAAAGAATTTTCAAACGTTTTCTGCAAGCGGAAAAATCGATGGAGGCCGTTTTTAAAAAAAAACTAAAAAAATTCTCAGCATTTCGTTTTTCAAAAACTAACATTAATTAACAAATTAACAAATTAATTGCGAAAAAAAGTGCAAAACGAGTTTTTTCATATTGAAAAAATCAAAATATCGTCGTTCTTTCGGAAATGTAAAAAAAAAAAAATTCAATTCTGGAATTAAGAAAACGGAACATGTTTCGTATTTACCGCGTATTTTGCAAAATTTAACGTGAGGATATTCCTTGGCGAGTGTAATGAGAGATCCGTTCATGGCTTCGCATCCGGAAATGTTGTCTTCGTAAATGTGAACAACGACCGTAACAGATTTGTCCTCGTTATCGATTGATTTTAAAAATTCGTCCGCGTCCTTCAAATTTTTAACAGCGCCGAAACGCAATTTTTCTGCTTTCATCAACATTTCCTTCATTCTCTGCTTTTGATATTCGAGTAAAAATTCATCGGCGAGTAAGTCTGCCAGTTCGGGATCCGTTTCTTCCAACTTTTCTTTCTCCTCGTCGAGCGCGCTTCGGCATGTGATGCTCAATTTTTTCATCAATTCAAGCTTTTCGCGTTCCTGCTCGGCATGCTTTTCCGATTCGAGTTGTTTGAAACGCTGCCAGTCCTGAAAATCACAGCGATCGCATTTTTCAAAACCCCGAAAAACCCGTTGAAACACGTGCCGACTCACAAAAACCGAACAAACTGGCAAAAAAAATGCAAATGGAAAGATTAGTCGAACGAATGTCGCAGTGACAAACTATGTTCGTTGACGATCGTTGGAAGAAATTTTTCTGTATTTTTCCTGCTAACGATCGGTTTATGGACAACGTTTAACTTGGGCGATGATTAGTTTGCGTAACGATCGATAAAATACGTTTGAGACAAAGTTAAGCTGGGAAAAGTCTCGATCAGATGAAAATAGGGAGGAATGAGAGAAATGTTCGATCAATTTCACAAGATCGACCAAGTAATTGTACGATTGTCGACGTTTTCTATGCGATTGTTATTCTTTCCGCAGATTATCGATTTTTGAAGGTTATGTTCAAGGTTAAAGGAGAATTAAATATTTTTTTAACTGGATACGTTAGTTGGTCACGAATCGATATGACGAAATGAGAGAGGAACAAATCTAATAGATGAAAAGCGGGTTAAAGGGAGCGAAGTTTACGAAGGGAATACAAAGAGACGGTAATATTACCCTGATGACACCTTTCGGTCCGGTGTTGCTGGACGACCCATCCCATTTGTTTATTTCTGTAGTGGCGTAAGAATTTTCAGAGGCTTTTTCATTGCCTATTTTCTCGCTTTCCTTTTCCGAATCCGAATCGTTTTCCTCGTCTTCGCTCGAGCTGCAATAATACTCTAATTTTTCGCCGAGGATTTTGTCTTCGAGAGTTGCCATCTTTTTCGCTGAAATTACTCGGTCAAGCGTCGCACTAAATTCTCCTCAATTTTCCACTATCGCAAACATTTTTACCGAATTACACAGAGTTGACTAAAAAAAACGCTATCGGTCTTGATAAACAATGGCAATGTTTTGTCGAATGGAGCTCTACATCAACAATGCGCCTCAACAAATTCACTGTGAGATGTGAGAGTGCAGTCGAATTGTCATTTTTCGAAGACTCGATGAAGTGACATGTAAATAACGGTAGACCGTGAAACTACAAAATAAACATCGCTGTGTCCGGATGGTAAGATATGATCAGTCGGTAAAAAAATTAAAGCTACTTTTTCTTATCACGCTCGAACTATCAAAATTTAATTCCTTCCCCATAATTAGCTCCCTTGAGTCAACTATATTGATTTTGACATGAATTTTAACTTTCCGGGATCGTACCGGTGCAATTATACAACCGCACGTGTTTACTTTTATTGAAAACAAAAAAAATGGAAAACTATCTTCATTAAGGACGTTGTATGGCAACGGTCAAATCTAAATTTTTGTTTTCAGTTTTTTTTACATAAAAAATGGTTTGCGAGCCTAAGTTTATTAAATAAAAGTTGTTACAATTTGACCAAAGAACAACATACTCTAAATCCAAGATTGTGCGAGATAATCTGTATATGTTATATAATAAACAAAATTTCGAAAAAATTTAACGACCGATTTTTTTGAAAAACTAAATAATGCTTCTTCGATGTAACATAAAAGTGTATGCAAAGTTTTAAGAGGCTTCACCATTTAGCAATCGAAATATTTAATGTTGAAAATTGCAACTTTTAACACACGATCTTATGAGTAATATAAATAAATAAATATAAATAAAATAAAATAAAATACTCAACAGTGGGTGAACTTTGACAAAGTTTGACCATTTAGAAATCGAATCAGTTGTAAAATATCGTCTCCTTTCGTAACTTCCCATAATACCACATGTTAAAATTGCAATTTTAAACACTCAATATCTCGATTACCAGACTGTGAAACCTTCTGAAATTTTTTACTCATTATAATATATACACGACGCTCCAGACGATTCACGCAAAATGTCAAAACCAATTATCTTGGAAAAATTGTATTTGATGATTTTGCTGTTACTTTGTGTATACTATTATGATTATGGGGTTAAAATTTCTTTAGTCGTTGAGCTCGTCGTTGAGTCATTTCCGATGATAATTTTGACATGGAAATTTATTTCTAATTATGTAAAGTCTTCATAAGACGATCGAGCCTCATGGGAAGGATAAAAAATGAATAACTTTTTTTCATTGGTTTTGGCTTTAACCAATGAAAATAATTTTTTACGAAAACATTAATTGTGTGATATTTTCAATTGGACGTTTTCCGGGATTTTTTCTTTTTTTTTTTTTAACACGAGGCAACAGGCTAATAAACTTGGAGCAGGTAAAAACGGTTAGAATTCAGTTTATGCTTTTAAATGAGCTCTGTTTCCCCTAACGATAATCTCTAATTATTGACACAGCTAAAGCTACAGCAAAAAATGTATCTTACCTGTGGACGAAAAAGTCGCGGAATTTGGCCTTCTCTCAGCTTGCTTTTCAACCTCGATTGCTCGATTCGGTACGAGAAGCTTCTCCTATTATAAATTTATAAACACTTCCAAGTTTCTACACTGGGAATGAAATTTTGTTAAAAATCGTCGATATTTTGTTGAATACGATAAACTAAATATTTTTTGATAATTTTTGTTACTTTGACAGAATATTTGGTTTCTGAAGGAATTGACAGCGAAATTTACGAGTGGAACGACAAAAATTTGCTTCCGAAGAGACTTTCTAATATATTTCTTGCTGCAACACAATTTTTGGGATCATTGAAAAAAACGTTTAGTCGAACGTATCGAACAAAATATCGATTTTTTTCAACAAAATTTTGTTTTCTGTGTAGAAAATATAATTCTCAGAATCCTCGAATCGATCTCCATTTAATTCGATCGATTTCGAGTGTAATATATACTTAAGCGAGTGTGAGAGAAAGTCTCATGGACAAGGGTTGGCATATTCAAACGAATTAAGTTACAAGAAACGATTAAATCGCGAGAAGGAGAAATGTAAGAGCGAGGGGCACGAATAAACTATCAAAGTTAAGTCTTGTGCATGTATATTATTATCCTGCTCGCAGGGACAGAGCAGTTTCCTTCTTTACAGCTGAGTTAATATTTGTTGTGTTCGCAGACATTTTGTAAATTGGATATTCCCAG
This sequence comes from Hyposoter dolosus, assembly GCA_963921915.1. Lineage (NCBI taxonomy): Eukaryota > Metazoa > Arthropoda > Insecta > Hymenoptera > Ichneumonidae > Hyposoter > Hyposoter dolosus. Next base: position 3,997,452 of record OY998133.1, read on the forward strand.
TAATATGCGAAATAGGTGTGCCACGCACGGTTCACTACTCGTGGGTAAACATCGCAACTGCCGAAGTTCGAGAACAAAGAAACTTTCTGTTTACCATTCAAAATGTTTACATTACATATCTATGCGGACGAAAATTCGAAACGGAATCATTTCGTGTACATTTTTTAATGACTTCATCGTCATTCCAATGTTGAGAGAATCGTGTTTCTCAGAAATTTATGACGAGTGATAAGTAATTATTCCGTATGCGGAAAAAATATATTTCAACAAAATTTTGTCATCACGTTTTGGTATAAAATGCTGCGGGGTAATTAATCAATTCGTAGTCTTCGCACAGAAGCTCATCGATACTTTCAACGCGTTGAATATTTAACATTTGTTATTGTAGAATCTTGTTTGTTCGAGATGTCGTCTCGGGCAAGAATCATCACAGTCTGCGCTTTCGTTGTGTTTATCAACATAAGTGGGCTTGTCAATGGTTGGTATGAATCCCCGGAATGTACGATTGGTTCCTCGCACCAACATCAACCGCGTTTATCGCGATGAGAAAATGATTTGCATCACGTGTATTCATCGGGATTTTTTTCGTTCAGAGTTTCACCAGAGAAATTATTGATGCATAAAGAAAAAAGTTTCGAAAACTTGGATTTTGTTGGAAAAACAATTTTTTTATAACGCTCAAGAGACTTTACGATATTTTATCCGTTTTTCGTTGAAAACATTCATTTTTTCTACCGAAGCAGAAAGAGTTAGCGTGTTCCATGAAATCTTGCAAAATTCTGGGGCTCTCGAAAAATTTCGGAGGCTGCTTTTCATTTTTTAATCGCTGCCTGCAAAAATGGATGCGAATGGCTTAGAAATCACAATGAGACTCAGTAGTTTTTTGATATTTCGTTAATCGAAATAGTTTTTACACGCGAGCATCGATACCTACACCGCGGTCAGAAATGAGAACGATACACAGGCGCTATCTCGAGCCCGAGTTCGCTACACTCTTATAAACTCGAGTATAACGCTTTCGCATTCCAGCTATGGCATTGACGAATAAGACGAGCGTACCGCGTTGGGCATGCGGTAATGGCGCGGGTGCAGCGAATCGGAAAACAGTGGACGATGTATGTTCGACGCCAGAATGCTTTCATGCAGGTAGGACGATAATATGCTACCCTCGAAAGAAGACTAACGAGAAAAATTCAAAAAAGACCTCGAAAATTGAAAACTCGCACGCCCTAAACGTCACGAACTGTAAAGTTACCGATTAAATGAAAGAGAAAAATCGTATTAATTGCACTGGTTTGTGAACGCGACGGACTACGATAACTCAAGGGATTTGACAACGTCATATCACCAAATAATTCTATTTTTATTAAAGCACTAGTACAACAGGTTCAGAATACAATAATATGCTAACTTTAAAAATATTTACTTATATATTTCCGAACAGCCTACAGATCCATTAAATTCTACTGATATATGCACGTAAGTGACGTTGTCACAAAAATATTTTTTCTGTGAATTGAAACGTGTTCCAAAAAACCCGGTAAAATTAGTAATAAAAAATCGGAATCTTTATTCGGATTCTATAGTCGGAATTCAGCAGAAATTTCAAACATTATTTCGACTCTGAAGTATCGATGGAACCTTTTTAATAAAATTATGATACTGAAGTTTGTACCGTTGGGATCCAACGAAAAATATATTTTCTCCATTATTTTGATAATAAATGCGACAGTTTCAAATTTTCTAGTAAATTAATTTTTAGTATTGCAAAAAAGGAGCAAATAGAGAAGAAAATAATTGGTTTTCGTTGCCTTCCAACGATGCGAACTTCAACATCGTATATAGTATTGAAAAAAAAAACTGTTCTGTTTTAGCATCCAAGTTTCTCAGCCACATAAATACTGACGTTGACCCATGTGACGATTTTTATGAATTTGCTTGTGGAAAGTTTGTGGATTCCGAGGTGATAGACGACGATGACAGCTGGAATATTCCAACGAGCGCAGGCACCGTCTATGCGAACTGGCGAGCGGTGCAAATGATACAGAAAATCGACGTATCCAAAGCACCTAAACCTTTCGCAGACATCAAAACTTCTTACGAAAATTGCATAAAAAATGGTAAGCTGCAGGGAATGGTTCAAATGTCCTGGGAAAATTATCCCTTCGTGGTCACGCGTTCAGCAAATAAGGCGCCGGTCACCCGGGGTCGCAATGACCCCAGCGATGTTTAAACAATTGCCACGTTGCCAGTATCGTTCCGAATGACTCATAAAAATTCAGGATATTAGTTTAAACCTTTCCGAATGAGAATATCGGGGCAAAAAATTTTTATCAAATTTTCAAAATGACGAAAAAAAATCAGCAACCAGGCAATGCGTAAAAAAAAACATTTTTTAGGTCTCGGGCGCCAATGACTTGTACGTATTCTAGCTTAAAGTCGCGCTGGGGGTCATTTTGACCCCGAGTGACCACCAAGGGTAAAATAATCGTGGAATTTGTGAAATTTAAAAATCGAAAACAACGTTTTGTTGCATTTCAATCGTTCCAACACCATCATTCTCAAAATCTCAAATGTTAGATTTTTCGGTATAGACTTATTCGACGGATTTTCTTTCACCAACGATCATTGGAAAGATACAAAATCGTAGGAAATTAAAGTCTAACAAGAAATTTTTTCCTCGACCCGTTTCTCCGTGAGAACGATTTGCGATTTCTGTGACGTCATAAAAAGGGCAGTTTACTCTCCACAAGACAGTATCATTTTAATTAAATTTTTTTTTTAAATACTTTACGTCCAGCTGCTTCCCCGTCTGTTCATAAAAAAAAATCCATCGAGTTTGTTAGTGCTCAAGGTCAATTGAAAGTTACAATGTTTGAACTTTAATTAATCAGGAACGAATGGCAAAGAGCAAAGAAGTCGTAAACAATGGCTCGCGCAATTTGATAGTGTGGGAGGCTGGCCAGTAGTGATGCAGGGTAAATGGAATGAATCGGTTCTGGATTACGGCGATGTCTTCAATCGAGTATTTTCTTTTACCGACGAAGACGATATAAGAAACTCTTCAAACAAAATTTTGGAAGTATGCGCGAATTTTAAAGAAAAAATTGGAATGTTCAATCCATATGAAGAATTTTTTATCATACTTTGACTTTTTTTAGCTTTCGATAAGGTCGCCATCGATCTCCTGGGATTATTTTAAAAAACCAGCAACGCACGAAGTGCTTCAAGCTTACTCTGGCTTTATGATTGATGTTGCTGTATACATGGGCGCCGAAAGGTTCCAGGCTTACACCGATTTCCAGGAAATTCTTCCATTTGAAAGGGAACTGTACGAAGTGAGTACTAAACAATTTTCTACTACGGAAGAAAAATCGAACTTGCTATTTTTCTCAATAATCATGATGATCTTGAATTTGGCCGTGATTGGAACGCAGTGTCATCGATTGGACAGTGGCTCGACGTATTTTTTTTAGAGACATTTTTAAAAGAAAATGGAAAAAAATGGATCTATTTGCTCAAATCCATAATAAACTTGAAAAGTCTAACGAATCGAAATTTTTTCATCCAATCGATCGATATAATTGCGAGTACCTTCATTTTCTGCACGTTCCAATTTATTTTTTTTTTCAATTCCATTTTCATACAAACGTCTGACAAAATATAAGCACAAAAATCGCACCATTTCAGTTGGTGATAATTTTGGAAATATAATGTAAAATAAAAATAAAAATTTCGACAACTTTTCTAGAAAGTAAAGAGAAAGTAGAGACTTAAACACAATATTTTACTAAATTTGCAGAAATTAGAGCGGTTGGACGATTTTTCAAAATACTCAGATTTTCGTAAAACTCGAAAAATCATAAAATTTAAACCGTTCAACCGATATTTTCCAAATTCAATACCAACCTTCCTATTATGATACTCTATTTATAAAAAAAAAAAATTAGTAATGAATCTTAAAATTTACGGAAGCTAGAGCGTTGACACCGTTTTTTTGAAAATTTCAAAATGCCGTAGAATTCGTATTTTTCTAGCAATCCCGACAAAATTCTCAGAGAATTAAGAGCTTGTACAGATTAACATCTGTGCAAAACGGGAGCCCGGTAGCTCAAACCGTTCTCGAGTTATGAACGTTTGAATTTTACAGTGCCACAACATACACACATTCACACATCCAGACATTTTTTCTAGATATGATTTTTCAATATTTTGGGACATTTTACGCACATTGACATTGAAAACTGGAAAAAAAAAAAATTTGCTTCCTCTACGAGGAAGCAAAATAATTATTTGTGCCCATTTTCTGGCGATAAATTGTTCAAGGTCGCGTTGTCTCGCTTCTCTAACCAACGAGGGGAAAATATATAAACAGAACGGGGAGGTATACGAATGACGAAAACATTGTAAAGAACAGTGAATGTATTTTCAAGGTTGCATATCCCACCAACGAGCACCGTGGCGTGTTCGTACCGTATACCACAACGACAATCGGAGAGCTGGAGAAAAAGTATCCAGATATGAGTTTGGCAGCTCTATTAAAAGAAGAAAATAGCACTGAAATTCAAATGGCCCTGAGTGTGGAAACTCTGAGTGAATTGGAAAAACTCATATTGTCAAAACCAAAAAAGCTTTTGCAGAATTGGTTCATTTGGCGATACATTGGCTCGATAGCGACAAGATACGATGGATACGTTGTGCACAGATGGGGTATTGTGAGTCCAATAATCCTTGGCTACAAATCTCCAATAGCCAAGTCGATCAAATGCTTCGAAGATCTTTCTGAGCAATCCCGATTCCTTCTGGCTGTCTTGTATCACGCTAAATACGTGAACCAAAATATAATGGACGACACCTTCAAAATATTCGCCGAAATGAAGCAGCAGTACTCTCAACTCGTACAAAAGGTAGTGACCCAATTTCTTTGTTTACGAATCAAGAATATCTCAATAATTCATTAATCGCTCATTAGCCCTTTTCATTCACACCTCCGGATTGTGACGTAATAATCAATGGAGTCAGTCCCAATCACTTTGGAGAGGGATAAATAATTGAAAAAAAAAAAAAAAAAATACTAAAATGCATTTTCAACGTGTGTAAGACCATGCCGATTATTTTCGAGTCGTGTAGTGTTTTAAAATTGTTTTAATTCGGCGATAATAATTTTTTAAAATGAAAAGTCATGCAGAAATTTGGATTTTCGATGGAAAAACAAAAAAGATGTTCTGCCAGTTCAATTAACTGATAAACGTTGATACCAGCAACTACTTCATGCGGGCTGCATATTTTCACTTTTTACTAATCTTGTCTTTCAAATTTACAGGCTCAATGGTTGACCGATATTACGAAGAAACGCGCTCTCAAAAAAATAGAGAATATCGAAGGGACTTTTGACGCTTGTCGTGAGTTCCTGGTCGATGAAAAATCCACCGCGTCTCAAAACAATGTTATATTGTCAGACGATTCATCAGCCAACAATAGAGTAAATATTACGAAAATCATGGACATCATCGATTCGAACAAAACACTGTCAAGCACTGTGGAACACCAGAAAAACAAATGTTACGATTTTTTTGATAAAATGGCGGAATACAATCCCGTTGTGAACACGATCGGTAAGTTTTTGATGAATCACCTTGTTTTCATCCAAAAATTGAATATAAAATTCATCAATTAATTATTCATCAATTTAATTACTTCAATTTATTAATTGATTAATAATATCAAGTCCATAACAATATTGAACAATAATTGTTCAATTGTTTATAAAAATTATTATTTCACTTTTGAGCTATTTTGTTTCTTCACTTTTTCACATTTTTGTTTGTTTATTTACACAGCCGTCGGCCCCGGAGTCTGGAGTGACTTTCTTTACGATATTCATCGCCCGAAATCTCTAAATTATGGGTCACTCGGGTTCATAGTTGCTCATGAATTGGGCCACAGTCTCGATGTCTTGTGTAGACATTACGACGAAAACGGTCGTCCAACTCCATGGTGGGATTCCGCTAGTAACGCATCGTTCGTCGAACGTGCTCGGTGCTTTAGAGAGCAATACGATGCCTACACGGTCGGTGAATCCGGAACTCACGTAAGTATATATTTATTGTCCTGTCCCGAAAGATTCAACTTTCCAATTTGTAGTAGAAATTTTTGATTTTTATGAAAATAGCAATTTGTTAAATAAATTATATTTAAATTTCAATTTAATTCGACTTTTCGAAATTCTCATTAAATGAGATACAGAACACGTAAATATGACAACCTTGATTTCCTTAGCTCAATGGTGTGGCAACCGGGCCTGATGACATAGCCGACAACGTAGGGATGAAAGTTGCGTACTACGTTTACGACGCCTGGGCAAGCAAAAACGAGCCTGAAAAACAATTGCCTGGACTAGATTATTCACCGAGGCAATTATTCTGGATCAGCACAGCTAACACCTTCTGTACAAAATATCGACCGAGGGTCGAAGAAAATATGATTGAATCGGACGAGCACTCATTGAGCAGAGCCCGGATCAACGGAGCTATGTCCAATCTGCCAGAATTCTCTAGGGATTTCAACTGCAGCTCAGCTGCTAAAATGAATCCCGTTAAGAAATGTACTTTGTGGTGAGCTTTCATGGGGAAAATGACAAACTTATGGATATTGAGTCCCAAATCGCAAATGATAAGAAATTTCAAAAATTTCCCGACGATTAGGAAGCTCGTTATTATTGAACGATTAATTAATTAAATGTAGTCAAACGTAGTTTTATGGAAACTGGTATAACTTTGCGAAAATTTTTTGTTTTGGACCTCTTAATTTTTTAATATCTACAATATACCGAAAGCAGCAGAAACAAAACGAAGTTTATTGATAAACATTTTTTGTATTTGCTCAAAAAATTATTCGTAACGAAATGTTAATTTTTTTATAACGAGCTTCCTAATCGTCGTGAAATTTTTACACGACCTCTCAAATACTTCATACGAAAACATACTAAATATTCAGAATTTTATTATCATTTTTTATTTAAACCCTTAAGGTGGTTGAAGTAATGATGACAGAATTCTTAAAATTTGGTATGTTTTTGCATGAAGTATTCACGAGGTCGTGTACAAATTTTACGACGATTAAGAAGATATTTATTGAACAATTAACATTAACAAATTTCATAGGTACTCAACATCCTTAATGGATGTCCGAGGCCACCTGCTGTTAACTGCGAACACGCTATTTATACATGAACGTACTCGCATAATTATGTAACAAAATCCGGATCAGAATTTTTAGGAGACAAAAATAAAAATGTATTTATTTTTCCAAAAGTCAAGATTTCCTGTTTCTACTTGATATTATAAATGCAAAATTGACCAAACAATAATTGAATGCCACGAAGAAACAACGGAAAGGCGAATCGAATGAAAAAATTTTTGTGATATTTACAATTTGATGGAGTTCTTCGTTATTAATTGTATGATGGCCTTGAAAAGGGCCGCTGTGTTCTGGACAAGAATACATCGAGCAGGAATTGTTTCAAACAAGATGCACGATGCTCAAAGCTTCCTTTATGAGGAAGCTATATTTTTAATTTAATTGGATTCCTCATAGAGGAAGCTTTGAGCATCGTGGATCTTAAGCATCTTGAGGAAGCAATTTGAAAATTTCAATTTGCCGCGTTTTTTGTATTTACATTTAAAATTATATAATTTGGACAACTTTTCTGGAAAGTAAAGAGGAAGTACGGACTTATACACAATATCTTACAAATTCTGCAAAAATTGAAGCAATTAGACGATTTTTCGAAATACTCAGATTTTCGTAAAATTAAAAAAATCATTAAATTTAAACCGTTCAACCGATTTCCCAAATTCAATACCAACCTTCCTATTATGAAACTCTATTTATAAAAAAAAAAAAATAGTAATGAATCTTAAAATTTACGGAAGCTAGAGCGTTGACACCGTTTTTTTGAAAATTTCAAAATGCCGTAGAATTCGTATTTTTCTAGCAATTCCGACAAAATTCTCAGAGAATGAAGAGCTCGTACAGATTGACATCTGTGCTAAACGGAAGCCCTGTAGCTCAAACCGTTCTCGAGTTATAAACGTTTGAATTTTACGGTGCCAGAACATACACATGCACACACACACCCACGCACACATTTGGACGTTTTTTCTAGATATGATTTTTCGACGTTTTGGGACAAAACTGCAAAAAAAAAATTTGACCGTCACGAAGCTTCCTCTATGATGAAGCTTCGTGAAAAGTTTTCACCTTCCAGTGGTCATAGGTCAAATATCCGGTACATTAGAGTTGACGAATCAGAACTCTCACTTTCCCATATGTCAACCAAAGCGAACATCCCGAATCTCCTCTCTCATTGGTTACTCCTCAGAATTTCCAACCAATCGCAAGTTCCGTCAAAATATTCCTCGATTCACACACAGTTTTCGCTCTCTTGAGATTTTGTAAACCTTCGGCTGGTTGGAATCTGTCAAATTGAGTGTAAACCGTTCGAGATTGATAATACGCCGCGATTCATTCTTCATTCGTAACTTAAACGGGTTAAACGTGACATAATGCGTAAAAAACATTGATCCTTTACCGAGGCCGAGGATTCTTTGAAACTGTAACACAATTCCAAGGACTTGGCAAGTGCGAAACGCGACGCCCGTTCCAATTGTTTATTATTTCGGTGCACTCGATTCAGTGGATGTCTGTGCGACGAGGAGAAAAAAAATAAAAAAACAATATCGCGAGTGAAATACATAATCGAGATAATTGCTGAATTCAGTGCGATTGTCTTTCGATGCCTCTCGTTCATTGGGTAATTATTCTTCATTTAATCCCACCATTTTTTCACGATTCATTGACAATCACTCTACTATTTATTCACTAATGCGCGTAGTACGTGTGCATGCATACAGACGCGTACACACACACACACACACGCATATATCTATATATACGCATATACATCGTGCGAAAAATTGCATTAATCGCGTATATTTCATTTGCTCCGTTCAAAGTCTACGAAAAATAGTAAAACTCTCTAAAAATACTGAAAACGAATGAATTATTGCTGAAAAATTGTTACAACTGGGAGCCCCAATCGATAAATACGGAAAAATTACATAATTCGCGAAATAAATTTTTTTTTAAACTCCGCTTTGCCCCAAGAATGGAAAAGTCGAAGAAAATGCATTGAGGAAAAAACTGAAATCTCATTTTTCACTAAAAACACGAAAATTTATCGATTTGATGAAAAAATCGTGTCGAACCATCGTTAACCCCAAGATTAATAAAGAAATCTCTAGGATTTTTTTGTCAAGATTAAACGGTCGAGACTAAACTGTAAAAAAAAGGTTCAAGGTTCTGAATGATTTTTATGGCGTTTATTATCGAGAATAAAAAATAAAAAATTCTTATTCTCAAACGGGATGCGCAAGAGATTCCTTTGCTGCTTTAAAAGCAACGCAGCGATCTCAGCTCCGTTCCATTTGATTTTTTCTTGCCGTCGAATGTCCAAAATAAACAATATTCTGCAAATTTGCCACCTCTGAGCAAAAACTGTATCGGTGGTCGATCGTGCAGCTGCTGGGTGACCGATGCCTTGACAGCTTGTCGTCAATCAGTTTTTCTAACTGCAGAAACAAACTTTCTGCTTAATTTTCCTGTGAAACTGCAAAACTTCAGGGAAAATTCAAGTATGGATGAAAGTCCAAATGATTTCATAGTCGAAGTTGAAAAAAAACACGGTTTTATAATGTTTGAATAAATTCTGTCCAAGAAAAAAAAGTTTTCCTATTAAATCATAATTTTTGGTTATTTTTTGCTGATTAAATAGATAAATGATGAAAAGATTATTGAATAGTTTGGATCGATTGAATTATTCACTAAGAACTGCCAAAAATAGTCACTATCTCAAGCAAAAAAAAAGTTTGCACATATTTTATAGTCTCCGCTCACGGACACTCATTTCATGAAATTTAGGATTTTTTTTTTTTGCACCCTTACAGATCAGCAGCAGGGTGTGTTTGGCGTCTTATGATGTCACGAAGAGCGACGCCAATTCATAATCCAAAGTGCCTCCAGCCAAGTTTTTAATCTCAAGTGTTCTCCCAGAGACACACAATGAGAGTCTCTGTTTCAATAATTCTGCTCTCCTTCTTCTATGGGATTAGCTCAGTCCCCATTAACGCCAGCAGAATATGTGCCAGTAAAAAAAAGAACATCGACAATATTTCACTGAAGCAAAATTCTCACGGGATCGAGGATGTTTCACGAGAAATCAATTTATTGCAAATGCAGGTAACGTTGACCATTTTTTTTACCAACTGAGGAAAAACAAAAGAATTTTAAAAATCGAACAAAAATAGAGCCTGCTTTTTTTCGACGAAAATAAAACTGAATATTCATTTTTAATCGTTTGACTGTTCTACAGATTTATCTCTCATGTCCATCAAAATTTGAAATTTCATTTTCTTCTTTTTTTCTCATCAGAAATCGCCGAAATTGATTTTTATCATTTTTAAATTATTAGCATTCACTATTTTTTTGCAATGACAAAATTAATGGGTTTGGCCAGACATTTCGACTCCATTTTGCCAATTCAATTTCCATACAAATTAGACTTTCTTGAAATGCCAATTGTCAAATTTCTCTCTCCGATCATATTTGAAAAATCTATCAATATGAAAGAATTATTAAAAAAAAAAAAAAAAAATAACATTTTTATAGACGAATCAACCAGAGGTGACTTTTGAGACTTGCAACAATTTCTGCTACGCGTTATGGCAGGAAGAAAAACAAGCCAATGGCAGCAAAATAATAATTTTGTTACAAGGTACGTACCCAAAAGTTATGAATGTTAAGAATACATTGATCGTTAATTTGACAGGAAATTTTTCAAACTTCATAATTTCTTTTTATCAAACAGTTGAAATTTTTTTTTTTTTCGTTGATTAAACGGCCAAATTAAATGACCCGACCGTTTTCCAACAAAAAAACACTTCAAAGTGTGCAAAATTTTGTTAAAAAACTAATTTGAAAATTTGGAAACTGATTACCAGTGGAATTAATTAATCGTGAAAGTTTAAATCTTGCGAGAAAATGATTTATCGAAATTAACATTGTTATTAATCGGTCGAAATAATTCAGCAAAGAAAGACGAAAAAATATGTCCCCAAATGGAAAAATGAAAAAAAAGCGATCGCGGTAAAAAAACGTAGCCGGGATCCCACGATGTTAAACATGTGTTGCACGATATCGAGGACAAGTGGGAGCGAAAGCACTTGAAGAGAGAAAAAAAACTTAAAGTGCAAGAACGACGCCGACATCGTAGCGACGAAAAACGGATGAAAAGTTGCTCAACCGCGACGACGAAAAATTCGTAAAAAAAAAAAAAGAAATCGTGACAAATTTTTGTTCACAGATAAAAGGGATTGAGCGATTTTCAAATTTCAATAAGACTGACAAACCGTTTGGCAACTGAGACCACAAACAAGGCTCACAAAAAACTCAATTGTTTCTTTTTCTTACAAGAGAAAATTCCCCAATCGCAAATTTCGATAAATTCTAAGAAATAATCTTAAATTAAATATAATTAATTAAATTAAATTATAATTAATTAAATTAAATAATTATTAATAAATAAAAAAAATGATGTTTTCTGTTGATTTTATTTTTCCAGGATGTTGGAAGCAATCTGGAGAACGAAAATGCGATAACACGGAATGCATAGCCGTGAAAGGATCCACGAAAGCTCTCAACAATACGAAATTTTGTTGTTGCAACGGAGATTATTGTAATCAAAATATTACGGACACGCTCGATGTTTCTTACGGAGAAAACGAAGTTGCCCAAATCTTTCCTGAAAGTAAGAAAAAAAAAAAAAAAATAGATGAATTATGAATCGTTGGAAAGGATAAAATTTGTGAAATAGTTGCCACGATATTGTTCAGATTTTCAAAACAAAAAAATGCCTCAAGTAATATTCATTTCTGGTCGGAATTTGAATCGGCGCATTTTTTATGAAACTAAACTTGTCAACTTCGGAGTCTAACGAAAAAATACGTTTCCTCTTCATTATTTGTTCAATTTCAAAAACCAAGACAATTTTTGCACAGATTTTGGGTTTTGATCCTGAAAAAAAATCGTTTTATCCTCCTGACAAAATATCGAACAAAAATTTTGAGCTCTGCTCAAGAAGAAACAGCATTTCGCCACTTCCCAACGATGCAAACTTCAACGTCGTGCAATTTTGTTATTCACCGTTCCATATTCATTTTTTTCCAGCAACAGGATTTTTGGAACGAGCAGAATCCGAGAGATGGATCGTTATAATAGGAAGCATTACCGTTGGAAGTTTGATACTTATTTGTGCCATTATTATCCTCGTCTATCGAGCCTATCGAGCCAACGTATTCGGTAAAATGGAAAAGCCCATGGCTTATGGCGATGGGATCATGGAAAGCACGTCCCTGCGAACAGGAACGTATACGGTTGATCATTTAAAACTGGCGACTATCGTAGGTACGATTTTTTTTTCTCAACATGCTTTCTCGTCGATGAGAAAAGTTGCTAAACGAAACCAACTTCCGTTTATTATTCAATTATTCTCTCGAAATCGATTGATCGATTTTCGTTCATTGTTTATGCAAATATTAATTAATGCTTTTTTTATTAAAGGTCAAGGACGATACGGTTCAGTGTGGCAAGGCAGCGTCGGGGACAGAGACGTAGCAGTGAAAATTTTCCCCTCCCATTATCGAAATTATTTCCAAAACGAACGAGACACTTATTGTTTACCTTTTATGGAACATCCTTCCTTGCTCAGCTACTACGGTAATTTTCTCAGCTTTTCTTGAAAATTACTAATGAAACTTTTTTTTGACACAAATTAATGAAACTTTGACATTTTTCGCCAAATTTTCGGATTTTTTTACACAAGTTGATGAAACTAACATTTTTTGCCAAATTTTCGAATTTTTTTAACTCAAATTAATGAAGCTTTGACATTTTTTGACAAATTTTCGGATTTTTTTTACCCAAATTAATGAAACTTTGACATTTTTCGCAAAATTTTCGGATTTTTTGGCCAATTTCAGGCGAAAAATTCAGAAAAATGCACGTCCCTGAATTTGGAGTAATTTTCAAACGAATCGACAAAAAATAGTTGCATCGCACTTTATGAGTTTCGGCAAAGCTTCTCGTGCTACAAAATAAAGTATCGAAACATTACGTTTCGCGATACTCGAAAACGAGAAATTTCGATGTGATTAAAAATTAAAAAACCGAAAAATTAAAATATTTGGAAATGAATGATTTTTCCTTACACGTTGCAGGCGTCGATGAGAGATTGAACATGGAGGGCAACGTCGATTATCTGCTGGTGTTGAGCTACGCGCCGCGAGGGACCCTCACGGACTTTCTGCGAGCTGAGACTGTCGATTGGGCGACGTTCTGTAAAATGGGACTTTCCATAGTCAAGGGTCTTGCTTATTTGCACACGGATATTCGCAAAGGAGGTTCGCACAAATATTTTTCTTTTCCATTTTTCCTCAACAGAAATATTTCGATCGTACAAATTAAATTTTTTTAATTGTGTTTTTTTCTCGTGGTAAATGACAGAAAAATTGAAACCCTGCATCGCCCATCGCGACATGAATTCGAGAAACATTTTGATCAAAAATGACGGAAGTTGTTGCATCTGCGATCTCGGCTTAGCTGTTCAAATATCGGGTTCGAAATATTTCAGCAACGGAGAGGAACAACATGCCGAAACAAAGTCCATCAATGACGTAAGAAATAATAAATTAATCAAAAATTAGAAAAAATTGATTCCATTATAAAGAAATAATGAATTAAAAAAAAAAATTCCACCAAATTGAATTGAAAAATTATCGAAAATTTCACAAGCAAAAGACACGACAATTCTTTCCAATTTCAACTCAAGGTCGGCACGCTGCGCTACATGGCTCCTGAAGTTCTCGAAGGCGCGGTCAATTTACGGGACTGTGAAAGTTCTCTCAAGCAAATTGACGTCTATGCGATGGGCCTCATCCTGTGGGAAATTGTCTCCCGATGCTCGGATATTTATGTTCCTGGTTCCGAAGTTCCAGCTTACAAACAACCGTTCGAACGAGAAATAGGTCAGTTGATGAGATTCTTATTTCTCATGATCAAGCCATTGACGAAACTTTATTAAAAATAAAAATATATAAAGATAAAATAAAAATAATGTTAAATTCACGAAATTACCAATGCGAATAACTTTTTTCTGGTTCTCTGTAGCCTCTTGAAAATTTGACTGCATCTTTTTCTTAACATAATCTACCATTGTACCAAATTTTATTAAATTCTGAACGGTAATTCTAAAACCGACCTTGACCCTTACTTGCCACACCTCTGCAGAATTACGTACTTGCCACCATCCATCAGATTTGTACCCCAGTGACAAAAATTGTTATAAAAAATGAACTACTGAATATTTCGATTTGAAAATTGTTGTAGAACATTTTGAAAGCTTTTTTTTATAAGATTGTTCACTTTATATAGCCAAAAATTAAATTCAAGAACACTAAAAAAAATGGCAAGGGTTTTTATTTATTGTGGAGCTGGTCTTGTCAGGTTCGCATCCGACATTCGAGGAGATGCAGGTTCTCGTTTCACGGAATAAAGCGAGGCCTCTACTGGAAGGAAACTTAGTAGATCGACCGGGAGTTCGACTGATCAAAGAAACGATGGAAGATTGTTGGGACGCGGATGCTGAGGCTCGATTAACGGCTCTCTGCATCGAAGAACGTCTCACGGAGCTCCAATCACAACGCGGTCGGTCCAAAAATATCATTTTTCTTCCAAAACGTTACAAATTAAGCCTGAGACTAAAAAAGATTCTCTAATCTTCCGAAACGAATAACAAATGGTGCCGACTGTGGCACGACGATGTCAAAATATTCTCAGAAAATATTTACATCGCTCGAACATTTTTCTAGTCGACAAAAAAGTTTTTTAAATCGCAGTGAGTTCCGAAATGGCTGTCAAAGTTCCGGAAATGATGATTAAATTTTCCAAATCTTTGCAAAGTTCTCCAAAAGTTGACTTTTGCACTTTCAGCCATTCTGATGTTTTTCGACTCCCTAAAAACTCGCTCAAATATTTTTTTCAAATCCCTAAACATCGGGCTAGTTATAAAAAAAATTAAAAATCGTCCTCGAAGTTCGTAACCACATGAAATTAATTTAGTCTGTCCGCATTCTCAAAGGTTTTGGGCATTTAAACATTTTTTTTCTTAAATTCACACAGTCACGACTTATTTCATGGATGGCAGTCCTATGGTGAATTCGTACAGCGCACTCGTACCACCGACAACGAGCAGCCAATACAGCGAAGTTTTTTATCACGACAATATTCACGTACCACCGACAGATTTTCACGCTCGACCGGAAGCAACACGTAACGAAATTATGGCCGATAATCCTACCGTCATCTCGCCTTACGAGCCCGTTCATTCGGAACACAGTTGTGAGTAACGACTTTTCAAATATTTTCCAAAATATTATTTTTTTTTAATTAGAAAAAAAATTCGAGAATCAATCGAACTTTACTCGATCACCCGGAATTTGCGTGTCGGGTGAAAATATATTTACTCGTATTTTTCTTTGTTAAACTAACGCTCGGGCAAAAAAAAGAGGCTCGAATTTCCTTGTTTCATCACCGTGCTAATCGCGTCACTGTTTATTACGTAATAAACTGAATTATCACATTTTTATCAAATAGGAAATATGACAGTGTGAAGCAGAAAAATGAAATATTATGATAATCTGTTTATAAAAAAAAAATAATAATAAATCTTGAAATTTGCGGAAGTTAGAGCGATTACACCCTTTTTTTGAAAATTTCAAAATGCCGTAGAATTCGTATTTTTCTAGCAATTCCGACAAAATTCTTAGAGAACGAAAAGCTAGTATTCGATGTTTTGGAACATTTTTACGTATTACTATCACAAAAGGACTTTATTTATGATTCTTTCAAAATTTTGTATAAAAATTCTTGGCATCAAAACTAACAGTTTTCTCCTTTGAAGAAAAATTTTCTGACGTTTAGAATTTTCTTTCGTTTTTTTCGAAACGTTCAGGCGTTTCTTTTGTTTTTTTTTCTTGCAACTTTTTAACGAAACGTGACCTCAATTTACACACGTTTAGATGGGAAAAATAAAAAATAGGAAATCAAATATCTCAAATTCTAAACGTCAGAAAATTTTTCTTCGTAGAAGAAAGTTTTGGTGCCAAGAACGTTTATGCAAAATTTTGAAAGAACCCTAAATAGAGTCGTTTCGTGATAGTAATATCTTAAACACATTGACATTGAAAACTGGGAAAAAAAAAAATTTCACCGTCACATTGCTTCCTCTACGAGGAAGCAAAAATATTTTTTGTACATCGAATGAAATAAAAGATGATCCTGCAACTTTTTGCAGGCAAAAATTCGAACGAGACAGCACCGACGCGCAATTGTCAGACGCTTCAGCCATATCAAGGTAGAAATCCTTGTATGGAGAGAAATCTGATGCTGGCATCAGATTCTCAGGACGATTTAGGCCGAAGCACAAAAGTATTGGTGGATCGTTCGTCAAAGCACGTTTCGAAAGATCAACAGTACAAATTGCACACAGAATTGCAGAGTCTCGTGACGCATGAGTATTCGACGAGAGCGCCGCAACTGACTACGGCGCCGAGATCGGCGACGCCGATACCTTACGTGCAAAACGTAATCACAGAGAACGGGATCCTGCAATGCAACAAACGAAAACAAACGAATATGGAAGAGGGAATGAGTGAAAATCCTCGAAGAAAAAAATTCGCTGGCTGGTCAAATCTGAAGCGTTTGTTGACGCAGAAAAAAATGTATCCGTACGCAAAATGCCGAATTGATCGGGAGGACTCAAAATCGAATTTGCTGACGAGAGCTCCGGTTAAAATCGTCGATACAAACGTCACCATTTCTGCAGCAGGAAAATACATAAACGGTGTTGTTTCAAAAAGTTCGAGCTCCGAATCAATTCCCGATAAAAATGAAAACATTTCGAGAGCTCGGGAAAACTTTGCTGCCCATGAAAATACAGAAAACTCGGACAATCCAGAAAGACCCTCGTCCTTGAGTCTCGTCAATTTGAACTTGGAAACTCCCGATTTTAATCTCACGAGACGAGAAAGTCTCGACAAATTCAATCAAGTTTTCAATCGACGCTCTAATTCGATCGCCCTCAAACATCCAAATATGAGGATCAAAACACCCGGCGATTTGCCACCTTCCGTCCGTAAAGTTCGCGGACGCGCAGCTCAAAATACCGCCAGGTTTTCGCTCTACGACGATCGCATGATGTGCAACTTTTTCAATGATAATGACGACAGCGACGATAAAAATATATCTAGCTCTGTGCCCTTTGGTATCGATCGCAATGACGATCCCAATTATTCTTCGAACACCAAAAACGTCACTTGTTTCTAATTGACGCACAACTAAATCTCAATTTTATTTTGTCGCCTCGGGATTTCTGTTTTATAGAGAAATTTGACTTCTCGTTCGAATTGCCATATTTTAATTTTTTCATTCTAAAAGTTTTCGAAATTTCATTTCAAAACCTTCATACATGTTGACAAATTGACATTATCGATATTTCTCAACGAGAAACGACTTTTTTCACTTTTTAAGTAGAAAATACTTTCGTAATCGCAAAAAAATCGATTTCCCGTTTTCTCAACGTCGAATTTTTTCTATTTTTATCCGTTGATCCGTAAAAAATGTACTTTAATCTTTTTTTCTTGTAGAAATAACAAAGCTCGAACGTGAAAATAATATTTCGGGTTTCGCACTCGACGAAAAATTGCCGGAAGCGTTTTTCGGAATATTTTCAACAACAAAAAAATATGTTCGCCATCAGCAAAGCGTTGTCCATTTCGAGTTTGCAATCCGAATTATTTTATAAATCTCTGAACCACATCATCGAATACCAAATTTTCGTAAATATTCAATGTTTGAAATAAATAATTCCAGTAGCGTTTGCCGTCGAAAATCAAGTGAGTAACTATTTTTCTGTGATATTATTTCTTGGGATATGGAAATTTTATTTTATTTGATGTTTTTTTTTTTTAATGATCATTTCGAAAAACTAGAATTTTCAATATGTAGAGGTAATTTTTCTAGACGTATTTTTTGAATATCAAAATCTTTAACGTTCAAAGTTGTTTCGTTCGAATTTTATGCAACGAAAAAGTAGATTAAAGTATAAACAAAATGTTGATAATTGTTCGGTCAAATTTCGTATGGTTTTAGATTTTAAGGAATGGAAAAAGGCGTTGTCTCTAAACTTAGCGACGAAACTAGCAATCGACAGTCTTCTGTCACAGTTATTATTGACGTTAACAATTTATTACGACGGACCAAATTACGTTGGCCAATTCGAATAATGTTTCGTGGATTCTTTTGATCTGGAAAATTGCGACGAGGATCATTCAACCGTAAAAAATGTAGGAAAGTGTGGTAAATGTACGGTTGGCAATCGAGGACTTCTGTACAGTTTAGTGAATGATATTCTCACTTGTAAAAAATCAGACGAAGTTTTAAATCTCCAAGCAAGAGAAAATAAAAATATTTTTTCGTTACGTTCGTTAAAGGCAAATGAGAAATTTGTGTTACGCTTTCCGAGCCTTCACGACAATACGATTCTTTCTTTTCGGTTAAATATTACTGTGCACTTTCGAAAAAATTAATTATTCGCGAAAATGGGCCGAAGTTAAAGAGAAAAATCATCACGAGATCGCTGTTTACGAATACTCCCGTTAAGTGTATAGATATTATGTACAGGCATATGAAAAATTTTATACTCGATGACGAACCTATTGCACAAACGTACTGATCACTCTAACGTGATGATAAAAAACAAAATAATTTATACTTAACGTAAAATTTGTGTTTTATTCAAATGAAAAGCACTAATTGTTGGAGAACACACACTTGGAACGTGTGTCTATAAAAAGAAAACTCGTGTTCTAACGAAAAATGAGGAACGAATGAACGTACCGATTTGACGTAGTTTAGCGCTAAATTTGTATCTATATTGAATATTCGACGTGTATACGCGTAGCGAATTAAGTTAGAAATAAAAAGATTCATTCTTATGGCGATTCTCGATAATGCAAGTTCGGTTTCGTATTATGAAAATATACGATATCGTTGATGCCGAAATTCAAATCTCGGCAGATATAAGTCACTAATGCCATAAGCCTTCACAACCGAATTTTCATTCAAACATTACTAAAAAAAAAAAATATAGTAGAAATATTTTTTTTTTCCTTATTCACGTGCAATTTCGTAATCCTACATTTTGGGATCTCAAAGAACCAAAATATTTGTACTTGCTTTGCTAAACACTTTGCTAAAAAATGTTATTAGCTCTTGAAATTAGTTTATCTTTATTATTTTGTTTTTTATTTTTGTATTTTTACATTAAAAAATTACTTTTCGACTGTGACCACTTTTTACACACCAAAATCATTCCGCAAGAAAATCCTCGTGTACATCCACTCGTTACATTCAGTCGTAATACTTATTATATACTTTTTTGAAAATCGTTCGTCGCCATTCACGTCCGGAATCAAACAACAAACACACAATGACGATTGTCAAAACTTTTTGTTTTCCACTTCAGGAACAGTTTTCTTTAGTTACGATATTATTAAGTTGCCAACATTTTTTTGCATCTAATAATTATGCGCTGGCAACGCAACTGCAGAATTTTCGTTTCAATGGAAAACTTCAATCCACTGCTGTAATTATATTCGAAACGACCAAAATACGAGATAACAGAACTTTATGTACTTTTTCTGTATAAAAAAAAATTCTACTTTACAATAAAAGTTCTTTGTTTTACAAAAGAATATCTTTTTTATTTTTTTTCCCTACTTGAGACGAATGTTTTTTTTCCGTTGTGCAGGCTCATCACCAATGGAAATAACATTGGATTACGATGTTTTCGAGGATTCACAATATTTTTTGTGTTTTTTACTGCATGCAATGCCATTTTCCCGAACTAGACTCGTTGAGGCCGATGAAATGATAAATTTTGTAAGGATTTTAGCTGCGAAGCTCCTACGGACCTAATTTCTTAATTATCTTCATGATTTTATTTTGTGTGGAATCTTCGTGGGTTTTTCTCGCACTGTCGTTCACTTCGTCTTGGTATTTTTCTATGTAATCTTCGTGAAGCAAATATCAATTCGCCTAAAGATATGGAATAGCCTCAAGGTTGGCCGAGCAAAACTCGAGCCGCTCGAACAAATCGATAATCCGTCGAACATGAACGATGAGACAAAAGTTTGTTCATAATTTTCCGTCAGACCTAATAATCGTGTTGAAAAATGATATAATTATGTTATCGCTTTGATGGAATATCGTTTTTTTTTCTTTATGCACCGTCAATTGAGAAAAAAAATATTCATCCATCACAGCGAATTGCCAATTTCTTTGAAACGAGTAACAATAATGAATTGAGTTTTATTTCCGACATCCAAAGTTGTCTTCATCATAAAAGATGCGTCGACGTTCTCTATAGAAGTTTCATGAACAAAAATGAACTTTTAGGTTATGTAGCATTGACGGAAAAATATTGATTAAGTCGATTTTATTATAACATGAATTAAACGGGATAGCATAGTATCAAATGAGATCTCCATAAAAAAATAAGCGATTCGAGTTTTTGAACCATAATTTCGAAGTTAATGACTGTTCCTCGGTTTTCGGAGGCGACATAACCTCAATTTTCACTTCGAGTCTACCTCGAATAATGTAAGCCGAAAAAAATGGTAAATTTTTCCGAGACATTCGCCTAGTCCGAACCTAATTTTTAAACAAATATTCATTTTTCGTTAAAAGGATGTTTTCGATTCATTTGAATAATCGCCACTTGGGGAATTCTAAAAAAAATGCCATCGTTTCATTCGAATCGTTGTTGGGAAAGCTTGTCGGTGACGACAAAATCAATAAAGTGTATAGTTTTCTTGCAGACATGAACAAATCCTTTTTCAGAATCCATCTAATCGAAACAATTTAGGCGACAATGAGATGCGAAGGCGATTAGCGTTCCAAATATATTCTAGGGTAGGGAAATATTGATACGACTCGAATCATGAAGCGTCAGCAATGACTCTAACCTCACTTTATCACGTCTCAAAAAAATGAAAGGTGTTCCTAGAATTTTTTAGCCTCGTGTCCAGAAAATATATTTGCAAATGAATGTGCAGGGTTTTGTCTTCAAAATTTCTTTCTAATATTTAAATTCATGCTAGAAAATGGATAATTATTAGACGTGGATGATGAATAGGCTTGGGAGAATAATTATGAAGGCGTAATTGAAAGTATTGATTTGAATGTTTGTTCTACGATAAGAAAAGGTGTTGGCCCTGAAAAGGGCCGTTTGGTTTTAATTCTTGGCGTTTGGCTTCATGATGACGATGATTAACCGCCGAATCCGTAGAGAGTACGTCCTTGACGTTTCAAGGCGTAGACAACGTCCATAGCTGTGACGGTCTTCCTCTTGGCGTGCTCGGTGTAGGTGACGGCGTCACGGATAACGTTCTCAAGGAATACTTTCAGGACACCACGAGTTTCTTCGTAGATCAATCCCGAAATACGTTTTACACCACCACGACGAGCCAGACGACGGATTGCTGGCTTTGTGATACCCTGGATGTTATCACGAAGAACTTTACGATGGCGCTTGGCTCCTCCCTTTCCCAAACCCTTTCCTCCCTTTCCGCGACCAGTCATGGTGATACAGTGACAATAGAAACTTGCAACTCGCTAGACGACAGCGAAATGATGACGATCAGCCAGGTTTGTGGGTTATTTATACAAAAACTGCCTCGACTCCCCACCCTGCGGCTACCAGCCAATCATGGCCGTCCTCCCCTCCCTTGTTTCGTCAGCCAATAAGATTCCGTTTCGCTGGCTGCTGAAATGCTTAAAAGAAGGCTCAATCGGGCGAAGACCTTCATATTCGTCTGGACGGTCGATCTGTAGACACTGCCTTTGCCCTTTCGATCGCTATGGCTCGTACCAAGCAAACTGCTCGTAAATCCACAGGAGGAAAGGCTCCTCGTAAACAACTCGCCACGAAAGCAGCACGTAAGAGTGCTCCCGCTACCGGAGGAGTGAAGAAGCCTCATCGTTACAGGCCCGGAACTGTCGCTCTCCGTGAAATCCGTCGTTACCAAAAGAGCACGGAACTTCTCATCCGCAAGTTGCCATTCCAGCGACTTGTTCGTGAGATTGCTCAGGACTTCAAAACCGATCTCCGTTTCCAGAGCTCTGCTGTGATGGCTCTTCAAGAAGCCAGCGAAGCTTACTTGGTTGGTCTTTTCGAAGACACCAACTTGTGCGCTATCCACGCCAAGCGAGTCACCATCATGCCGAAAGACATCCAGCTTGCTCGTCGTATTCGCGGAGAACGTGCCTAGTTTCTCTACAAACACCAAACGGCCCTTTTCAGGGCCAACAAATTTTTTTACGTGGATAATTACGATCACAATCTTTTATTATCTTATTATTTATTTAAACGAGTAACACTGGACAATCAATTCATTCAGTCTAAATTTTCTATTTGAAATATTTTTTCGTGAACTATTCCAATTTCATGTTGAATCGCTTGAAGTGAAATTACATAGCATGAGAGATTTTACAATAACGTTTAGGAATTTGAACAAAATTCGAAATCTATGACTAACGATTAATAATTAAATCATTGCTTGGCGACTCTCGATACTGTTTATTGTATTTTAATTTTATTAAAATCGTAAGGTGATGGATCAGTCAACGAACCTCACCGCGAGTTTGCGAAATTAGAATTGTCCGATGTCGTTTGATTAATGACAAAAAGGATCTGTCAACGGATATAGAACCATGGCAAGAATCTGCTGACAAGGGCTTTATGTAATCGGAGAAACCGCGTGGAAATTTTTAAATTTTAAAAACAGTAGCCATCTCTCTGGCATTCACAATAACGAGATAGCGACTACTTCGCCAACGTTAACTGAAGATTCATTGCCAACAACCTCATTACGATGACAATTGAGCAGGATTATCCATTGACCGTGGATGAGTGCTCAGTTGGGAACAATGCGAGCTAATATCTTTTTTTTCAATCGTTCCCCAATTAAGGACATTGTAAACAAAATTTTCTATCGATAGAATTCCTTTAAATTTGCACAACACAAAGAGTATAGTGATGTCTAATGCTCACACAGTTTTAAGAGATTTCTCCATGTAGAAGGCATTTATTTATAAAAATCACAATTTTCAGTAGTTTCTCGTAAGAGCGTGTGTCAAAAGTTTCAATTTTCAACATTAAATATTTCGATTTCTAAATGATGAAGCCTCTTAAAACTTTGCATGTACTTTTATGTAACATCGAAGAAGCTTTATTTAGAATTTCAAAAAAAAATTTATTTATTCTACAACAAATACAGAATACCTCCGACAATCTTGGATTTAGAGTATGTCGATCTTTAGTCAAATTGTAACAACTTTTTTTTAATGAACTTGGGCTCGCAAACCATTTTTTATGCAAGAAAAACTGAAAACAAAAATTTATATTTGATCGTCGCCATTCACCGTCCTTATGATGTGCGCCATGAAACGATAAAATACAGGTTTCCAAAACCCATGAGCAGGTGAGAAGTCCTGCCGCTGCAATTGAAAAACTTCGATCGGAAGGTCGAAAAAAAAATTGATTATTAAAGCGGCACGCAAATTATTTTCATACTTTTATTCCTAAATTCTGCTGTTCTTTAGTATTAACGAAAGAAGCGTGAACAGTTGCACGAGATCCAGTTCCACTCGGCAGCGAACTGCTCGCTCAATTGCTGTGCGTTCCTATTGGTGCGCCGGTTGGTTGGTTTACCCCCTCTCCTGCGCTTCTTGGCGTGCGGCGGTTGGAACGCTGGGCATTTATAAGCGAATCCGGTGGGCCGCACCGTCATTCGATCTCTGACTGTCTCGTACTCCGGACTACATCAACGTATCAACATGCCTCCTAAAGCAAGTGGCAAAGCTGTGAAGAAGGCTGGCAAAGCCCAAAAAAATATCACCAAGACCGACAAGAAGAAGAAGCGCAAGAGGAAGGAAAGTTACGCAATCTACATCTACAAAGTTCTGAAACAAGTTCATCCTGACACTGGAG
The DNA here is from genome assembly GCA_963921915.1 of Hyposoter dolosus. Classification (NCBI taxonomy): domain Eukaryota; kingdom Metazoa; phylum Arthropoda; class Insecta; order Hymenoptera; family Ichneumonidae; genus Hyposoter; species Hyposoter dolosus. The sequence goes on from OY998133.1 coordinate 4,021,678, forward strand.
TCTCGAGCAAAGCGATGAGCATCATGAACAGCTTCGTCAATGACATCTTCGAACGTATCGCTGCTGAAGCCTCTCGACTCGCTCACTACAACAAGCGATCGACCATCACATCTCGGGAGATCCAAACCGCCGTGAGGCTCTTGTTGCCTGGTGAACTCGCCAAGCACGCTGTCAGTGAAGGCACTAAAGCCGTCACCAAATACACAAGCTCAAAGTAATTTGAGATTCATTCAAACCATCAATCGGCCCTTTTTAGGGCCAAAAATCTTTCTAAACGTAGATCAATCGTCACTTTTTGAATTAATTTATTAACATACGAAAATAGTTCAAATTTTAAACATTTTGATTCGAACTTCACCGAACAATTTCCCTCTGAATTCACCATTGTATTCATTTATTTATCCCTAAATACCAAATATATAAATTCAATGTTGAAGCAGCAAAGTCAAGTCGCGCTGTATATCTATATTTTCGATGTGCCATACTCAGCGTAAGAATGAAATGATTGCTAAAAAACCTACTGATGGTTATGTTCAGGCTGCAAGAACGAATTCCTATCAATAAAATGCGAATTGATGAAATTATTGAGCTTTTGAAGTAAGATTTCAGCTTCTGCGCAAAATATTCAAAACTCGATATCGATGCCCTTACTTTTCTGAGAATTTGCTTTGAGAACTATAGAAAAAAGCGAACGAGTGTGGCCGGATTTTGCACAAACTGTGAATCGTTTACGAGGTGCTCTTAGTCCAAAAAGTTTCAGCGTAATTTTGAGACTAACACTTCAAAAGAAACTTTGGACCAATGGGATTGAGTCTAGAGATTATTTTATTAAGGATTTTCTTTTGAAAGACCGACTTGAGACTACTTTTCGGTTCTTAAATCGAACAGTTAAGGAAATATAAGCGAAAGTAATATTCTACAAAAGAGTACAACAGTATCAAGGGTCAGTCTCGATGACCTGTGTGACGAAAATATTTCTAAACATATATGATTCTCTCTCTTGCCCTTATGAACATTTCCTCTTTTCCAACTACCGGGGAACGATTCTGAAAACGTTGGCATCGAAAGTGTCATTTCTTTTGGTTAAATTGTAGAATTTTACAAAATCAATGAAAAATTGTGGGATCAGTCGTGGAAAGAACTCACTTTATTGAACCGCACGTTTTTCCAATTCCTGCACATCGATTGCTCTTTTCGTGCATTTCAATCGTTGCATTTTTTTATTTTTTATTTTTAATGTTTACGAAAGCCCATAAACGTGAACGATAATTGATGCAAACAACTTCTCTTTGGTTGTGTCGCCAAAGTCTGCATATTTATACAAGAAACAATCGACATTGTCTGGTCAAATTTTTGTAAATCTAGTGTACGAGTTCAAAGTACTTTTGACATAACGATGGCAAGATGTGCTTCACGAGAACTTGTTGAATAATTTATCAGATGACATTGTGAATTCACACACACAACATTATGAATTTTCATCGACTTTTTCTGAGCCAGAACTCTGACCGAACGAGAAACATTTTGCTCAGCGATCAACAATTTCCACAGCTTGACGTGGCGTTGCAAAATAATTTCAATTTAATTCTTTTCGAATTTCTAATCACGACTGACAATCCGAAAAAACGTGGCGTTGGAAAAAAAAATTGAATTTTTTCAGACATTGAAACGATCTCGTACCTTGTATCAAACGATTGCGTACAAATGTATGAATTCTGCGTCTAGATCGATCTGAATTTTCCTCCTCGCAAGGTTCGAAATCTCGATATTTCTCATTTAGCTCTCGAAAGGCGAATGTACAGCTAAGTGGATTTCTCAAAATTATGATCCTAGACAACAATGTAATTTTTCTTTTCAAACGAGGTTTCTCTACGACGAATTGAAACGATGCGTATTATGACCGTTTTTCGTACAGCACAAAGATTTTAACGCAAAATCCATTATCGGTGTCTAATGAAACCGCAAAAACCTTCAAAAGCATAGAACGGTGGCTTAATAAGGCCATTGAAGCGAAAATGTTAAACAAATGTTCCGGAATAATAGTTAAAAATTGTTGCGAAGGTGTGAATAACGTTTGGTAGTCGAACGAACTGAACTGCTTGAATGAAGTCGAATTATCGAGGGTAAAAATTACTTTAGGAGAAATTTTTTTATGCGTGGTGATAACGTCATTATTCGTTTCTCGATAGCAATAATTATTAATACAATAAAATGAGTATAAATAAACAAAAATGTGTTTATAACGAAGGAATGCACGTGTTGCGTTGACGCACATTGCTCAAGGGTAGTCGATTTTTCCAGTTTTTTCAAAGTTTTTCGGAGAAAAAAGTACGAAATCATCAAACTGGAATATCAATTAATCGAGAATTAATTTAGTTTGTTAGTTTAAAACAGGAGAAGTTTGTGAAAAGTTATTGAAAAGCTAGAGTTGGATACCAAGAAGAGCGTCTATCGGCAATCGCCGCGGCACAAGAGCACTCGGGCCTCTCTCCATGGTACGCGCTCCACAGCGACATAGGCAGCGTCCTGCTTCGGCACACTCACAGTCTCAATAGTGCTCGAAGCAGTCGACCGGAACTTACAAGACATATTCGCTTCGGCTTAAATCTACGGATTCACGAGAAGAATTAAGCAATCATTCTGAAAATGACGGAAAAAGCAGCATCAGTCGCAACGCCGGTATCTGGAGCTACATCCGTAGCGTCCAGTGCTACACCGAAGAAGACCAAGGCCGTTTTATCGAAAAAACCCAGAGCCAAGCCGTCTCATCCTAAGGTTGCGGAAATGGTGAATTCAGCGGTTAAGGAACTCAAGGAACGTGGTGGATCCTCGCTTCAGGCGATCAAGAAATACATGGCTGGAACTTACAAAGTCGACACGGAGAAGCAAGCACCGTTCATCAAGAGATACATCAAGTCTGCTCTTGCATCTGGTGCTCTCGTACAAACCAAAGGCAAAGGTGCTGCCGGATCGTTCAAGCTTTCGGCCTCAGCCGTCAAAGCCGCCACCGTCAAGCCTAAGCCCATCAAACGCGTCGCCAAGCCACAAACTGTTGCCAAGAAAGCTCCAGCAGCGAAGAAACCCGCAGCTCTGAAAAAAGCGGCGAGTCCAAGCAAACCGAAGAAAGTTGCAGCGAAAAAACCAACCAGCGCAACCAGTGAGAAGAAAAAAATCACGAAGGGACCAGCCGCCAAGCCACCCAAGGCCAAAACCACCAAAGCTAAGCCTACGCCAAAATCACCACCGAAAAAAGTCAAGGCAGCTGCACCGAAAAAAGTTAAACCCGCAGCCGCTGTATCGAAACCGAAAAAAGCCGCACCCAAGAAAGCCGCAGTCGCAAAGAAGTGAACAACGTCGTCGCTTCGGGACAACAAAACTCGAACGGCCCTTTTCAGGGCCACCAAATTTTCACAACGTACAAACGATTCTTTCGCCAAATCTTCTATTTCAGACTTATTAACTAATAATTAATTGAGTTAAAATTGAATTCATCAATTAGGCCTTACTCGGACTGTTTTCAATACCTTCTAAAATAGCAGAGGCAGCATAAAAACTTTATCATCCGAGAATTTCCGACCAACAATGATTCAAATCACATTTTAGACTAACAATTCGATGCGTTGCCCAGATTAGCTCAAATCCTCATTTCCCTGATGTCACAATGAATAATTTTACTTATGAATATAGAAAATTGGAGAAAATGAACTACGAAAAAAAACTTTCTGGGCCAATTCAGAGCCACTCGCATGAGGTTAAAAACAAGCTCAAGCCAGCCAAAACGTTCATTTATTGGCTGAACATGATTGAATTTTTTCAGATTTTTCCCACGACTTTTTGAATGAAAAAAAAATAATAAAAATATTGACGCCGAATTTGTCAGATTTTGTCTAGAACAATACTTGGGCATGGTAATTAGAACGGTCGATCAATTTTAACCATAGAACCTCATAATCTGAATAGTTACCTCAATGGTTTCTAACGTTTAGAATCGATCCGGCTACATTTTTCGATTACAAAGGAAACAAAGCACAATAGAATCGCATTCGTCGGCCATTAGAGTGTAGAATTTCCGAAAAACATAAATATGTATTACGGAATGAAAGGAAATTTCGAAATGTTCGTCGGATAACTTATAATCCCGTCCTAAGCCCATTGTAAGGTTCCAAAGCCAATTAAATCAGTTTGCACCTGATCGTTCGCACATCTGCAAGAACCTCGCTTATTTACCATTACAGTCCATTTATCCTCGACGCTAGCAAACCATAATATCGAAAATGATAATTGTCGTGAATACTATTCGTCGGAAATACCCGAGTGTGCCCGAAGAAAACGTAGATCTGCTTTTTGTTGATTTCTCTCGCACCCACGCTGCCGACACAAAACTTTAAAGACACAACAAAGGTTCCGACGTTGCTCTGAACACATTTTTCAGTTCGAGAATTTCTTTTTCTTTTTTTTTCTTTTTTTTTAGTTTTTACTCACAGCATTCTGACATCGTAGTCTTGCCACAGTCATGGACAAAAGTTAACTCTTGGGATAATTTCTTTAAAACTTGGTCATTGCTGTATTTTCCAATTCTAATGGCCAAAGTTCTTGATTTTTCCGCACAATCTTCGTCATCAGGGTTTCCTCTGCTATTGAGGGAGAAAAAAGAATCTGTATAAAAACTCCAGAGTTATTATGTGAAATGTAAATTTTTGTACTGTTCCCCGTAAAAACGCGTGCAAACTGTACAACTGTTGTTTTGCCAATGTTTCGAGCAGGAGATGGCGTATAATTTCGAAATTTCGGACGCAGTTTCGCAACAGTGCTCTGCGAACCTTTTTCCAAAAAAATTTCGAGTTCTTTGAAAAAATGCTTTGACAACGTTACTTTGAGCTTTTTTACAATCGTCTTTGTTTTGTAAACAAACGACGACACGTAGAAACACACACAAACACATGTTCACAATTCGACTTAAAATGTGACGTAGCAAAAATCCAAAAACTTGTAGTCACGAGGTCGAATTTGAGATTTTTTAAAAATCAAATATGCAACATCAACAAACGTCGATTTTATTTTCATTGATTCGTTTCGACTAATCACCCAACGGATATCGACAAACCTTGCAGTGCGTTTAAGGTACTTTAAAAAATAGTCAAAACATCGTAGAAAGTGAAAGATTTCATTCTTTATGTTCTGGAAAGTTTGTAATAGCGACTGCAGTCGACGGAATGATTCGAAAAGTTATCGGCATCGTTGGAAAATAACACCGTTCGTGGGTCGCACCGAAACGAGTTATTTCCTTTTTACAGAGAAAAAAAAATGACGGGATACACGTGCCGATTCCAAAATCCATTACTAACGAAAAGTATCGATTTTCGAAATAATATCGATCCTCGTCGTTCAAAGCTACTTTTCAAAAAAAGTCTGTGGATCGTTAAACGAACCTGAAAGCGTAGTGAGCTTGATTTTTTCGTTCGCGACGAACTAATCAACGGGAAAGCATCACGAGGGACTTGAAATAACGTAAAGATTAATTAGGCGAAAAACCAGGACGGGGAAAAAAATTTGCCAAGGTCATAAAAATGAAAAATATTTAACAACTGCGCATCGATAACAGTAGAAAAATTGTTGAGGAGTTGTGGTTGATAGTTTGTATGTGCGACGTACTGAAATTGAGAATCAAAGGCGAAATACGATACCAAAAAAAAAGTGTATGAGAAAAAAATTTATATGAGAGGATAATGTTATTATCCCTCTTTCGATTTTCCATTTTTTTAGTGTGATAATGTTATTATTAATAAACAAAAAAGTCTTTAGAACATAGGAATGCACGTTTTGTGCACACGCACATCGCCCAAGAGTAGTCGATTTTTATATCTTGCGCAGCGTTTCCGGGGAATAAAAAAACGTGCAGATGAGACTGGAATATCAAGTAATGGATAATTGATCCAATAAATGAGTTTGGATGAGGAGAAGTGGGTGAAAAATTGGTAAAAAGCTACGGTTGGATACCAGTATGAAGGTCTAACAACGATCGCCAGGGGCACAAGCGCACTCGGGCCTCTCTCCACGGTACGCGCTCCGCAGCGACATTAGAGCCACGTGCGTCACTCGGGCATACTCGCAGTTACGCCAGTGCTCAAGTTCTACACAAAGAAACAACAACGAGGAAAATCTCTTCAGCTTCGATCTACGCATTTCAAAGGAAGTTCATTGATCATACTGAAAATGACGGACAAAGCAGCGCCCGTTGCGACGCCAGTAGCTGGAGCAGCCTCCGTAGCGTCCAGCGCGTCACCGAAGAAGACCAAGGCCGTTTTATCGAAAAAACCCAGGGCCAAGACGTCTCACCCTAAAGTTGCGGAAATGGTGAATTCAGCGGTTAAGGAACTCAAGGAACGCGGTGGATCCTCGCTTCAGGCGATAAAGAAATACATGGCTGGAACTTACAAAGTCGACACGGAGAAGCAAGCACCGTTCATCAAGAGATACATCAAGTCTGCTCTTGCATCCGGTGCTCTCGTACAAACCAAAGGCAAAGGTGCTGCCGGATCGTTCAAGCTTTCGGCCACAGCCGCCAAAGCTGCCACCGCCAAGCCCAAGGCCGTCAAACGCGTTGCCAAACCCAAAACTGCCGTCAAGAAAGCTCCAGCGGCGAAGAAACCCGCAGCTCTGAAAAAAGCGACGAGTCCAAGCAAACCGAAGAAAGTTGCAGCGAAAAAACCAACCAGCGCAACCGGTGAGAAGAAAAAGATCAGCAAGGGACCAGCGGCCAAGCCACCCAAGGCCAAAACCACCAAAGCCAAGCCGGCGCCAAAATCTTCACCGAAAAAACTCAAGGCAGCCGCACCGAAAAAAGCGAAACCCGCGGCCGCTGCATCGAAACCGAAAAAAGCCGCACCCAAGAAAGCCGCTGTCGCCAAGAAGTGAATTATCTCATTGCTTCAGGACAACAAAACCAGAAAGGCCCTTTTCAGGGCCACCACTTTTTCAAAACGTACAAACAATTCTAGCCACTAAATCCTCTAGTCCTCAATTCACCTTCGAATTATTCCATTCGAAAAAAAAACAACACATTCCAACGATTTATAATTTTTCCTATTATTCTAGTCAAAACTTTTCCATCAATTTTTCCCAATCTTCCGAAACTCGAGAAAAGCTCGACGAGTGCATGGAAAAATAAATAATTTCTCGCGTTCCGTTTACTACGAAGAAAATAATATATTTAAAATAAAAATAAAATAACTAGAAATTTATTAATAAATTTTTTATTCTACGATTACAATGAGAATATTTTATTGAAGAATTTGATTAATTTATAACTCCCAGTTCTTTGCCAACTTCGACAAAAGCGTTTACAGCTAAATCGATATCGTCCTTGGTGTGAGCTGCGCTGATTTGAACGCGGATTCTTGCTTTTCCTTTCGGGACAACGGGGTAACTGAAGCCGATTACATAAATGCCTTTACCTGCGACAGAAAAACGTTCGTTAGCATAATCGAGTAACGAAAAAAAAACAGAATATTGAAAAGAAACTCGATCCATGATTCTCATTACATTGAAAACTACGACTTTGAAGTTTGCAACGTCGAGATTCAACGAAATATATTTTCTATTCATTATTTATTGAATTTGAAAATCGTGGCAATTTTTTGCCACGATTTTCAAACTTCAACATCATGGAAAACTTGTGATTCGTTTCACTTGAAAAACCTTCAGCAAATTTTTATATGGAAATAATTATGTTTGGATTGAATTTTCAACTTTTTCACGTACCGAGCATTTTGTCAGCGAAATTCGACGCCAATTTGGCGTCGCCGAGCATGACGGGACATATGGGATGATTGTCACCGCTGATGGTAAACCCTGCAGCAACCATAGAGTTTCGGAATCGTGCGGTATTCTCGGTCAATCGATCCAAAAACGACGAGCTACTAGCCAAAAGTTTAAGGACCTGAAAACATGCAAAAGATTTCATTGAATCGAGTAAATTCGACAAAAGCAAGAAAAAACGAAATTGCAATATCTTGAGATCGAAATAATCCTGAAATTTGAATTCACCCCAAAGTTATAATTGCCAAATTGTCAATTTTACGAATAAAATATTAGAATTGCACTCGTAAATCGTAAAACATATGAAAATTGATGGAATTATTGACGCATCGTGTTTGAAATAATTCTGGGCGTGATTCACGTACTTGGATTCCTGTGGCCACAACGGGAGGAGGTAGCGAATTGGAAAACAGATACGGTCGACTTTTTTGTCTCAGTAAATCGATTAATTCTTTCGGTCCAGTCGTGTAGCCTCCAGCAGCTCCACCCAAAGCTTTGCCCAATGTAGAATTAATAATATCGATGCTGCCAGTACGATTGCAATATTCTTCGGATCCCCTGAATAATTAAATAATCATCGTAATTAATAATTTAATGATAATTGCTTTATTTTTGAAAATCAATTAATCGAATACTCAGTAAACCGTCAATTCAGTTGTTTCTTCATTACTGAATCCAAAAAGTTTTACAACGTATAACATTTTTTTAGAACAACTTAAAATGTTTATTTTTGAATCCGATAAACTTACCGGCCAGTTTTTCCAAAAAATCCAGTAGCGTGACAGTCGTCAACGAAGGTGAGTGCGTTGTGTTTTTTTGCCAAGTCGATTATACTCGATAAAGGGGCGACGGTTCCGTCCATGGAGAAAACTCCGTCCGTGGCTATCAGACGCAAACGCGAATCGCTGCTCTCTTTCAATTTTGTTTCCAAATCGGCCATATCTCGATGCTTGAATCTATGAACGTGAATTTCGATCTTTTAATAAAAAATGAAATAAAAAAAGCAAGAAATATGGAAATTTTTCGAGAAAAATTTTGATGAAAATTTTAGGAGGACGGTGTAAATGACTTTAGAATAAATTTGATACTTTTTTCGACAAACAACGAGTCACTAAAGAAGCAATTTTTTTAGGAATCGTCAATTATCCAATTTTTCTTTCAATTTTTATTTTCAATAAAAAAATTGCTCGAAAATGAATCGAAGGAAATTTATAAAAATTGAAAAGTTTGCAACGTAATTAAGGCGAATTACCGAAATTTTTTTGCCTTGCAGAGTCGAATGCCGTCGATAATCGATGCGTGATTGAGTTCGTCACTAATGACAGCATCGTCCGGCGTCAAGAAAGACTCGAAAAGTCCTGCATTCGCGTCAAAGCACGATGGATAAATAATGGCATCTTCTCTTTCATGAAAATTGGCTATTTTTTTCTCAAGCTCGCTGTGTATTTTCTGAGTTCCACAAATGAATCTCACGGAACTCAAACCCGCTCCATATTCGTCCAAAGCATTTTTCGCCGCAGTTATAACGTGCTCGTTCGCCTGAACATTACGAAATAACGATTAAATTGAATTTTGAAAAGATTTTCAAAGGATTTCATGAAAAATAAGAAGAAATAAATTTTTACCGATAATCCGAGATAATTGTTGGCGCAAAAATTCAGCACTTTCGATCCATCGGTTAAAACGATTCGGGTTCGTTGTGGGGATGCAATTATTCTCTCGTGTTTCCATGTGCCAGCATCCTCGATTGCCTGGAGCTCCGGTTTCAAAACTGCCGCAAGATTGCTCGCACTCCGCGAGAAGCCACTTTTTATGTAGATTTTCAAAACTAAATAAAAACCGAAAAAAACGACGTTCGATAATTTTTTTTTTTTTTTCAATAAAAAAAAAAAAAAAACACTTTTGTTCGCAAATTCGAGTGAATAATAATGACCTTCGCAATTCCTCAAACCGAAATATTTGCAGTAGCAAAAAAGATTCTTATTTCTATAGAAATTTTCTTCAACTTTCGAAAAACTCGTAATTTGATTTTTTAAAGAAACGAATATTTATTGTTGAAAAATTGCAATTATCCATTTTCTGAGGGCGAGGAATTAGCTGAATGATTAAAATCTAAATACCAGTGGCTCGAGGAATATTCATTTTGGAAATGATGAATTACGACGAGAAGAATACGACGTACGAACTTTGGAGCAGGCAAGTTGAGACTGTCGGACGATCAGGATAGTCCAACGATTTTTCGTCTCGTATACCGGTCAAACGGGTTTTCATAGTCGTAGTGGTGGAAAAAAAAATTCTATTCAGACAGCAAGGAGACTGGAACCGTATTATTTTTGGTATATCCAGCGATCATTTACGAGCGTTATTTCAAAATTGCAATACCGATTTTTTTATAAACATGAAAACGACATTGAAAAAAAACTTAAAAATAATAATAAAAATGTTGATTATCATTGAAAAAATGCTTTTTGCGGCTTCGGAAAGTTCGCTGAATATTTAAAAATAACGCGAAGTTATTGGAAGGAATACAAAAAATTACCCAAAGAATTGAATAAAATTAAATGCAGGAAAAAAACTGGAAATGACGAAAAAATTTAATCGCCACGGCAAAAAAAAATTCGCTGGCGTTACGTGAGGATAAGATTAATAAATTTTTTGTTTATAAATAAAACAATCGACACTTTTGAGTTTTTCAAATGCGTTGCATTTTATTAAATCCAGATTGCAGAGTAATTAACCTAATACCTGAAGGGAAAATCGTGCCACCGCATAAAGTGACACGCTCGAGAATTAAGCGACGATAAATAATGGCTAAATCTTACGTACGTATTTCGCGATGATTCTGGCACATTTTTACAGCCTGTCGCAACATTAATGCGAATCGATGTCCCCAAAAAACATGGTGGCAAAGAAAATCTCTTAAGTTCATACACCGAAAAGGATCAAAAAAGAGAGAGTGAAATATAAAAATTCGAAAACCATTGAAAATTGATGGAACCTTGGGTTCTTCGTGGATTTCCACGTTCTGGGAAAAGTTGAAAAGTTGTTCGATGAAAAAAAAGGGCGAAAAATACGGTCTGCAGGAAAATGATACGAGGCTAGGCCGAAACGCACCGAACAAAAAAAAATAAATGAGTATAACAATTTTTTTTTACGTATGACGTTTGGAAAACATTTCCAAGTTTTCCGCCAGGAAAAATTTCGGTACAGTAGTTTCTAAATTATGCGAGGACCAGCTTCCTTGGAGATTTGACGATTCTACGTTTTTTTTATCACCGGAAGTTCGAGTACTTTTCCGAATTTGGTTCCAACCACGAAAAACATTTGTTCGAGTGTTCCATGAGTTATAAACGCTTTTCTGGTTTGTATTCTTTTTTTTTTTCAACTCTTCTGGCGTGTATGCCTGTTCAATTGATTGGAAAGTGGAAATATTTTTTATGAAAGAAATGCAATTTTTTTTTGGTACCCTGAAGGTTTTTTTTTGGTTATTGCGATGTACGACCTTGTGGAGGAGGTCAGTGAATTCAGGAGGACTTTGTTTTCATGGAGAGTCTTGTGGCGAGCGAATAAACTCGAGGAAATTCGTGGACAGCGAGATAAACGACTCCTAAGTACACAATTATCGCCAGTGTGAGGAAGAGGTCGAAAACGGCTGGTTTCACGCTGCAAAATTAAGATTGAAACATTCGTTATCGATATCGACTCACTCCTCTTTTCATGAATTAAAACTTTTACTAATTTTTCGTTAACTACTTCCGGTTGAGTGTTGAGTTTCGAAAACGAGTAGAAAATCACGTGAATATTTTGTTAAATAAAACGATAAACAATTTAATTCACGGATTTCATTTTTTGAAAATTTATTCAGAAATCGTTTGAATTTTTTCTAAATTTTTCTAAAAATCTTTACGAATGTGAAGTGAAAATAACAAAAAAATTGAAAATTTTTCACAAAATCGTCGATTAGTTGAAAATAAATGAAAATAAAATTGAAAATGGGCGATTCTCACCTGTAGACATTCATGGTGGCTTTGGTGACGTCATAGAAGACAAACTCTGGGTCTCGTTTGTCAGGACTGTGAAGAGTCACCTTAACATCGCCGAGATAACGAGACATGGCTTCTTGTAAGGAATTCACCAGAGGATCTTGTTTATCGGCTAATAAAGATGCAGCTCTTGGTTGCGACGTCAAATAATTCAACCACATTGCCAAGGAATCTTTTGAAATTGCCTGAAGTTCCGGAAAACAAAAAAAAAATAGAAAATAACTCTAAAAGTGTAAATTACAGATTTTTGCTCGAATTTCCAGAAGTTTTGAGATTCCCGAAAAAAAAATATCTTGTTCGACTCTTTTGAGTGCGGGAGAGATGAATGCGAGTTCCGAAAGTTTAATTTTTCTGTAGTCTCGGTCCCATCGGAATAAAAAAAAATTTAGCCCACGTTCGCCATGGCCTCGAATTTTTTATTCAAATTGTTTCGGCGCTGTTCGGAGAATTTAGCTTTAAAAAATGTAGGCGGGTCCCTGCGACCCCTGAGTGAAAAACAGACAATACCTCGGCGTTTCCGAAGACGTGGCTGGAGCTCAAATTGTACATGTGCTGGGCCAAAGCTTCGGCGATGATTTGTGTGTTTTTGTGCAATCTGTCGATTTGTCCATTTTTTGTGACGTCGAGAATCGACATTCGTCCGTTTTCGTCGTGACTTTTCAAAGTCGACAAAGTCGCCGCTGGCAATCTTCTGATGCTGTATCTTTCGTGCTCCCAAGCCAATGTCTCGTCAGCAAGATTAATTTTCTTGTGAATACCTTCGACCTTCACAGAATGCATCGATGCAGCGGCTAATTTTAAATTTTTGTAGAAAAGACCGCCCGATGAATTTTCCTTCGGTGGCTTCGAAACGTGCACGTAAAGATTCTCGGACGAGGACACTGAGTCCAGACAAATAACGTACGAGGCGTCCTTGGAGAAAAAATAAAAATACAGTTCAGTGTCGCAAACGATTTTTTTAACAATTTCCACATTTTTCTTTCCCTTCCCTATGGGGATTCGTTGTCATGGGTAAATTGTCAAAACTGTATTTTTCCTTGACGAAAAAACTTGATGTTCAAATTTTTAAATTAATTTTCGGCCAAAAAATATAAAAATTTGCCTGAGAAATGTTCAAAATTCAATCAAAATCTCACAAAATCTGTAAGAGAAAAAATAATTGAACGTGTTCGTCAATCTCGAAACATATTTTCGCAATAAAATTTTTTTTTATCCAATTTAATGTTAAAAAAAATGTTTAGCTGTGAAAAACTTTGAAATATTTGTAGAAAGTGAATAATTGATGGAATACCTGAATGACGGATGCTTCGTTTCCATCGAGTTGATCTTCCAGCCATTTTTTACTGCCTTGGTAGTTTAATTTCCCGGCACCGGTGAGTACGAAGACCAAATTATAGCGAGGAGTCGATCTGCTGTTGGAATAGAGGCTGGAGAAAATTCTTGCCAGTTCCAAAAGCATCGCAACTCCCGATGCGTTGCTTTCTGCACCGAATGACAATTCCTGCCGAAATAATTTTATTATTTTCAATAGAAAACAGTGAAAGAATTCAGAAACAAAACTTTTACAAAAAACATTGAGTATTGGAGAATCTGATCAAAAGTTCTTTGAAGAGATTTCGTAAAAATGGACGAATTCTTGACTCAACGAACCGGAGCAACTCCAGCGCTGTCGTAATGCGCGACTAGAGCGAGCGTGGGGACTTTTTCGTTGCTTCCGAGACCACCGAGTCGTCCGTAAAGTGTTGCAACTTTGGTATCTGTTTTGGCGACTGCCTGACTCGACGCGATCACGACTTGATAACCGCTTGCCGCAACGGTGTTGATCATCGCCTCCATGGCTGTTCCTGCTTTCTCGTCTCCCGTGCTGTGCGACAAATCGTCCATTATCGTCTGTAAGTCGCTGGTCCAATGGACAAAGTACACGGGGATCGCCGTCTCAGATCCATAGATCATGGATTCTTCCAACGACAAGATGTGCTGCGCGGAGAATCGTATTTTCAATTATTTCGTATTTTATTTTGTGAAAATTGGAAATTAACGAGGCCCTGTGATGAGAGAAGAATTAACGAGGAAACGGTGATTACCTGTTCCTCTTCCTTGGACAAATTTATCATGTCCTTGGGCAAGACAACGACGAGAGCACCGGCTTTGCTTTTGACGGCTTGCAGGACGTCGAGGGAAAGATCGACTGCTTTGACAATGACGCAGTGCCTGGAGGTGCTCCAGCCGTTGGCTGATCTTGCCTCTAGGGACACGGCTGTGCTTCGGCAACCTTTTTTGTCACAAAATAATGAATTTTCGATTTTTGAAAGAATAAATTACGTGAAACGAACGTATTGATTCGTGGAATTATTTATTTATCGCCATTAATCGTTGGTCTACGATTTCGATAAATGTGGAACTTGATTTTGATAAATTTTACGAGAAAAACGAAAAATAATCGATTTTTTCTGTGGAAACGTTCGTCTGCGTTAATTGGGTCACGGAACAGAATCAGCTGCTTTCGGAAATGATGAATAATTGAGACTTTTGTGTCGGAAGTTTAATTAATAATTTTGAAATAAATGCTAAATTACTCACCATGCGGGACTCCGTGCAAATCGTACTGATGCATCCGATAAACCGGAAAATCATGAGCAGCCGCGACCGGATTAGCCGGTGAAATGATAATGAATATCGGCAAAACTATCAACAAATAATACGGCAAATAACCTCGACAAAGTTCCGCGAATCCATCGCATTCTTCGACCCACATATTTGGCTAATTTTTACTATCGACTATATTGAAACGTACTAGAGAATCTATTTTTGAGACTTTGTGCTGTTTCTTATTTTCTTTTCTTTATTTCATGAATTGACGAATTAATTAACGAGTCATGAAGAAAGTGCAACGACGACTAAGCAATCACGTTACGTGATTCATAATTAAATTACACTTTTCTCGTGTTATTTCCACGGGTCAACGAGCTTATCGAAAAAATTTACTCTGACGAGTATTTTTGGAACTTTGCTTCTGGAGCTTCGTACCTCACGAATTACACGACAAGCGACACCACGTGCCTCGTCTGCTTGGTTTCGTAGATAGAGACAGTTTCGATGTTGTCATTAGTCGATCGAGTCGATCTCGTCGTGACTGGACTCAACGTTTTGCTTTTTTGGATCGTCAGGTCGAGCTCTAGGTCAACGAATGAAAAAATGATTGTAGTTTCCCGTCTCTCGTAGATTTGTCTTTCCGATCCTACGATTTTCGCGGCAGTCAGCCAGTTGGTGGTTTTCTTCAGACACGTTCAAACTATAGTTCGAAAACCTTGGTACCGGTGTTTCCCTGAAAATTGAGTACCAGTCGCTAACATTTTTCATGATAAAAACAATTATTTCCCACAATCATTGTTGATCGAAATAAAGTAGATTTTTTTAATGGAATGACGAATATTCCGTGAATTTTCCTGAGCACTACGAAGAGAATGCTAAGATCGTTGGAAATTGCTTTCTTTTGACAAGTTTCAACACGTTTCTGGTATTTACGTCGCAGCTCCGAATTGGTACTGAAAATAATTTAACCGATAAAAATTTCGGGTACTTTTTTAGTGGATTTGAAAAAAAAAGAATCGATAGATTTTAACTAAAAACGTTTTAGTTTCAAATTGTGAAGTTTTTTTGCTTCAAAATCGTCTTTATACTAAATTCTCACGATTCTCCACAAAGTTTTTTGCAATTTATCGAAACTTTTCGTTTTGCTTGATCTCGAAATTATATAAACTTTTATCTTTATATTTCTTTAGGTTTTTTTTTTTTTTTTCATTATTGTTTAGAAAAGCACGTCACAATGTCGAGAATCTGCAAATTGTCCATAAGGGGCATCAGAAATTTTGACGATGATCACGAAGGCCCGACCATTCATTTTTCACGTCCGCTGACCTTGATTTTGGGTCCGAATGGCACAGGAAAAACAACGATCATAGAATGTCTTCGTTTTGCCTTGAGCGGCGAATATCCTCCAGGATCCGGTGGCGGAAGATCATTTGTTCACGATCCGATGCTAAAGCGATTGGCCGCCGTGAGTTTTGATTGTTTTTATAAAAAAAAAATGATTCATGATTTCATATTTTCTCATTCAGAAATCGTATTTATGTTTCTTTTCTTCTTTTTCTTTAATAATCAAACGACCTTACGAAAATTTGTCCATATTTTTGGTTCGCTGTAAAAAATTCACGCGTCGGATGTTTTTCTTTTTTTTTTTCCAGATCTCTGTTCGAGGAAATGTCAAAGCGGAAATAGCCGATATTCGTGGGGATCGTTTGATCATAAGCAGAACCGTGGAAGTTCAACGCGTCAATCAGACGTTGAGGTTCAAAACTCTTGACAATGCACTTGTCAGAATCAACAGAAAAACGAAAGAAGTAATAATCTCTCCGTTCATTCAGTCTCGATTGCACAAGCAAACTTAAAAAAAAAACTTGAATGATTTTTTAGAAGTATTTTTGCAGAAAATCAATATTTTTTGCATTTCGGAGTTGGCTCTTGTTTTTTTAATTTATTTTTTTGTCATTAATCGGGGAAAAATGAATAATGTTTGGAATGAAAATGAATTGTTACAGAAAACACAATTATCGGGAACGTGCGGAGCTGTGGACGTCGAAATGTTGACGTCAATGGGAGTATCCAAGGCCATTCTCAACTACGTGCTCTTTTGCCATCAGGATGATTCGAATTGGCCTTTCGATGAGGCGTGCAGATTGAAAGCACGTTTCGATCAAATTTTCGATACGACTCGATACAACAAAGCTCTTGAAACTGTGAGAAAAATAGTTAAGGATAAGCAGGCGGAGCTGAAAGTATTGGCCGCTGAACAGCGCGGCTTGTTGATGGTCGTCGATGAAGTCAAAGCCAAAAAGCGGAAAATGACCGATTTCGAAACGAGGAAAACTTATGCCAGAGAAACAATCACCTCGCTCACTAATAAACTCAAACCGATTCATCAACGACTCACCGAAATCAAAGAAATCGAAACGGAATACTGCAAATGGCAAATCGAAGAAGGTAAATTCAAACAATTCGATTTTCTATCACATTTCCGAAAAATTCATTCTTGCACTTTTTGCACTGAAATATTTTCACGTATCGATTTTCCTAATTCTAATTTTTTTTTTTGTTTATTTCTGAACTGTAATATTTTTTTTTAATATTTACAAATTTCCACATTTTTTTCTGTAATTTTTTAAATAATTTCATCATTTATACATTCCGGAAAAATCTTGCCAAAATATTTAATTTTTAATTTTGACCGAATTATCCTATTTCGATATTTGACGAACTTGGTAGAAATTTGTCTTACTCTACTGACTCTGTTTGATTTTTAGAAAAGAAAAAAATGGAGTACAAACTTCTGGAACGCCAAATAAAGTCGTTGAGAGACGAGATCAAGGAGCTGTACAAAGGCACGACTGCGGAATTGAAAAACGAAATAGTGTCTTATGAAGAAATACTTTCTGAGAAAAACCAGCGAATTGAGGAGGTACGTATCGAATTTTTGAGCAAGTTACGAAAAAACGACATAAAAAACAGTCGACGGTTAAACGGAACGTTGCAAAAGAAAGAAATTTTTGTTTTCACTCTTCTCTGCTGTTTTATCCTGGGAAGATAATATTTTCCAATGCTCCATTTATTCACAACAAAAGAATTTGTAATGACTGTGAAAAAAAAGAAAAATCGAGTTTCTGTCACGATATCATTGTTTTTTTGCGCGATAACGCGTCGAAGGTTTCTATCCATAGTTTTCCGAGCGTCGTGAGCGTGCTCAGTGAGCTCTCGAAAAGCGCTGAATTTATTCAGACATAATATCCTCGCAGAGCCTCGATTCAGTCGCCGATGGATCGTAACGAGTCTCTCGAAAGCGTCGAGCTCAAAGAGTTTCCCAGACGAACGATTTTTGATTTATTGAATTTTTCGTTCACTTTCCATTTTTTCATACGTTTCTTGATTTTTCGAATTCTTTGTCCGTCAAAAGGGAAAGTCTAACTTTTCGAAAGTTGTAAGGAATTTCAAGGTTCCAGTTTTTTTGTATATTTTTATTTTATGGCCTTTGGAGCTGAATGCCTTTTCATGTTTTTTCCTTTTTCCGTTCGTATTCGCTTCCATCTTGGTTAGTTTTTTTTTTATACCGTCCGTCGTTCTTCCTTCGAGAAATTTTACCATAAACCCCTAATCGTAAACCATCAAAAGTAAAACTTTCTCGTTTTTTAATGTTTTGAAATATTCGAATGCTTTTAATTTCATTTCCTCGGCCACGAAACTCCCGCTTCGGTGTCTTGATCCTTTTCATTGTTTACGACCTTCCGGAAAGGAAAGATCGAAATTCTTACTTTCTTTTCTCCCAAGCTTTCCAGAAGTTTTTCACGTTGTTCTGTCCATTGTCTACTTTTCTCTGGTATTGTCGTCGGCCATACTGTTTTTGCCAAATTTCCATATTTTTCTCGTTTTTCACTCTTGCCCATTATTTCTCTAACCTTTTCTGTGCTCTCGAGTTTTTCCAGGACCCTGGGATTAACTTTTACGACCGAAAATTCCCTGCGGCGCCTTTCGTGGTATTGCTTTATTGTCCCTGTCTTATTGTTTTTCTGCACCTTCACCTTTTGTCCAAATTCTATTTAAATTTCCAACGAAACGATTTCGTTTCGTTTCCTTTTCCTGAGACGCTCCTCTCGCTGCTTACTTTCTTTTTTCTCCTCTTCTCCCAATATTGCCGTAGTAAAGTTTTCGACTCGTTCCTTGAAGCGAAAAAAAAGGATTGAATACAAAATTTTATTGCAAAAACCAATTTCGATCGACCGAAGAATTACGATGTTTCCGACAATGTCACTTGATAATGTTATTTTTTCATTTTTTTTATTTTTGATTATTTCCCGATTCTTAGCTCGAACGAGACTTGGAATTGCGGGCAATTAAAGAGGCGAAAGTTTGCAGTCTCATGGACGATAGGAGAGTCACTGTAGGCGTGCTGAGGCAACAATTTCGCGACCAAACCACCAAAATCTCGCAACGTAACGATACGCTCAAAAGCATGATTTCCTCGTGGGGATTGAGCGGAGACGTTGGGTCTGAAGTTTCCGAAAACGGTAATGAAAAATCTTCCGATTTTTTAAAATCCTTCGATTAAATAATTTTTTTATCCACATTTCACGCAAACGTTTCGGAACGATTCGAAATATTTTCCGTTATTCCTCAATACGACAAAATCAAAAAAGACATTTCATTTAAAAAAAAAAAAACAAAAATTGTAAAAATGGCGTTGAACGATAAAATTTTCGCTTTTTTTGGATTCAGAAAATTTTCTGGGTTCCCAGACATTTTCGCGAATTTTCAAGCAAATATTACATAGTCGATGAAAAAAAAAAAACGCAGACAACGCTCTTCCGATTGAATCAGAATATTTCGTTCCGATAAAAATGAAAAATTTACCCTCACAGAAGCTTCCGAATGGTTGAAGAAATTCGAGAAAAAATTGCGTCACATGGAACGAGAGATTGAAGCGAAAAGAGTGGAGCAGGATCAAGAACTGGAAGTTCTTCAACGCAAATTGAATACTTTGCGTGCGGAGCGAACGACAACGGAATCACAAGTGGCCAACAGTAAGCGCGAGCTTCAAAACACAAGAGCCGAGATCCGGGCAAATTCCGCTTTACTGAAAAAGGTCGAAATATTTTCCAAAAATCAATAAATAAGGCAGTAAAAAAAAGTTTATTTTTTTATCGAATTGGAAGAGTAGAATTTGTAGAAAATTAAAAAAAAAAAAAAAAAAACAAAAAAATCACAAACAGAATTTAATTTAATCAAAAAATAACTTTATGCACGAAAAACCTATTCTCAAAGTTTTTTTTTCTTTTTTCAATGGTAGTCAGGAGCGATGGAACAGAAATTGAACGAGGTGGACACAAAATTGGCCGCAGCGAATACGAAATTCGAGGAATTTAACGAAAAGTCTGAAATTGACGAGCTCAAAAGAAAAATGCAGGAAACCACCGAACAGGAAGAAAAGTACGAGCGCAAATATAACAGCATTGAAAAAGAAATCAATTTGTTGCGAGAGCAAAGCTCGTTGCAATTGAAACTCGAATCTTGTAACGCCGAGTTGATGGAAAAAGAAAAAGAGATAGAGACTCTGCGAAATAAACACGAAGAGACTTTAGAAATGCTGCTCGGAAAAAGAGATTATCCTGCGGGCGGTATGATGGACACTATCAACGAAATCCAAATAGTTTTGGTAAGTCCATGTATTTTCTTATTCGTAAAATTCGATTAATTTTTTGCACGATTTCTGCAAAATAGTCGTACAGAGTCGATTAGCTGATCGAAAACGTCCCAGTCGCGTTGATCAATTTTTTTGCACTTTTCTTAACGATATATGGCGCACAAATATTTTTCACACCGAAAATTGCGACAATTCTTCATTTTCCGGAAATTGATGACGAAAAATCGCGACGAAATTTTTTAACATCAGGAACTGCATTTCTGTGACTTGAATTTTCGTCAATTTTAATGGATTTCACTGAAACTGATGAATAACACTTGTATTTTCGTTTTTTTTTTTTTCAGAACGATCGGATACGGAATATCAAGAGAGACATTGATAGCGGAAGATGTGAGGCCGCTAAACTCGAAGCCTCGATAAAACACAAGAGGGAAGAATTGGAGAAGAAAACAGCCGAGATTCAACGTGAGTATACAAAAAATCCGAGAAACAGAAAAGTTCCTTTCGTGGATTTTTTCGGTTTTATCGCGCGATCTCTATTTTATTATTTTATTATTCGTCTCTCAGGGGACAAAGCAAAAGTAGCATCGCAGTGTGGCGAATACGAGAATTATCGCGAGGCTCTTCTGCTGAGTTCGAAGCGTTTGAAGGACATTGAGGACAAAAGAGGAATGTACGCCTATCAGGGAGCCGCGTACAAGGAATATATCAAGAAATTAGGCGAACCAAATCCGTGCTGTCCACTGTGTCATCGCGGCTTCGAGAGTCGGAAAAACGCGGAAGAACTCGTCAAGGATATGACCAACGACATGACCGGACATCCGGAGCGTTTGAAAAATTGTGAAAAAGAACTGGCCGCGTCTCGTAAGAAATACGATTTGCTGCTGCAGCTGCAACCGATCGTTGAGAAAGTCGAACACTTCGAGGAAGTCGAAAAAACTAAAATGAGGTAAAAAAATACAAAATTTGATTTTTTTTTTTAATTAAAAGAAAATGAACAAAAAGGGCCTTTGGAAGAAATTTTCCATACAGCCTGAAATTTGAAATTTCTTCACTCTTGATTGTTCCTCCATCTCGTTCTGTTATTTTTTTAAAAGTTTGGAAATATCGCTGTGTATTATTTGATGAAACAAAATTTAGCCTTTTTTTCCTATTTTTCCACAAAATTTGTTGTCGTTTTTTTCGCATTTGTTGGCTTCAGTTTCGACTTAATTATTTCATTCAATTTCCATGTTTATTCGCATACAAGATGATAGCAGAGAAAAGTGAATTTTCGACGATTGTGTCTAATATTTTGTGGGTGAAATTATTAGAGCGGAAGTGGAAGAAAATTCGAAACGCTTGAATGCTCTCAACATCAGGATCAAGCTACTGCAGGAATCGGTCGTTGAGCCTGAGAAAAAACTGTCCAAGTGCAAAGATATGATCGGCGATATGGCGTTGTGGGATCGTTACGCGAATGAAATCGATTCGAACAGTTTTTCTGTCATTGAGCTTCAGGATCGACTGCGCGACGCAGGTCAGTCCATTTTTTTCAATAATATTTTTCTCACGCAACAGGATTTTGAAAAGAATGAATAGAAAACGAAAAGAAAGTCGAAAAATTCAGTTTCCTTGCGTATCGCGCATCGGACACACAAGTCAAAAGTTTTACGAATAATTTTTAGACATTCGGATCCACGAATAAATAGGCTAAAATATTAAAAATGTAAAAAACGGAATTCGGCAGGTTTGAAGAGCGGCAAAACAATCCAAGAGGCTGAAGCTGAGCAGGCGAGTTTGCAGCAACTGTTGAAAGATACTCGTCGAGAAATCAAGAACCTGCAATTGACTTTGAATTCACGGAACGAAGAATTGCGTCGACTTACGGAAAACCGAACAAAGTTGTTGGAAGAGCAGCTGCGAATTCATAAGGAAATGCAAGAAATCAAACAGGCTAAAGAAAACTTGGAAAGCTTGCGTTCCAAAGAAACTTCGCTAGAAAAAACAGTCTCCAATTTCGATAAACAATTGATTGAAATTGGCGATCAATGCGAATCTGCGAATCGGGCTCTGGAACAGGCCAAGGTGAGTGAGCCATTTTTTAAAATCCTAATTTTGTCATCATTCCTGCGCGGACCCTTTCGGGTCTGTACGACCCATCGATACCTCAACGCGAGGCATTTCCCGATCCTGCAAAATCTCTCAGAAATCTCCTGATCCATTGAGTTAATTAGAAGTCGAGTCGAGTATCGATCAAAATCAAATTGACCGATGACAAACGCGAATTTATATTGCAGAAAAAAATCCGATCGATCCAAGACTCTGACAGAAACGAATTGCGCGAGCGAAACAAGGAATACGACCGAATAAATTCGATTCACGGAGAGGTGACGAAATTTTTGGCTCGTAAAATCGACGAAGACTTGAAAACGGTCGAGGAAAAATTGGAGAGCGCTGAAAGACTCGCAAATAAATTCAAAGCCGAGCGAACCGCTATCGAGTCGGAAATGGCGAAAATAAAAGAAGACGTAATCGCCCATGATACGAGAAAAAGAGATCTCACCGATAATTTCACAATGCGACAAAAAGAAATTCATTCCGCAACTTTGAAAGCCGAATGCGATCGATTGAAAGAAAAACTCACGGGAATTGACTACGAAACGGTTTCCAAAGAGCGAAAAACTCTTTGCGAACGTCGCGACAATACCGAACGGGAGGTAAGGCAACAGGCCGTTCTGAACCATAAATTTGTTCAAATTTAAAGTAGTAATCTCGATATCAAAATAAATTGAATCCGACGATAAAAAAAAAAATGATAAAATTTGTCGAGTAATTTTGAAATTTATAAAACATTTCCTAAAATTCGTTAAACAACGTTGGTCTAATTTTCAGAAAAACATAGCGGAAGGTACGGAGGAAGAGCTGGAGAGAAACATCGCGCAACTGGCCCTAGAAATGGAAAAGAGCGAATACCGTTTGGCGTACAAGAACTACAAAGCAAAATGCGTGGAGTTGACGGTAAGAAAATTTATTAAGGACGTTGTATGCTAAATTTTCTATCGATAGAATTCCTAAATTTGCAAAGAGCATAGTGATGTGTAATAGCTCGCATAATTTTAAGAGGTTTCATCATGTGGAAGTCGAGATATTTATTTATAAAAATCACAATTTTCAGTATTTTCTCACAAGAGCGTGTGTTAAAAGTTTCAATTTTCAACATTAAATATTTCCATTTCTAAATGGTGAAGCCTCTCAAAACTTTGCATACACTTTTATGTAACATCGAAGAAGCTTTATTTAAATTTTCAAAAAAATCGGTCGTAAATTTTTTTCGAAATTTTGTTTATTTTATAACAAATACAGATTACTTCGGACAATCTTGGATTTAGAGTATGTTGTTCTTTAGTCAATTTGTAACAATTTTTTTTAATGAACTTGGGCTCGCAAACCATTTCGTATGTAAGAAAAACTGAAAACAAAAATTTACATTCGAAACCCACGCCAGACTTGGTGAAAAAGTTTGATTAGAAAAATCTTTTCACTCGATAAAATAGGTTATCAATCTGGCCGTGAAAGACTTGAACCTGTATACCAAAGTATTGGACATGGCGATGATCGAGTATCACGAGGAACGAATGGCAACGGTTAACAAGAGTATGAAAAAATTGTGGGACTTGATATACACCGGAACCGACACCACTTCCATTCAAATTCGCACGGAAGCGACGACCAGCACTTCTGACAAAAGAAGATCGTTCAATTACAAGTTTATCCAAATAAAGCACGGTGTCGAGATGGATATGAAAGGACGTTGCAGTGCTGGACAAAAAGTACGTCAATATTTATTTAAATAAATTTTTTAAACTCCATTTCTCACATTATAAAATTAAATTGAAAATATCTTGATTATAATTTTTTATACGAATGAAAATCGTAGTTAACGATAATAATTAACGCATCAGGACAGATTGCAACCAAATATTTATTTTTTGCGATTCGTTTCTTTGGAATAATGAATTTTTCATCCAATTCTTGACAGAAATCGCAGCAATATTTCGTCCAATTTTATTTTTATCAATTTTCTCGTTTCCGAAGGTTCTAGCTTCGATAATTCTGCGGCTAGCGTTAGCCGAAACGTTTTGCGAAAAGTGTGGAGTCTTGGCACTGGACGAACCGACCACAAATTTGGACGAAGAAAATGCCAGAAGTTTGGCAGACGCTCTTCACAGGTAATTTTGATGCAATTATAAACTCGTCAAAAAAAAAAAAAAAAACATGTCGTCCTGGTGATTCCGGTAAAACCGATTTTTTGCTTTTTTTTTTTTCAGTTACGTTAATCGACGTGCCAAATTCCAAAAGAATTTCCAACTCATCGTCATCACTCACGACGATAACTTTATTCCAAAATTGGGACAACTCAGCAAGAATAATTCGTTTTATCAACTCTACAGATACGAAAAGTAAGAAACAAACAATTAATTTTTTCTACTCCTTGAAAAATTACATTTTTTTCAATTTATTCGCAACGGAGGCATTTTTATGGATTTTGTACGTACGAATTGAGTCGCGAACCGTGAAAAACTTGTGTGTTCGTTTTTCTTCGGTCGAGTATTCAAAATTTAATTTTAATTCTCGAATTCCAGCGGAATGTCCGGCATTAAGTGCGTTTCGTTGGACGGTCCTCCAGAAATGTCACGAAATACGGACAAAGGCTCCTCCGAGGATGAAGACGATGAGGAGGGAGGAAGGACCAGAGAGGAAAGATCGAAACGGCGTCCTTCAAACTCGGTCGAAAGACCCGATCCAAAACGTGTCCGCAAGAAGCCCATTTTCGAATAAGGCCATGGCTCCAAAGATATTTAGCTGTAAACAGTATTTTCTATTTTTTACATTCCTTCAGAAAGTACGAGATATTTTTATTTCATTAATAATAAAATTAGAGTGTGCATAAAAATAATGGCGCATTTTTTTAACGCCTTTTGCATGGAAAGAGATTTCCGAGCCACAAAGGTTTCGGCATATTGCTTGTACGTAATATAAATGAAAGAAATCAATTCCTACGATGATAAGAAACAAGAGACAATACGATTAATCTTTTTTTTCTCTCCTATTAACATTAAGTTCCCAGATTTGTTGTAATCATGTTTCTGCTTTTATAAATAAAGTTTTTCACAAATTTTATCCACGGCTAATCTGCGTACACTGCGTTAAATTTAATTAAGCCGAGGCAAGTGCTTCAATTTTTCTTCAAAGACAAATTGCGACAAGTTCCTTTGCAGTCGGTCACCCAAAAATTTGCTTTGGGAAAGATTAACGTAACGAGCCAAAAATCTTTTGAGAGTATAATCTTTTTTCTTTTCTCCAAATCAATGGTGACTGTTTCATGAATAATGAGTCGTAGAAAAAAATTTCAAACCCTTTCCAAAGGACTCGCTATTGTCGATTTTCACAAATCTAATTGATAACGATTTTTTCGAAAATTCGCTCGCGTATCAAGTTTCAACGACTGTTGATTTTTGAGATTTATTTTACGAGTTTTACCCAAAATATCTCATCGGTGCTCCAGAAAAACTTTGTAACGCACAGAGTCAGCAAATTTAACAATTATTGAAAAGTTCCTCGACACCCCCCTCGCAGTTCTGAACGACAGAACGAAAATTTCTGTTCATTTTTATCGGAGATATCAAATATTTTTGGAAAGGGTGAAAGATTTTTATTTTTGAGTTTTTATACCGGGAACGAGGACTATGAATTGTATCGCTATGAATAACCACGTGTTTTGTACAGAAAAAGGGAAAGGAATATAAAAAATATTTTCACATTTATTTATATAATTCATTCATATATATTTATAAATCTATTTTAATTACAAAGAATCTTAAAAGCTATAGTTACAGGTATTTCATTAAATTTCTGCAAAAGTCTCTGGAGTTCTGATCCATGGTTTTCGTTGAATCGTCGCATTGACGAAATGGAAATTGAACGCGAGCCATAGTTTTGCTACAAAAATACGATTATGATGATGAAATTTGCCAAATGCAGGGACTGGAATTGACGAAACTCGAATAGGGCAACGAGGAAAAATTGTTTTCCTGACGGAGGCACTGGTTTTAATTTCCGAGTTTTTTGCCACGACACAGTGATCCATAATTTTGTACTTAATCGGATTCGGACGCGGAACTAGCGTCGGAATCATATTCGCCAACGTTGATAGTGAATTTGTATTCCTGATCGCAGCCAAGATATGCGTCGCTCATGAAATACAGAGTGTAAGAATGTTGTCCAGGAGTTGGTGCAACAAAGTCGAGTTTGACTTTGGCCTTTTGCTGGAGAGTGAGTCGCTTGATGGAGAGTAAAGAATTAGTTCGTGAGTCGCCGATAACGACCCACCATCCTTCTTCTCGTTTCTGGGGGAAAAATGGAGCGACAACGGGGCCTGTAACTTCGTCCTCTCTTTCCAATTGTACGATAACGTTGACGGCGCTGCCGCTGTGTAGTTTGTCTTTGTCTTGAACTTCGTAAGACATTTCGATGTTGGGATAACGATTACAGAATTTAGCGACATCGGCCATTTGTGCGTCGGTCAATTGCAAGAGACGATTGCGATCGTCGTCCTCAAGTTCCATGACGTCGAAAACAGTTTCGACTCCTTTTTCGGTGCAGCGTTTGATGGTTTCCGATGTGAAGTGTGGCAATTGTTTCAAGTATGAATCTTTGGACCACATGGCTTGTGTGACCATCTGGGCGAGCTCCATCGCAGCGACAGCAGGTGCGAGCCAGCCGGAGGAGCTCAGTACATCGACGCAGGCTTGAATCAATCTGATGGCTTTGCCGAGGACCAACTCGGTGTCTTTTTGCAACTCGGGCCCGAGCTGGATCCTGGACAAATGAGCTTGGAGCAGCAGTTGAGCTTTGACGTGAGGATCGGCCATTCTCGAAGCTTGGGGCGCATGTTGGAGCCGGCTGGCTAAGCTTCTCAAAAGATTTTCTTCGCGTTGTCTGACCGGAACGGTCTCGTACTCGGCGGCGGCTGAGATGATCTCCAGAAGGCCGCGAATCTTTGTTTTGTTGTTTAACGAGAGACTGAACAGTTCTATCGTCGCGTAATTGATGTAATAATACGCGGCGATCATTCCAAGATTTAGAGGAAGTGTGTCCATCTCGTCCTCGACGGCGACGCACTTAGCTTGCTCCAAATCGCTCAAGGTGCTTTCGACGAGTTCGGACAAATGATCTGACAAGTGTCGATGAGTGACGCCTTGCAGACCGTAATAATTGGGATTTTGGGTGAGTCTTCGGTACAAGAATGTCCAGGTTAAATAATCGACGGCGTCCTGTTTGTTCTCGATGGTTTTGGTGACGATTTCCGCGTTGAAATGATCGTGCAATCGGTGATCCAAGTGGCTCTCGACCGGCAGTGGTTCGTTGAGAAACTTTTTGAAAAAGTCTTTCTTCGAGCTCTGGCACAATAGGACGCATTTGGCATCGTCATCCTCCAATGGACGGTTGGCACGGGCGACCATTTGTAAAACATCGGTTATGGGGTAGTCCTCGTAGGCGTGGGTCTTGCCGTTATAGGACTGAGTGTCCATCACAATGACGAGGTGAGAGTTGATGGAGAGACCCCAACAAAGGTCACGCGTTGCAACGGCGACTTGAATGGCGCCACTGTCGAAAAGTTGTTCGACGAGACGTCGATCATCCGCGGACAATCCTTCGTGCAAATATGCGACGCCTTGAGAAAGCGTTTCCTTCAAAGTTTTGTCGCTCATGCGGTCCAAGAACGGCGCAATGTCCGATTCCTCGGCATGGAAAAATCTCGATGGTTGTCCTTCCGCGGCCGTGAACGTCAGCAGATCGATAGCCGTGAGTCTCGCTTGCCTTCTCGTCGGCACGAAGATGATTGCTGGTTTGTGAGACGCGTGCCTCAAGACTGCGTTATAAACGGGCTTTGCCATCGCGGCTAAGCGGGAAGCATTGTGCGTTATGTTTATACCCTGGACGTGAAGTTCCATCGGGATCGGACGGACGGAAGGATGGAAGTTGAAGGTCGCAGCAGCCGGCGCACCGAGCCATTGCGCCACGTCCTTCGCATCGGCCAACGAGGCTGACAACGCGATTATTCTCGTCGGTTTTTCCAATTGGGACGATATGTAACGGGCTCGCGAACAAGCCACTTCGAGAACCGGACCTTCTTCCCCGCCTATTAGCTGCAGCTCGTCCACAATGAAAAGCTGAATGTTCTGCACGTTTTTTCTCTGCTTCCATCGTCGAGACAGAACGTCCCATTTGTCGGCGGTCGTTATGATTATTTGTCCTTTCGCCAAGAGCTTCAAATCGGTGCCAGTCTCGCCAGTCAACAAGACGACTTTCCGGCCCAACATTTGATTGAATTTCGCGTACCAATCGGCGTATACCAACTCGGCCAGGGCTTCTTTGCTAACCATATAAACACAGCGGCCATCTGGATTCTGGGTCAGTAATCTGAGCACCGCAAACTCGGCGATTGTCGTTTTTCCCGATCCCGTTGGCGAACCAATAAAGACGTTGTCGTCCGAGTTATAAACAGCGTTGAAAACTTGCGTTTGAATTGGATTGAATTGCGGGAATCTGTCTGTATAGAGCGTCTCGAATTTTCCGTTTCGAAGAGCCGTTATCGGCAGCGGCTGCAGATCCAGAAGCTCCGTCGGTGGCAGATTTTTCTCCGGCAGTATCAAATGCCGGAATGAAACTGGCAACTGCGTCTCCGCGCCGATCCAACGATCGGAAACGACACGAAGGAAATATTGAGGCGGCAGCGGCTCGAAGACGGGAACGAAAAACTTGATGAGATGCTCGTCCTGCGCGTATTTCGATTTCAGGAGAAAATATTCGTGATGGAGCACTACTTCGCTGTCGACGTCTTCGACGAGAATCCAGAAAGCTTCCGAAGCTCCATGAACCTTTTCGTCCCACTGGAAATCCGGAGTTATCGTAAGTTCGACGCGCAACGTCGATCTCGTAATCGGTTGGATGTGAGTCGAAAGTTCAAGTTTAGGAAACTGGTGAATATACTTGTGAATAGTTTTGCCAAGTTTCGGGACTCTTATCAATTCCCCGATCTCGTTGGGGCCAAGATCGTAGAGTCGCTCCCACGGGAAGTTTTTCTTTTCAATTTTCTTGATTATTTCTTCGGGCATTTTGCGAAATTGACGAAGCGGAGACATCGACTGCCACATCCGGCGGTCGATCATTTTGCAGAGCGACAAACATTTGTCGGCGAGTTGTGCCCAACCGCGGAATAAAACGATTTCGAAAATGGCGCGCATCAACCGCGAGGCTGACTGTGTAACGAAGACCATGTCGGACATTAGCGCGAAACCGTCCAATTTCAACTGCGATATGTAAGCCTGAAGCAAAACGTTGACCTTTGCACTCGGTTCCTCGATGCTTTCCTTTATGGGAATGGGCACTCGTTCCATGAGTTTTTGCAGTTCCAATTTCTCTTCTTCCCGCACGTTGATATTTCTGAACTCGCCGGACAGAGAAAATACTCGGAAAAGCTCGATCTCGCTGAGTGTTCGTTTTAAAAGTTGATTGTACGTCGACATTGTTTCGTGGGTGCAGTAATAATGCGAGGCGATTCTGCCCAATTCAGTAGCTTGGAAATTGCCCGATTTTCGATCGTATTTTATGAGGCCGCTTCTGTCCAGACACAGTGCAGCGGAGTGAATCAAATCGGCACGACGTAGTTCCAGCAAGGGATCGCTCTTGAGTGTCTCGTGGGAGATTCCGTACAAATTGGGACACCTGAGCATTCTGATGTAGAGATAAGTGTAGCCGAGCCAAGTAACTGCATCGCGAATGTTTTGAATGGTTCCGAGAACTATTTCGGCGTTGAGCATGTCCGGCATTTTTGTGATGAGCTGCGATTCGATCGGCAATTGTTGATTAAGCAAGGACAAAT
Organism: Hyposoter dolosus; assembly: GCA_963921915.1. Classification (NCBI taxonomy): domain Eukaryota; kingdom Metazoa; phylum Arthropoda; class Insecta; order Hymenoptera; family Ichneumonidae; genus Hyposoter; species Hyposoter dolosus. Next base: position 4,051,715 of record OY998133.1, read on the forward strand.
AATAACGCAGCTCGCTGTGATTGGTTATGAGAATTCCTTCGCCTTTGGTGTCGTACTGAGGTCGACCGGCACGTCCCAACATTTGCAAAACATCGAGAGCACCCAGTTCGACCCATCGACCTTTTTCCGGGTTGTAAACTTGAGTTCCTTTGATGATGACCGTGTGGGCTGGTAAATTGACACCCCAGGCGAGGGTAGCCGTTGAGACGAGAACTTGGATGTGCCTGTCAGCAAACAAATCTTCGACCAAGGTACGATCGACTCTGGTCATTCCTGCGTGATGGATGGCAAATCCGTAAGGAAGTAAATCTTTTAATTCTTGATTTTTGACTTGTTCGGCTTCGGTTCGTAAAACTTCCATGGAGGCGGAGCCTTCGCGGAGGAATTGTCCGAGCGTATCTTTTTCGAGGCACATGTCTCGTATGGCTCTGGCGGTTTTGCCGGTTTCTTTTCGAGAGTGAACGAAAACCAGAATCTGATTTCTACCGGCGTGTTCCATCGTTTTCTCGTAGACAATTTCGTTCATCACTTGGAAACGTTTGAGCGCTTTTTTCTCGGTAACTCCGATGTACTGTTGTTCCAGAGCGACGGGCCGGAAACTATTGTCAAAATAAAAGAGTCCGGTTTCCGGTTTGATCCGAAGGAACGCCGCGACGTCTTGATAATTGGGCAAAGTCGCGGAAAGACCGACGAGTCTTACGTCGTCTTGAGTCGCTTCGATATTCCGTATCGTTCGAGCAACCAACGCCTCGAGAACGGGACCGCGCTCGTCGTGCAAAAGATGAATTTCGTCGATGATGATCAAACGAACCAATGACGTAAAAGTTTTCTCTCCGCCTTTGCGCGTTATAATGTCCCACTTTTCAGGAGTACACACGATTATCTGCGTGGCCGCGATCTGTTCCCGCGTCAATTGATGATCGCCCGTTAACTCGGAAACCGTCAAATTGTAACCAGCCAAACGCTTGCCGAAATTTCCAACCATTTCCTGTACGAGCGAGCGCATAGGCGCGACATAAATTATTTTAAATTCGTCCGAATTTATGGTCCCATCGGCGTTTATGTGTTTACCGATCTCACGCATCATGCACAAGAGGGCGACGTTTGTTTTACCCGCACCGGTCGGTGCACACAGTAAAAGATTCTCGTCGCTTTCCAGAGCGGTTTGGTGCAATCTACTTTGAATTCGATTGAGAGTCTTGAATCCTTCGAACGCTGGCTGGACGTATTTCGACAACTGATCGATTGGGTAAAGTTTCTCGTTGTCGGCGAACGGCTTCGGCTTCAGAGCTGGAACGTGCACCTCTTCGTATCTGTAAACCGAAAACACCGAAATTTATTTTTTTGCCTTATTTTACGGTTTTCATTGCAATGTCGCTGATCAAAAAATTTAAAGATGCTCCGGATTCTTCAGGGCAAACTAGCAGCAGTAGACAATGGCGGACGGTGTGATCTATCGGCTCGCACGAGAAGAATCGGTTTTGAACGCACAAATAATGAACTGGACGTGCTCGCGACCGTTTTTTCGTTAAAAAGTTGTAAGGAAAAAAAAAACAAAAGAAACGCGTCTCAAATTTACAGGCGTTTAGATGGGAAAAATAAAAAATTGGAAATTAAATATCTGAAATTGTAAACGTCAGAAAATTTTTCTTCATAGGAGAAAACTATTAGTTTTGATACCAAGAACGTTTGTCCAAAATTTTGAAAGAACCCTAAATAAAGTCGTTTCGTGATATTAATACCTTAATCATAGAGATGATCGAGTTGGAGTTATTAAAAAAAAAGAGAAATAAAGAATAGAATTGTCTTTCTGCCTATTAATCGATTATTGCGTAAATCGAGTTGGAAAAAATGTGTTAGAAATTGAAATTGTTTTGAACAAATGATTCCCACCCTTTACGTTGTTTTCGGAAGCTCCCGTCCGGCAGTTCGCAGCTCTTATTAGCCATGAAGTGACTACCCTGTGCGAAAGTCAAGTCCTCGAGGTCGATGAGGTTTCTGGTTCCTTGAACTTGTCCCCCAGGACCTCCGGTATCTTCGTTTTCTTCTCTCCTTTTCCTTTGAGCTCTAGCTTCCATGGTTTCGTCCGCGTCGTCCTCGCCCTTGCCAGTGTCCAGTTGCTGCAGAATTTTCGCGAGGCCCGGATCGTCGTTCATTTTATTGCGAATTTTCTGACGATCCGACTCGGATTGCGACGAGGCTAACATCGTGCAGTAAGCAATCATTTGACGATATTTTTTCAGTTGCTTAATGAAATCGAAACAATCGTATCCCAAAAGAATCACCAGTTGATTCTCGCAGTCACGATCGTCGCCAGCGTCTTTTAGGATATTCAAAACTTCAGCCGCACGAGCCTGTAACGCAGAAACAAATTTCGACCTTAAAAAATTGAATCACAATCTTGGGAAACGCTGGAAAAATCGATATTCTTGAATTTCAAGAATTCAACCCTCAGCGGTCACACGAGGTAACCCCCAAGCTCAGAAAAAAGCTTTGAAACAGAACCAAGTAACGATATCTGCCGGCAGTAGAAAAGTGTGAGACGTGACTTCATTACATAGGAAGCCGAAAAACGCATGGCGTCGCTTTGAGTATTCGGTTTCTCGGCGTCGGGTAACCAGTTACCCCAGTGCCGGTTTTTTTTAAATACTTTTTTTATGTTTGGCGGATACTGTTATTTTTTATGGTAGTTAGTACATGTTGTGCATACAATCCAAAAATTTTAGAACTTAACATTCAAAAACGGCGAAGTAATGAATTTTTGAAAACGTCCATGTTTCTTGTACAAATAGGTTTTTCAGCGTGTGGTAATGAGTTACCTCATGTGGCTGCTAAGGGTTGAAAGAATGAAGGGTATAAAAGTTAATTTTTCAATGGAGAAATTTTGCAAACCTGAGACACCATAGCGTCGTTATAAATTCTGCTGAGTCGCCGTTGTAACCAATAGGCATCGATTTCCAAGGGATGTAGAGCTTTTTCTTTTTTCAATTCTTCGGCACCCCCCAGATTTTCTGCATGGATGGCGCGGTCGTCGTTTGCTTCTTCGCCCTCATCGGCTTCGTCCTCGTTGTCTCGAACCTCGCCGTAAACATCCTCGTCGTCCTCTTCGCTACTTTCTTCAAATTGGACATTAATGCCATACGTTTCGTCGATGTTTTCTTCGTTCGTAGTGTCTTTCTCATCGCTGCCAAAATCTGTGATTTTTTTGCCAAGATTGACGAGCAGCGCGAATCGTTCTTCCGCTAAAGTCCCCAGCAACGTTTCCGTCTCCTTCTTTTTCTCTTTTTCTTTGAGTCTGTCGTTTTTTAAAACGGCCAGTACCTCGTCGGCTGCTCCGCACAAAATGTCACGAGGCTGATCGCCCAGGGCTTCTTGAATGAAACTCAACAGAACTTCGTAAGTCTGACGAGTCTCTTGCGTCTTCGGACGATATACTATTCCAACCATCTCGTCCACACCCTCCGAGAGCAGAGTCGCACCTTTCATCCTCGCGAAATCGTACTGCGCTTCGTCTCTCTTTTGCCGCCTGTGAAAAAGTGAAAACGATCTTATTTCGATTGTCGAAAAACCATCAAACTGACGATTTTTTTTTTTTTTTTAAGTTTATATCCGTCACAGCTAAAATGCCAATAATGTGCGTTGTCAAATTTCGACTTTTCATGCTCATTTCAATTTTTTCCCAAGGCAATTCAAAACTTTTGACGCTACGACAACGTTTCATCGATCGACCCTTTTTAGAGGCCTGTAGAAAATCGAATAACGATCAAATTTTGTCCAAAAACCACCATGTTGAATGTCCTTACTGTTTAAAAAAAATTTGAGCTTATATTCGTCACAACTAAAACACCAATCATGTCTTTGTCGAGTTGTGACTTTTCATACTAATTTTTCTGTTTTTTTCTACTAGGCAATTTAGAATTTTCAAATCGACGTCGATGCTCGATGCTCAATCGATAAGAGCAGCGATAATCAAAGAAATGTGTTTTGCGACTCACTTGATTTTGCGTTCCTCCGCTTTGGCCGGTCTGGTTCGTTTGGATCGGTCGCCCATTCTCGTTCCGTCAAGTTTACCCACCAGGGACATGACTTCGCCGGTAGCTTCATCTCGACTTCGTCGCTCAATAAGTCGCACGTCGGCTTGCAAGACGAGATTCGAGTTCTGAGGATAAACACAAATAATTATGTTACTTTTGAGGTTACGTGTACAATCGACGTTGTCACGGCGTTAACACAAAGTTTTCACGACGTTCGTACTTTGCGCCGGATTTTGTTGCGATAAAATGAAAATTCAACGAGAATCCGAATTCGCTTGATTCGCGGTTTAAGGTTCGACGAAAAAGTTGCGAGGAATCGATTTTAATTGAGAAAAATCGCCGGATACTTACCGCCTTATATTCGTACTGAAGTTGTCGAGCCGCCGCGTCTGCCATGGCTGCAAAGAGCGAGAAACTAGTTGCTCAATATTTCGTTGAAATGTTGCGTGGATAATGCACAGGAAGAAAAAACAAAGAGCTCGGAAAAACGCGCCAAGGACGATAAACTTCTGGAGAATAAAGTTCCAACACATCCACTCAAATTCGCTCGCCAGGAGCGACTAACTTGTGATTATTTCTTGACCAAACACGATGCCGCTGCACACTGCAGGTTGAGTGACTCTCCGTAGTTCCAGCACGCGCCGCAAGGCACCGCTTATTTAATTCTCCTTGTCGCCGCGTCGTCACGAGGTCACGGCGGCACCGTACGATTATTTTTCACCGGCTACTCGTCCGATGAAGCAAATCGCGTTTCTCCGTTTCTCGTACAGCCGTCGTAAGCCCGGCGTGTACCTGGTCGCCGCAACGATTGAACTCTCGCGCTCCCTCGCTTCTTTCTCGTTCGCCTTGTGCGAAAGAACTGACTGACTTGACTGGGTTCGCTCGGTTAGTCGGCTGGAACGTCACACGGCCAGTTAAGTCGAAGCCCAATGACGACGCTCGCAACCTTTCTAAAACGTGATTGGTTCGCGGGATGAATACTCCCACGTCCTCCACGACCTTGCTCATTTAATAGGTGCACTCCTCGGCGATGGGGGGGAGAGCATCGGCGCTCGTAAACTTAGGAAATGGCACTGTCGCGATATTAATGAGGCGAAAATTTTGCTGCAAAATTTTTGTATATTTTCGTCGATATGAAAGTAAAAAATTGAGGATCGTAATTGTTGCAGCTGCGAAAGCTTTCTCGCTGTTTATTGCAAGACATTTTCATGGAGACGCAGCAATAAAAACTGAGAATGTATTTTCCTCATAATTTTGCTATGGATGAAACTTTTGTTCGTGTAAGAAATTCCGGGGCGAATATTTCTTCGAGAACTTGGAATCAGGAGTAATTCCTATATCTATAAATATATTTATTTTTTCTGGTAACGCAATCGTGAGCAGGACTAGTCAGCGTTTGATTGAAAAGAAAATGTCCGCTCTCTCATTTATTCATTTCGCGCTTCGCATCCATCGGAAGAATCGAACGTGATGGTAAAGTTTTGTTTACAGCTGAAATGAGTGTTGAGGAAGTTTGGAAATCGTTCGCTTCGTTCGAGAAGAAAAAGACCTTTCTATGTGTTTACTCAGATTTTTTTTTCCGAGTAACTTTTCGAGAATTTGGCCCGGCGTTGTCAAAGAAATCATGAGTGACGCGTGAAACGGCTCCTGAAGCGTAAAGACCGAATGAAACAAATATTTGTCTCGAAATTTGATAGACTGCAGTGCATACGAAGTTTTTCGAAGCCTGCGTTCGCCCACGATCAATTCCTTGTAAGGAAGTGGCTCATTAGCCGCTCACATGCTATTGGCTGACGGACGGGGGGTGGGGGTATGATGGGAAATATGTATAAGATCGGGACTTGCAAATTCGAGTCATTAGTCGTTAGAATTGTTCCGAGCGACATTCAACCAGCGGGCCGCTTAACTCCGCCAGCAAAATGAAAGGACGTAGCGAGGAAAGAAAAGGACTAATTTCTCTGGTCGAAGATCCGCTTCTGGGTGTTAGACCAATCGCTCGAACGAGTCTCTGCTGCAGGTGTCAATCCTTGTATCCAACGAGATGTGAAGTTGTCCTTGGGAAAAGTTGGAACATTTTTGAAAGCTTTCCGGAGCAGTACCTTCGTGTTTGTCGGTTTTGTCGGCTTCCGATGCAACGATCGGGTTTTCTTTTGAAAACTCGATTGTTTCTATTATCTCGATCGCGTCGGATTCTTCGTCCTTTCATGCAGCGCCCAGGCTCGTTTTGCCCTTACCAACCATTTTTTAATGAAACTTGAGAATATTCAAGTTCGTTTGGGAAAAATGAAACGGCCCTTTTCAGGGCCAAAAATATATCTGAACGTGGTTCCATCTCGTGCACTTAAGGACGTGTTCGCAAAATTTTCTATCGATGGAATTCTTTTAAATTTGCACTGCACTAAGAGAATAGTGACATCTAATAGCTCGCGCAATTTTAAGACGTTTTACCATGTAGAAGTCGAGATATTTATTTATAAAAATCAAAATTTTCAATAGTTTCTCATAAGAGCGTGTGTTAAAAGTTGCAATTTTCAACATTAAATATTTCGATTTCTAAATGGTAAAGTCTCTTAAAACTTTGCATACACTTTTATGTAACATCGAAGAAGCTTTATTTAGATTTTCAAAAAAATCGGTCGTAAAATTTTTTCGAAATTTTGTTTATTTTATAACAAATACAGATTACCTCGGACAATCTTGGATTTAGAGTATGTTGTTCTTTAGTCAATTTGTAACAAATTTTTTTAATGAACTTGGGCTCGCAAATCATTTTGTATGTAAGAAAAACTGAAAAGAAAATTTTTTAATTGACCCTCGCCATACAACGTCCTTAACTCTCGAAGAAAACAAACTCACCGAGAATGATTCGTAATTGAATTTACTTTTGTCCCGGCGACCAAATCAACAACCTTATAAACGACGCAGCCTTGGACATGAAGCCATCCAAAAAGATTTCCAAAAAAGACTCTTTCCAGAGGTCACAATATTCCAAAATAAGCTTGGACAATGATTTCGTACGCATCGCTATACTGCGTGATATTTTGCTCAGAAATAACGCTTCTATTATTCGAAATATTCGAGACGATGTACACTCCGTATGTAAACACCGAGAAAGGTCTTTTTTTTTTCTCGGACGAAGCGAACGATTTCCAAACTTCCTAAACACTTATTTCTGCTATAAACGAAACTCCTATCATCACGTTCGATTTTTCTAATGGATACGGAGCGCAAAATGAATAAATACATTTTTTTTCAAAATTTTTCTTCCGATCACTGAAGTTAAGCAGCATTGGTCGCGGTCAGTACTCGGATGGGTGACCGCTTGGGAACACCGTGGGGCGTTGGCTCTCATTTTTATGCCCAGGGGTACGGTGTTTTTTAAATTTGTCGTGTTGTGGTAAAAATTAGTAGGCTAAACTTATTTTCCTTTCCATCCATCAGAAGAAGCGAACGCGATGGTAGTAGTTTTGTTTACAGCTGAAATAAGTGTTGAAGAAGTTTAGAAATCGTTCGCTTCGTTCGAGAAGAAAAAGATCTTTCTATGTATTTACTCAGATTTTTTTTTCCGAGTAACTTTTCGAGAATTTGGCCCGGCGTTGTCAAAGAAATCATGAGTGACGCGTGAAACGACTCCTGAAGCGTAAAGACTGAGTGAAACAAATATTTGTCTCGAAATTTGATAGACTGCAGTGCATACGAAGTTTTTCGAAGCCTGCTTTCGCCCACGATCAATTCCTTGTAAGGAAGTGGCTAATTAGCCGCTCACATGCTATTGGCTGACGGACGGGGGGTGGGGGTATGATGGGAGACATGTATAAAATCGTGACTTGCAAATTCGAGTCATTAGTCGTTAGAATTGTTCCGTGCGACATTCAACCAGCCGGCCGCTTAACTCCAACAGCAAAATGTCAGGACGTAACGAGGAAAGAAAAGAACCGATTTCTCTGGTCGAAGATCCGCTTCTGGGTGTTGAACCAAACGCTCGAACGAGTCGCTGCTGCACGTGTCAATCTGTGCATCCAACGAAATCTGAAGTTGTTTGGAGTTGGAACATTTTTGAAAGCTTTTCGGACGAGCTACTTCAAGTTTGCCAGTTTTGTGGCCTTCCAACGCAAAAACCGGATTTTCTTTTGAAGACTCGATTGCTTCTTCTATCTCGATCGCGACGGATGCTTCGTCCTCTCGTGCAACGCCCAGGCTCTTCTTGCTCTTACCAGCGATTTTATAACGAATCTTAAAACGATTCAAGTTCATTTGGGACAAAATGAAACGGCCCTTTTTAGGGCCAAAAATATATTTGAACGTAGTTTCATCTTGTGCGCTTATCTCTCAAAGAAAACAAACTCATTAAGAACGATTCGCAGTAATTAAATTTACTTTTACCCTGCGACGTTCAAAAAAACTTTTCAAAGCTTACATATTCGAAATAAGCTTGGAAAATGATTTCATATCCATCGTTATACTGCGTAACATTCTACTCGGAAATAATGCTTCCCTTTTTTTTAATATTCGAAACGATGCACATTTCAAGAGACGTTGCAACATTTTGTGTAAAGTTTCTATGGAATCGTGTGAGATGCAATAACTAGGGTAGAAAATCACAAATTCCCCAACGCTGGGGATAAGGCCATGGATCAGCGGACCTGATTGAGCCGTATGCACGTGAGTGCGAGAGCGATGGTAAATTCATCAAGTTCATTTTCTCGGCACCATTTGTTCGGTCGGAATCAAGTAGTTTGGGCAGGCGTTGAAAAAAAAAAAAAATCCAAGTAAACAATAGAAAGGTCTTTTTTTCTGCGAATGAAGCGAACGATTTCCAAATATCGCGATCCTAAAAACTTATTTCAATTATAAACGAAACTTTTACCGTTAGGTTCGATTCTTCTAATGGTTGCAAAGCGCAAAATGAATAAATATTTAAAAAAAAAAAAAAACTGTTCGATCACTGAAGTTAAGCAGCATTGGTCGCGGTCAGTACTCGGATGGGTGACCGTTTGGGAACGCCGCGTGCGCCACTGCACTCATTTTTATGCCCACAGGTGCGATTTGTTTTATTTCTCTTTATTGAAGTAAAAATGGGTAGGCTAAATTTATTTTTCTTTTGATTCAGGGCAACATTTCGTTATTCCAACACGCCCACTCCGCGGTGACAATGCCTGAGCTAATTTTTGAAAGTTTACTTCAAAAAAAATTGGAATAAAAACTGGACACGTCAAAAAGTTTTTCGTCACGACTTCTGTAAACTTTGATTCTAATAATTGGAAAATAACAAACTGGTGCGATTTTCCTCATAAATTGTAAATATTTTGGAAAAAACCCCAGCCAACGACCACACTATATGCTGAAAACACCAGTTTTCGTTCAGCATTGGGCGCGGTCAGTAGTCGGATGGGTGACCGCTTGGGACCGCCGCGTGCCGTTGAATTTTTTTTCCCGACACTTAAGATTATTTATTATTTTTCTCAGTGAAATCAAAATTTCAAGACCGAACAGTTGATTTTATTTTTATTAAATAATTTGCATTACCAATCCGCGGACTTTAATAACAATGCCGCGCCAGATTCTCAAAAGTCTACTTCGAAAAAAAAATTGGAATAGTCACATGGAAATTTTATTTTTTTTCAGGCCGAAGCGAACCATTTTCCACTGCGTTACTGCGTATAACCCCTCACGTTTCTATAGAATCGTATAAGATGCAACTCATGTACAGTGCCTACCTACAAATGTCGATAGCTATGGCAGAAAGGCACAATCCTGGAGTGCAAAAATGCTTGACTAGCGATGCTGGGGTCAAGGCCATTGATCAGTACGTAACTCTTGCACATTTTTTACTGACACCGGAAATATGCATAGAGTGGCATTTCTCGGCAAGTCGGTTCAGTGATTTTTCACATAAGACAGCAATTTACTCCGTCCAAAAGTAAAATTATTTTGCGTAGACAAAAAATGAATCCTTTTATTAAACGAATGATTGTTACGACTTGCAAAATGTGAATACGTGCTGAAAATACTGTGTAACACATATTAATTAATAACTTTCTTTTGGTAATCGGTACTCAAATATTACTTAAACATTGAGTAGACTGGTTACTCAATTTTTTCTGAGAAAAAGCTTACTGAAAGCATTTGACTTGGTACTTTCATGAATTGATATGAGAACTTGATGGATATCAAGATTTGTAATTCATGAAGAAGTTTCAACGTTTGGAAATTATTGGTGGCCCTGAAAAGGGCCGTTCGAGTGTTGTTGTCCTGCAGCAGGAGTGACGTCATTCACTTTTTAGCGGCAGAAGTTTTTTTCGGTGCAACCTTCTTGGGTTGAGCGGCAAACGGTTTGGTCTTCTTAGCCAATGTTGGCTTTGATTTCTTTACCGGAGTTTTAGCAGTCGCTGGCTTGGCCTTGGTAGTTTTGGCCTTTGGTGGTTTTGCGGCTGGTCCTTTCGATGCTTTCCTCTTGGGAGTAACAGCGGTTGCAGTCGCGGCGGCTTTTTTCGGCGGCGTCTTCTTGGCGGCAGTTGGCTTTTTGGGTGCAACTGGTTTTTTTGCTGCCGGTGATTTCTTGGCAACTTTGGCCTTGGGCGCAGCCTTAGCGTTGGGGGCAGTCTTAGTCCTGGGCTTAGCAATTTCGACCTTGCCGATCTTGAACGATCCAGCAGCACCTTTGCCCTTGGTTTGAACCAGAGCACCGGATGCGACTGCGACCTTCAAGTACTTCTTGATGAAGGTTGCTTGCTTTTCGGCATCGACCTTGTACGTGCCAGCCATGTACTTTTTGATTGCCTGGAGAGAAGATCCTCCACGTTCTTTCAGGGCCACGATAGCGGCGTTGACCATCTCCGTGGTCTTAGGATGAGTCACTGTAGCACGAGGCTTGGTCGATTTGGCGGTCGTCGCTTTTTTCGGAGTTGTCGAAGCTGGAACTGATTCTGCCGAAGCGGCTACAACAGGCGATGATGCTACTTTGTCTGCCATTGTGTTAAAAGTTTGCACGATGTTTTCGAAGGTTTAGATTCAAGATTACGACTTGACTGTAGAGCTACGAATGAGAAGTGCCGACTGGTCCTACGCTTCCTGATGGCGAAGCGCGTACCATGGAGAGAGGCCCGAGCTTCGTTGCGGCAGCACCGGCGCCCGTTAGACCGTTCTTCGGTACCAATTGTTGCATATATTTCAATTTTTCCATTATTTACAGTGACCACGTACAACAATAATTATGGTTTTCTGCTTACTCAATACTTTCGTCGGGTTTTTAGTTTTGGAAAAACACGAAAATGATTAAAGAATACAGAAAAACACTAATGTATCTGTACTTCGCCGTTTCTCACTCATAGCACTCTCCTCTTTTAAACCCTTAATTGTTAACAACGAATAAAGTTATAAGACTAAAAGCAAGAATAATACGGAACCAATAATCTCTACTTCGCGTTTAAGTTAACTTGCCGTCCTTCGAGCGAAATTTTATACGTTTGTCATCAACTTTATTGTAGCCCGAAAGTTCGTGAAATGGGAGAAAACGACAGCAGCACAATTTCGTTTTTTTTTTCAAACATTTCAGAGCGTTTTATTAATCAATAAATTCGCTCCTGTTATATAGTCGATGGTTTGAAAGTTCACGAACACATTTCTTATTCATTATTAACTTTTGGAGATCAATGTTATTGAAATCGATGGATTCTTGTGCGTCAAATGGATACGTACGGTGAGCTCGACTCAAAGCAGCTGTCAGTCGATCGACGTTTTGTTTTTGCTATTAAAACAATCGTGAGCAGGATTGGTCAGAATTAATGTTCTAAAAATTCCCCCTTCACGTTATTCATTTTACGGTTCGTATTTATTAGAATAATCGAAGGCAAATGGTACAAGTCTTGTTCATAGCTTGAATAATTTTCGAGGCCACCGGCACGCGGTGTCGCCAAGCGTTCACACATCCAAGTACTGACCGCGCCTAGTGCTGGACGAGAACTGTTGTTTGCAGCGTGGGATGGTCGTTGGCTGGAGGTTTCCTGAATCGTTAACAATTTATAACCATAATCGTACCTGATACAATTTTTGTACTTGCTGAAACGAAAGTTAGCGAATCGTCAAGATGAACTTTTTCTTGTGCCGAGCCTTTACTCCGATTTTTTTTTTGGAGTAATCTTTGAAGAAATTGCTCTGGCGTCGTCACCGGACATGTTTTAAAAACGTAATGTTGCGATGATTCGAAAAGAAAATAAGTTTAACCCACCAATTTTTACTCCAATTCCATAAATTTAAAAAAAATGGTACCTGTGGGCATAAAAATGAGAGCCAACGGCACGCGGTGTTCCGCAACGGTCACTCATCCAAGTACTGTCCGCGCCCAATGCTGCTAAACTTCAGTGATCGGACGAGGATTTTTTTTTTTACTTTTGTAACTGTTTTATTAACATTTTAATTAAACTATATACATTGGCTTATCCTAGCATATAAAATATATTACAACAACTTATTTTCTAATATGTATACAAACATACCGTATTGACATAGCATAATACTGTGGATATCCACAGTATTATGCCTATCCGAAAGTCCTGCCTATCCGAAAGTTATGCCTATCCGATGTCCTATTTCCGAAAGTGCGAGCGAACTTGTAAGAAATTTTTTTCTACACAGATTAAATATTCGGAGTTTACATTACTTTTCCAGATCTAAAAAACTGTACAACAAGAAAATCCTGGAAGAAATTCTTTTGGAATCTGACGGCCGCACCGTCAATGACTCAGGACATTTGTATCCACCATCGAATGATGTCTACCAGCGAATTTCTCAGCGCATGACGGAACGTGGCTGAGAAATATCGCCGAAGCATGTGTATACGATCCTGAACACGAATCGTAATGGATTCCGGTCGATGGTGAATCAAACTGTGCCTGAGAATTCTCCACCCGTTCCAAAACCGAACGAAGCCACTCCCACTTTGGACACTTTTATGGCTCGTTCTCAGGCACCTCGTTCGTTAACAATTAAACTGGTCGTTTCATATGAGAAGTATGAAACAATAAAACCAGAAAAGAAATGTTACTCCAATGGTAATTATTGGAAGTTCCGTACAGGGTGGACGGATGTCATTGCCGATTCCATAGTCGAGCAACACCATACAAGTTGTGTTTTTTCGTTTCAACGCAACGTCGTTCGACCTTCTGCCACCGCCAATGCTTTCGCGTTATTCAGCGGGAAATGCTTGGAATGTTCTGCGACGATCCAGGGTCATTTGGAAAACGAACCGAAGAACGGTCTAGATGTCGTCTTCGAATGCCACATCGCAGACATTAGATCCGAATTGCATACAGGCAGTGTAAAACGGAAATTAAGGGGACAGCGACCTCAAGAAGTTGCTACTCGACAGCTCCCAAATCGGAAAGCAGCAGCTAGATGTCACAACGATGAAGCCAAACGACTTAATAAATTAGCGCGTGAAAAAGAGACCGATTGTGACATTGATCCTTCCGTCAGTCGGATTGAGCAGGAAATCATTCCGCCAGAGGACCAGGAATGCGTGTCGTCCCGAAAATGCTCAACTTCCCATGTTCCAAAATGGTGGCAAAATAAACTGGGATGGAAAAAAATTCGATTTGACACGAACGTGTGCATTCGATTCGATCACTCAACTGTTTCTGAGCGCAATCAGCTTCTCCAGAACGTATCGGGAAAACGTTATAATCAGGTCCATCCCTGTACTAGATCTTGCGGCATCAATACGTGACCACGGAGAACTAACCGTGGAACATTATGCAGAACGGGCGAAAATACTCTCTTCCCTGAACTTGTTCCGGGACAGCATAACAGTATCTGCGAGAAACATCAGCAGGCTCAACGCGGAATGCAACGCAGCACATTTAGCGGAACATCTTTTTTCAGCATTGCCCAGTATGCATCGCAAAACTTCGTGCAACTGCGGACATAAAGCCCAGCGTTCCAGCGTTATACTGCCCGTCAATGTCGACGTACTCCTGCATAATGGTCTCGCCTCGATGCAAGAGGCCATCGACAGCACTTGTATGGCAGGACTACCCTGTCGGAAATGCAAGGAAATTGCGGAGAGCGATGTCGAGTATGGCCCTCATGTATTGGTCGATCTATCGATAGTCTCTGACCCACACTATAATGCTGGCAAGAAGATAAGGCAATTCAAGTTGGACGAAATTCCAACAAAAATAACTTTGGGCAGCATAGAATATGCTTTAATTGGATTTGCGAATTACTTGCCAGGACATTACGTCGCTTTTGAGAAATGCGACCGGCATTGGAATAATTACAGACAAGTAATTTTATCAATTTGCTAATTGCATCATTTGTCGGGAAATGCATAGAATGTTCTACGACGATCCGGGGTAGTTTGGAAAAACAGCCGGAAAACGACATAGATGTTATAATCGAATGGGATATCGAAAATATTAGGTCCCACTTTCACACAGGCCATAAAAAACGGCAGTTAAAGGGAGAGCGACATCAAATAGGTGCAAGTCGTCACCTTCCTAATCGAAAAGCAGCAGCTAGGTGTCACAACGACGAAGCCAAACGAATTAATAAATTAGAGCGTGAAAAAGAAACCGATTGTGACATACACTCTTCGTCAGTCGGAATGAGCAGGATTTCATTCCGCCAGAGGACCAGGAAACCGTGTGTCGTCCCCTCCACAGCGGTTTATTAAAGTCTCCACTGAATGTGATTCCGACGGACCACGACAAAAACGGCCGATGGAGCCGACGTACCTGGTGAAACGTTCTGGATCGGACCACATCGAACACGCTCCAACCGCTCGAATTCCAAAGTTTAAAACCAGTGGCGAAGTAACCTGGGATAGGAAAAAATTCGAATGAAAAAGATTGTGTGCATTGGAGAAAGTACGACGACTTGCAGACCAAACGGGTCATTTTGGAAGGAAATGAAATCGTTTTGCCGCATTTGATCGTGTATATGGCATCAGACATTGAGCGAAGATGATCCGGATTGTCGTTGCTTGTAGTGTATGGCCACACGTTTGATTTTTTGATAATGAGATCTTACTTTTATCATAGAAAAACTTGTTTTATTAACAGCTCCTGTCGACATTTATTTTCCATAAAGTTATATCTAAGAAGACTCAATTTTGATACCAAATGAAAAGATGTCTACTTGGAATCATTATAAATAACTATAAAATAATTAAAAATAAAAATAAAAAAATAACAGCGTTAATATTGATTGATAATGACAATTCTCTTCTAAGTTATTCACGGAAAATAAGTTTTGGAGATTTTTTTAATGAAGTTATTCGCGGAAAAGAATGTTGGAGGTTTTTAAGAATCAAGATATTCACGAATAGACTTTATTACAGACACAGTTATTTAACGTATTACTACCACAAAACGATTTTAATTAGGGTTCTATCAAAATTTAGTACAAACGTTCTTGGGACCAAAATTAACAGTTTTCTGCAATGAAGAAAAATTTTCTGACGTTCAGAATTTGAGATATTTAATTTACAATTTTTAGTTTTTCCCATCTGAACGCGTGTAAATTGGAGTCGCGTTTCTTTTGTATTTTTCTTGCAACTTTTTAACGAAACGTGACTTCAATTTGCAGGCGTTTAGATGGAAAATATAAAAAATTGTGAATTAAATATCTGAAATTCTAAACGTCAGAAAATTTTCCTTCATCAGAGAAAACTGTTAGTTTTGTTTCCAAGAACGTTTGTACAATATTTTAAAAGAACCCTAAATAAAGTCGTTTCCTGATGGTAATACCTTAATAATAGAGATGATCGACTTGGAGCTATTAAAAAAAAAGCGAAATAAAAAATAGAATTGTCTTTCTGCCTATTGATTGATTACTGCGTAAATATTGTGAGAAAAAATGTGTTAGAAATTAAAATTGTTTTGAACAAATGATTCTCACCCTTTACGTTGTTTTCGGTAGCTCCCGTTCGGCAGTTCGCAGCTCTTATTAGCCATGAAATGACCTACCCTGTGCGAAAGTCAAGTCCTCGAGGTCGATGAGATTTCTGGTTCCTTGAACTTGTCCCCCAGGACCTCCGGTATCTTCGTTTTCTTCTCTCTTTTCCCTTTGAGCTCTAGCTTCCATGGCTTCGTCCGCGTGGTCCTCGCCCTTGCCAGTGTCCATTTGCTGCAGAATTTTCGCGAGGCTCGGATCGTTGTTCATTTTGTTGCGAATTTTCTGACGATCTGATTCAGATTGCGACGAGGCGATCATGGTGCAGTGAGCAATCATTTGACGATATTTTTTCAGTTGCTTAATGAAATCGAAACAATCGTATCCCAGAAGAATCACCAGTTGGTTCTCGCAGTCACGATCGTCGGCAGCGTCTTTTAGGATATTCAAAACTTCAGCCGCACGAGCCTGTAACGCAGAAACAAATTTCGACTGTAAAAAATTGAATCACAATCTTGGGAAACGCTGGAAAAATCGATATTCTTGAATTTCAAGAATTCAACCCTTAGCGGTCACACGAGGAAACTAATTACCCCAGGCTCAGAAAAAGGCTTTGAAACAGATAGAAGAACGATATCTGCCGGTAGTAGAAAAGTGTGAGACGTGACTTCATTACATAGGAAGCCGAAAAACGCGTGGCGTCGCTTTGAGTATTCGGTTTCTCGGCGTCGGGTATCTAGTTACCCCAGTGCCGGTTTTTTTTAAATACTTTTTTTATGTTTGGCGGATACCGTTATTTTTTGTGGTAGTAGTACATGTTGTGCATACAGTCCAAAAATTTTAGAGCTTAACATTCAAAAACGGCGAAGTAATGAATTTTTTTCTGAAAAAAGCCATTTTTGCTGGATTTTTACCAGTTTCACTAGTTTTTACCAGTTTTTAGAACGCTATTTATAAATTAACCGATAAAAATTATTAGAAATGTTGAAGAACTCTTCAACAAACGTGAAATAATCGGTGAGAAGTCTAATAACGTCCGCACGCTTGTACAACTATGTTTTTCAGCGTGGGGTAATAAGTTGCCCCATGTGGCCGCTCAAAGTTGAAAGAATAAAGGGTATAAAAGTTCATTTTTCAATGAGGAAATTTTACAAACCTGAGACACCATTGCGTCGTTGTAAATCCTGCTGAGTTGCCGTTGTAACTAGTAGGCATCGATTTCCAAGGGATGTAGAGCTTTTTCTTTTTTCAATTCTTCGGCACCCCCAAAATTTTCTGCATGGATGGCGCGGTCGTCGTTTGCTTCTTCGCCCTCATCGGCTCCGTCCTCGTTCTCTCGAACCTCGCCGTAAACATCTTTTGACACCTGTAAAAAATCGAATAACGATCTTATTTCGATTGTTAAAAAACCACCAAGCCGACGATATATATTTTTTTTTAATGTTTGGGCTTATATCCGTCACGGATAAAATGTGAATAGTATGCGTCATCGAGTTTCGACTTTTGCCTAATTTTAATTTTTTTTTCACAAGGCAATTCAAAACTTTAGACTCTACGACAACGTTATATCGATCGACTCTTTTTTAACGCCTTTAAAAAATCGAATAATGGTCTTATTTGAATTATCAAAAAACCACCAAACTGACGAGATTTTTTTTTTTAAATGTTATATTCGTCACGGCTGAAATCCCAACTATTTGCATTGTCACATTCCGACTTTTTATGCTCATTCTTTTTCCACAAAATGATTCGAAACTTTTGACCCTACGACAACGTTGTATCAATCGTCTCTCTTTTGACGCCTGTAAAAAATCGAATAACGATCTAATTTTGATAGTCGAAAAACCATCATGCTGAAGATGCTTATTTGCAATAAAATTTTTGGGCTCATATGCGTCACAGCTAATATGCCAACTATGTGCAATGTCAAATTTCGACCTTTCATGCTTAATTTTGTTTTTTGAAAGGGCGATTCGAAACTTTTGACCCAACCACAACGTTATATCGATCGTCTCTCTTTTGAGGCCTGTAAAACATCGAATAACGATATAATTTTGTTTGTGAAAAAACCACCGAGCTGACGATACTTATTTGCAATAAAATTTTGGGCTTTTATCCGGCAAAGCTAAAATGCCAATAATGTGCGTTGTCAAATTTCGACTTTTCATGCTCATTTCAATTTTTTCCCAAGGCAATTCAAAACTTCTGACTCTACGTCAACGTTTCATCGATCGACTCTTTTTAGAGGCCTGTAGAAAATCGAATAACGATCAAATTTTGTCAAAAAACCACCATGTTGAATGTCCTTACTGTTTAAAAAAAATTTGAGCTTATATTCGTCACAACTAAAACGCCAATCACGTCTTTGTTGAGTTGTGACCCGTGATTTATACCAATTTTTCTGTTTTTTTTTCTACAAGGCAATTTAGAATTTTCAAATCGTCGACGATACTCCATGCTCAATCGATAAGAGCTGAGATAATCAAAGAAATGTGTTCCGCAACTCACTTGATTTTGCGTTCCTCAGCTTTGGCCGGTCTGGTTCGTTTGGATCGGTCGCCCATTCTCGTTCCGTCAAGTTTACCCACCAGGATGACTTCATCTCGATTTCGTCGCTCAATAAGTCGCACGTCGGCTTGCAAGATGAGATTCGAATTCTGAGGATAAACACAAATGATTATGTTACTTTTGAGGTTATGTGTACAATCGACGTTGTCACGGCGTTAACACAAAGTTTTCACGACGTTCGTACTTTGCGCCGGATTTTGTTGCGATAAAATGAAAATTCAACGAGAATCCGAATTCGCTTGATTCGCGGTTTAAGGTTCGACGAAAAAGTTGCGAGGAATCGATTTTAATTGAGAAAAATCGCCGGATACTTACCGCCTTATATTCGTACTGAAGTTGTCGAGCCGCCGCGTCTGCCATGGCTGCAAAGAGCGAGAAACTAGTTGCTCAATATTTCGTTGAAATGTTGCGTGGATAATGCACAGGAAGAAAAAACAAAGAGCTCGGAAAAACGCGCCAAGGACGATAAACTTCTGGAGAATAAAGTTCCAACACATCCACTCAAATTCGCTCGCCAGGAGCGACTAACTTGTGATTATTTCTTGACCAAACACGATGCCGCTGCACACTGCAGGTTGAGTGACTCTCCGTAGTTCCAGCACCCGCCGCAAGGCACCGCTTATTTAATTCTCCTTGTCGCCGCGTCGTCACGAGGTCACGGCGGCACCGTACGATTATTTTTCACCGGCTACTCGTCCGATGAAGCAAATCGCGTTTCTCCGTTTCTCGTACAGCCGTCGTAAGCCCGGCGTGTACCTGGTCGCCGCAACGATTGAACTCTCGCGCTCCCTCGCTTCTTTCTCGTTCGCCTTGTGCGAAAGAACTGACTGACTTGACTGGGTTCGCTCGGTTAGTCGGCTGGAACGTCCCACGGCCAGTTAAGTCGAAGCCCAATGACGACGCTCGCAACCTTTCTAAAACGTGATTGGTTCGCGGGATGAATACTCCCACGTCCTCCACGACCTTGCTCATTTAATAGGTGCACTCCTCGGCGATGGGGGGGAGAGCATCGGCGCTCGTAAACTTAGGAAATGGCACTGTCGCGATATCAATGAGGCGAAAATTTTGCTGCAAAATTTTTGTATATTTTCGTCGATATGAAAGTAAAAAATTGAGGATCGTAATTGTTGCAGCTGCGAAAGCTTTCTCGCTGTTTATTGCAAGACATTTTCATGGAGACGCAGCAATAAAAACTGAGAATGTATTTTCCTCATAATTTTGCTATGGATGAAACTTTTGTTCGTGTAAGAAATTCCGGGGCGAATATTTCTCCGAAAACTTGGAATCAGGAGTAATTCCTATCTATAAATATATTTATTTTTTCTGGTAACGCAATCGTGAGCAGGACTAGTCAGCGTTTGATTGAAAAGAAAATGTCCGCTCTATCAATTATTTATTTCGCGCTTCGCATCCATCGGAAGAATCGAACGTGATGGTAGAGTTTTGTTTACAGCTGAAATGAGTGTTGAGGAAGTTTCGAAATCGTTCGCTTCGTTCGAGAAGAAAAAGACCTTTCTATGTGTTTACTCAGATTTTTTTTTTCCGAGTAACTTTTCGAGAATTTGGCCCGGCGTTGTCAAAGAAATCATGAGTGACGCGTGAAACGGCTCCTGAAGCGTAAAGACCGAATGAAACAAATATTTGTCTCGAAATTTGATAGACTGCAGTGCATACGAAGTTTTTCGAAGCCTGCGTTCGCCCACGATCAATTCCTTGTAAGGAAGTGGCTCATTAGCCGCTCACATGCTATTGGCTGACGGACGGGGGGTGGGGGTATGATGGGAGACATGTATAAAATCGTGACTTGCAAATTCGAGTCATTAGTCGTTAGAATTGTTCCGAGCGACATTCAACCAGCGGGCCGCTTAACTCCGCCAGCAAAATGAAAGGACGTAGCGAGGAAAGAAAAGGACTAATTTCTCTGGTCGAAGATCCGCTTCTGGGTGTTAGACCAATCGCTCGAACGAGTCTCTGCTGCAGGTGTCAATCCTTGTATCCAACGAGATGTGAAGTTGTCCTTGGGAAAAGTTGGAACATTTTTGAAAGCTTTCCGGAGCAGTACCTTCGTGTTTGTCGGTTTTGTCGGCTTCCGATGCAACGATCGGGTTTTCTTTTGAAAACTCGATTGTTTCTATTATCTCGATCGCGTCGGATTCTTCGTCCTTTCATGCAGCGCCCAGGCTCGTTTTGCCCTTACCAACCATTTTTTAATGAAACTTGAGAATATTCAAGTTCGTTTGGGAAAAATGAAACGGCCCTTTTCAGGGCCAAAAATATATCTGAACGTAGTTCCATCTCGTGCACTTAAGGACGTGTTCGCAAAATTTTCTATCGATGGAATTCTTTTAAATTTGCACTGCACTAAGAGAATAGTGACATCTAATAGCTCGCTCAATTTTAAGACGTTTTACCATGTAGAAGTCGAGATATTTATTTATAATAATCAAAATTTTCAATAGTTTCTCATAAGAGCGTGTGTTAAAAGTTGCAATTTTCAACATTAAATATTTCGATTTCTAAATGGTAAAGTCTCTCAAAACTTTGCATACACTTTTATGTAACATCGAAGAAGCTTTATTTAGATTTTCAAAAAAATCGGTCGTAAAATTTTTTCGAAATTTTGTTTATTTTATAACAAATACAGATTACCTCGAACAATCTTGGATTTAGAGTATGTTGTTCTTTAGTCAATTTGTAACAAATTTTTTTAATGAACTTGGGCTCGCAAATCATTTTGTATGTAAAAAAAACTGAAAAGAAATTTTTTTAATTGACCCTCGCCATACAACGTCCTTAACTCTCGAAGAAAACAAACTCACCGAGAATGATTCGTAATTGAATTTACTTTTGTCCCGGCGACCAAATCAACAACCTTATAAACGACGCAGCCTTGGACATGAAGCCATCCAAAAAGATTTCCAAAAAAGACTCTTTCCAGAGGTCACAATATTCCAAAATAAGCTTGGACAATGATTTCGTACGCATCGCTATACTGCGTGATATTTTGCTCAGAAATAACGCTTCTATTATTCGAAATATTCGAGACGATGTACACTCCGTATGTAAACACCGAGAAAGGTCTTTTTTTTTTCTCGGACGAAGCGAACGATTTCCAAACTTCCTAAACACTTATTTCAGCTATAAACGAAACTCCTATCATCACGTTCGATTTTTCTAATGGATACGGAGCGCAAAATGAATAAATACATTTTTTTTTTAAATTTTTCTTCCGATCACTGAAGTTAAGCAGCATTGGTCGCGGTCAGTACTCGGATGGGTGACCGCTTGGGAACACCGTGGGGCGTTGGCTCTCATTTTTATGCCCAGGGGTACGGTGTTTTTTAAATTTGTCGTGTTGTGGTAAAAATTAGTAGGCTAAACTTATTTTCCTTTCCATCCATCAGAAGAAGCGAACGCGATGGTAGTAGTTTTGTTTACAGCTGAAATAAGTGTTGAGGAAGTTTAGAAATCGTTCGCTTCGTTCGAGAAGAAAAAGATCTTTCTATGTATTTACTCAGATTTTTTTTTCCGAGTAACTTTTCGAGAATTTGGCCCGGCGTTGTCAAAGAAATCATGAGTGACGCGTGAAACGGCTCCTGAAGCGTAAAGACTGAGTGAAACAAATATTTGTCTCGAAATTTGATAGACTGCAGTGCATACGAAGTTTTTCGAAGCCTGCTTTCGCCCACGATCAATTCCTTGTAAGGAAGTGGCCAATTAGCCGCTCACATGCTATTGGCTGACGGACGGGGGGTGGGGGTATGATGGGAGACATGTATAAAATCGTGACTTGCAAATTCGAGTCATTAGTCGTTAGAATTGTTCCGTGCGACATTCAACCAGCTGGCCGCTTAACTCCAACAGCAAAATGTCAGGACGTAACGAGGAAAGAAAAGAACCGATTTCTCTGGTCGAAGATCCGCTTCTGGGTGTTGAACCAAACGCTCGAACGAGTCGCTGCTGCACGTGTCAATCTGTGCATCCAACGAAATCTGAAGTTGTTTGGAGTTGGAACATTTTTGAAAGCTTTTCGGACGAGCTACTTCAAGTTTGCCAGTTTTGTGGCCTTCCAACGCAAAAACCGGATTTTCTTTTGAAGACTCGATTGCTTCTTCTATCTCGATCGCGACGGATTCTTCGTCCTCTCGTGCAACGCCCAGGCTCTTCTTGCTCTTACCAGCGATTTTATAACGAATCTTAAAACGATTCAAGTTCATTTGGGACAAAATGAAACGGCCCTTTTTAGGGCCAAAAATATATTTGAACGTAGTTTCATCTTGTGCGCTTATCTCTCAAAGAAAACAAACTCATTAAGAACGATTCGCAGTAATTAAATTTACTTTTACCCTGCGACGTTCAAAAAAACTTTTCAAAGCTTACATATTCGAAATAAGCTTGGAAAATGATTTCATATCCATCGTTATACTGCGTAACATTCTACTCGGAAATAATGCTTCCATTTTTTTAAATATTCGAAACGATGCACATTTCAAGAGACGTTGCAACATTTTGTGTAAAGTTTCTATGGAATCGTGTGAGATGCAATAACTACGGTAGAAAATCACAAATTCCCCAACGCTGGGGATAAGGCCATGGATCAGCGGACCTGATTGAGCCGTATGCACGTGAGTGCGAGAGCGATGGTAAATTCATCAAGTTCATTTTCTCGGCACCATTTGTTCGGTCGGAA
The DNA here is from genome assembly GCA_963921915.1 of Hyposoter dolosus. Classification (NCBI taxonomy): domain Eukaryota; kingdom Metazoa; phylum Arthropoda; class Insecta; order Hymenoptera; family Ichneumonidae; genus Hyposoter; species Hyposoter dolosus. The sequence continues at coordinate 4,074,899 of OY998133.1, forward strand.
TCAAGTAGTTTGGGCAGGCGTCGAAAAAAAAAAAAAATCGAAGTAAACAATAGAAAGGTCTTTTTTTCCGCGAATGAAGCGAACGATTTCCAAATGTCGCGATCCTAAAAACTTATTTCAGTTATAAACGAAACTTTTATCGTTAGGTTCGATTCTTCTAATGGTTGCAAAGCGCTAAATGAATAAATACTTAAAAAAAAAGAAAAAGTGTTGGATCACTGAAGTTAAGCAGCATTGGTCGCGGTCAGTACTCGGATGGGTGACCGCTTGGAAACGCCGCGTGCCATTGGCTCTCATTTTTATGCCCGGTGTTTATGTACGGTGTTTTTTAAATTTGTCGTATAGTGGTAAAAATTAGTAGGCTGAACTTATTTTCCTCTCAATTTAACGCAACATTTCGTTTTTCGAACACGCACATTCCGGTGACAACGCCGGGTCAATTTCTTTAAAAATTACTCCAAGAAAAAATTGGAGCTAAGGTTTGACACACGAAAAAGTTAATCTTGACGATTCGCTAACTTTCATTTCAGTAATTAGAAAAAATCTATGAGGTACGATAATTGTTATGAATTGTAAACATTTGGGAAAACCTCAGCCAACATACCACGCTGAAAGCGCCATTTCTCGGCCAGCATTGCGCGCGGTCAGTACTTGGATGGGTGACCGCTTGCGAACACCGCGTGCCGTTGCCTTTTTTTTGCCAATAAGTAAGATTATTTATTATTTTTCTTATTGAAATCGAAATTTTAAAGCTGAACAGCTGGTTCTCTTTTCATTTGACAATGCGATGACAATGTCGGACCAGGTTCTCGAAAAGTTACTCCGAAAATAAAATTGGAATAAACACATGGAAAAGTTTTTTTTTCTCGAGATAAAGCGATCAATTTTTGTGCAAACTACCTCAACACTTGCTCGAGCTATGAACAAGACTTTCTACCATTTGCTTTCGATTATTCTAATAAATACGAAACGTAAAATAAATAACTGTGAAGGGGAAATTTTTAGAAAATTTATTGCTAACCAATCCTGCTTACGATTGTCTTAATAACAAAAAAACATCGCTCGATCGACAGCTGCTTTTGGTCGAACTTACCCTACGTATCCATTCGGAGCACAATGATTCATCGATTTTTATAACATTGAGCTCCAAAGGCACATAAGGAATGAGAAAAGTTTTCATGAACTTTCAAACTGTCGACCAGATAACAGGAGCAAATTTATTAATTAATAAAACGGGCTTAAATATTTAAGAAAACGGAATTGTGCTGCTGTCGTTTCCTCCCATTTCACGGACTTTCGGGCTACAATAAAGTTGATGGAAAACGTATGGAATTTAGTTCTTCGGTTCGTTTTCCAAATGACCCTGGATCGTCGCAAAACATTCCAAGGATTTCCCGCTGAATAACGCGAAAGCATTGGCGGTGGCAGAAGGTCGAACGACGTTGCGTTGAAACGAAAAAAAACAACTTGTATTGTGTTGCTCGACTATGGAATCGGCAATGACATCCGTCCACCCTGTACGGAACTTCCAATAATTACCATTGGAGTAACATTTCTTTTCTGGTTTTATTGTTTCATACTTCTCATATGAAACGACCAGTTTAATTGTCAACGAACGAGGTGCCTGAGAACAATTCTCAGGCACATTCCATTTTTGATTAACCATCGACCGGAATCCATTACGATTCGTGTTCAAGATCGTATACACATGCTTCGGCGATATTTCTCAGCCACGTTCCGTCATGCGCTGAGAAATTCGCTGGTAGACATCATTCGATGGTGGATACAAATGTCCTGAGTTATTGACGGTGCGGCAGTCAGATTCCAAAAGAATTTCTTCCAGGATTTTCTTGTTGTATATTTTTTTAGATCTGGAAAAGTAATGTAAACTCCGAATATTTAATCTGTGTAGAAAAAAATTTCTTACAAGTACGCTCGCACTTTCGGAAATAGGACAACTTACTATGACTATGTTTGTATACATATTAGAAAATAAGTTGTTGTAATATATTTTATATGCTAGGATAAGCTAATGTATATAGGTTAATTAAATAACCACAGTATTATGCTATACATAGATATAGACATAGACATAGCATGGACCATACTGTGGATATACCACAGTATTATGCTATGTCACAGAGAGTACAGCTTAGGACACTTAGAAAAATCCATTGGTGTCGGCGGCGGGAATCGAACCCGGGCTCGCTGGGTGGGAGCCGTGCCCGTTACCACTGAGCCACTGCCTCTCTCCCTGATAAGCTAATGTATATAATGTAATTAAAATGTTAATAAAACAGTTACAAAAGTAAAAAAAAAAATCCTCGTCCGATCACTGAAGTTTAGCAGCATTGGGCGCGGTCAGTACTTGGATGAGTGACCGCTTCGGAACACCGCGTGCCGTTGGCTCTCATTTTTATGCCCACAGGTACGATTTTTTTTAAATTTATGGAATTGGAGTAAAAATTGGTGGGTTAAACTTATGTTCTTTTCGAATCATCGCAACATTACGTTTGTAAAACATGTCCGGTGACGACGCCAGAGCAATTTCTTCAAAGATTACTCCAAAAAAAAAATCGGAGTAAAAGCTCGGCACAAGAAAAAGTTCATCTTAACGATTCGCTACCTTTCGTTTCAGCAAGTACAAAAATTCTATCAGGTACGATTATGGTTATAAATTGTTAACGATTCAGGAAACCTGCAGCCAACGACCATCCCACGCTGCAAACAACAGTTCTCGTCCAGCACTAGGCGCGGTCAGTACTTGGATGGGTGATGGCTTGGCGACACCGCGTGCCGGTGGCCCTGTTTTCCAACCCGTTAGAGTATTTATTATTTTTCTTATTAAAACTAAATCTTTCACAGTGAACTGTTTGTTTCCTTCTCATTAAATATTTCGTATTCACAATGTGACTTCAGGCCAGATTCTCAGAAGGTCACTCGGAGAAAAAAATTGGAATATACACATCGAAAAGTTATTTGTCCTCCGGACGAAGTGAACCATTTTCAAATTACCTCGAAAATTATTCAAGCTATGAACAAGACTTTTACCATTTGCCTTCGATTATTCTAATAAATACGAACCGTAAAATGAATAACGTGAAGGGGGAATTTTTAGAACATTAATTCTGACCAATCCTGCTCACGATTGTTTTAATAGCAAAAACAAAACGTCGATCGACTGACAGCTGCTTTGAGTCGAGCTCACCGTACGTATCCATTTGACGCACAAGAATCCATCGATTTCAATAACATTGATCTCCAAAAGTTAATAATGAATAAGAAATGTGTTCGTGAACTTTCAAACCATCGACCATATAACAGGAGCGAATTTATTGATTAATAAAACGCTCTGAAATGTTTGAAAAAAAAAACGAAATTGTGCTGCTGTCGTTTTCTCCCATTTCACGAACTTTCGGGCTACAATAAAGTTGATGACAAACGTATAAAATTTCGCTCGAAGGACGGCAAGTTAACTTAAACGCGAAGTAGAGATTATTGGTTCCGTATTATTCTTGCTTTTAGTCTTATAACTTTATTCGTTGTTAACAATTGAGGGTTCAAAAGAGGAGAGTGCTATGAGTGAGAAACGGCGAAGTACAGATACGTTAGTGTTTTTCTGTATTCTTCAATCATTTTCGTGTTTTTCCAAAACTACAAACCCGACGAAAGTATTGAGTAAGCAGAAAACCATAATTATTGTTGTACGTGGTCACTGTAAATAATGGAAAAATTGAAATATATGCAACAATTGGTACCGAAGAACGGTCTAACGGGCGCCGGTGCTGCCGCAACGAAGCTCGGGCCTCTCTCCATGGTACGCGCTTCGCCATCAGGAAGCGTAAGACCAGTTGGCACTTCTCATTCGTAGCTCTACAGTCAAGTCGTAATCTTGAATCTAAACCTTCGAAAACATCGTGCAAACTTTTAACACAATGGCAGACAAAGTAGCATCATCGCCTGTTGTAGCCGCTTCGGCAGAATCAGTTCCAGCTTCGACGACTTCGAAAAAAGCGACGACCGCCAAATCGACAAAGCCTCGTGCTACAGTGACTCATCCTAAGACCGCGGAGATGGTCAACGCCGCTATCGTGGCCCTGAAAGAACGTGGAGGATCTTCTCTCCAGGCAATCAAAAAGTACATGGTTGGCACGTACAAGGTCGATGCCGAAAAGCAAGCAACCTTCATCAAGAAGTACTTGAAGGTCGCAATCGCATCCGGTGCTCTGGTTCAAACCAAGGGCAAAGGTGCCGCTGGATCTTTCAAGATCGGCAAGGTCGAAATTGCTAAGCCCAGGACTAAGACTGCCCCCAACGCTAAGGCTGCGCCCAAGGCCAAAGTTGCCAAAAAATCACCAGCAGCAAAAAAACCAGTTGCACCCAAAAAGCCAACTGCCGCCAAGAAGACACCACCGAAAAAAGCCGCCGCGACTGCAACCGCTGTTACTCCCAAGAGGAAGGCATCGAAAGGACCAGCCGCAAAACCACCAAAGGCCAAGACTACCAAGGCCAAGCCAGCGACTGCTAAAACTCCGGTGAAGAAATCAAAGCCAACATTGGCTAAGAAGACCAAACCGGTTGCCGCTCAACCCAAGAAGGTTGCACCGAAAAAAACTGTTACCGCTAAAAAGTGAATGACGTCACTCCTGCTGCGGGACAACAAAACTCGAACGGCCCTTTTCAGGGCCACCAATAATTTCCAAACGTTGAAACTTCTTCATGAACCACAAATCTTAATAAATATCCACCATTCAGAAAAATTTGAATCCCACTTTTATTTTCTATTCTTCAAGTATTCGTAATCGGACACAACAAATATCCAAAAAAAAAACCGTACATTATGTTTGGAATGAATTCCAGATGTGGTGGCTTGTTACAGCGCTCTTCCTTTTACTACTGTAAAAGGAAAAACCCCCAAGCACAATTTGCGTTTTTACAATATAGATATAACTTTATAAGATTAATAAGATCGAATTGAGAATTACAATACAATTAGAACATACATACGAGCTAGTGTCACTGATCGATTAATTTGGTTGTTTTGAATTATTTGGCAGATTAGCGTAGTAGTGTGCATCTCTTTGCTCGAGCAAGAAGAGCATTTTTCCGATTGCTTAATTAATTCCGTGACGCCTAACGATTGCCTAATGCCGATGCTCAGAATCTCCCTAGAACGTGATTGGTGCGCCAGACAGATTTGGTGTATACTCCCCACGTGCCCGTGACATCTGATTGCTGCTCTCTTCGGTGCGATGCTTGAATTAGAGGCGAGGCCTACTGGCTCGAAGGGCGTTTACGAAAAAGACAGGTCTTTGCACGCTTGCTTGCACGCTTGATTTCTCGTTATTCAACAACAGAACATTTTTATGAAGACGTAACAACAAATATTCACATACTATTTTCCTTATAATTTTGCCAGGGACGAAACTTTTGTTCGTGTAGTTAAAAATTCCGGTGCGAATATTTCTTCGAGAACTTGGAATCAGAAGTAATTTCTATATAGTATATTACATACCTAGGCCAGAAAAATAAGAAAAGTCTCAGATCACATGTAATTGTTGGCCGAGGCGAAGCCGAGGCTGACAAACATGTGGTCGGAGGCTTTACTTTTTTTTGGCCGAGGTGTGTATACTATTTTTTTGCCCGACGTAGCCGGAATGTGGCAACTTCGTTTAGCGCAGCGGCCCGAAAGTTGCCGCTTTCCGGCCGGAGGGCAAAAAAAATATATTTATTTTTTAAGGCAAATGTCGGCTCTATCAATTATTTATTTCGCGCTTCGCATCCATCGGAAGAATCGAACGTGATGGTAGGAGTTTTATTTACAGCTGAAATAAGTGTTGAGGTAGTTCGAAGATGGTTCGCTTCGTCCGGAGGAAAAATAACTTTTCCAATTTTATTCTCTGAATGACCTTCTAAGAATCTGGCATGAAGTCACATTGTGAATACGAAATATGTAATGAGAAGGAAACAAACACTTCAATGTGAAAGATTTAGTTTCAATAAGAAAAATAATAAATACTTTAACGGGTTGGAAATAAGGGCCATCGGCACGCGGTGTCGCCAAGCGTTCACCCATCCAAGTACTGATCGCGCCTAGTGCTGGACGAGAACTGTTGTTTGCAGCGTGGGATGGTCGTTGGCTGCAGGTTTCCTGAATCGTTAACAATTTATAATCATAATTGTACCTGATAGAATTTTTGTACTTGCTGAAACGAAAGTTAGCGAATCGTCAAGATGAACTTTTTCTTGTGTCGAGCCTTTAGTCCAATTTTTACTTGAGTAATCTTTAAAGAAATTACTCTGGCGACGTTATGGGAATAACCGGGTTGGAAAAACGAAATGTTGCGTTGAGTCGTAAGAAAAACCGATCGAGTCTACTAATTTTTACTCTAATAAGACAAATAAAAAAAAAACCGTACCTGTGGGCATAAAAATGAGAGCCAACGACACGCGGTGTTCCCAAGCGGTCACCCATCCAAGTACTGACCGCGCCCAATGCTGCTTAACTTCAGTGATCGGACGAGAACTGGTGCTTTCAGCGTAGTATGGTCGTTGGCTGGTGGAATTTACAGATGCATAAAATTTATGACGACAATAGAACTTTTTCGTACCTATGTCGGGTTTTTTCTCCGATTTTTTTTTGGAGTAATCTTTGAAAAAATTGCTCTGGCGAGCTCACGGGCATGGCCGTGTTGGAAAAACGAAATGTTGCGTTGAAACGAAAGAAGTACTAATTACTAGAATACTAAGTTTTATTTAGAGCGAGAGAGACAGCGCTAAAGGCGCGACGGTGGTAAAGGGAAAGAGAGGCACGATAGTCTGTCTCTCGCTCAGTGGCGCGCGGAGTGTGGGGTTAAGCCGCGTTCAGTGGAGTCGGTGACGTCACGGTCAGAAAATGTCCACCAGACTCACAAAGGACCTATGTCCAAGCGTAAACAAGCGCGGTTTACGCCCTTCCGGCGTCCTGTAAAGCTAAAGCCAATTTCTTCTCTATTTTTTGATTGATTTTTGTTTTTTACTTTCGTTTTATTTCCATTTTGTATAAGTAAGGAAACAAAGGGTACAACCAAGTTTCATTATTGTACGTAGTAATTAACAAAAAAAAAAAGAAGTTTAGCATACTGCTGAATATTTTTCCATCGACCTATGCAAGCGATCAATCCCTTTCTTATAGTTTTAGTCGAAAGATGAAAAATAATCAGTAGAATCATTCGACGGGTTCTCTGTCCAGAAAAATGATTTTTTCGGTCGGTCATTCCGAGCGTTTCGCCTGCTGTCCGTGCGTGCCGCTGAGAGAGAGGAACAGACATATCGTGCGTCTCCCTCTCGCGTTACTGCTTTCGCGCCTACAGCGCTGCCCTTCTCCCTCTACGTTTTCCCGCCAAGCGAAACTTACAATTTTTCTTTTTTCATTTATCGTTCGAGAATCTTTCAAAAAACAATGAAATCTCGAGGAAAGTATTTGGACAAGTAAAAAAAATGACAAGCCTTAACCATTTCACGATTTAGTCATGATTTAGCAAAAAGCAAAAAAGGTGAACGCAATAAAACAAACAAAAATGATTCAGATTCTTTTTGTTGAGGTAAAACATATGTGATTATATTTTCCAATCTATCTCTTGTTCTTTCTCCGTTTTGTCATGATTTCTTTCATCTCCTTACAGCCAAAAACTGTTACAATTCCAGTGTGACGTCACAGCCTTCCATAGTGTGCTCGCAGCCGAGCGCGGGAAAAAAATTCACCGCGGAAAGGTTTTGTTTCCACGTATGTTCAACGGTTGTCGATTGATATTTACATTTCCGCTCTACTATATATGGACGATTTCTCAACACTATGACGACAATGCCCGTCATAACATATACCGAAATTCCAGAAATTTCAGCAAGACTTTTTTTAGACGAAGAAGCAACGAGCCGATACCCAACGTGCTACGCCTAACCAAAACAATCTCGAGACACGCAGCCTTTGTAACTGACTCTTCCGTGCAAGAGTTGTTTACAAAAACAGTTCATAACGGCTTAACCGACGATAGCACAAACTTTTCTCGGAAGAAGGGATGAGACCTGAGCCCTTGTCATCGGTGTATCGACAAGATTTGTCGCGACAACCTATCATTCGCTAACTGTCAATCGAGACGTAATAACTATTCTTTTCAATTGCTGTTATCGAATCTATTGCTAAATTGCCAATTTTTCATCTTTTTTTTTCTTCTTTTTTTTATTCTTTTTTGATAATCGCGATTTTTATCAAACGTGTGTGCGCGTGTAATTTGTGTCAAGAAGTTCATCCCATCAACGATCCCGAAAGTAAGTTACTCGTTTATGAAAGTTTTATTAAAATTTAGTAGAGAAGTGAGGATCCCTTTGATAAAAAATTTGTTGTTATCCAAAAAACATAGGGTAAACCACCCAGTACTCAGCCAGAAACCTGTAGTCGGCCTCTGCCTATTCTTTGTATGAGTGGGAAAAATACGAAAGATATATTTTCCACTCTTCGCACTCATGGAAGGCCGACTGTTGGTTTCTGGCTGACTATCGGGTGTTTTACCCTATGGTTCGTAATATTGAAGGAAAAATTTGATATTTTTCGACGAATACGGGTTTTTGGTGTTTTCGGAAACAACTAAAAAAGGTAAGTCGTGATTTTTTTGACGTTGACCTTGGTAGCGTCGGCAACGTATAAGCACTGCTACCGAGCAATCGAATCGAGAATCGATCAAAAAAGTGTTGTCGTTGAAAAACCATATTTGCAAATGATTAATTTTTTAAAATCAGTGCCATGAGCTGTGATCAATTATTAGACGTTGAAATACTACCCCCACCACCCCAAGCGTATCAGTAGTGCAGACCGCGCCAGAAAGCTTTTGCAGACTACCGCCAGGTGTGTCATGCAGGCGTCTACAATCGAGCTTCAGCGCTCCACACGAGCGAACTCGAGAGACTCGGTCGATATCATTTCGTACACTTGGAACACATTTACCCTCGAATTGAGCGACACTAGCGCCCGCCGAGGCTTCCAACTCGTTGCGCGTAGAGGGGCTTTACATGTTCCTACACGCGAGAGCGCGTGTAGGTACGACGGTACGTGTCCGATGGCAAAGAGAGTCCGCCGAGGATCTCGCGGGGTTACTCGGCACGGATCTACGTCTACCAAAATCAAATCCCTTGTGAAACCCGATTTTCGAAGGTTGGAAATCTCCGATAGTGTCGCGGATAAAGTGCTTTCCAATGACCAAATTCGGAAATCCATATCATCAACTGACGACGTTAATGCTACTGCCGATTTATCGACGGCCGATCGAAACATTTTCTGCTCATTATCCAGTTCTTGAAATTTATTATCCGCCGAGTCCTGGAAGTTACTGACTGAGGAGCGCTGTTAGCGCTGTTCTGCGGCGAGATCATGGGCAGTAGGCCTGAGCACGTGTACTTGTACAGAGTTCAAGTCTGTGACGTTCACGGAAAAACTTAGAATCACCATTAAAAAAGAAAAAAAAAAATTCAATCCTAGATGCTGAGATTCCATCACGAGTTTTCGTATATCTAGCAATTTCGGGTGATGACGGAAGTCTCCTTGCATGTCCTCGTGAAGAGTTGTAGTCGTTTAAGGTTCTGGAAAAATTTTGATGAGCCATTTTGTAAAAATAAAAAAATTTAAAAAGTTCAATCCTGAAGCTGAGGCTCCATCACGAATTTTCGTAGATCTAGCAATTCTGAGAGATCAAGAAAGTCTCCTTGCGTTTACTCGTAAAGAGTTCTAATCGTTTATGGTACTGGCACAACTTTGACGAGTAATTTTGTAAAAAACAAAAAATAAAAATTTCGATCCCGAAGCTGAGGCTCCTTCACGAGTTTTCGTAGATGTAGTAATTCTGGGTGATGAAGAAAGTCTCCTTGAATCTCCTCGTGAAGAGTTCTAGTCGTTTAAGGTCCTGGAAAAATTTTGATCACCAATTTTATAAAAAAAGTTCACAGAGTTCAGCACAGAGCCTCAGCTTCGGCATTTGAATATATGTATTTTTTTTTTCAAAAATCTGGGGGCAATTCTGGAAAAATTTTGATCACCAATTTTATAAAAAAAGTTCCATCCCCGAAGCTGAGGCTCCTTCACGAATTTTCGTTGATCTAGCAATTCCGGGTGATGAAAAAAGTCTCCTTGAATCTCCTCGTGAAGAGTTCTAGTCGTTTAAGGTCCTGGAAAAATTTTGATCACCAATTTTATAAAAAAAGTTTCATCCCCGAATCTGAGGCTCCATCACGAGTTTTCGTAGATCTAGCAATTCTGGGTGATGAAGAAAGTCTCCTTGCATCTCCTCGTGAAGAGTTCTAGTCGTTTGAGGACCTGGAAAAATTTTTGATCACCAATTTTATAAAAAAAGTTTCATCCCCGAAGCTGAAGCTCCTTCACGAATTTTCGTTGATCTAGCAATTCTGGGTGATGGAGAAAGTCTCGTTGCATCTCCTCGTGAAGAGTTCTAGTCGTTTGAGGACCTGGAAAAATTTTGATCACCAATTTTATAAAAAAAGTTCCATCCCCGAAGCTGAGGCTCCTTCACGAGTTTTCGTTGATCTAGCAATTCTGGGTGATGAAGAAATTCTCCTTGAATCTCCTCGTGAAGAGTTCTAATCGTTTAAGGTCCTGGAAAAATTTTGATCACCAATTTTATAAAAAAAGTTCCATCCCCGAAGCTGAGGCTCCTTCACGAGTTTTCGTCGATCTAGCAATTCTGGGTGATGGAGAAATTCTCCTTGAATCTCCTCGTGAAGAGTTCTAATCGTTTAACGTCCTGGAAAAATTTTGATCACCAATTTTATAAAAAAAGTTTCATCCCCGAAGCTGAGGCTCCTTCACGAGTTTTCGTAGATCTAGCAATTCTGGGTGATGAAGAAAGTCTCCTTGCGTGTACTCGTGAAGAGTTCTAGTCGTTTAACGTCCTGGAAAAATTTTGATCACCAATTTTATAAAAAAAGTTCCATCCCCGAAGCTGAGGCTCCTTCACGAGTTTTCGTCGATCTAGCAATTCTGGGTGATGAAGAAAGTCTCCTTAAATCTCCTCGTGAAGAGTTCTAGTCGTTTAAGGTCCTGGAAAAATTTTGATCACCAATTTTAAGAAAAAAGTTCCATCCCCGAAGCTGAGGCTCCTTCACGAGTTTTCGTAGATCTAGCAATTCTGGGTGATGAAGAAAGTCTCCTTGCGTGTACTCGTGAAGAGTTCTAGTCGTTTAAGGTCCTGGAAAAATTTTGATCACCAATTTTATGAAAAAAGTTCCATCCCCGAAGCTGAGGCTCCTTCACGAGTTTTCGTTGATCTAGCAATTCTGGGTGATGACGAAAGTCTCCTTGCGTGTACTCGTGAAGAGTTCTAGTCGTTTAAGGTCCTGGAAAAATTTTGATCACCAATTTTATAAAAAAAGTTCCATCCCCGAAGCTGAGGCTCCTTCACGAGTTTTCGTTGATCTAGCAATTCTGGGTGATGGAGAAATTCTCCTTGAATCCCCTCGTGAAGAGTTCTAATCGTTTAACGTCCTGGAAAAATTTTGATCACCAATTTTTTAAAAAAAGTTCCTTCCCCGAAGCTGAGGCTTCTTCACGAGTTTTCGTCGATCTAGCAATTCTGGGTGATGAAGAAAGTCTCCTTGAATCTCCTCGTGAAGAGTTCTAGTCGTTTAAGGTCCTGGAAAAATTTTGATCAACAATTTTATGAAAAAAGTTCCATCCCCGAAGCTGAGGCTCCATCACGAGTTTTCGTAGGTCTAGCAATTCTGGGTGATGAAGAAAGTCTCCTTGAATCTCCTCGTGAAGAGTTCTAGTCGTTTAAGGTCCTGGAAAAATTTTGATCACCAATTTTAAGAAAAAAGTTCCATCCCCGAAGCTGAGGCTCCTTCACGAGTTTTCGTAGATCTAGCAATTCTGGGTGATGAAGAAAGTCTCCTTGAATCTCCTCGTGAAGAGTTCTAGTCGTTTAAGGTCCTGGAAAAATTTTGATCACCAATTTTATGAAAAAAGTTCCATCCCCGAAGCTGAGGCTCCTTCACGAGTTTTCGTTGATCTAGCAATTCTGGGTGATGACGAAAGTCTCCTTGCGTGTACTCGTGAAGAGTTCTAGTCGTTTAAGGTCCTGGAAAAACTTTGATCACCAATTTTATAAAAAAAGTTCCATCCCCGAAGCTGAGGCTCCTTCACGAGTTTTCGTTGATCTAGCAATTCTGGGTGATGGAGAAATTCTCCTTGAATCCCCTCGTGAAGAGTTCTAATCGTTTAACGTCCTGGAAAAATTTTGATCACCAATTTTATAAAAAAAGTTCCATCCCCGAAGCTGAGGCTTCTTCACGAGTTTTCGTCGATCTAGCAATTCTGGGTGATGAAGAAAGTCTACTTGAATCTCCTCGTGAAGAGTTCTAGTCGTTTAAGGTCCTGGAAAAATTTTGATCAACAATTTTATGAAAAAAGTTCCATCCCCGAAGCTGAGGCTCCATCACGAGTTTTCGTAGGTCTAGCAATTCTGGGTGATGAAGAAAGTCTCCTTGAATCTCCTCGTGAAGAGTTCTAGTCGTTTAAGGTCCTGGAAAAATTTTGATCACCAATTTTAAGAAAAAAGTTCCATCCCCGAAGCTGAGGCTCCTTCACGAGTTTTCGTAGATCTAGCAATTCTGGGTGATGAAGAAAGTCTCCTTGAATCTCCTCGTGAAGAGTTCTAGTCGTTTAAGGTCCTGGAAAAATTTTGATCACCAATTTTATGAAAAAAGTTCCATCCCCGAAGCTGAGGCTCCTTCACGAGTTTTCGTTGATCTAGCAATTCTGGGTGATGACGAAAGTCTCCTTGCGTGTACTCGTGAAGAGTTCTAGTCGTTTAAGGTCCTGGAAAAACTTTGATCACCAATTTTATAAAAAAAGTTCCATCCCCGAAGCTGAAGCTCCTTCACGAGTTTTCGTTGATCTAGCAATTCTGGGTGATGGAGAAATTCTCCTTGAATCTCCTCGTGAAGAGTTCTAGTCGTTTAAGGTCCTGGAAAAATTTTGATCACCAATTTTATGAAAAAAGTTCCATCCCCGAAGCTGAGGCTCCATCACGAGTTTTCGTAGGTCTAGCAATTCTGGGTGATGAAGAAAGTCTCCTTGAATCTCCTCGTGAAGAGTTCTAGTCGTTTAAGGTCCTGGAAAAATTTTAATCACCAATTTTATGAAAAAAGTTCACAGAGTTCAGCACAGAGCCTCAGCTTCGGCATTTGAATTTATATATTTTTTTTTTAAAAATCTGGGGGCAATTCTGGAAAAATTTTGATCACCAATTTTAAGAAAAAAGTTCCATCCCCGAAGCTGAGGCTCCTTCACGAGTTTTCGTAGATCTAGCAATTCTGGGTGATAAAGAAAGTCTCCTTGCGTGTACTCGTGAAGAGTTCTAGTCGTTTAAGGTCCTGGAAAAACTTTGATCACCAATTTTATAAAAAAAGTTCCATCCCCGAAGCTGAAGCTCCTTCACGAGTTTTCGTTGATCTAGCAATTCTGGGTGATGGAGAAATTCTCCTTGAATCTTCTCGTGAAGAGTTCTAGTCGTTTAAGGTCCTGGAAAAATTTTGATCACCAATTTTATGAAAAAAGTTCCATCCCCGAAGCTGAGGCTCCATCACGAGTTTTCATAGGTCTAGCAATTCTGGGTGATGAAGAAATTCTCCTTGAATCTCCTCGTGAAGAGTTCTAGTCGTTTAAGGTCCTGGAAAAATTTTAATCACCAATTTTATGAAAAAAGTTCACAGAGTTCAGCACAGAGCCTCAGCTTCGGCATTTGAATTTAAATATTTTTTTTTCAAAAATCTGGGGGCAATTCTGGAAAAATTTTGATCACCAATTTTAAGAAAAAAGTTCCATCCCCGAAGCTGAGGCTCCTTCACGAGTTTTCGTAGATCTAGCAATTCTGGGTGATAAAGAAAGTCTCCTTGCGTGTACTCGTGAAGAGTTCTAGTCGTTTAAGGTCCTGGAAAAATTTTGATCACCAATTTTAAGAAAAAAGTTCCATCCCCGAAGCTGAGGCTCCTTCACGAGTTTTCGTAGATCTAGCAATTCTGGGTGATGAAGAAAGTCTCCTTGCGTGTACTCGTGAAGAGTTCTAGTCGTTTAAGGTCCTGGAAAAATTTTGATCACCAATTTTATAAAAAAAGTTCCATCCCCGAAGCTGAGGCTCCTTCACGAGTTTTCGTTGATCTAGCAATTCTGAGTGATGGAGAAATTCTCCTTGAATCTCCTCGTGAAGAGTTCTAGTCGTTTAAGGTCCTGGAAAAATTTTGATCAACAATTTTATGAAAAAAGTTCCATCCCCGAAGCTGAGGCTCCATCACGAGTTTTCGTAGGTCTAGCAATTCTGGGTGATGAAGAAAGTCTCCTTGAATCTCCTCGTGAAGAGTTCTAGTCGTTTAAGGTCCTGGAAAAATTTTGATCACCAATTTTATGAAAAAAGTTCCATCCCCGAAGCTGAGGCTCCTTCACGAGTTTTCGTTGATCTAGCAATTCTGGGTGATGACGAAAGTCTCCTTGCGTGTACTCGTGAAGAGTTCTAGTCGTTTAAGGTCCTGGAAAAATTTTGATCACCAATTTTATAAAAAAAGTTCCATCCCCGAAGCTGAGGCTCCTTCACGAGTTTTCGTTGATCTAGCAATTCTGGGTGATGGAGAAATTCTCCTTGAATCTCCTCGTGAAGAGTTCTAGTCGTTTAAGGTCCTGGAAAAATTTTGATCACCAATTTTATGAAAAAAGTTCCATCCCCGAAGCTGAGGCTCCATCACGAGTTTTCGTAGGTCTAGCAATTCTGGGTGATGAAGAAAGTCTCCTTGAATCTCCTCGTGAAGAGTTCTAGTCGTTTAAGGTCCTGGAAAAATTTTAATCACCAATTTTATGAAAAAAGTTCACAGAGTTCAGCACAGAGCCTCAGCTTCGGCATTTGAATTTATATATTTTTTTTTCAAAAATCTGGGGGCAATTCTGGAAAAATTTTGATCACCAATTTTAAGAAAAAAGTTCCATCCCCGAAGCTGAGGCTCCTTCACGAGTTTTCGTAGATCTAGCAATTCTGGGTGATAAAGAAAGTCTCCTTGCGTGTACTCGTGAAGAGTTCTAGTCGTTTAAGGTCCTGGAAAAACTTTGATCACCAATTTTATAAAAAAAGTTCCATCCCCGAAGCTGAAGCTCCTTCACGAGTTTTCGTAGATCTAGCAATTCTGGGTGATGAGAAAAGTCTCCTTGAATCTCCTCGTGAAGAGTTCTAATCGTTTAACGTCCTGGAAAAATTTTGATCACCAATTTTATAAAAAAAGTTCCATCCCCGAAGCTGAGGCTCCTTCACGAGTTTTCGTCGATCTAGCAATTCTGGGTGATGAAGAAAGTCTCCTTGAATCTCCTCGTGAAGAGTTCTAGTCGTTTAAGGTCCTGGAAAAATTTTGATCACCAATTTTAAGAAAAAAGTTCCATCCCCGAAGCTGAGGCTCCTTCACGAGTTTTCGTAGATCTAGCAATTCTGGGTGATGAAGAAAGTCTCCTTGCGTGTACTCGTGAAGAGTTCTAGTCGTTTAAGGTCCTGGAAAAATTTTGATCACCAATTTTATAAAAAAAGTTCCATCCCCGAAGCTGAGGCTCCTTCACGAGTTTTCGTTGATCTAGCAATTCTGGGTGATGGAGAAATTCTCCTTGAATCCCCTCGTGAAGAGTTCTAATCGTTTAACGTCCTGGAAAAATTTTGATCACCAATTTTTTAAAAAAAGTTCCTTCCCCGAAGCTGAGGCTTCTTCACGAGTTTTCGTCGATCTAGCAATTCTGGGTGATGAAGAAAGTCTCCTTGAATCTCCTCGTGAAGAGTTCTAGTCGTTTAAGGTCCTGGAAAAATTTTGATCAACAATTTTATGAAAAAAGTTCCATCCCCGAAGCTGAGGCTCCATCACGAGTTTTCGTAGGTCTAGCAATTCTGGGTGATGAAGAAAGTCTCCTTGAATCTCCTCGTGAAGAGTTCTAGTCGTTTAAGGTCCTGGAAAAATTTTGATCACCAATTTTAAGAAAAAAGTTCCATCCCCGAAGCTGAGGCTCCTTCACGAGTTTTCGTAGATCTAGCAATTCTGGGTGATGAAGAAAGTCTCCTTGAATCTCCTCGTGAAGAGTTCTAGTCGTTTAAGGTCCTGGAAAAATTTTGATCACCAATTTTATGAAAAAAGTTCCATCCCCGAAGCTGAGGCTCCTTCACGAGTTTTCGTTGATCTAGCAATTCTCGGTGATGACGAAAGTCTCCTTGCGTGTACTCGTGAAGAGTTCTAGTCGTTTAAGGTCCTGGAAAAACTTTGATCACCAATTTTATAAAAAAAGTTCCATCCCCGAAGCTGAGGCTCCTTCACGAGTTTTCGTTGATCTAGCAATTCTGGGTGATGGAGAAATTCTCCTTGAATCCCCTCGTGAAGAGTTCTAATCGTTTAACGTCCTGGAAAAATTTTGATCACCAATTTTATAAAAAAAGTTCCATCCCCGAAGCTGAGGCTTCTTCACGAGTTTTCGTCGATCTAGCAATTCTGGGTGATGAAGAAAGTCTACTTGAATCTCCTCGTGAAGAGTTCTAGTCGTTTAAGGTCCTGGAAAAATTTTGATCAACAATTTTATGAAAAAAGTTCCATCCCCGAAGCTGAGGCTCCATCACGAGTTATCGTAGGTCTAGCAATTCTGGGTGATGAAGAAAGTCTCCTTGAATCTCCTCGTGAAGAGTTCTAGTCGTTTAAGGTCCTGGAAAAATTTTGATCACCAATTTTAAGAAAAAAGTTCCATCCCCGAAGCTGAGGCTCCTTCACGAGTTTTCGTAGATCTAGCAATTCTGGGTGATGAAGAAAGTCTCCTTGAATCTCCTCGTGAAGAGTTCTAGTCGTTTAAGGTCCTGGAAAAATTTTGATCACCAATTTTATGAAAAAAGTTCCATCCCCGAAGCTGAGGCTCCTTCACGAGTTTTCGTTGATCTAGCAATTCTGGGTGATGACGAAAGTCTCCTTGCGTGTACTCGTGAAGAGTTCTAGTCGTTTAAGGTCCTGGAAAAACTTTGATCACCAATTTTATAAAAAAAGTTCCATCCCCGAAGCTGAAGCTCCTTCACGAGTTTTCGTTGATCTAGCAATTCTGGGTGATGGAGAAATTCTCCTTGAATCTCCTCGTGAAGAGTTCTAGTCGTTTAAGGTCCTGGAAAAATTTTGATCACCAATTTTATGAAAAAAGTTCCATCCCCGAAGCTGAGGCTCCATCACGAGTTTTCGTAGGTCTAGCAATTCTGGGTGATGAAGAAAGTCTCCTTGAATCTCCTCGTGAAGAGTTCTAGTCGTTTAAGGTCCTGGAAAAATTTTAATCACCAATTTTATGAAAAAAGTTCACAGAGTTCAGCACAGAGCCTCAGCTTCGGCATTTGAATTTATATATTTTTTTTTTAAAAATCTGGGGGCAATTCTGGAAAAATTTTGATCACCAATTTTAAGAAAAAAGTTCCATCCCCGAAGCTGAGGCTCCTTCACGAGTTTTCGTAGATCTAGCAATTCTGGGTGATAAAGAAAGTCTCCTTGCGTGTACTCGTGAAGAGTTCTAGTCGTTTAAGGTCCTGGAAAAACTTTGATCACCAATTTTATAAAAAAAGTTCCATCCCCGAAGCTGAAGCTCCTTCACGAGTTTTCGTTGATCTAGCAATTCTGGGTGATGGAGAAATTCTCCTTGAATCTTCTCGTGAAGAGTTCTAGTCGTTTAAGGTCCTGGAAAAATTTTGATCACCAATTTTATGAAAAAAGTTCCATCCCCGAAGCTGAGGCTCCATCACGAGTTTTCATAGGTCTAGCAATTCTGGGTGATGAAGAAATTCTCCTTGAATCTCCTCGTGAAGAGTTCTAGTCGTTTAAGGTCCTGGAAAAATTTTAATCACCAATTTTATGAAAAAAGTTCACAGAGTTCAGCACAGAGCCTCAGCTTCGGCATTTGAATTTAAATATTTTTTTTTCAAAAATCTGGGGGCAATTCTGGAAAAATTTTGATCACCAATTTTAAGAAAAAAGTTCCATCCCCGAAGCTGAGGCTCCTTCACGAGTTTTCGTAGATCTAGCAATTCTGGGTGATAAAGAAAGTCTCCTTGCGTGTACTCGTGAAGAGTTCTAGTCGTTTAAGGTCCTGGAAAAATTTTGATCACCAATTTTAAGAAAAAAGTTCCATCCCCGAAGTTGAGGCTCCTTCACGAGTTTTCGTAGATCTAGCAATTCTGGGTGATGAAGAAAGTCTCCTTGCGTGTACTCGTGAAGAGTTCTAGTCGTTTAAGGTCCTGGAAAAATTTTGATCACCAATTTTATAAAAAAAGTTCCATCCCCGAAGCTGAGGCTCCTTCACGAGTTTTCGTTGATCTAGCAATTCTGAGTGATGGAGAAATTCTCCTTGAATCCCCTCGTGAAGAGTTCTAATCGTTTAACGTCCTGGAAAAATTTTGATCACCAATTTTATAAAAAAAGTTCCATCCCCGAAGCTGAGGCTCCTTCACGAGTTTTCGTCGATCTAGCAATTCTGGGTGATGAAGAAAGTCTCCTTGAATCTCCTCGTGAAGAGTTCTAGTCGTTTAAGGTCCTGGAAAAATTTTGATCAACAATTTTATGAAAAAAGTTCCATCCCCGAAGCTGAGGCTCCATCACGAGTTTTCGTAGGTCTAGCAATTCTGGGTGATGAAGAAAGTCTCCTTGAATCTCCTCGTGAAGAGTTCTAGTCGTTTAAGGTCCTGGAAAAATTTTGATCACCAATTTTATGAAAAAAGTTCCATCCCCGAAGCTGAGGCTCCTTCACGAGTTTTCGTTGATCTAGCAATTCTGGGTGATGACGAAAGTCTCCTTGCGTGTACTCGTGAAGAGTTCTAGTCGTTTAAGGTCCTGGAAAAATTTTGATCACCAATTTTATAAAAAAAGTTCCATCCCCGAAGCTGAGGCTCCTTCACGAGTTTTCGTTGATCTAGCAATTCTGGGTGATGGAGAAATTCTCCTTGAATCCCCTCGTGAAGAGTTCTAGTCGTTTAAGGTCCTGGAAAAATTTTGATCAACAATTTTATGAAAAAAGTTCCATCCCCGAAGCTGAGGCTCCTTCACGAGTTTTCGTTGATCTAGCAATTCTGGGTGATGACGAGAGGCTCCTTGCGTGTACTCGTGAAGAGTTCTAGTCGTTTAAGGTCCTGGAAAAACTTTGATCACCAATTTTATAAAAAAAGTTCCATCCCCGAAGCTGAAGCTCCTTCACGAGTTTTCGTTGATCTAGCAATTCTGGGTGATGGAGAAATTCTCCTTGAATCTCCTCGTGAAGAGTTCTAGTCGTTTAAGGTCCTGGAAAAATTTTGATCACCAATTTTATGAAAAAAGTTCCATCCCCGAAGCTGAGGCTCCATCACGAGTTTTCGTAGGTCTAGCAATTCTGGGTGATGAAGAAAGTCTCCTTGAATCTCCTCGTGAAGAGTTCTAGTCGTTTAAGGTCCTGGAAAAATTTTAATCACCAATTTTATGAAAAAAGTTCACAGAGTTCAGCACAGAGCCTCAGCTTCGGCATTTGAATTTATATATTTTTTTTTCAAAAATCTGGGGGCAATTCTGGAAAAATTTTGATCACCAATTTTAAGAAAAAAGTTCCATCCCCGAAGCTGAGGCTCCTTCACGAGTTTTCGTAGATCTAGCAATTCTGGGTGATGAAGTAAGTCTCCTTGCGTGTACTTGTGAAGAGTTCTAGTCGTTTAAGGTCCTGGAAAAATTTTGATCACCAATTTTAAGAAAAAAGTTCCATCCCCGAAGCTGAGGCTCCTTCACGAGTTTTCGTAGATCTAGCAATTCTGGGTGATGAAGAAAGTCTCCTTGAATCTCCTCGTGAAGAGTTCTAATCGTTTAACGTCCTGGAAAAATTTTGATCACCAATTTTATGAAAAAAGTTCCATCCCCGAAGCTGAGGCTCCATCACGAGTTTTCGTAGGTCTAGCAATTCTGGGTGATGGAGAAATTCTCCTTGAATCTCCTCGTGAAGAGTTCTAATCGTTTAACGTCCTGGAAAAATTTTGATCACCAATTTTAAGAAAAAAGTTCCATCCCCGAAGCTGAGGCTCCTTCACGAGTTTTCGTAGATCTAGCAATTCTGGGTGATGAAGAAAGTCTCCTTGAATCTCCTCGTGAAGAGTTCTAGTCGTTTAAGGTCCTGGAAAAATTTTGATCACCAATTTTATGAAAAAAGTTCCATCCCCGAAGCTGAGGCTCCATCACGAGTTTTCGTAGGTCTAGCAATTCTGGGTGATGAAGAAAATCTCCTTGAATCTCCTCGTGAAGAGTTCTAGTCGTTTAAGGTCCTGGAAAAATTTTAATCACCAATTTTATGAAAAAAGTTCACAGAGTTCAGCACAGAGCCTCAGCTTCGGCATTTGAATTTATATATTTTTTTTTCAAAAATCTGGGGGCAATTCTGGAAAAATTTTGATCACCAATTTTAAGAAAAAAGTTCCATCCCCGAAGCTGAGGCTCCTTTACGAGTTTTCGTAGATCTAGCAATTCTGGGTGATAAAGAAAGTCTCCTTGCGTGTACTCGTGAAGAGTTCTAGTCGTTTAAGGTCCTGGAAAAATTTTGATCACCAATTTTAAGAAAAAAGTTCCATCCCCGAAGCTGAGGCTCCTTCACGAGTTTTCGTAGATCTAGCAATTCTGGGTGATGAAGAAAGTCTCCTTGCGTGTACTCGTGAAGAGTTCTAATCGTTTAAGGTCCTGGAAAAATTTTGATCACCAATTTTATAAAAAAAGTTCCATCCCCGAAGCTGAGGCTCCTTCACGAGTTTTCGTTGATCTAGAAATTCTGGATGACGAAGAAAGTCTCCTTGAATCTTCTCGTGAAGAGTTCTAGTCGTTTGAGGACCTGGAAAAATTTTGATCACCAATTTTATAAAAAAAGTTTCATCCCCGAAGCTGAGGCTCCTTCACGAGTTTTCGTAGATCTAGCAATTCTGGGTGATGAAGTAAGTCTCCTTGCGTGTACTTGTGAAGAGTTCTAGTCGTTTAAGGTCCTGGAAAAATTTTGATCACCAATTTTAAGAAAAAAGTTCCATCCCCGAAGCTGAGGCTCCTTCACGAGTTTTCGTAGATCTCGCAATTCTGGGTGATGAAAAAAGTCTCCTTGAATCTCCTCGTGAAGAGTTCTAATCGTTTAACGTCCTGGAAAAATTTTGATCACCAATTTTATAAAAAAAGTTCCATCCCCGAAGCTGAGGCTCCTTCACGAGTTTTCGTCGATCTAGCAATTCTGGGTGATGAAGAAAGTCTCCTTGAATCTCCTCGTGAAGAGTTCTAGTCGTTTGAGGTCCTGGAAAAATTTTGATCAACAATTTTATGAAAAAAGTTCCATCCCCGAAGCTGAGGCTCCATCACGAGTTTTCGTAGGTCTAGCAATTCTGGGTGATGAAGAAAGTCTCCTTGAATCTCCTCGTGAAGAGTTCTAGTCGTTTAAGGTCCTGGAAAAATTTTGATCACCAATTTTATGAAAAAAGTTCCATCCCCGAAGCTGAGGCTCCTTCACGAGTTTTCGTCGATCTAGCAATTCTGGGTGATGAAGTAAGTCTCCTTGCGTGTACTTGTGAAGAGTTCTAGTCGTTTAAGGTCCTGGAAAAATTTTGATCACCAATTTTAAAAAAAAAGTTCCATCCCCGAAGCTGAGGCTCCTTCACGAGTTTTCGTAGATCTAGCAATTCTGGGTGATAAAGAAAGTCTCCTTGCGTGTACTCGTGAAGAGTTCTAGTCGTTTAAGGTCCTGGAAAAATTTTGATCACCAATTTTATGAAAAAAGTTCACAAAGTTCAGCACAGAGCCTCAGCTTCGGCATTTGAATTTATATATTTTTTTTTCAAAAATCTGGGGGCAATTCTGGAAAAATTTTGCTCACCAATTTTAAGAAAAAAGTTCCATCCCCGAAGCTGAGGCTCCTTCACGAGTTTTCGTAGATCTAGCAATTCTGGGTGATGAAGAAAGTCTCCTTGCGTGTACTCGTGAAGAGTTCTAGTCGTTTAAGGTCCTGGAAAAATTTTGATCACCAATTTTATGAAAAAAGTTCGAAGAGTTCAGCACAGAGCCTCAGCTTCGGCATTTGAATTTATATATTTTTTTTTCAAAAATCTGGGGGCAATTCTGGAAAAATTTTGATCACCAATTTTAAGAAAAAAGTTCCATCCCCGAAGCTGAGGCTCCTTTACGAGTTTTCGTAGATCTAGCAATTCTGGGTGATGAAGAAAGTCTCCTTGCGTGTACTCGTGAAGAGTTCTAGTCGTTTAAGGTCCTGGAAAAATTTTGATCACCAATTTTATAAAAAAAGTTCCATCCCCGAAGCTGAGGCTCCTTCACGAGTTTTCGTTGATCTAGAAATTCTGGATGACGAAGAAAGTCTCCTTGCGTGTACTCGTGAAGAGTTCTAGTCGTTTAAGGTCCTGGAAAAATTTTGATCACCAATTTTAAGAAAAAAGTTCCATCCCCGAAGCTGAGGCTCCTTCACGAGTTTTCGTAGATCTAGCAATTCTGGGTGATGAAGAAAGTCTCCTTGAATCTCCTCGTGAAGAGTTCTAGTCGTTTAAGGTCCTGGAAAAATTTTGATCACCAATTTTATGAAAAAAGTTCCATCCCCGAAGCTGAGGCTCCATCACGAGTTTTCGTAGGTCTAGCAATTCTGGGTGATGAAGAAAGTCTCCTTGAATCTCCTCGTGAAGAGTTCTAGTCGTTTAAGGTCCTGGAAAAATTTTAATCACCAATTTTATGAAAAAAGTTCACAGAGTTCAGCACAGAGCCTCAGCTTCGGCATTCGAATTTATATATTTTTTTTTCAAAAATCTGGGGGCAATTCTGGAAAAATTTTGATCACCAATTTTAAGAAAAAAGTTCCATCCCCGAAGCTGAGGCTCCTTCACGAGTTTTCGTAGATCTAGCAATTCTGGGTGATAAAGAAAGTCTCCTTGCGTGTACTCGTGAAGAGTTCTAGTCGTTTAAGGTCCTGGAAAAATTTTGATCACCAATTTTAAGAAAAAAGTTCCATCCCCGAAGCTGAGGCTCCATCACGAGTTTTCGTAGATCTAGCAATTCTGGGTGATGGAGAAATTCTCCTTGAATCTCCTCGTGAAGAGTTCTAGTCGTTTAAGGTCCTGGAAAAATTTTGATCACCAATTTTAAGAAAAAAGTTCCATCCCCGAAGCTGAGGCTCCTTCACGAGTTTTCGTAGATCTAGCAATTCTGGGTGATGAAGTAAGTCTCCTTGCGTGTACTCGTGAAGAGTTCTAGTCGTTTAAGGTCCTGGAAAAATTTTGATCACCAATTTTAAGAAAAAAGTTCCATCCCCGAAGCTGAGGCTCCTTCACGAGTTTTCGTAGATCTAGCAATTCTGGGTGATGAAGAAAGTCTCCTTGAATCTCCTCGTGAAGAGTTCTAATCGTTTAACGTCCTGGAAAAATTTTGATCACCAATTTTATGAAAAAAGTTCCATCCCCGAAGCTGAGGTTCCATCACGAGTTTTCGTAGGTCTAGCAATTCTGGGTGATGGAGAAATTCTCCTTGAATCTCCTCGTGAAGAGTTCTAATCGTTTAACGTCCTGGAAAAATTTTGATCACCAATTTTAAGAAAAAAGTTCCATCCCCGAAGCTGAGGCTCCTTCACGAGTTTTCGTAGATCTAGCAATTCTGGGTGATGAAGAAAGTCTCCTTGAATCTCCTCGTGAAGAGTTCTAGTCGTTTAAGGTCCTGGAAAAATTTTGATCACCAATTTTATGAAAAAAGTTCCATCCCCGAAGCTGAGGCTCCATCACGAGTTTTCGTAGGTCTAGCAATTCTGGGTGATGAAGAAAGTCTCCTTGAATCTCCTCGTGAAGAGTTCTAGTCGTTTAAGGTCCTGGAAAAATTTTAATCACCAATTTTATGAAAAAAGTTCACAGAGTTCAGCACAGAGCCTCAGCTTCGGCATTCGAATTTATATATTTTTTTTTCAAAAATCTGGGGGCAATTCTGGAAAAATTTTGATCACCAATTTTAAGAAAAAAGTTCCATCCCCGAAGCTGAGGCTCCTTCACGAGTTTTCGTAGATCTAGCAATTCTGGGTGATAAAGAAAGTCTCCTTGCGTGTACTCGTGAAGAGTTCTAGTCGTTTAAGGTCCTGGAAAAATTTTGATCACCAATTTTAAGAAAAAAGTTCCATCCCCGAAGCTGAGGCTCCTTCACGAGTTTTCGTAGATCTAGCAATTCTGGGTGATGAAGAAAGTCTCCTTGCGTGTACTCGTGAAGAGTTCTAGTCGTTTAAGGTCCTGGAAAAATTTTGATCACCAATTTTATAAAAAAAGTTCCATCCCCGAAGCTGAGGCTCCTTCACGAGTTTTCGTTGATCTAGAAATTCTGGATGACGAAGAAAGTCTCCTTGAATCTTCTCGTGAAGAGTTCTAGTCGTTTGAGGACCTGGAAAAATTTTGATCACCAATTTTATAAAAAAAGTTTCATCCCCGAAGCTGAGGCTCCTTCACGAGTTTTCGTAGATCTAGCAATTCTGGGTGATGAAGAAAGTCTCCTTGAATCTCCTCGTGAAGAGTTCTAGTCGTTTAAGGTCCTGGAAAAATTTTAATCACCAATTTTATGAAAAAAGTTCACAGAGTTCAGCACAGAGCCTCAGCTTCGGCATTTGAATTTATATATTTTTTTTTCAAAAATCTGGGGGCAATTCTGGAAAAATTTTCATCACCAATTTTAAGAAAAAAGTTCCATCCCCGAAGCTGAGGCTCCTTTACGAGTTTTCGTAGATCTAGCAATTCTGGGTGATAAAGAAAGTCTCCTTGCGTGTACTCGTGAAGAGTTCTAGTCGTTTAAGGTCCTGGAAAAATTTTGATCACCAATTTTAAGAAAAAAGTTCCATCCCCGAAGCTGAGGCTCGTTCACGAGTTTTCGTAGATCTAGCAATTCTGGGTGATGAAGAAAGTCTCCTTGCGTGTACTCGTGAAGAGTTCTAATCGTTTAAGGTCCTGGAAAAATTTTGATCACCAATTTTATAAAAAAAGTTCCATCCCCGAAGCTGAGGCTCCTTCACGAGTTTTCGTTGATCTAGAAATTCTGGATGACGAAGAAAGTCTCCTTGAATCTTCTCGTGAAGAGTTCTAGTCGTTTGAGGACCTGGAAAAATTTTGATCACCAATTTTATAAAAAAAGTTTCATCCCCGAAGCTGAGGCTCCTTCACGAGTTTTCGTAGATCTAGCAATTCTGGGTGATGAAGAAAGTCTCCTTGCGTGTACTCGTGAAGAGTTCTAGTCGTTTAAGGTCCTGGAAAAATTTTGATCACCAATTTTATGAAAAAAGTTCCATCCCCGAAGCTGAGGCTCCTTCACGAGTTTTCGTAGATCTAGCAATTCTGGGTGATGAAAAAAGTCTCCTTGAATCTCCTCGTGAAGAGTTCTAATCGTTTAACGTCCTGGAAAAATTTTGATCACCAATTTTATAAAAAAAGTTCCATCCCCGAAGCTGAGGCTCCTTCACGAGTTTTCGTCGATCTAGCAATTCTGGGTGATGAAGAAAGTCTCCTTGAATCTCCTCGTGAAGAGTTCTAGTCGTTTAAGGTCCTGGAAAAATTTTGATCACCAATTTTAAGAAAAAAGTTCCATCCCCGAAGCTGAGGCTCCTTCACGAGTTTTCGTAGATCTAGCAATTCTGGGTGATGAAGAAAGTCTCCTTGAATCTCCTCGTGAAGAGTTCTAGTCGTTTAAGGTCGTGGAAAAATTTTGATCACCAATTTTATGAAAAAAGTTCCATCCCCGAAGCTGAGGCTCCTTCACGAGTTTTCGTTGATCTAGCAATTCTGGGTGATGACGAAAGTCTCCTTGCGTGTACTCGTGAAGAGTTCTAGTCGTTTAAGGTCCTGGAAAAACTTTGATCACCAATTTTATAAAAAAAGTTCCATCCCCGAAGCTGAAGCTCCTTCACGAGTTTTCGTTGATCTAGCAATTCTGGGTGATGGAGAAATTCTCCTTGAATCTCCTCGTGAAGAGTTCTAGTCGTTTAAGGTCCTGGAAAAATTTTGATCACCAATTTTATGAAAAAAGTTCCATCCCCGAAGCTGAGGCTCCATCACGAGTTTTCATAGGTCTAGCAATTCTGGGTGATGAAGAAAGTCTCCTTGAATCTCCTCGTGAAGAGTTCTAGTCGTTTAAGGTCCTGGAAAAATTTTAATCACCAATTTTATGAAAAAAGTTCACAGAGTTCAGCACAGAGCCTCAGCTTCGGCATTTGAATTTATATATTTTTTTTTCAAAAATCTGGGGGCAATTCTGGAAAAATTTTGATCACCAATTTTAAGAAAAAAGTTCCATCCCCGAAGCTGAGGCTCCTTCACGAGTTTTCGTAGATCTAGCAATTCTGGGTGATAAAGAAAGTCTCCTTGCGTGTACTCGTGAAGAGTTCTAGTCGTTTAAGGTCCTGGAAAAATTTTGATCACCAATTTTAAGAAAAAAGTTCCATCCCCGAAGCTGAGGCTCCTTCACGAGTTTTCGTAGATCTAGCAATTCTGGGTGATGAAGAAAGTCTCCTTGCGTGTACTCGTGAAGAGTTCTAGTCGTTTAAGGTCCTGGAAAAATTTTGATCACCAATTTTATAAAAAAAGTTCCATCCCCGAAGCTGAGGCTCCTTCACGAGTTTTCGTTGATCTAGCAATTCTGAGTGATGGAGAAATTCTCCTTGAATCCCCTCGTGAAGAGTTCTAATCGTTTAACGTCCTGGAAAAATTTTGATCACCAATTTTATAAAAAAAGTTCCATCCCCGAAGCTGAGGCTCCTTCACGAGTTTTCGTCGATCTAGCAATTCTGGGTGATGAAGAAAGTCTCCTTGAATCTCCTCGTGAAGAGTTCTAGTCGTTTAAGGTCCTGGAAAAATTTTGATCAACAATTTTATGAAAAAAGTTCCATCCCCGAAGCTGAGGCTCCATCACGAGTTTTCGTAGGTCTAGCAATTCTGGGTGATGAAGAAAGTCTCCTTGAATCTCCTCGTGAAGAGTTCTAGTCGTTTAAGGTCCTGGAAAAATTTTGATCACCAATTTTAAGAAAAAAGTTCCATCCCCGAAGCTGAGGCTCCTTCACGAGTTTTCGTAGATCTAGCAATTCTGGGTGATGAAGAAAGTCTCCTTGCGTGTACTCGTGAAGAGTTCTAGTCGTTTAAGGTCCTGGAAAAATTTTGATCACCAATTTTATGAAAAAAGTTCCATCCCCGAAGCTGAGGCTCCTTCACGAGTTTTCGTTGATCTAGCAATTCTGGGTGATGACGAAAGTCTCCTTGCGTGTACTCGTGAAGAGTTCTAGTCGTTTAAGGTCCTGGAAAAATTTTGATCACCAATTTTATAAAAAAAGTTCCATCCCCGAAGCTGAGGCTCCTTCACGAGTTTTCGTTGATCTAGCAATTCTGGGTGATGGAGAAATTCTCCTTGAATCCCCTCGTGAAGAGTTCTAATCGTTTAACGTCCTGGAAAAATTTTGATCACCAATTTTATAAAAAAAGTTCCATCCCCGAAGCTGAGGCTTCTTCACGAGTTTTCGTCGATCTAGCAATTCTGGGTGATGAAGAAAGTCTCCTTGAATCTCCTCGTGAAGAGTTCTAGTCGTTTAAGGTCCTGGAAAAATTTTGATCAACAATTTTATGAAAAAAGTTCCATCCCCGAAGCTGAGGCTCCATCACGAGTTTTCGTAGGTCTAGCAATTCTGGGTGATGAAGAAAGTCTCCTTGAATCTCCTCGTGAAGAGTTCTAGTCGTTTAAGGTCCTGGAAAAATTTTGATCACCAATTTTAAGAAAAAAGTTCCATCCCCGAAGCTGAGGCTCCTTCACGAGTTTTCGTAGATCTAGCAATTCTGGGTGATGAAGAAAGTCTCCTTGAATCTCCTCGTGAAGAGTTCTAGTCGTTCAAGGTCCTGGAAAAATTTTGATCACCAATTTTATGAAAAAAGTTCCATCCCCGAAGCTGAGGCTCCTTCACGAGTTTTCGTTGATCTAGCAATTCTGGGTGATGACGAAAGTCTCCTTGCGTGTACTCGTGAAGAGTTCTAGTCGTTTAAGGTCCTGGAAAAACTTTGATCACCAATTTTATAAAAAAAGTTCCATCCCCGAAGCTGAAGCTCCTTCACGAGTTTTCGTTGATCTAGCAATTCTGGGTGATGGAGAAATTCTCCTTGAATCTCCTCGTGAAGAGTTCTAGTCGTTTAAGGTCCTGGAAAAATTTTGATCACCAATTTTATGAAAAAAGTTCCATCCCCGAAGCTGAGGCTCCATCACGAGTTTTCGTAGGTCTAGCAATTCTGGGTGATGAAGAAAATCTCCTTGAATCTCCTCGTGAAGAGTTCTAGTCGTTTAAGGTCCTGGAAAAATTTTAATCACCAATTTTATGAAAAAAGTTCACAGAGTTCAGCACAGAGCCTCAGCTTCGGCATTTGAATTTATATATTTTTTTTTCAAAAATCTGGGGGCAATTCTGGAAAAATTTTGATCACCAATTTTAAGAAAAAAGTTCCATCCCCGAAGCTGAGGCTCCTTCACGAGTTTTCGTAGATCTAGCAATTCTGGGTGATGAAGAAAGTCTCCTTGCGTGTACTCGTGAAGAGTTCTAGTCGTTTAAGGTCCTGGAAAAATTTTGATCACCAATTTTATGAAAAAAGTTCCATCCCCGAAGCTGAGGCTCCATCACGAGTTTTCGTAGATCTAGCAATTCTGGGTGATGGAGAAATTCTCCTTGAATCTCCTCGTGAAGAGTTCTAGTCGTTTAAGGTCCTGGAAAAATTTTGATCACCAATTTTAAGAAAAAAGTTCCATCCCCGAAGCTGAGGCTCCTTCACGAGTTTTCGTAGATCTAGCAATTCTGGGTGATGAAGTAAGTCTCCTTGCGTGTACTCGTGAAGAGTTCTAGTCGTTTAAGGTCCTGGAAAAATTTTGATCACCAATTTTAAGAAAAAAGTTCCATCCCCGAAGCTGAGGCTCCTTCACGAGTTTTCGTAGATCTAGCAATTCTGGGTGATGAAGAAAGTCTCCTTGAATCTCCTCGTGAAGAGTTCTAATCGTTTAAGGTCCTGGAAAAATTTTAATCACCAATTTTATGAAAAAAGTTCACAGAGTTCAGCACAGAGCCTCAGCTTCGGCATTTGAATTTATATATTTTTTTTTCAAAAATCTGGGGGCAATTCTGGAAAAATTTTGATCACCAATTTTAAGAAAAAAGTTCCATCCCCGAAGCTGAGGCTCCTTTACGAGTTTTCGTAGATCTAGCAATTCTGGGTGATAAAGAAAGTCTCCTTGCGTGTACTCGTGAAGAGTTCTAGTCGTTTAAGGTCCTGGAAAAATTTTGATCACCAATTTTATAAAAAAAGTTCCATCCCCGAAGCTGAGGCTCCTTCACGAGTTTTCGTTGATCTAGAAATTCTGGATGACGAAGAAAGTCTCCTTGAATCTTCTCGTGAAGAGTTCTAGTCGTTTGAGGACCTGGAAAAATTTTGATCACCAATTTTATAAAAAAAGTTTCATCCCCGAAGCTGAGGCTCCTTCACGAGTTTTCGTAGATCTAGCAATTCTGGGTGATGAAGAAAGTCTCCTTGCGTGTACTCGTGAAGAGTTCTAGTCGTTTGAGGACCTGGAAAAATTTTGATCACCAATTTTATAAAAAAAGTTTCATCCCCGAAGCTGAGGCTCCTTCACGAGTTTTCGTAGATCTAGCAATTCTGGGTGATGAAGAAAGTCTCCTTGAATCTCCTCGTGAAGAGTTCTAGTCGTTTACGGTCCTGGAAAAATTTTAATCACCAATTTTATGAAAAAAGTTCACAGAGTTCAGCACAGAGCCTCAGCTTCGGCATTTGAATTTATATATTTTTTTTTCAAAAATCTGGGGGCAATTCTGGAAAAATTTTGATCACCAATTTTAAGAAAAAAGTTCCATCCCCGAAGCTGAGGCTCCTTTACGAGTTTTCGTAGATCTAGCAATTCTGGGTGATAAAGAAAGTCTCCTTGCGTGTACTCGTGAAGAGTTCTAGTCGTTTAAGGTCCTGGAAAAATTTTGATCACCAATTTTAAGAAAAAAGTTCCATCCCCGAAGCTGAGGCTCCTTCACGAGTTTTCGTAGATCTAGCAATTCCGGGTGATGAAGAAAGTCTCCTTGCGTGTACTCGTGAAGAGTTCTAATCGTTTAAGGTCCTGGAAAAATTTTGATCACCAATTTTATAAAAAAAGTTCCATCCCCGAAGCTGAGGCTCCTTCACGAGTTTTCGTTGATCTAGAAATTCTGGATGACGAAGAAAGTCTCCTTGAATCTTCTCGTGAAGAGTTCTAGTCGTTTGAGGACCTGGAAAAATTTTGATCACCAATTTTATAAAAAAAGTTTCATCCCCGAAGCTGAGGCTCCTTCACGAGTTTTCGTAGATCTAGCAATTCTGGGTGATGAAGAAAGTCTCCTTGCGTGTACTCGTGAAGAGTTCTAGTCGTTTAAGGTCCTGGAAAAATTTTGATCACCAATTTTATGAAAAAAGTTCCATCCCCGAAGCTGAGG
Organism: Hyposoter dolosus; assembly: GCA_963921915.1. NCBI lineage: Eukaryota > Metazoa > Arthropoda > Insecta > Hymenoptera > Ichneumonidae > Hyposoter > Hyposoter dolosus. The sequence continues at coordinate 4,105,458 of OY998133.1, forward strand.
CTCCTTCACGAGTTTTCGTAGATCTAGCAATTCTGGGTGATGAAAAAAGTCTCCTTGAATCTCCTCGTGAAGAGTTCTAATCGTTTAACGTCCTGGAAAAATTTTGATCACCAATTTTATAAAAAAAGTTCCATCCCCGAAGCTGAGGCTCCTTCACGAGTTTTCGTCGATCTAGCAATTCTGGGTGATGAAGAAAGTCTCCTTGAATCTCCTCGTGAAGAGTTCTAGTCGTTTAAGGTCCTGGAAAAATTTTGATCAACAATTTTATGAAAAAAGTTCCATCCCCGAAGCTGAGGCTCCATCACGAGTTTTCGTAGGTCTAGCAATTCTGGGTGATGAAGAAAGTCTCCTTGAATCTCCTCGTGAAGAGTTCTAGTCGTTTAAGGTCCTGGAAAAATTTTGATCACCAATTTTAAGAAAAAAGTTCCATCCCCGAAGCTGAGGCTCCTTCACGAGTTTTCGTAGATCTAGCAATTCTGGGTGATGAAGAAAGTCTCCTTGCGTGTACTCGTGAAGAGTTCTAGTCGTTTAAGGTCCTGGAAAAATTTTGATCACCAATTTTATGAAAAAAGTTCCATCCCCGAAGCTGAGGCTCCTTCACGAGTTTTCGTTGATCTAGCAATTCTGGGTGATGACGAAAGTCTCCTTGCGTGTACTCGTGAAGAGTTCTAGTCGTTTAAGGTCCTGGAAAAACTTTGATCACCAATTTTATAAAAAAAGTTCCATCCCCGAAGCTGAAGCTCCTTCACGAGTTTTCGTTGATCTAGCAATTCTGGGTGATGGAGAAATTCTCCTTGAATCTCCTCGTGAAGAGTTCTAGTCGTTTAAGGTCCTGGAAAAATTTTGATCACCAATTTTATGAAAAAAGTTCCATCCCCGAAGCTGAGGCTCCATCACGAGTTTTCGTAGGTCTAGCAATTCTGGGTGATGAAGAAAGTCTCCTTGAATCTCCTCGTGAAGAGTTCCAGTCGTTTAAGGTCCTGGAAAAATTTTAATCACCAATTTTATGAAAAAAGTTCACAGAGTTCAGCACAGAGCCTCAGCTTCGGCATTTGAATTTATATATTTTTTTTTCAAAAATCTGGGGGCAATTCTGGAAAAATTTTGATCACCAATTTTAAGAAAAAAGTTCCATCCCCGAAGCTGAGGCTCCTTCACGAGTTTTCGTAGATCTAGCAATTCTGGGTGATAAAGAAAGTCTCCTTGCGTGTACTCGTGAAGAGTTCTAGTCGTTTAAGGTCCTGGAAAAATTTTGATCACCAATTTTATGAAAAAAGTTCCATCCCCGAAGCTGAGGCTCCTTCACGAGTTTTCGTCGATCTAGCAATTCTGGGTGATGAAGAAAATCTCCTTGAATCTCCTCGTGAAGAGTTCTAGTCGTTTAAGGTCCTGGAAAAATTTTGATCACCAATTTTATGAAAAAAGTTCCATCCCCGAAGCTGAGACTCCATCACGAGTTTTCGTAGGTCTAGCAATTCTGGGTGATGAAGAAAGTCTCCTTGAATCTCCTCGTGAAGAGTTCTAGTCGTTTAAGGTCCTCGAAAAATTTTGATCACCAATTTTAAGAAAAAAGTTCCATCCCCGAAGCTGAGGCTCCTTCACGAGTTTTCGTAGATCTAGCAATTCTGGGTGATGGAGAAATTCTCCTTGAATCCCCTCGTGAAGAGTTCTAATCGTTTAACGTCCTGGAAAAATTTTGATCAACAATTTTATGAAAAAAGTTCCATCCCCGAAGCTGAGGCTCCATCACGAGTTTTCGTAGGTCTAGCAATTCTGGGTGATGAAGAAAGTCTCCTTGCGTGTACTCGTGAAGAGTTCTAGTCGTTTAAGGTCCTGGAAAAATTTTGATCACCAATTTTATGAAAAAAGTTCCATCCCCGAAGCTGAGGCTCCTTCACGAGTTTTCGTTGATCTAGCAATTCTGGGTGATGACGAAAGTCTCCTTGCGTGTACTCGTGAAGAGTTCTAGTCGTTTAAGGTCCTGGAAAAATTTTGATCACCAATTTTATAAAAAAAGTTCCATCCCCGAAGCTGAGGCTCCTTCACGAGTTTTCGTTGATCTAGCAATTCTGGGTGATGGAGAAATTCTCCTTGAATCCCCTCGTGAAGAGTTCTAATCGTTTAACGTCCTGGAAAAATTTTGATCACCAATTTTATAAAAAAAGTTCCATCCCCGAAGCTGAGGCTTCTTCACGAGTTTTCGTCGATCTAGCAATTCTGGGTGATGAAAAAAGTCTCCTTGAATCTCCTCGTGAAGAGTTCTAGTCGTTTAAGGTCCTGGAAAAATTTTGATCAACAATTTTATGAAAAAAGTTCCATCCCCGAAGCTGAGGCTCCATCACGAGTTTTCGTAGGTCTAGCAATTCTGGGTGATGAAGAAAGTCTCCTTGAATCTCCTCGTGAAGAGTTCTAGTCGTTTAAGGTCCTGGAAAAATTTTGATCACCAATTTTATGAAAAAAGTTCCATCCCCGAAGCTGAGGCTCCTTCACGAGTTTTCGTAGATCTAGCAATTCTGGGTGATGAAGAAAGTCTCCTTGAATCTCCTCGTGAAGAGTTCTAGTCGTTTAAGGTCCTGGAAAAATTTTGATCACCAATTTTATGAAAAAAGTTCCATCCCCGAAGCTGAGGCTCCTTCACGAGTTTTCGTTGATCTAGCAATTCTGGGTGATGACGAAAGTCTCCTTGCGTGTACTCGTGAAGAGTTCTAGTCGTTTAAGGTCCTGGAAAAAGTTTGATCACCAATTTTATAAAAAAAGTTCCATCCCCGAAGCTGAAGCTCCTTCACGAGTTTTCGTTGATCTAGCAATTCTGGGTGATGGAGAAATTCTCCTTGAATCTCCTCGTGAAGAGTTCTAGTCGTTTAAGGTCCTGGAAAAATTTTGATCACCAATTTTATGAAAAAAGTTCCATCCCCGAAGCTGAGGCTCCATCACGAGTTTTCGTAGGTCTAGCAATTCTGGGTGATGAAGAAAGTCTCCTTGAATCTCCTCGTGAAGAGTTCTAGTCGTTTAAGGTCCTGGAAAAATTTTAATCACCAATTTTATGAAAAAAGTTCACAGAGTTCAGCACAGAGCCTCAGCTTCGGCATTTGAATTTATATATTTTTTTTCAAAAATCTGGGGGCAATTCTGGAAAAATTTTGATCACCAATTTTAAGAAAAAAGTTCCATCCCCGAAGCTGAGGCTCCTTCACGAGTTTTCGTAGATCTAGCAATTCTGGGTGATAAAGAAAGTCTCCTTGCGTGTACTCGTGAAGAGTTCTAGTCGTTTAAGGTCCTGGAAAAATTTTGATCACCAATTTTAAGAAAAAAGTTCCATCCCCGAAGCTGAGGCTCCTTCACGAGTTTTCGTTGATCTAGCAATTCTGGGTGATGACGAAAGTCTCCTTGCGTGTACTCGTGAAGAGTTCTAGTCGTTTAAGGTCCTGGAAAAATTTTGATCACCAATTTTATAAAAAAAGTTCCATCCCCGAAGCTGAGGCTCCTTCACGAGTTTTCGTTGATCTAGCAATTCTGGGTGATGGAGAAATTCTCCTTGAATCCCCTCGTGAAGAGTTCTAATCGTTTAACGTCCTGGAAAAATTTTGATCACCAATTTTATAAAAAAAGTTCCATCCCCGAAGCTGAGGCTCCTTCACGAGTTTTCGTAGATCTAGCAATTCTGGGTGATGAAGTAAGTCTCTTTGAATCTCCTCGTGAAGAGTTCTAAGCGTTTAACGTCCTGGAAAAATTTTGATCACCAATTTTATGAAAACAGTTCCATCCCCGAAGCTGAGGCTCCTTCACGAGTTTTCGTAGATCTAGCAATTCTGGGTGATGAAGAAAGTCTCCTTGAATCTCCTCGTGAAGAGTTCTAGTCGTTTGAGGACCTGGAAAAATTTTGATCACCAATTTTATAAAAAAAGTTTCATCCCCGAAGCTGAGGCTCCTTCACGAGTTTTCGTAGATCTAGCAATTCTGGGTGATGAAGAAAGTCTCCTTGAATCTCCTCGTGAAGAGTTCTAGTCGTTTAAGGTCCTGGAAAAATTTTGATCACCAATTTTAAGAAAAAAGTTCCATCCCCGAAGCTGAGGCTCCTTCACGAGTTTTCGTAGATCTAGCAATTCTGGGTGATGAAGAAAGTCTCCTTGAATCTCCTCGTGAAGAGTTCTAATCGTTTAACGTCCTGGAAAAATTTTGATCACCAATTTTATGAAAAAAGTTCCATCCCCGAAGCTGAGGCTCCATCACGAGTTTTCGTAGGTCTAGCAATTCTGGGTGATGGAGAAATTCTCCTTGAATCTCCTCGTGAAGAGTTCTAATCGTTTAACGTCCTGGAAAAATTTTGATCACCAATTTTATGAAAAAAGTTCCATCCCCGAAGCTGAGGCTCCTTCACGAGTTTTCGTAGGTCTAGCAATTCTGGGTGATGAAGAAAGTCTCCTTGAATCTCCTCGTGAAGAGTTCTAGTCGTTTAAGGTCCTGGAAAAATTTTGATCACCAATTTTAAGAAAAAAGTTCCATCCCCGAAGCTGAGGCTTCTTCATGAGTTTTCGTTGATCTAGCAATTCTGGGTGATGAAGAAAGTCTCCTTGAATCTCCTCGTGAAGAGTTCTAGTCGTTTAAGGTCCTGGAAAAATTTTGATCACCTATTTTAAGAAAAAAGTTCCATCCCCGAAGCTGAGGCTCCTTCACGAGTTTTCGTAGATCTAGCAATTCTGGGTGATGAAGAAAGTCTCCTTGAATCTCCTCGTGAAGAGTTCTAGTCGTTTAAGGTCCTGGAAAAATTTTGATCACCAATTTTATGAAAAATTTCCATCCCCGAAGCTGAGGCTCCTTCACGAGTTTTCGTAGATCTAGCAATTCTGGGTGATGAAGAAAGTCTCCTTGAATCTCCTCGTGAAGAGTTCTAGTCGTTTAAGGTCCTGGAAAAATTTTGATCACCAATTTTATGAAAAAAGTTCCATCCCCGAAGCTGAGGCTCCTTCACGAGTTTTCGTAGATCTAGCAATTCTGGGTGATGAAGAAAGTCTCCTTGCGTGTACTCGTGAAGAGTTCTAGTCGTTTAACGTCCTGGAAAAATTTTGATCACCAATTTTATAAAAAAAGTTCCATCCCCGAAGCTGAGGCTCCTTCACGAGTTTTCGTCGATCTAGCAATTCTGGGTGATGAAGAAAGTCTCCTTAAATCTCCTCGTGAAGAGTTCTAGTCGTTTAAGGTCCTGGAAAAATTTTGATCACCAATTTTAAGAAAAAAGTTCCATCCCCGAAGCTGAGGCTCCTTCACGAGTTTTCGTAGATCTAGCAATTCTGGGTGATGAAGAAAGTCTCCTTGCGTGTACTCGTGAAGAGTTCTAGTCGTTTAAGGTCCTGGAAAAATTTTGATCACCAATTTTATGAAAAAAGTTCCATCCCCGAAGCTGAGGCTCCTTCACGAGTTTTCGTTGATCTAGCAATTCTGGGTGATGACGAAAGTCTCCTTGCGTGTACTCGTGAAGAGTTCTAGTCGTTTAAGGTCCTGGAAAAATTTTGATCACCAATTTTATAAAAAAAGTTCCATCCCCGAAGCTGAGGCTCCTTCACGAGTTTTCGTTGATCTAGCAATTCTGGGTGATGGAGAAATTCTCCTTGAATCCCCTCGTGAAGAGTTCTAATCGTTTAACGTCCTGGAAAAATTTTGATCACCAATTTTTTAAAAAAAGTTCCTTCCCCGAAGCTGAGGCTTCTTCACGAGTTTTCGTCGATCTAGCAATTCTGGGTGATGAAGAAAGTCTCCTTGAATCTCCTCGTGAAGAGTTCTAGTCGTTTAAGGTCCTGGAAAAATTTTGATCAACAATTTTATGAAAAAAGTTCCATCCCCGAAGCTGAGGCTCCATCACGAGTTTTCGTAGGTCTAGCAATTCTGGGTGATGAAGAAAGTCTCCTTGAATCTCCTCGTGAAGAGTTCTAGTCGTTTAAGGTCCTGGAAAAATTTTGATCACCAATTTTAAGAAAAAAGTTCCATCCCCGAAGCTGAGGCTCCTTCACGAGTTTTCGTAGATCTAGCAATTCTGGGTGATGAAGAAAGTCTCCTTGAATCTCCTCGTGAAGAGTTCTAGTCGTTTAAGGTCCTGGAAAAATTTTGATCACCAATTTTATGAAAAAAGTTCCATCCCCGAAGCTGAGGCTCCTTCACGAGTTTTCGTTGATCTAGCAATTCTGGGTGATGACGAAAGTCTCCTTGCGTGTACTCGTGAAGAGTTCTAGTCGTTTAAGGTCCTGGAAAAACTTTGATCACCAATTTTATAAAAAAAGTTCCATCCCCGAAGCTGAGGCTCCTTCACGAGTTTTCGTTGATCTAGCAATTCTGGGTGATGGAGAAATTCTCCTTGAATCCCCTCGTGAAGAGTTCTAATCGTTTAACGTCCTGGAAAAATTTTGATCACCAATTTTATAAAAAAAGTTCCATCCCCGAAGCTGAGGCTTCTTCACGAGTTTTCGTCGATCTAGCAATTCTGGGTGATGAAGAAAGTCTACTTGAATCTCCTCGTGAAGAGTTCTAGTCGTTTAAGGTCCTGGAAAAATTTTGATCAACAATTTTATGAAAAAAGTTCCATCCCCGAAGCTGAGGCTCCATCACGAGTTTTCGTAGGTCTAGCAATTCTGGGTGATGAAGAAAGTCTCCTTGAATCTCCTCGTGAAGAGTTCTAGTCGTTTAAGGTCCTGGAAAAATTTTGATCACCAATTTTAAGAAAAAAGTTCCATCCCCGAAGCTGAGGCTCCTTCACGAGTTTTCGTAGATCTAGCAATTCTGGGTGATGAAGAAAGTCTCCTTGAATCTCCTCGTGAAGAGTTCTAGTCGTTTAAGGTCCTGGAAAAATTTTGATCACCAATTTTATGAAAAAAGTTCCATCCCCGAAGCTGAGGCTCCTTCACGAGTTTTCGTTGATCTAGCAATTCTGGGTGATGACGAAAGTCTCCTTGCGTGTACTCGTGAAGAGTTCTAGTCGTTTAAGGTCCTGGAAAAACTTTGATCACCAATTTTATAAAAAAAGTTCCATCCCCGAAGCTGAAGCTCCTTCACGAGTTTTCGTTGATCTAGCAATTCTGGGTGATGGAGAAATTCTCCTTGAATCTCCTCGTGAAGAGTTCTAGTCGTTTAAGGTCCTGGAAAAATTTTGATCACCAATTTTATGAAAAAAGTTCCATCCCCGAAGCTGAGGCTCCATCACGAGTTTTCGTAGGTCTAGCAATTCTGGGTGATGAAGAAAGTCTCCTTGAATCTCCTCGTGAAGAGTTCTAGTCGTTTAAGGTCCTGGAAAAATTTTAATCACCAATTTTATGAAAAAAGTTCACAGAGTTCAGCACAGAGCCTCAGCTTCGGCATTTGAATTTATATATTTTTTTTTTAAAAATCTGGGGGCAATTCTGGAAAAATTTTGATCACCAATTTTAAGAAAAAAGTTCCATCCCCGAAGCTGAGGCTCCTTCACGAGTTTTCGTAGATCTAGCAATTCTGGGTGATAAAGAAAGTCTCCTTGCGTGTACTCGTGAAGAGTTCTAGTCGTTTAAGGTCCTGGAAAAACTTTGATCACCAATTTTATAAAAAAAGTTCCATCCCCGAAGCTGAAGCTCCTTCACGAGTTTTCGTTGATCTAGCAATTCTGGGTGATGGAGAAATTCTCCTTGAATCTTCTCGTGAAGAGTTCTAGTCGTTTAAGGTCCTGGAAAAATTTTGATCACCAATTTTATGAAAAAAGTTCCATCCCCGAAGCTGAGGCTCCATCACGAGTTTTCATAGGTCTAGCAATTCTGGGTGATGAAGAAATTCTCCTTGAATCTCCTCGTGAAGAGTTCTAGTCGTTTAAGGTCCTGGAAAAATTTTAATCACCAATTTTATGAAAAAAGTTCACAGAGTTCAGCACAGAGCCTCAGCTTCGGCATTTGAATTTAAATATTTTTTTTTCAAAAATCTGGGGGCAATTCTGGAAAAATTTTGATCACCAATTTTAAGAAAAAAGTTCCATCCCCGAAGCTGAGGCTCCTTCACGAGTTTTCGTAGATCTAGCAATTCTGGGTGATAAAGAAAGTCTCCTTGCGTGTACTCGTGAAGAGTTCTAGTCGTTTAAGGTCCTGGAAAAATTTTGATCACCAATTTTAAGAAAAAAGTTCCATCCCCGAAGCTGAGGCTCCTTCACGAGTTTTCGTAGATCTAGCAATTCTGGGTGATGAAGAAAGTCTCCTTGCGTGTACTCGTGAAGAGTTCTAGTCGTTTAAGGTCCTGGAAAAATTTTGATCACCAATTTTATAAAAAAAGTTCCATCCCCGAAGCTGAGGCTCCTTCACGAGTTTTCGTTGATCTAGCAATTCTGAGTGATGGAGAAATTCTCCTTGAATCTCCTCGTGAAGAGTTCTAGTCGTTTAAGGTCCTGGAAAAATTTTGATCACCAATTTTATGAAAAAAGTTCCATCCCCGAAGCTGAGGCTCCTTCACGAGTTTTCGTTGATCTAGCAATTCTGGGTGATGACGAAAGTCTCCTTGCGTGTACTCGTGAAGAGTTCTAGTCGTTTAAGGTCCTGGAAAAATTTTGATCACCAATTTTATAAAAAAAGTTCCATCCCCGAAGCTGAGGCTCCTTCACGAGTTTTCGTTGATCTAGCAATTCTGGGTGATGGAGAAATTCTCCTTGAATCTCCTCGTGAAGAGTTCTAGTCGTTTAAGGTCCTGGAAAAATTTTGATCACCAATTTTATGAAAAAAGTTCCATCCCCGAAGCTGAGGCTCCATCACGAGTTTTCGTAGGTCTAGCAATTCTGGGTGATGAAGAAAGTCTCCTTGAATCTCCTCGTGAAGAGTTCTAGTCGTTTAAGGTCCTGGAAAAATTTTAATCACCAATTTTATGAAAAAAGTTCACAGAGTTCAGCACAGAGCCTCAGCTTCGGCATTTGAATTTATATATTTTTTTTTCAAAAATCTGGGGGCAATTCTGGAAAAATTTTGATCACCAATTTTAAGAAAAAAGTTCCATCCCCGAAGCTGAGGCTCCTTCACGAGTTTTCGTAGATCTAGCAATTCTGGGTGATAAAGAAAGTCTCCTTGCGTGTACTCGTGAAGAGTTCTAGTCGTTTAAGGTCCTGGAAAAACTTTGATCACCAATTTTATAAAAAAAGTTCCATCCCCGAAGCTGAAGCTCCTTCACGAGTTTTCGTAGATCTAGCAATTCTGGGTGATGAGAAAAGTCTCCTTGAATCTCCTCGTGAAGAGTTCTAATCGTTTAACGTCCTGGAAAAATTTTGATCACCAATTTTATAAAAAAAGTTCCATCCCCGAAGCTGAGGCTCCTTCACGAGTTTTCGTCGATCTAGCAATTCTGGGTGATGAAGAAAGTCTCCTTGAATCTCCTCGTGAAGAGTTCTAGTCGTTTAAGGTCCTGGAAAAATTTTGATCACCAATTTTAAGAAAAAAGTTCCATCCCCGAAGCTGAGGCTCCTTCACGAGTTTTCGTAGATCTAGCAATTCTGGGTGATGAAGAAAGTCTCCTTGCGTGTACTCGTGAAGAGTTCTAGTCGTTTAAGGTCCTGGAAAAATTTTGATCACCAATTTTATAAAAAAAGTTCCATCCCCGAAGCTGAGGCTCCTTCACGAGTTTTCGTTGATCTAGCAATTCTGGGTGATGGAGAAATTCTCCTTGAATCCCCTCGTGAAGAGTTCTAATCGTTTAACGTCCTGGAAAAATTTTGATCACCAATTTTTTAAAAAAAGTTCCTTCCCCGAAGCTGAGGCTTCTTCACGAGTTTTCGTCGATCTAGCAATTCTGGGTGATGAAGAAAGTCTCCTTGAATCTCCTCGTGAAGAGTTCTAGTCGTTTAAGGTCCTGGAAAAATTTTGATCAACAATTTTATGAAAAAAGTTCCATCCCCGAAGCTGAGGCTCCATCACGAGTTTTCGTAGGTCTAGCAATTCTGGGTGATGAAGAAAGTCTCCTTGAATCTCCTCGTGAAGAGTTCTAGTCGTTTAAGGTCCTGGAAAAATTTTGATCACCAATTTTAAGAAAAAAGTTCCATCCCCGAAGCTGAGGCTCCTTCACGAGTTTTCGTAGATCTAGCAATTCTGGGTGATGAAGAAAGTCTCCTTGAATCTCCTCGTGAAGAGTTCTAGTCGTTTAAGGTCCTGGAAAAATTTTGATCACCAATTTTATGAAAAAAGTTCCATCCCCGAAGCTGAGGCTCCTTCACGAGTTTTCGTTGATCTAGCAATTCTCGGTGATGACGAAAGTCTCCTTGCGTGTACTCGTGAAGAGTTCTAGTCGTTTAAGGTCCTGGAAAAACTTTGATCACCAATTTTATAAAAAAAGTTCCATCCCCGAAGCTGAGGCTCCTTCACGAGTTTTCGTTGATCTAGCAATTCTGGGTGATGGAGAAATTCTCCTTGAATCCCCTCGTGAAGAGTTCTAATCGTTTAACGTCCTGGAAAAATTTTGATCACCAATTTTATAAAAAAAGTTCCATCCCCGAAGCTGAGGCTTCTTCACGAGTTTTCGTCGATCTAGCAATTCTGGGTGATGAAGAAAGTCTACTTGAATCTCCTCGTGAAGAGTTCTAGTCGTTTAAGGTCCTGGAAAAATTTTGATCAACAATTTTATGAAAAAAGTTCCATCCCCGAAGCTGAGGCTCCATCACGAGTTATCGTAGGTCTAGCAATTCTGGGTGATGAAGAAAGTCTCCTTGAATCTCCTCGTGAAGAGTTCTAGTCGTTTAAGGTCCTGGAAAAATTTTGATCACCAATTTTAAGAAAAAAGTTCCATCCCCGAAGCTGAGGCTCCTTCACGAGTTTTCGTAGATCTAGCAATTCTGGGTGATGAAGAAAGTCTCCTTGAATCTCCTCGTGAAGAGTTCTAGTCGTTTAAGGTCCTGGAAAAATTTTGATCACCAATTTTATGAAAAAAGTTCCATCCCCGAAGCTGAGGCTCCTTCACGAGTTTTCGTTGATCTAGCAATTCTGGGTGATGACGAAAGTCTCCTTGCGTGTACTCGTGAAGAGTTCTAGTCGTTTAAGGTCCTGGAAAAACTTTGATCACCAATTTTATAAAAAAAGTTCCATCCCCGAAGCTGAAGCTCCTTCACGAGTTTTCGTTGATCTAGCAATTCTGGGTGATGGAGAAATTCTCCTTGAATCTCCTCGTGAAGAGTTCTAGTCGTTTAAGGTCCTGGAAAAATTTTGATCACCAATTTTATGAAAAAAGTTCCATCCCCGAAGCTGAGGCTCCATCACGAGTTTTCGTAGGTCTAGCAATTCTGGGTGATGAAGAAAGTCTCCTTGAATCTCCTCGTGAAGAGTTCTAGTCGTTTAAGGTCCTGGAAAAATTTTAATCACCAATTTTATGAAAAAAGTTCACAGAGTTCAGCACAGAGCCTCAGCTTCGGCATTTGAATTTATATATTTTTTTTTTAAAAATCTGGGGGCAATTCTGGAAAAATTTTGATCACCAATTTTAAGAAAAAAGTTCCATCCCCGAAGCTGAGGCTCCTTCACGAGTTTTCGTAGATCTAGCAATTCTGGGTGATAAAGAAAGTCTCCTTGCGTGTACTCGTGAAGAGTTCTAGTCGTTTAAGGTCCTGGAAAAACTTTGATCACCAATTTTATAAAAAAAGTTCCATCCCCGAAGCTGAAGCTCCTTCACGAGTTTTCGTTGATCTAGCAATTCTGGGTGATGGAGAAATTCTCCTTGAATCTTCTCGTGAAGAGTTCTAGTCGTTTAAGGTCCTGGAAAAATTTTGATCACCAATTTTATGAAAAAAGTTCCATCCCCGAAGCTGAGGCTCCATCACGAGTTTTCATAGGTCTAGCAATTCTGGGTGATGAAGAAATTCTCCTTGAATCTCCTCGTGAAGAGTTCTAGTCGTTTAAGGTCCTGGAAAAATTTTAATCACCAATTTTATGAAAAAAGTTCACAGAGTTCAGCACAGAGCCTCAGCTTCGGCATTTGAATTTAAATATTTTTTTTTCAAAAATCTGGGGGCAATTCTGGAAAAATTTTGATCACCAATTTTAAGAAAAAAGTTCCATCCCCGAAGCTGAGGCTCCTTCACGAGTTTTCGTAGATCTAGCAATTCTGGGTGATAAAGAAAGTCTCCTTGCGTGTACTCGTGAAGAGTTCTAGTCGTTTAAGGTCCTGGAAAAATTTTGATCACCAATTTTAAGAAAAAAGTTCCATCCCCGAAGTTGAGGCTCCTTCACGAGTTTTCGTAGATCTAGCAATTCTGGGTGATGAAGAAAGTCTCCTTGCGTGTACTCGTGAAGAGTTCTAGTCGTTTAAGGTCCTGGAAAAATTTTGATCACCAATTTTATAAAAAAAGTTCCATCCCCGAAGCTGAGGCTCCTTCACGAGTTTTCGTTGATCTAGCAATTCTGAGTGATGGAGAAATTCTCCTTGAATCCCCTCGTGAAGAGTTCTAATCGTTTAACGTCCTGGAAAAATTTTGATCACCAATTTTATAAAAAAAGTTCCATCCCCGAAGCTGAGGCTCCTTCACGAGTTTTCGTCGATCTAGCAATTCTGGGTGATGAAGAAAGTCTCCTTGAATCTCCTCGTGAAGAGTTCTAGTCGTTTAAGGTCCTGGAAAAATTTTGATCAACAATTTTATGAAAAAAGTTCCATCCCCGAAGCTGAGGCTCCATCACGAGTTTTCGTAGGTCTAGCAATTCTGGGTGATGAAGAAAGTCTCCTTGAATCTCCTCGTGAAGAGTTCTAGTCGTTTAAGGTCCTGGAAAAATTTTGATCACCAATTTTATGAAAAAAGTTCCATCCCCGAAGCTGAGGCTCCTTCACGAGTTTTCGTTGATCTAGCAATTCTGGGTGATGACGAAAGTCTCCTTGCGTGTACTCGTGAAGAGTTCTAGTCGTTTAAGGTCCTGGAAAAATTTTGATCACCAATTTTATAAAAAAAGTTCCATCCCCGAAGCTGAGGCTCCTTCACGAGTTTTCGTTGATCTAGCAATTCTGGGTGATGGAGAAATTCTCCTTGAATCCCCTCGTGAAGAGTTCTAGTCGTTTAAGGTCCTGGAAAAATTTTGATCAACAATTTTATGAAAAAAGTTCCATCCCCGAAGCTGAGGCTCCTTCACGAGTTTTCGTTGATCTAGCAATTCTGGGTGATGACGAGAGGCTCCTTGCGTGTACTCGTGAAGAGTTCTAGTCGTTTAAGGTCCTGGAAAAACTTTGATCACCAATTTTATAAAAAAAGTTCCATCCCCGAAGCTGAAGCTCCTTCACGAGTTTTCGTTGATCTAGCAATTCTGGGTGATGGAGAAATTCTCCTTGAATCTCCTCGTGAAGAGTTCTAGTCGTTTAAGGTCCTGGAAAAATTTTGATCACCAATTTTATGAAAAAAGTTCCATCCCCGAAGCTGAGGCTCCATCACGAGTTTTCGTAGGTCTAGCAATTCTGGGTGATGAAGAAAGTCTCCTTGAATCTCCTCGTGAAGAGTTCTAGTCGTTTAAGGTCCTGGAAAAATTTTAATCACCAATTTTATGAAAAAAGTTCACAGAGTTCAGCACAGAGCCTCAGCTTCGGCATTTGAATTTATATATTTTTTTTTCAAAAATCTGGGGGCAATTCTGGAAAAATTTTGATCACCAATTTTAAGAAAAAAGTTCCATCCCCGAAGCTGAGGCTCCTTCACGAGTTTTCGTAGATCTAGCAATTCTGGGTGATGAAGTAAGTCTCCTTGCGTGTACTTGTGAAGAGTTCTAGTCGTTTAAGGTCCTGGAAAAATTTTGATCACCAATTTTAAGAAAAAAGTTCCATCCCCGAAGCTGAGGCTCCTTCACGAGTTTTCGTAGATCTAGCAATTCTGGGTGATGAAGAAAGTCTCCTTGAATCTCCTCGTGAAGAGTTCTAATCGTTTAACGTCCTGGAAAAATTTTGATCACCAATTTTATGAAAAAAGTTCCATCCCCGAAGCTGAGGCTCCATCACGAGTTTTCGTAGGTCTAGCAATTCTGGGTGATGGAGAAATTCTCCTTGAATCTCCTCGTGAAGAGTTCTAATCGTTTAACGTCCTGGAAAAATTTTGATCACCAATTTTAAGAAAAAAGTTCCATCCCCGAAGCTGAGGCTCCTTCACGAGTTTTCGTAGATCTAGCAATTCTGGGTGATGAAGAAAGTCTCCTTGAATCTCCTCGTGAAGAGTTCTAGTCGTTTAAGGTCCTGGAAAAATTTTGATCACCAATTTTATGAAAAAAGTTCCATCCCCGAAGCTGAGGCTCCATCACGAGTTTTCGTAGGTCTAGCAATTCTGGGTGATGAAGAAAATCTCCTTGAATCTCCTCGTGAAGAGTTCTAGTCGTTTAAGGTCCTGGAAAAATTTTAATCACCAATTTTATGAAAAAAGTTCACAGAGTTCAGCACAGAGCCTCAGCTTCGGCATTTGAATTTATATATTTTTTTTTCAAAAATCTGGGGGCAATTCTGGAAAAATTTTGATCACCAATTTTAAGAAAAAAGTTCCATCCCCGAAGCTGAGGCTCCTTTACGAGTTTTCGTAGATCTAGCAATTCTGGGTGATAAAGAAAGTCTCCTTGCGTGTACTCGTGAAGAGTTCTAGTCGTTTAAGGTCCTGGAAAAATTTTGATCACCAATTTTAAGAAAAAAGTTCCATCCCCGAAGCTGAGGCTCCTTCACGAGTTTTCGTAGATCTAGCAATTCTGGGTGATGAAGAAAGTCTCCTTGCGTGTACTCGTGAAGAGTTCTAATCGTTTAAGGTCCTGGAAAAATTTTGATCACCAATTTTATAAAAAAAGTTCCATCCCCGAAGCTGAGGCTCCTTCACGAGTTTTCGTTGATCTAGAAATTCTGGATGACGAAGAAAGTCTCCTTGAATCTTCTCGTGAAGAGTTCTAGTCGTTTGAGGACCTGGAAAAATTTTGATCACCAATTTTATAAAAAAAGTTTCATCCCCGAAGCTGAGGCTCCTTCACGAGTTTTCGTAGATCTAGCAATTCTGGGTGATGAAGTAAGTCTCCTTGCGTGTACTTGTGAAGAGTTCTAGTCGTTTAAGGTCCTGGAAAAATTTTGATCACCAATTTTAAGAAAAAAGTTCCATCCCCGAAGCTGAGGCTCCTTCACGAGTTTTCGTAGATCTCGCAATTCTGGGTGATGAAAAAAGTCTCCTTGAATCTCCTCGTGAAGAGTTCTAATCGTTTAACGTCCTGGAAAAATTTTGATCACCAATTTTATAAAAAAAGTTCCATCCCCGAAGCTGAGGCTCCTTCACGAGTTTTCGTCGATCTAGCAATTCTGGGTGATGAAGAAAGTCTCCTTGAATCTCCTCGTGAAGAGTTCTAGTCGTTTGAGGTCCTGGAAAAATTTTGATCAACAATTTTATGAAAAAAGTTCCATCCCCGAAGCTGAGGCTCCATCACGAGTTTTCGTAGGTCTAGCAATTCTGGGTGATGAAGAAAGTCTCCTTGAATCTCCTCGTGAAGAGTTCTAGTCGTTTAAGGTCCTGGAAAAATTTTGATCACCAATTTTATGAAAAAAGTTCCATCCCCGAAGCTGAGGCTCCTTCACGAGTTTTCGTCGATCTAGCAATTCTGGGTGATGAAGTAAGTCTCCTTGCGTGTACTTGTGAAGAGTTCTAGTCGTTTAAGGTCCTGGAAAAATTTTGATCACCAATTTTAAAAAAAAAGTTCCATCCCCGAAGCTGAGGCTCCTTCACGAGTTTTCGTAGATCTAGCAATTCTGGGTGATAAAGAAAGTCTCCTTGCGTGTACTCGTGAAGAGTTCTAGTCGTTTAAGGTCCTGGAAAAATTTTGATCACCAATTTTATGAAAAAAGTTCACAAAGTTCAGCACAGAGCCTCAGCTTCGGCATTTGAATTTATATATTTTTTTTTCAAAAATCTGGGGGCAATTCTGGAAAAATTTTGCTCACCAATTTTAAGAAAAAAGTTCCATCCCCGAAGCTGAGGCTCCTTCACGAGTTTTCGTAGATCTAGCAATTCTGGGTGATGAAGAAAGTCTCCTTGCGTGTACTCGTGAAGAGTTCTAGTCGTTTAAGGTCCTGGAAAAATTTTGATCACCAATTTTATGAAAAAAGTTCGAAGAGTTCAGCACAGAGCCTCAGCTTCGGCATTTGAATTTATATATTTTTTTTTCAAAAATCTGGGGGCAATTCTGGAAAAATTTTGATCACCAATTTTAAGAAAAAAGTTCCATCCCCGAAGCTGAGGCTCCTTTACGAGTTTTCGTAGATCTAGCAATTCTGGGTGATGAAGAAAGTCTCCTTGCGTGTACTCGTGAAGAGTTCTAGTCGTTTAAGGTCCTGGAAAAATTTTGATCACCAATTTTATAAAAAAAGTTCCATCCCCGAAGCTGAGGCTCCTTCACGAGTTTTCGTTGATCTAGAAATTCTGGATGACGAAGAAAGTCTCCTTGCGTGTACTCGTGAAGAGTTCTAGTCGTTTAAGGTCCTGGAAAAATTTTGATCACCAATTTTAAGAAAAAAGTTCCATCCCCGAAGCTGAGGCTCCTTCACGAGTTTTCGTAGATCTAGCAATTCTGGGTGATGAAGAAAGTCTCCTTGAATCTCCTCGTGAAGAGTTCTAGTCGTTTAAGGTCCTGGAAAAATTTTGATCACCAATTTTATGAAAAAAGTTCCATCCCCGAAGCTGAGGCTCCATCACGAGTTTTCGTAGGTCTAGCAATTCTGGGTGATGAAGAAAGTCTCCTTGAATCTCCTCGTGAAGAGTTCTAGTCGTTTAAGGTCCTGGAAAAATTTTAATCACCAATTTTATGAAAAAAGTTCACAGAGTTCAGCACAGAGCCTCAGCTTCGGCATTCGAATTTATATATTTTTTTTTCAAAAATCTGGGGGCAATTCTGGAAAAATTTTGATCACCAATTTTAAGAAAAAAGTTCCATCCCCGAAGCTGAGGCTCCTTCACGAGTTTTCGTAGATCTAGCAATTCTGGGTGATAAAGAAAGTCTCCTTGCGTGTACTCGTGAAGAGTTCTAGTCGTTTAAGGTCCTGGAAAAATTTTGATCACCAATTTTAAGAAAAAAGTTCCATCCCCGAAGCTGAGGCTCCATCACGAGTTTTCGTAGATCTAGCAATTCTGGGTGATGGAGAAATTCTCCTTGAATCTCCTCGTGAAGAGTTCTAGTCGTTTAAGGTCCTGGAAAAATTTTGATCACCAATTTTAAGAAAAAAGTTCCATCCCCGAAGCTGAGGCTCCTTCACGAGTTTTCGTAGATCTAGCAATTCTGGGTGATGAAGTAAGTCTCCTTGCGTGTACTCGTGAAGAGTTCTAGTCGTTTAAGGTCCTGGAAAAATTTTGATCACCAATTTTAAGAAAAAAGTTCCATCCCCGAAGCTGAGGCTCCTTCACGAGTTTTCGTAGATCTAGCAATTCTGGGTGATGAAGAAAGTCTCCTTGAATCTCCTCGTGAAGAGTTCTAATCGTTTAACGTCCTGGAAAAATTTTGATCACCAATTTTATGAAAAAAGTTCCATCCCCGAAGCTGAGGTTCCATCACGAGTTTTCGTAGGTCTAGCAATTCTGGGTGATGGAGAAATTCTCCTTGAATCTCCTCGTGAAGAGTTCTAATCGTTTAACGTCCTGGAAAAATTTTGATCACCAATTTTAAGAAAAAAGTTCCATCCCCGAAGCTGAGGCTCCTTCACGAGTTTTCGTAGATCTAGCAATTCTGGGTGATGAAGAAAGTCTCCTTGAATCTCCTCGTGAAGAGTTCTAGTCGTTTAAGGTCCTGGAAAAATTTTGATCACCAATTTTATGAAAAAAGTTCCATCCCCGAAGCTGAGGCTCCATCACGAGTTTTCGTAGGTCTAGCAATTCTGGGTGATGAAGAAAGTCTCCTTGAATCTCCTCGTGAAGAGTTCTAGTCGTTTAAGGTCCTGGAAAAATTTTAATCACCAATTTTATGAAAAAAGTTCACAGAGTTCAGCACAGAGCCTCAGCTTCGGCATTCGAATTTATATATTTTTTTTTCAAAAATCTGGGGGCAATTCTGGAAAAATTTTGATCACCAATTTTAAGAAAAAAGTTCCATCCCCGAAGCTGAGGCTCCTTCACGAGTTTTCGTAGATCTAGCAATTCTGGGTGATAAAGAAAGTCTCCTTGCGTGTACTCGTGAAGAGTTCTAGTCGTTTAAGGTCCTGGAAAAATTTTGATCACCAATTTTAAGAAAAAAGTTCCATCCCCGAAGCTGAGGCTCCTTCACGAGTTTTCGTAGATCTAGCAATTCTGGGTGATGAAGAAAGTCTCCTTGCGTGTACTCGTGAAGAGTTCTAGTCGTTTAAGGTCCTGGAAAAATTTTGATCACCAATTTTATAAAAAAAGTTCCATCCCCGAAGCTGAGGCTCCTTCACGAGTTTTCGTTGATCTAGAAATTCTGGATGACGAAGAAAGTCTCCTTGAATCTTCTCGTGAAGAGTTCTAGTCGTTTGAGGACCTGGAAAAATTTTGATCACCAATTTTATAAAAAAAGTTTCATCCCCGAAGCTGAGGCTCCTTCACGAGTTTTCGTAGATCTAGCAATTCTGGGTGATGAAGAAAGTCTCCTTGAATCTCCTCGTGAAGAGTTCTAGTCGTTTAAGGTCCTGGAAAAATTTTAATCACCAATTTTATGAAAAAAGTTCACAGAGTTCAGCACAGAGCCTCAGCTTCGGCATTTGAATTTATATATTTTTTTTTCAAAAATCTGGGGGCAATTCTGGAAAAATTTTCATCACCAATTTTAAGAAAAAAGTTCCATCCCCGAAGCTGAGGCTCCTTTACGAGTTTTCGTAGATCTAGCAATTCTGGGTGATAAAGAAAGTCTCCTTGCGTGTACTCGTGAAGAGTTCTAGTCGTTTAAGGTCCTGGAAAAATTTTGATCACCAATTTTAAGAAAAAAGTTCCATCCCCGAAGCTGAGGCTCGTTCACGAGTTTTCGTAGATCTAGCAATTCTGGGTGATGAAGAAAGTCTCCTTGCGTGTACTCGTGAAGAGTTCTAATCGTTTAAGGTCCTGGAAAAATTTTGATCACCAATTTTATAAAAAAAGTTCCATCCCCGAAGCTGAGGCTCCTTCACGAGTTTTCGTTGATCTAGAAATTCTGGATGACGAAGAAAGTCTCCTTGAATCTTCTCGTGAAGAGTTCTAGTCGTTTGAGGACCTGGAAAAATTTTGATCACCAATTTTATAAAAAAAGTTTCATCCCCGAAGCTGAGGCTCCTTCACGAGTTTTCGTAGATCTAGCAATTCTGGGTGATGAAGAAAGTCTCCTTGCGTGTACTCGTGAAGAGTTCTAGTCGTTTAAGGTCCTGGAAAAATTTTGATCACCAATTTTATGAAAAAAGTTCCATCCCCGAAGCTGAGGCTCCTTCACGAGTTTTCGTAGATCTAGCAATTCTGGGTGATGAAAAAAGTCTCCTTGAATCTCCTCGTGAAGAGTTCTAATCGTTTAACGTCCTGGAAAAATTTTGATCACCAATTTTATAAAAAAAGTTCCATCCCCGAAGCTGAGGCTCCTTCACGAGTTTTCGTCGATCTAGCAATTCTGGGTGATGAAGAAAGTCTCCTTGAATCTCCTCGTGAAGAGTTCTAGTCGTTTAAGGTCCTGGAAAAATTTTGATCACCAATTTTAAGAAAAAAGTTCCATCCCCGAAGCTGAGGCTCCTTCACGAGTTTTCGTAGATCTAGCAATTCTGGGTGATGAAGAAAGTCTCCTTGAATCTCCTCGTGAAGAGTTCTAGTCGTTTAAGGTCGTGGAAAAATTTTGATCACCAATTTTATGAAAAAAGTTCCATCCCCGAAGCTGAGGCTCCTTCACGAGTTTTCGTTGATCTAGCAATTCTGGGTGATGACGAAAGTCTCCTTGCGTGTACTCGTGAAGAGTTCTAGTCGTTTAAGGTCCTGGAAAAACTTTGATCACCAATTTTATAAAAAAAGTTCCATCCCCGAAGCTGAAGCTCCTTCACGAGTTTTCGTTGATCTAGCAATTCTGGGTGATGGAGAAATTCTCCTTGAATCTCCTCGTGAAGAGTTCTAGTCGTTTAAGGTCCTGGAAAAATTTTGATCACCAATTTTATGAAAAAAGTTCCATCCCCGAAGCTGAGGCTCCATCACGAGTTTTCATAGGTCTAGCAATTCTGGGTGATGAAGAAAGTCTCCTTGAATCTCCTCGTGAAGAGTTCTAGTCGTTTAAGGTCCTGGAAAAATTTTAATCACCAATTTTATGAAAAAAGTTCACAGAGTTCAGCACAGAGCCTCAGCTTCGGCATTTGAATTTATATATTTTTTTTTCAAAAATCTGGGGGCAATTCTGGAAAAATTTTGATCACCAATTTTAAGAAAAAAGTTCCATCCCCGAAGCTGAGGCTCCTTCACGAGTTTTCGTAGATCTAGCAATTCTGGGTGATAAAGAAAGTCTCCTTGCGTGTACTCGTGAAGAGTTCTAGTCGTTTAAGGTCCTGGAAAAATTTTGATCACCAATTTTAAGAAAAAAGTTCCATCCCCGAAGCTGAGGCTCCTTCACGAGTTTTCGTAGATCTAGCAATTCTGGGTGATGAAGAAAGTCTCCTTGCGTGTACTCGTGAAGAGTTCTAGTCGTTTAAGGTCCTGGAAAAATTTTGATCACCAATTTTATAAAAAAAGTTCCATCCCCGAAGCTGAGGCTCCTTCACGAGTTTTCGTTGATCTAGCAATTCTGAGTGATGGAGAAATTCTCCTTGAATCCCCTCGTGAAGAGTTCTAATCGTTTAACGTCCTGGAAAAATTTTGATCACCAATTTTATAAAAAAAGTTCCATCCCCGAAGCTGAGGCTCCTTCACGAGTTTTCGTCGATCTAGCAATTCTGGGTGATGAAGAAAGTCTCCTTGAATCTCCTCGTGAAGAGTTCTAGTCGTTTAAGGTCCTGGAAAAATTTTGATCAACAATTTTATGAAAAAAGTTCCATCCCCGAAGCTGAGGCTCCATCACGAGTTTTCGTAGGTCTAGCAATTCTGGGTGATGAAGAAAGTCTCCTTGAATCTCCTCGTGAAGAGTTCTAGTCGTTTAAGGTCCTGGAAAAATTTTGATCACCAATTTTAAGAAAAAAGTTCCATCCCCGAAGCTGAGGCTCCTTCACGAGTTTTCGTAGATCTAGCAATTCTGGGTGATGAAGAAAGTCTCCTTGCGTGTACTCGTGAAGAGTTCTAGTCGTTTAAGGTCCTGGAAAAATTTTGATCACCAATTTTATGAAAAAAGTTCCATCCCCGAAGCTGAGGCTCCTTCACGAGTTTTCGTTGATCTAGCAATTCTGGGTGATGACGAAAGTCTCCTTGCGTGTACTCGTGAAGAGTTCTAGTCGTTTAAGGTCCTGGAAAAATTTTGATCACCAATTTTATAAAAAAAGTTCCATCCCCGAAGCTGAGGCTCCTTCACGAGTTTTCGTTGATCTAGCAATTCTGGGTGATGGAGAAATTCTCCTTGAATCCCCTCGTGAAGAGTTCTAATCGTTTAACGTCCTGGAAAAATTTTGATCACCAATTTTATAAAAAAAGTTCCATCCCCGAAGCTGAGGCTTCTTCACGAGTTTTCGTCGATCTAGCAATTCTGGGTGATGAAGAAAGTCTCCTTGAATCTCCTCGTGAAGAGTTCTAGTCGTTTAAGGTCCTGGAAAAATTTTGATCAACAATTTTATGAAAAAAGTTCCATCCCCGAAGCTGAGGCTCCATCACGAGTTTTCGTAGGTCTAGCAATTCTGGGTGATGAAGAAAGTCTCCTTGAATCTCCTCGTGAAGAGTTCTAGTCGTTTAAGGTCCTGGAAAAATTTTGATCACCAATTTTAAGAAAAAAGTTCCATCCCCGAAGCTGAGGCTCCTTCACGAGTTTTCGTAGATCTAGCAATTCTGGGTGATGAAGAAAGTCTCCTTGAATCTCCTCGTGAAGAGTTCTAGTCGTTCAAGGTCCTGGAAAAATTTTGATCACCAATTTTATGAAAAAAGTTCCATCCCCGAAGCTGAGGCTCCTTCACGAGTTTTCGTTGATCTAGCAATTCTGGGTGATGACGAAAGTCTCCTTGCGTGTACTCGTGAAGAGTTCTAGTCGTTTAAGGTCCTGGAAAAACTTTGATCACCAATTTTATAAAAAAAGTTCCATCCCCGAAGCTGAAGCTCCTTCACGAGTTTTCGTTGATCTAGCAATTCTGGGTGATGGAGAAATTCTCCTTGAATCTCCTCGTGAAGAGTTCTAGTCGTTTAAGGTCCTGGAAAAATTTTGATCACCAATTTTATGAAAAAAGTTCCATCCCCGAAGCTGAGGCTCCATCACGAGTTTTCGTAGGTCTAGCAATTCTGGGTGATGAAGAAAATCTCCTTGAATCTCCTCGTGAAGAGTTCTAGTCGTTTAAGGTCCTGGAAAAATTTTAATCACCAATTTTATGAAAAAAGTTCACAGAGTTCAGCACAGAGCCTCAGCTTCGGCATTTGAATTTATATATTTTTTTTTCAAAAATCTGGGGGCAATTCTGGAAAAATTTTGATCACCAATTTTAAGAAAAAAGTTCCATCCCCGAAGCTGAGGCTCCTTCACGAGTTTTCGTAGATCTAGCAATTCTGGGTGATGAAGAAAGTCTCCTTGCGTGTACTCGTGAAGAGTTCTAGTCGTTTAAGGTCCTGGAAAAATTTTGATCACCAATTTTATGAAAAAAGTTCCATCCCCGAAGCTGAGGCTCCATCACGAGTTTTCGTAGATCTAGCAATTCTGGGTGATGGAGAAATTCTCCTTGAATCTCCTCGTGAAGAGTTCTAGTCGTTTAAGGTCCTGGAAAAATTTTGATCACCAATTTTAAGAAAAAAGTTCCATCCCCGAAGCTGAGGCTCCTTCACGAGTTTTCGTAGATCTAGCAATTCTGGGTGATGAAGTAAGTCTCCTTGCGTGTACTCGTGAAGAGTTCTAGTCGTTTAAGGTCCTGGAAAAATTTTGATCACCAATTTTAAGAAAAAAGTTCCATCCCCGAAGCTGAGGCTCCTTCACGAGTTTTCGTAGATCTAGCAATTCTGGGTGATGAAGAAAGTCTCCTTGAATCTCCTCGTGAAGAGTTCTAATCGTTTAAGGTCCTGGAAAAATTTTAATCACCAATTTTATGAAAAAAGTTCACAGAGTTCAGCACAGAGCCTCAGCTTCGGCATTTGAATTTATATATTTTTTTTTCAAAAATCTGGGGGCAATTCTGGAAAAATTTTGATCACCAATTTTAAGAAAAAAGTTCCATCCCCGAAGCTGAGGCTCCTTTACGAGTTTTCGTAGATCTAGCAATTCTGGGTGATAAAGAAAGTCTCCTTGCGTGTACTCGTGAAGAGTTCTAGTCGTTTAAGGTCCTGGAAAAATTTTGATCACCAATTTTATAAAAAAAGTTCCATCCCCGAAGCTGAGGCTCCTTCACGAGTTTTCGTTGATCTAGAAATTCTGGATGACGAAGAAAGTCTCCTTGAATCTTCTCGTGAAGAGTTCTAGTCGTTTGAGGACCTGGAAAAATTTTGATCACCAATTTTATAAAAAAAGTTTCATCCCCGAAGCTGAGGCTCCTTCACGAGTTTTCGTAGATCTAGCAATTCTGGGTGATGAAGAAAGTCTCCTTGCGTGTACTCGTGAAGAGTTCTAGTCGTTTGAGGACCTGGAAAAATTTTGATCACCAATTTTATAAAAAAAGTTTCATCCCCGAAGCTGAGGCTCCTTCACGAGTTTTCGTAGATCTAGCAATTCTGGGTGATGAAGAAAGTCTCCTTGAATCTCCTCGTGAAGAGTTCTAGTCGTTTACGGTCCTGGAAAAATTTTAATCACCAATTTTATGAAAAAAGTTCACAGAGTTCAGCACAGAGCCTCAGCTTCGGCATTTGAATTTATATATTTTTTTTTCAAAAATCTGGGGGCAATTCTGGAAAAATTTTGATCACCAATTTTAAGAAAAAAGTTCCATCCCCGAAGCTGAGGCTCCTTTACGAGTTTTCGTAGATCTAGCAATTCTGGGTGATAAAGAAAGTCTCCTTGCGTGTACTCGTGAAGAGTTCTAGTCGTTTAAGGTCCTGGAAAAATTTTGATCACCAATTTTAAGAAAAAAGTTCCATCCCCGAAGCTGAGGCTCCTTCACGAGTTTTCGTAGATCTAGCAATTCCGGGTGATGAAGAAAGTCTCCTTGCGTGTACTCGTGAAGAGTTCTAATCGTTTAAGGTCCTGGAAAAATTTTGATCACCAATTTTATAAAAAAAGTTCCATCCCCGAAGCTGAGGCTCCTTCACGAGTTTTCGTTGATCTAGAAATTCTGGATGACGAAGAAAGTCTCCTTGAATCTTCTCGTGAAGAGTTCTAGTCGTTTGAGGACCTGGAAAAATTTTGATCACCAATTTTATAAAAAAAGTTTCATCCCCGAAGCTGAGGCTCCTTCACGAGTTTTCGTAGATCTAGCAATTCTGGGTGATGAAGAAAGTCTCCTTGCGTGTACTCGTGAAGAGTTCTAGTCGTTTAAGGTCCTGGAAAAATTTTGATCACCAATTTTATGAAAAAAGTTCCATCCCCGAAGCTGAGGCTCCTTCACGAGTTTTCGTAGATCTAGCAATTCTGGGTGATGAAAAAAGTCTCCTTGAATCTCCTCGTGAAGAGTTCTAATCGTTTAACGTCCTGGAAAAATTTTGATCACCAATTTTATAAAAAAAGTTCCATCCCCGAAGCTGAGGCTCCTTCACGAGTTTTCGTCGATCTAGCAATTCTGGGTGATGAAGAAAGTCTCCTTGAATCTCCTCGTGAAGAGTTCTAGTCGTTTAAGGTCCTGGAAAAATTTTGATCAACAATTTTATGAAAAAAGTTCCATCCCCGAAGCTGAGGCTCCATCACGAGTTTTCGTAGGTCTAGCAATTCTGGGTGATGAAGAAAGTCTCCTTGAATCTCCTCGTGAAGAGTTCTAGTCGTTTAAGGTCCTGGAAAAATTTTGATCACCAATTTTAAGAAAAAAGTTCCATCCCCGAAGCTGAGGCTCCTTCACGAGTTTTCGTAGATCTAGCAATTCTGGGTGATGAAGAAAGTCTCCTTGCGTGTACTCGTGAAGAGTTCTAGTCGTTTAAGGTCCTGGAAAAATTTTGATCACCAATTTTATGAAAAAAGTTCCATCCCCGAAGCTGAGGCTCCTTCACGAGTTTTCGTTGATCTAGCAATTCTGGGTGATGACGAAAGTCTCCTTGCGTGTACTCGTGAAGAGTTCTAGTCGTTTAAGGTCCTGGAAAAACTTTGATCACCAATTTTATAAAAAAAGTTCCATCCCCGAAGCTGAAGCTCCTTCACGAGTTTTCGTTGATCTAGCAATTCTGGGTGATGGAGAAATTCTCCTTGAATCTCCTCGTGAAGAGTTCTAGTCGTTTAAGGTCCTGGAAAAATTTTGATCACCAATTTTATGAAAAAAGTTCCATCCCCGAAGCTGAGGCTCCATCACGAGTTTTCGTAGGTCTAGCAATTCTGGGTGATGAAGAAAGTCTCCTTGAATCTCCTCGTGAAGAGTTCCAGTCGTTTAAGGTCCTGGAAAAATTTTAATCACCAATTTTATGAAAAAAGTTCACAGAGTTCAGCACAGAGCCTCAGCTTCGGCATTTGAATTTATATATTTTTTTTTCAAAAATCTGGGGGCAATTCTGGAAAAATTTTGATCACCAATTTTAAGAAAAAAGTTCCATCCCCGAAGCTGAGGCTCCTTCACGAGTTTTCGTAGATCTAGCAATTCTGGGTGATAAAGAAAGTCTCCTTGCGTGTACTCGTGAAGAGTTCTAGTCGTTTAAGGTCCTGGAAAAATTTTGATCACCAATTTTATGAAAAAAGTTCCATCCCCGAAGCTGAGGCTCCTTCACGAGTTTTCGTCGATCTAGCAATTCTGGGTGATGAAGAAAATCTCCTTGAATCTCCTCGTGAAGAGTTCTAGTCGTTTAAGGTCCTGGAAAAATTTTGATCACCAATTTTATGAAAAAAGTTCCATCCCCGAAGCTGAGACTCCATCACGAGTTTTCGTAGGTCTAGCAATTCTGGGTGATGAAGAAAGTCTCCTTGAATCTCCTCGTGAAGAGTTCTAGTCGTTTAAGGTCCTCGAAAAATTTTGATCACCAATTTTAAGAAAAAAGTTCCATCCCCGAAGCTGAGGCTCCTTCACGAGTTTTCGTAGATCTAGCAATTCTGGGTGATGGAGAAATTCTCCTTGAATCCCCTCGTGAAGAGTTCTAATCGTTTAACGTCCTGGAAAAATTTTGATCAACAATTTTATGAAAAAAGTTCCATCCCCGAAGCTGAGGCTCCATCACGAGTTTTCGTAGGTCTAGCAATTCTGGGTGATGAAGAAAGTCTCCTTGCGTGTACTCGTGAAGAGTTCTAGTCGTTTAAGGTCCTGGAAAAATTTTGATCACCAATTTTATGAAAAAAGTTCCATCCCCGAAGCTGAGGCTCCTTCACGAGTTTTCGTTGATCTAGCAATTCTGGGTGATGACGAAAGTCTCCTTGCGTGTACTCGTGAAGAGTTCTAGTCGTTTAAGGTCCTGGAAAAATTTTGATCACCAATTTTATAAAAAAAGTTCCATCCCCGAAGCTGAGGCTCCTTCACGAGTTTTCGTTGATCTAGCAATTCTGGGTGATGGAGAAATTCTCCTTGAATCCCCTCGTGAAGAGTTCTAATCGTTTAACGTCCTGGAAAAATTTTGATCACCAATTTTATAAAAAAAGTTCCATCCCCGAAGCTGAGGCTTCTTCACGAGTTTTCGTCGATCTAGCAATTCTGGGTGATGAAAAAAGTCTCCTTGAATCTCCTCGTGAAGAGTTCTAGTCGTTTAAGGTCCTGGAAAAATTTTGATCAACAATTTTATGAAAAAAGTTCCATCCCCGAAGCTGAGGCTCCATCACGAGTTTTCGTAGGTCTAGCAATTCTGGGTGATGAAGAAAGTCTCCTTGAATCTCCTCGTGAAGAGTTCTAGTCGTTTAAGGTCCTGGAAAAATTTTGATCACCAATTTTATGAAAAAAGTTCCATCCCCGAAGCTGAGGCTCCTTCACGAGTTTTCGTAGATCTAGCAATTCTGGGTGATGAAGAAAGTCTCCTTGAATCTCCTCGTGAAGAGTTCTAGTCGTTTAAGGTCCTGGAAAAATTTTGATCACCAATTTTATGAAAAAAGTTCCATCCCCGAAGCTGAGGCTCCTTCACGAGTTTTCGTTGATCTAGCAATTCTGGGTGATGACGAAAGTCTCCTTGCGTGTACTCGTGAAGAGTTCTAGTCGTTTAAGGTCCTGGAAAAAGTTTGATCACCAATTTTATAAAAAAAGTTCCATCCCCGAAGCTGAAGCTCCTTCACGAGTTTTCGTTGATCTAGCAATTCTGGGTGATGGAGAAATTCTCCTTGAATCTCCTCGTGAAGAGTTCTAGTCGTTTAAGGTCCTGGAAAAATTTTGATCACCAATTTTATGAAAAAAGTTCCATCCCCGAAGCTGAGGCTCCATCACGAGTTTTCGTAGGTCTAGCAATTCTGGGTGATGAAGAAAGTCTCCTTGAATCTCCTCGTGAAGAGTTCTAGTCGTTTAAGGTCCTGGAAAAATTTTAATCACCAATTTTATGAAAAAAGTTCACAGAGTTCAGCACAGAGCCTCAGCTTCGGCATTTGAATTTATATATTTTTTTTCAAAAATCTGGGGGCAATTCTGGAAAAATTTTGATCACCAATTTTAAGAAAAAAGTTCCATCCCCGAAGCTGAGGCTCCTTCACGAGTTTTCGTAGATCTAGCAATTCTGGGTGATAAAGAAAGTCTCCTTGCGTGTACTCGTGAAGAGTTCTAGTCGTTTAAGGTCCTGGAAAAATTTTGATCACCAATTTTAAGAAAAAAGTTCCATCCCCGAAGCTGAGGCTCCTTCACGAGTTTTCGTTGATCTAGCAATTCTGGGTGATGACGAAAGTCTCCTTGCGTGTACTCGTGAAGAGTTCTAGTCGTTTAAGGTCCTGGAAAAATTTTGATCACCAATTTTATAAAAAAAGTTCCATCCCCGAAGCTGAGGCTCCTTCACGAGTTTTCGTTGATCTAGCAATTCTGGGTGATGGAGAAATTCTCCTTGAATCCCCTCGTGAAGAGTTCTAATCGTTTAACGTCCTGGAAAAATTTTGATCACCAATTTTATAAAAAAAGTTCCATCCCCGAAGCTGAGGCTCCTTCACGAGTTTTCGTAGATCTAGCAATTCTGGGTGATGAAGTAAGTCTCTTTGAATCTCCTCGTGAAGAGTTCTAAGCGTTTAACGTCCTGGAAAAATTTTGATCACCAATTTTATGAAAACAGTTCCATCCCCGAAGCTGAGGCTCCTTCACGAGTTTTCGTAGATCTAGCAATTCTGGGTGATGAAGAAAGTCTCCTTGAATCTCCTCGTGAAGAGTTCTAGTCGTTTGAGGACCTGGAAAAATTTTGATCACCAATTTTATAAAAAAAGTTTCATCCCCGAAGCTGAGGCTCCTTCACGAGTTTTCGTAGATCTAGCAATTCTGGGTGATGAAGAAAGTCTCCTTGAATCTCCTCGTGAAGAGTTCTAGTCGTTTAAGGTCCTGGAAAAATTTTGATCACCAATTTTAAGAAAAAAGTTCCATCCCCGAAGCTGAGGCTCCTTCACGAGTTTTCGTAGATCTAGCAATTCTGGGTGATGAAGAAAGTCTCCTTGAATCTCCTCGTGAAGAGTTCTAATCGTTTAACGTCCTGGAAAAATTTTGATCACCAATTTTATGAAAAAAGTTCCATCCCCGAAGCTGAGGCTCCATCACGAGTTTTCGTAGGTCTAGCAATTCTGGGTGATGGAGAAATTCTCCTTGAATCTCCTCGTGAAGAGTTCTAATCGTTTAACGTCCTGGAAAAATTTTGATCACCAATTTTATGAAAAAAGTTCCATCCCCGAAGCTGAGGCTCCTTCACGAGTTTTCGTAGGTCTAGCAATTCTGGGTGATGAAGAAAGTCTCCTTGAATCTCCTCGTGAAGAGTTCTAGTCGTTTAAGGTCCTGGAAAAATTTTGATCACCAATTTTAAGAAAAAAGTTCCATCCCCGAAGCTGAGGCTTCTTCATGAGTTTTCGTTGATCTAGCAATTCTGGGTGATGAAGAAAGTCTCCTTGAATCTCCTCGTGAAGAGTTCTAGTCGTTTAAGGTCCTGGAAAAATTTTGATCACCTATTTTAAGAAAAAAGTTCCATCCCCGAAGCTGAGGCTCCTTCACGAGTTTTCGTAGATCTAGCAATTCTGGGTGATGAAGAAAGTCTCCTTGAATCTCCTCGTGAAGAGTTCTAGTCGTTTAAGGTCCTGGAAAAATTTTGATCACCAATTTTATGAAAAATTTCCATCCCCGAAGCTGAGGCTCCTTCACGAGTTTTCGTAGATCTAGCAATTCTGGGTGATGAAGAAAGTCTCCTTGAATCTCCTCGTGAAGAGTTCTAGTCGTTTAAGGTCCTGGAAAAATTTTGATCACCAATTTTATGAAAAAAGTTCCATCCCCGAAGCTGAGGCTCCTTCACGACTTTTCGTTGATCTAGCAATTCTGGGTGATGACGAAAGTCTCCTTGCGTGTACTCGTGAAGAGTTCTAGTCGTTTAAGGACCTCGAAAAATTTTGATCACCAATTTTATGAAAAAAGTTCCATCCCCGAAGCTGAGGCTCCATCACGAGTTTTCGTAGGTCTAGCAATTCTGGGTGATGGAGAAATTCTCCTTGAATCTCCTCGTGAAGAGTTCTAATCGTTTAACGTCCTGGAAAAATTTTGATCACCAATTTTATGAAAAAAGTTCCATCCCCGAAGCTGAGGCTCCTTCACGAGTTTTCGTTGATCTAGCAATTCTGGGTGATGAAGAAAGTCTCCTTGAATCTCCTCGTGAAGAGTTCTAGTCGTTTAAGGTCCTGGAAAAATTTTGATCACCTATTTTAAGAAAAAAGTTCCATCCCCGAAGCTGAGGCTCCTTCACGAGTTTTCGTAGATCTAGCAATTCTGGGTGATGAAGAAAGTCTCCTTGAATCTCCTCGTGAAGAGTTCTAGTCGTTTGAGGACCTGGAAAAATTTTGATCACCAATTTTATAAAAAAAGTTTCATCCCCGAAGCTGAGGCTCCTTCACGAGTTTTCGTAGATCTAGCAATTCTGGGTGATGGAGAAATTCTCCTTGAATCTCCTCGTGAAGAGTTCTAATCGTTTAACGTCCTGGAAAAATTTTGATCACCAATTTTAAGAAAAAAGTTCCATCCCCGAAGCTGAGGCTCCTTCACGAGTTTTCGTAGATCTAGCAATTCTGGGTGATGAAGAAAGTCTCCTTGCGTGTACTCGTGAAGAGTTCTAATCGTTTAAGGTCCTGGAAAAATTTTGATCACCAATTTTATAAAAAAAGTTCCATCCCCGAAGCTGAGGCTCCTTCACGAGTTTTCGTTGATCTAGAAATTCTGGATGACGAAGAAAGTCTCCTTGAATCTTCTCGTGAAGAGTTCTAGTCGTTTGAGGACCTGGAAAAATTTTGATCAGAAATTTTATAAAAAAAGTTTCATCCCCGAAGCTGAGGCTCCTTCACGAGTTTTCGTAGATCTAGCAATTCTGGGTGATGAAGAAAGTCTCCTTGCGTGTACTCGTGAAGAGTTCTAGTCGTTTAAGGTCCTGGAAAAATTTTGATCACCAATTTTAAGAAAAAAGTTCCATCCCCGAAGCTGAGGCTCCTTCACGAGTTTTCGTTGATCTAGAAATTCTGGGTGATGAAGAAAGTCTCTTTGAATCTTCTCGTGAAGAGTTCTAGTCGTTTAAGGTCCTGGAAAAATTTTGATCACCAATTTTATGAAAAAAGTTCCATCCCCGAAGCTGAGGCTCCTTCACGAGTTTTCGTAGATCTAGCAATTCTGGGTGATGAAGAAAGTCTCCTTGAATCTCCTCGTGAAGAGTTCTAGTCGTTTAAGGTCCTCGAAAAATTTTGATCACCAATTTTAAGAAAAAAGTTCCATCCCCGAAGCTGAGGCTCCTTCACGAGTTTTCGTAGATCTAGCAATTCTGGGTGATGGAGAAATTCTCCTTGAATCCCCTCGTGAAGAGTTCTAATCGTTTAACGTCCTGGAAAAATTTTGATCAACAATTTTATGAAAAAAGTTCCATCCCCGAAGCTGAGGCTCCATCACGAGTTTTCGTAGGTCTAGCAATTCTGGGTGATGAAGAAAGTCTCCTTGCGTGTACTCGTGAAGAGTTCTAGTCGTTTAAGGTCCTGGAAAAATTTTGATCACCAATTTTATGAAAAAAGTTCCATCCCCGAAGCTGAGGCTCCTTCACGAGTTTTCGTTGATCTAGCAATTCTGGGTGATGACGAAAGTCTCCTTGCGTGTACTCGTGAAGAGTTCTAGTCGTTTAAGGTCCTGGAAAAATTTTGATCACCAATTTTATAAAAAAAGTTCCATCCCCGAAGCTGAGGCTCCTTCACGAGTTTTCGTTGATCTAGCAATTCTGGGTGATGGAGAAATTCTCCTTGAATCCCCTCGTGAAGAGTTCTAATCGTTTAACGTCCTGGAAAAATTTTGATCACCAATTTTATAAAAAAAGTTCCATCCCCGAAGCTGAGGCTTCTTCACGAGTTTTCGTCGATCTAGCAATTCTGGGTGATGAAGAAAGTCTCCTTGAATCTCCTCGTGAAGAGTTCTAGTCGTTTAAGGTCCTGGAAAAATTTTGATCAACAATTTTATGAAAAAAGTTCCATCCCCGAAGCTGAGGCTCCATCACGAGTTTTCGTAGGTCTAGCAATTCTGGGTGATGAAGAAAGTCTCCTTGAATCTCCTCGTGAAGAGTTCTAGTCGTTTAAGGTCCTGGAAAAATTTTGATCACCAATTTTATGAAAAAAGTTCCATCCCCGAAGCTGAGGCTCCTTCACGAGTTTTCGTAGATCTAGCAATTCTGGGTGATGAAGAAAGTCTCCTTGAATCTCCTCGTGAAGAGTTCTAGTCGTTTAAGGTCCTGGAAAAATTTTGATCACCAATTTTATGAAAAAAGTTCCATCCCCGAAGCTGAGGCTCCTTCACGAGTTTTCGTTGATCTAGCAATTCTGGGTGATGACGAAAGTCTCCTTGCGTGTACTCGTGAAGAGTTCTAGTCGTTTAAGGTCCTGGAAAAACTTTGATCACCAATTTTATAAAAAAAGTTCCATCCCCGAAGCTGAGGCTCCTTCACGAGTTTTCGTTGATCTAGCAATTCTGGGTGATGGAGAAATTCTCCTTGAATCCCCTCGTGAAGAGTTCTAATCGTTTAACGTCCTGGAAAAATTTTGATCACCAATTTTATAAAAAAAGTTCCATCCCCGAAGCTGAGGCTTCTTCACGAGTTTTCGTCGATCTAGCAATTCTGGGTGATGAAGAAAGTCTACTTGAATCTCCTCGTGAAGAGTTCTAGTCGTTTAAGGTCCTGGAAAAATTTTGATCAACAATTTTATGAAAAAAGTTCCATCCCCGAAGCTGAGGCTCCATCACGAGTTTTCGTAGGTCTAGCAATTCTGGGTGATGAAGAAAGTCTCCTTGAATCTCCTCGTGAAGAGTTCTAGTCGTTTAAGGTCCTGGAAAAATTTTGATCACCAATTTTAAGAAAAAAGTTCCATCCCCGAAGCTGAGGCTCCTTCACGAGTTTTCGTAGATCTAGCAATTCTGGGTGATGAAGAAAGTCTCCTTGAATCTCCTCGTGAAGAGTTCTAGTCGTTTAAGGTCCTGGAAAAATTTTGATCACCAATTTTATGAAAAAAGTTCCATCCCCGAAGCTGAGGCTCCTTCACGAGTTTTCGTTGATCTAGCAATTCTGGGTGATGACGAAAGTCTCCTTGCGTGTACTCGTGAAGAGTTCTAGTCGTTTAAGGTCCTGGAAAAACTTTGATCACCAATTTTATAAAAAAAGTTCCATCCCCGAAGCTGAAGCTCCTTCACGAGTTTTCGTTGATCTAGCAATTCTGGGTGATGGAGAAATTCTCCTTGAATCTCCTCGTGAAGAGTTCTAGTCGTTTAAGGTCCTGGAAAAATTTTGATCACCAATTTTATGAAAAAAGTTCCATCCCCGAAGCTGAGGCTCCATCACGAGTTTTCGTAGGTCTAGCAATTCTGGGTGATGAAGAAAGTCTCCTTGAATCTCCTCGTGAAGAGTTCTAGTCGTTTAAGGTCCTGGAAAAATTTTAATCACCAATTTTATGAAAAAAGTTCACAGAGTTCAGCACAGAGCCTCAGCTTCGGCATTTGAATTTATATATTTTTTTTTTAAAAATCTGGGGGCAATTCTGGAAAAATTTTGATCACCAATTTTAAGAAAAAAGTTCCATCCCCGAAGCTGAGGCTCCTTCACGAGTTTTCGTAGATCTAGCAATTCTGGGTGATAAAGAAAGTCTCCTTGCGTGTACTCGTGAAGAGTTCTAGTCGTTTAAGGTCCTGGAAAAACTTTGATCACCAATTTTATAAAAAAAGTTCCATCCCCGAAGCTGAAGCTCCTTCACGAGTTTTCGTTGATCTAGCAATTCTGGGTGATGGAGAAATTCTCCTTGAATCTTCTCGTGAAGAGTTCTAGTCGTTTAAGGTCCTGGAAAAATTTTGATCACCAATTTTATGAAAAAAGTTCCATCCCCGAAGCTGAGGCTCCATCACGAGTTTTCATAGGTCTAGCAATTCTGGGTGATGAAGAAATTCTCCTTGAATCTCCTCGTGAAGAGTTCTAGTCGTTTAAGGTCCTGGAAAAATTTTAATCACCAATTTTATGAAAAAAGTTCACAGAGTTCAGCACAGAGCCTCAGCTTCGGCATTTGAATTTAAATATTTTTTTTTCAAAAATCTGGGGGCAATTCTGGAAAAATTTTGATCACCAATTTTAAGAAAAAAGTTCCATCCCCGAAGCTGAGGCTCCTTCACGAGTTTTCGTAGATCTAGCAATTCTGGGTGATAAAGAAAGTCTCCTTGCGTGTACTCGTGAAGAGTTCTAGTCGTTTAAGGTCCTGGAAAAATTTTGATCACCAATTTTAAGAAAAAAGTTCCATCCCCGAAGCTGAGGCTCCTTCACGAGTTTTCGTAGATCTAGCAATTCTGGGTGATGAAGAAAGTCTCCTTGCGTGTACTCGTGAAGAGTTCTAGTCGTTTAAGGTCCTGGAAAAATTTTGATCACCAATTTTATAAAAAAAGTTCCATCCCCGAAGCTGAGGCTCCTTCACGAGTTTTCGTTGATCTAGCAATTCTGAGTGATGGAGAAATTCTCCTTGAATCTCCTCGTGAAGAGTTCTAGTCGTTTAAGGTCCTGGAAAAATTTTGATCAACAATTTTATGAAAAAAGTTCCATCCCCGAAGCTGAGGCTCCATCACGAGTTTTCGTAGGTCTAGCAATTCTGGGTGATGAAGAAAGTCTCCTTGAATCTCCTCGTGAAGAGTTCTAGTCGTTTAAGGTCCTGGAAAAATTTTGATCACCAATTTTATGAAAAAAGTTCCATCCCCGAAGCTGAGGCTCCTTCACGAGTTTTCGTTGATCTAGCAATTCTGGGTGATGACGAAAGTCTCCTTGCGTGTACTCGTGAAGAGTTCTAGTCGTTTAAGGTCCTGGAAAAATTTTGATCACCAATTTTATAAAAAAAGTTCCATCCCCGAAGCTGAGGCTCCTTCACGAGTTTTCGTTGATCTAGCAATTCTGGGTGATGGAGAAATTCTCCTTGAATCTCCTCGTGAAGAGTTCTAGTCGTTTAAGGTCCTGGAAAAATTTTGATCACCAATTTTATGAAAAAAGTTCCATCCCCGAAGCTGAGGCTCCATCACGAGTTTTCGTAGGTCTAGCAATTCTGGGTGATGAAGAAAGTCTCCTTGAATCTCCTCGTGAAGAGTTCTAGTCGTTTAAGGTCCTGGAAAAATTTTAATCACCAATTTTATGAAAAAAGTTCACAGAGTTCAGCACAGAGCCTCAGCTTCGGCATTTGAATTTATATATTTTTTTTTCAAAAATCTGGGGGCAATTCTGGAAAAATTTTGATCACCAATTTTAAGAAAAAAGTTCCATCCCCGAAGCTGAGGCTCCTTCACGAGTTTTCGTAGATCTAGCAATTCTGGGTGATAAAGAAAGTCTCCTTGCGTGTACTCGTGAAGAGTTCTAGTCGTTTAAGGTCCTGGAAAAACTTTGATCACCAATTTTATAAAAAAAGTTCCATCCCCGAAGCTGAAGCTCCTTCACGAGTTTTCGTAGATCTAGCAATTCTGGGTGATGAGAAAAGTCTCCTTGAATCTCCTCGTGAAGAGTTCTAATCGTTTAACGTCCTGGAAAAATTTTGATCACCAATTTTATAAAAAAAGTTCCATCCCCGAAGCTGAGGCTCCTTCACGAGTTTTCGTCGATCTAGCAATTCTGGGTGATGAAGAAAGTCTCCTTGAATCTCCTCGTGAAGAGTTCTAGTCGTTTAAGGTCCTGGAAAAATTTTGATCACCAATTTTAAGAAAAAAGTTCCATCCCCGAAGCTGAGGCTCCTTCACGAGTTTTCGTAGATCTAGCAATTCTGGGTGATGAAGAAAGTCTCCTTGCGTGTACTCGTGAAGAGTTCTAGTCGTTTAACGTCCTGGAAAAATTTTGATCACCAATTTTATAAAAAAAGTTCCATCCCCGAAGCTGAGGCTCCTTCACGAGTTTTCGTCGATCTAGCAATTCTGGGTGATGAAGAAAGTCTCCTTAAATCTCCTCGTGAAGAGTTCTAGTCGTTTAAGGTCCTGGAAAAATTTTGATCACCAATTTTAAGAAAAAAGTTCCATCCCCGAAGCTGAGGCTCCTTCACGAGTTTTCGTAGATCTAGCAATTCTGGGTGATGAAGAAAGTCTCCTTGCGTGTACTCGTGAAGAGTTCTAGTCGTTTAAGGTCCTGGAAAAATTTTGATCACCAATTTTATGAAAAAAGTTCCATCCCCGAAGCTGAAGCTCCTTCACGAGTTTTCGTTGATCTAGCAATTCTGGGTGATGACGAAAGTCTCCTTGCGTGTACTCGTGAAGAGTTCTAGTCGTTTAAGGTCCTGGAAAAATTTTGATCACCAATTTTATAAAAAAAGTTCCATCCCCGAAGCTGAGGCTCCTTCACGAGTTTTCGTTGATCTAGCAATTCTGGGTGATGGAGAAATTCTCCTTGAATCCCCTCGTGAAGAGTTCTAATCGTTTAACGTCCTGGAAAAATTTTGATCACCAATTTTTTAAAAAAAGTTCCTTCCCCGAAGCTGAGGCTTCTTCACGAGTTTTCGTCGATCTAGCAATTCTGGGTGATGAAGAAAGTCTCCTTGAATCTCCTCGTGAAGAGTTCTAGTCGTTTAAGGTCCTGGAAAAATTTTGATCAACAATTTTATGAAAAAAGTTCCATCCCCGAAGCTGAGGCTCCATCACGAGTTTTCGTAGGTCTAGCAATTCTGGGTGATGAAGAAAGTCTCCTTGAATCTCCTCGTGAAGAGTTCTAGTCGTTTAAGGTCCTGGAAAAATTTTGATCACCAATTTTAAGAAAAAAGTTCCATCCCCGAAGCTGAGGCTCCTTCACGAGTTTTCGTAGATCTAGCAATTCTGGGTGATGAAGAAAGTCTCCTTGAATCTCCTCGTGAAGAGTTCTAGTCGTTTAAGGTCCTGGAAAAATTTTGATCACCAATTTTATGAAAAAAGTTCCATCCCCGAAGCTGAGGCTCCTTCACGAGTTTTCGTTGATCTAGCAATTCTGGGTGATGACGAAAGTCTCCTTGCGTGTACTCGTGAAGAGTTCTAGTCGTTTAAGGTCCTGGAAAAACTTTGATCACCAATTTTATAAAAAAAGTTCCA
This sequence comes from Hyposoter dolosus, assembly GCA_963921915.1. Taxonomy (NCBI): domain Eukaryota; kingdom Metazoa; phylum Arthropoda; class Insecta; order Hymenoptera; family Ichneumonidae; genus Hyposoter; species Hyposoter dolosus. The sequence continues at coordinate 4,142,226 of OY998133.1, forward strand.
TCCCCGAAGCTGAGGCTCCTTCACGAGTTTTCGTTGATCTAGCAATTCTGGGTGATGGAGAAATTCTCCTTGAATCCCCTCGTGAAGAGTTCTAATCGTTTAACGTCCTGGAAAAATTTTGATCACCAATTTTATAAAAAAAGTTCCATCCCCGAAGCTGAGGCTTCTTCACGAGTTTTCGTCGATCTAGCAATTCTGGGTGATGAAGAAAGTCTACTTGAATCTCCTCGTGAAGAGTTCTAGTCGTTTAAGGTCCTGGAAAAATTTTGATCAACAATTTTATGAAAAAAGTTCCATCCCCGAAGCTGAGGCTCCATCACGAGTTATCGTAGGTCTAGCAATTCTGGGTGATGAAGAAAGTCTCCTTGAATCTCCTCGTGAAGAGTTCTAGTCGTTTAAGGTCCTGGAAAAATTTTGATCACCAATTTTAAGAAAAAAGTTCCATCCCCGAAGCTGAGGCTCCTTCACGAGTTTTCGTAGATCTAGCAATTCTGGGTGATGAAGAAAGTCTCCTTGAATCTCCTCGTGAAGAGTTCTAGTCGTTTAAGGTCCTGGAAAAATTTTGATCACCAATTTTATGAAAAAAGTTCCATCCCCGAAGCTGAGGCTCCTTCACGAGTTTTCGTTGATCTAGCAATTCTGGGTGATGACGAAAGTCTCCTTGCGTGTACTCGTGAAGAGTTCTAGTCGTTTAAGGTCCTGGAAAAACTTTGATCACCAATTTTATAAAAAAAGTTCCATCCCCGAAGCTGAAGCTCCTTCACGAGTTTTCGTTGATCTAGCAATTCTGGGTGATGGAGAAATTCTCCTTGAATCTCCTCGTGAAGAGTTCTAGTCGTTTAAGGTCCTGGAAAAATTTTGATCACCAATTTTATGAAAAAAGTTCCATCCCCGAAGCTGAGGCTCCATCACGAGTTTTCGTAGGTCTAGCAATTCTGGGTGATGAAGAAAGTCTCCTTGAATCTCCTCGTGAAGAGTTCTAGTCGTTTAAGGTCCTGGAAAAATTTTAATCACCAATTTTATGAAAAAAGTTCACAGAGTTCAGCACAGAGCCTCAGCTTCGGCATTTGAATTTATATATTTTTTTTTTAAAAATCTGGGGGCAATTCTGGAAAAATTTTGATCACCAATTTTAAGAAAAAAGTTCCATCCCCGAAGCTGAGGCTCCTTCACGAGTTTTCGTAGATCTAGCAATTCTGGGTGATAAAGAAAGTCTCCTTGCGTGTACTCGTGAAGAGTTCTAGTCGTTTAAGGTCCTGGAAAAACTTTGATCACCAATTTTATAAAAAAAGTTCCATCCCCGAAGCTGAAGCTCCTTCACGAGTTTTCGTTGATCTAGCAATTCTGGGTGATGGAGAAATTCTCCTTGAATCTTCTCGTGAAGAGTTCTAGTCGTTTAAGGTCCTGGAAAAATTTTGATCACCAATTTTATGAAAAAAGTTCCATCCCCGAAGCTGAGGCTCCATCACGAGTTTTCATAGGTCTAGCAATTCTGGGTGATGAAGAAATTCTCCTTGAATCTCCTCGTGAAGAGTTCTAGTCGTTTAAGGTCCTGGAAAAATTTTAATCACCAATTTTATGAAAAAAGTTCACAGAGTTCAGCACAGAGCCTCAGCTTCGGCATTTGAATTTAAATATTTTTTTTTCAAAAATCTGGGGGCAATTCTGGAAAAATTTTGATCACCAATTTTAAGAAAAAAGTTCCATCCCCGAAGCTGAGGCTCCTTCACGAGTTTTCGTAGATCTAGCAATTCTGGGTGATAAAGAAAGTCTCCTTGCGTGTACTCGTGAAGAGTTCTAGTCGTTTAAGGTCCTGGAAAAATTTTGATCACCAATTTTAAGAAAAAAGTTCCATCCCCGAAGTTGAGGCTCCTTCACGAGTTTTCGTAGATCTAGCAATTCTGGGTGATGAAGAAAGTCTCCTTGCGTGTACTCGTGAAGAGTTCTAGTCGTTTAAGGTCCTGGAAAAATTTTGATCACCAATTTTATAAAAAAAGTTCCATCCCCGAAGCTGAGGCTCCTTCACGAGTTTTCGTTGATCTAGCAATTCTGAGTGATGGAGAAATTCTCCTTGAATCCCCTCGTGAAGAGTTCTAATCGTTTAACGTCCTGGAAAAATTTTGATCACCAATTTTATAAAAAAAGTTCCATCCCCGAAGCTGAGGCTCCTTCACGAGTTTTCGTCGATCTAGCAATTCTGGGTGATGAAGAAAGTCTCCTTGAATCTCCTCGTGAAGAGTTCTAGTCGTTTAAGGTCCTGGAAAAATTTTGATCAACAATTTTATGAAAAAAGTTCCATCCCCGAAGCTGAGGCTCCATCACGAGTTTTCGTAGGTCTAGCAATTCTGGGTGATGAAGAAAGTCTCCTTGAATCTCCTCGTGAAGAGTTCTAGTCGTTTAAGGTCCTGGAAAAATTTTGATCACCAATTTTATGAAAAAAGTTCCATCCCCGAAGCTGAGGCTCCTTCACGAGTTTTCGTTGATCTAGCAATTCTGGGTGATGACGAAAGTCTCCTTGCGTGTACTCGTGAAGAGTTCTAGTCGTTTAAGGTCCTGGAAAAATTTTGATCACCAATTTTATAAAAAAAGTTCCATCCCCGAAGCTGAGGCTCCTTCACGAGTTTTCGTTGATCTAGCAATTCTGGGTGATGGAGAAATTCTCCTTGAATCCCCTCGTGAAGAGTTCTAGTCGTTTAAGGTCCTGGAAAAATTTTGATCAACAATTTTATGAAAAAAGTTCCATCCCCGAAGCTGAGGCTCCTTCACGAGTTTTCGTTGATCTAGCAATTCTGGGTGATGACGAGAGGCTCCTTGCGTGTACTCGTGAAGAGTTCTAGTCGTTTAAGGTCCTGGAAAAACTTTGATCACCAATTTTATAAAAAAAGTTCCATCCCCGAAGCTGAAGCTCCTTCACGAGTTTTCGTTGATCTAGCAATTCTGGGTGATGGAGAAATTCTCCTTGAATCTCCTCGTGAAGAGTTCTAGTCGTTTAAGGTCCTGGAAAAATTTTGATCACCAATTTTATGAAAAAAGTTCCATCCCCGAAGCTGAGGCTCCATCACGAGTTTTCGTAGGTCTAGCAATTCTGGGTGATGAAGAAAGTCTCCTTGAATCTCCTCGTGAAGAGTTCTAGTCGTTTAAGGTCCTGGAAAAATTTTAATCACCAATTTTATGAAAAAAGTTCACAGAGTTCAGCACAGAGCCTCAGCTTCGGCATTTGAATTTATATATTTTTTTTTCAAAAATCTGGGGGCAATTCTGGAAAAATTTTGATCACCAATTTTAAGAAAAAAGTTCCATCCCCGAAGCTGAGGCTCCTTCACGAGTTTTCGTAGATCTAGCAATTCTGGGTGATGAAGTAAGTCTCCTTGCGTGTACTTGTGAAGAGTTCTAGTCGTTTAAGGTCCTGGAAAAATTTTGATCACCAATTTTAAGAAAAAAGTTCCATCCCCGAAGCTGAGGCTCCTTCACGAGTTTTCGTAGATCTAGCAATTCTGGGTGATGAAGAAAGTCTCCTTGAATCTCCTCGTGAAGAGTTCTAATCGTTTAACGTCCTGGAAAAATTTTGATCACCAATTTTATGAAAAAAGTTCCATCCCCGAAGCTGAGGCTCCATCACGAGTTTTCGTAGGTCTAGCAATTCTGGGTGATGGAGAAATTCTCCTTGAATCTCCTCGTGAAGAGTTCTAATCGTTTAACGTCCTGGAAAAATTTTGATCACCAATTTTAAGAAAAAAGTTCCATCCCCGAAGCTGAGGCTCCTTCACGAGTTTTCGTAGATCTAGCAATTCTGGGTGATGAAGAAAGTCTCCTTGAATCTCCTCGTGAAGAGTTCTAGTCGTTTAAGGTCCTGGAAAAATTTTGATCACCAATTTTATGAAAAAAGTTCCATCCCCGAAGCTGAGGCTCCATCACGAGTTTTCGTAGGTCTAGCAATTCTGGGTGATGAAGAAAATCTCCTTGAATCTCCTCGTGAAGAGTTCTAGTCGTTTAAGGTCCTGGAAAAATTTTAATCACCAATTTTATGAAAAAAGTTCACAGAGTTCAGCACAGAGCCTCAGCTTCGGCATTTGAATTTATATATTTTTTTTTCAAAAATCTGGGGGCAATTCTGGAAAAATTTTGATCACCAATTTTAAGAAAAAAGTTCCATCCCCGAAGCTGAGGCTCCTTTACGAGTTTTCGTAGATCTAGCAATTCTGGGTGATAAAGAAAGTCTCCTTGCGTGTACTCGTGAAGAGTTCTAGTCGTTTAAGGTCCTGGAAAAATTTTGATCACCAATTTTAAGAAAAAAGTTCCATCCCCGAAGCTGAGGCTCCTTCACGAGTTTTCGTAGATCTAGCAATTCTGGGTGATGAAGAAAGTCTCCTTGCGTGTACTCGTGAAGAGTTCTAATCGTTTAAGGTCCTGGAAAAATTTTGATCACCAATTTTATAAAAAAAGTTCCATCCCCGAAGCTGAGGCTCCTTCACGAGTTTTCGTTGATCTAGAAATTCTGGATGACGAAGAAAGTCTCCTTGAATCTTCTCGTGAAGAGTTCTAGTCGTTTGAGGACCTGGAAAAATTTTGATCACCAATTTTATAAAAAAAGTTTCATCCCCGAAGCTGAGGCTCCTTCACGAGTTTTCGTAGATCTAGCAATTCTGGGTGATGAAGTAATTCTCCTTGCGTGTACTTGTGAAGAGTTCTAGTCGTTTAAGGTCCTGGAAAAATTTTGATCACCAATTTTAAGAAAAAAGTTCCATCCCCGAAGCTGAGGCTCCTTCACGAGTTTTCGTAGATCTCGCAATTCTGGGTGATGAAAAAAGTCTCCTTGAATCTCCTCGTGAAGAGTTCTAATCGTTTAACGTCCTGGAAAAATTTTGATCACCAATTTTATAAAAAAAGTTCCATCCCCGAAGCTGAGGCTCCTTCACGAGTTTTCGTCGATCTAGCAATTCTGGGTGATGAAGAAAGTCTCCTTGAATCTCCTCGTGAAGAGTTCTAGTCGTTTGAGGTCCTGGAAAAATTTTGATCAACAATTTTATGAAAAAAGTTCCATCCCCGAAGCTGAGGCTCCATCACGAGTTTTCGTAGGTCTAGCAATTCTGGGTGATGAAGAAAGTCTCCTTGAATCTCCTCGTGAAGAGTTCTAGTCGTTTAAGGTCCTGGAAAAATTTTGATCACCAATTTTAAGAAAAAAGTTCCATCCCCGAAGCTGAGGCTCCTTCACGAGTTTTCGTAGATCTAGCAATTCTGGGTGATGAAGAAAGTCTCCTTGCGTGTACTCGTGAAGAGTTCTAGTCGTTTAAGGTCCTGGAAAAATTTTGATCACCAATTTTATGAAAAAAGTTCCATCCCCGAAGCTGAGGCTCCTTCACGAGTTTTCGTCGATCTAGCAATTCTGGGTGATGAAGTAAGTCTCCTTGCGTGTACTTGTGAAGAGTTCTAGTCGTTTAAGGTCCTGGAAAAATTTTGATCACCAATTTTAAAAAAAAAGTTCCATCCCCGAAGCTGAGGCTCCTTCACGAGTTTTCGTAGATCTAGCAATTCTGGGTGATAAAGAAAGTCTCCTTGCGTGTACTCGTGAAGAGTTCTAGTCGTTTAAGGTCCTGGAAAAATTTTGATCACCAATTTTATGAAAAAAGTTCACAAAGTTCAGCACAGAGCCTCAGCTTCGGCATTTGAATTTATATATTTTTTTTTCAAAAATCTGGGGGCAATTCTGGAAAAATTTTGCTCACCAATTTTAAGAAAAAAGTTCCATCCCCGAAGCTGAGGCTCCTTCACGAGTTTTCGTAGATCTAGCAATTCTGGGTGATGAAGAAAGTCTCCTTGCGTGTACTCGTGAAGAGTTCTAGTCGTTTAAGGTCCTGGAAAAATTTTGATCACCAATTTTATGAAAAAAGTTCGAAGAGTTCAGCACAGAGCCTCAGCTTCGGCATTTGAATTTATATATTTTTTTTTCAAAAATCTGGGGGCAATTCTGGAAAAATTTTGATCACCAATTTTAAGAAAAAAGTTCCATCCCCGAAGCTGAGGCTCCTTTACGAGTTTTCGTAGATCTAGCAATTCTGGGTGATGAAGAAAGTCTCCTTGCGTGTACTCGTGAAGAGTTCTAGTCGTTTAAGGTCCTGGAAAAATTTTGATCACCAATTTTATAAAAAAAGTTCCATCCCCGAAGCTGAGGCTCCTTCACGAGTTTTCGTTGATCTAGAAATTCTGGATGACGAAGAAAGTCTCCTTGCGTGTACTCGTGAAGAGTTCTAGTCGTTTAAGGTCCTGGAAAAATTTTGATCACCAATTTTAAGAAAAAAGTTCCATCCCCGAAGCTGAGGCTCCTTCACGAGTTTTCGTAGATCTAGCAATTCTGGGTGATGAAGAAAGTCTCCTTGAATCTCCTCGTGAAGAGTTCTAATCGTTTAACGTCCTGGAAAAATTTTGATCACCAATTTTATGAAAAAAGTTCCATCCCCGAAGCTGAGGCTCCATCACGAGTTTTCGTAGGTCTAGCAATTCTGGGTGATGGAGAAATTCTCCTTGAATCTCCTCGTGAAGAGTTCTAATCGTTTAACGTCCTGGAAAAATTTTGATCACCAATTTTAAGAAAAAAGTTCCATCCCCGAAGCTGAGGCTCCTTCACGAGTTTTCGTAGATCTAGCAATTCTGGGTGATGAAGAAAGTTTCCTTGAATCTCCTCGTGAAGAGTTCTAGTCGTTTAAGGTCCTGGAAAAATTTTGATCACCAATTTTATGAAAAAAGTTCCATCCCCGAAGCTGAGGCTCCATCACGAGTTTTCGTAGGTCTAGCAATTCTGGGTGATGAAGAAAGTCTCCTTGAATCTCCTCGTGAAGAGTTCTAGTCGTTTAAGGTCCTGGAAAAATTTTAATCACCAATTTTATGAAAAAAGTTCACAGAGTTCAGCACAGAGCCTCAGCTTCGGCATTCGAATTTATATATTTTTTTTTCAAAAATCTGGGGGCAATTCTGGAAAAATTTTGATCACCAATTTTAAGAAAAAAGTTCCATCCCCGAAGCTGAGGCTCCTTCACGAGTTTTCGTAGATCTAGCAATTCTGGGTGATAAAGAAAGTCTCCTTGCGTGTACTCGTGAAGAGTTCTAGTCGTTTAAGGTCCTGGAAAAATTTTGATCACCAATTTTAAGAAAAAAGTTCCATCCCCGAAGCTGAGGCTCCATCACGAGTTTTCGTAGATCTAGCAATTCTGGGTGATGGAGAAATTCTCCTTGAATCTCCTCGTGAAGAGTTCTAGTCGTTTAAGGTCCTGGAAAAATTTTGATCACCAATTTTAAGAAAAAAGTTCCATCCCCGAAGCTGAGGCTCCTTCACGAGTTTTCGTAGATCTAGCAATTCTGGGTGATGAAGTAAGTCTCCTTGCGTGTACTCGTGAAGAGTTCTAGTCGTTTAAGGTCCTGGAAAAATTTTGATCACCAATTTTAAGAAAAAAGTTCCATCCCCGAAGCTGAGGCTCCTTCACGAGTTTTCGTAGATCTAGCAATTCTGGGTGATGAAGAAAGTCTCCTTGAATCTCCTCGTGAAGAGTTCTAATCGTTTAACGTCCTGGAAAAATTTTGATCACCAATTTTATGAAAAAAGTTCCATCCCCGAAGCTGAGGTTCCATCACGAGTTTTCGTAGGTCTAGCAATTCTGGGTGATGGAGAAATTCTCCTTGAATCTCCTCGTGAAGAGTTCTAATCGTTTAACGTCCTGGAAAAATTTTGATCACCAATTTTAAGAAAAAAGTTTCATCCCCGAAGCTGAGGCTCCTTCACGAGTTTTCGTAGATCTAGCAATTCTGGGTGATGAAGAAAGTCTCCTTGAATCTCCTCGTGAAGAGTTCTAGTCGTTTAAGGTCCTGGAAAAATTTTGATCACCAATTTTATGAAAAAAGTTCCATCCCCGAAGCTGAGGCTCCATCACGAGTTTTCGTAGGTCTAGCAATTCTGGGTGATGAAGAAAGTCTCCTTGAATCTCCTCGTGAAGAGTTCTAGTCGTTTAAGGTCCTGGAAAAATTTTAATCACCAATTTTATGAAAAAAGTTCACAGAGTTCAGCACAGAGCCTCAGCTTCGGCATTCGAATTTATATATTTTTTTTTCAAAAATCTGGGGGCAATTCTGGAAAAATTTTGATCACCAATTTTAAGAAAAAAGTTCCATCCCCGAAGCTGAGGCTCCTTCACGAGTTTTCGTAGATCTAGCAATTCTGGGTGATAAAGAAAGTCTCCTTGCGTGTACTCGTGAAGAGTTCTAGTCGTTTAAGGTCCTGGAAAAATTTTGATCACCAATTTTAAGAAAAAAGTTCCATCCCCGAAGCTGAGGCTCCTTCACGAGTTTTCGTAGATCTAGCAATTCTGGGTGATGAAGAAAGTCTCCTTGCGTGTACTCGTGAAGAGTTCTAGTCGTTTAAGGTCCTGGAAAAATTTTGATCACCAATTTTATAAAAAAAGTTCCATCCCCGAAGCTGAGGCTCCTTCACGAGTTTTCGTTGATCTAGAAATTCTGGATGACGAAGAAAGTCTCCTTGAATCTTCTCGTGAAGAGTTCTAGTCGTTTGAGGACCTGGAAAAATTTTGATCACCAATTTTATAAAAAAAGTTTCATCCCCGAAGCTGAGGCTCCTTCACGAGTTTTCGTAGATCTAGCAATTCTGGGTGATGAAGAAAGTCTCCTTGAATCTCCTCGTGAAGAGTTCTAGTCGTTTAAGGTCCTGGAAAAATTTTAATCACCAATTTTATGAAAAAAGTTCACAGAGTTCAGCACAGAGCCTCAGCTTCGGCATTTGAATTTATATATTTTTTTTTCAAAAATCTGGGGGCAATTCTGGAAAAATTTTCATCACCAATTTTAAGAAAAAAGTTCCATCCCCGAAGCTGAGGCTCCTTTACGAGTTTTCGTAGATCTAGCAATTCTGGGTGATAAAGAAAGTCTCCTTGCGTGTACTCGTGAAGAGTTCTAGTCGTTTAAGGTCCTGGAAAAATTTTGATCACCAATTTTAAGAAAAAAGTTCCATCCCCGAAGCTGAGGCTCGTTCACGAGTTTTCGTAGATCTAGCAATTCTGGGTGATGAAGAAAGTCTCCTTGCGTGTACTCGTGAAGAGTTCTAATCGTTTAAGGTCCTGGAAAAATTTTGATCACCAATTTTATAAAAAAAGTTCCATCCCCGAAGCTGAGGCTCCTTCACGAGTTTTCGTTGATCTAGAAATTCTGGATGACGAAGAAAGTCTCCTTGAATCTTCTCGTGAAGAGTTCTAGTCGTTTGAGGACCTGGAAAAATTTTGATCACCAATTTTATAAAAAAAGTTTCATCCCCGAAGCTGAGGCTCCTTCACGAGTTTTCGTAGATCTAGCAATTCTGGGTGATGAAGAAAGTCTCCTTGCGTGTACTCGTGAAGAGTTCTAGTCGTTTAAGGTCCTGGAAAAATTTTGATCACCAATTTTATGAAAAAAGTTCCATCCCCGAAGCTGAGGCTCCTTCACGAGTTTTCGTAGATCTAGCAATTCTGGGTGATGAAAAAAGTCTCCTTGAATCTCCTCGTGAAGAGTTCTAATCGTTTAACGTCCTGGAAAAATTTTGATCACCAATTTTATAAAAAAAGTTCCATCCCCGAAGCTGAGGCTCCTTCACGAGTTTTCGTAGATCTAGCAATTCTGGGTGATGAAGAAAGTCTCCTTGAATCTCCTCGTGAAGAGTTCTAGTCGTTTAAGGTCGTGGAAAAATTTTGATCACCAATTTTATGAAAAAAGTTCCATCCCCGAAGCTGAGGCTCCTTCACGAGTTTTCGTTGATCTAGCAATTCTGGGTGATGACGAAAGTCTCCTTGCGTGTACTCGTGAAGAGTTCTAGTCGTTTAAGGTCCTGGAAAAACTTTGATCACCAATTTTATAAAAAAAGTTCCATCCCCGAAGCTGAAGCTCCTTCACGAGTTTTCGTTGATCTAGCAATTCTGGGTGATGGAGAAATTCTCCTTGAATCTCCTCGTGAAGAGTTCTAGTCGTTTAAGGTCCTGGAAAAATTTTGATCACCAATTTTATGAAAAAAGTTCCATCCCCGAAGCTGAGGCTCCATCACGAGTTTTCATAGGTCTAGCAATTCTGGGTGATGAAGAAAGTCTCCTTGAATCTCCTCGTGAAGAGTTCTAGTCGTTTAAGGTCCTGGAAAAATTTTAATCACCAATTTTATGAAAAAAGTTCACAGAGTTCAGCACAGAGCCTCAGCTTCGGCATTTGAATTTATATATTTTTTTTTCAAAAATCTGGGGGCAATTCTGGAAAAATTTTGATCACCAATTTTAAGAAAAAAGTTCCATCCCCGAAGCTGAGGCTCCTTCACGAGTTTTCGTAGATCTAGCAATTCTGGGTGATAAAGAAAGTCTCCTTGCGTGTACTCGTGAAGAGTTCTAGTCGTTTAAGGTCCTGGAAAAATTTTGATCACCAATTTTAAGAAAAAAGTTCCATCCCCGAAGCTGAGGCTCCTTCACGAGTTTTCGTAGATCTAGCAATTCTGGGTGATGAAGAAAGTCTCCTTGCGTGTACTCGTGAAGAGTTCTAGTCGTTTAAGGTCCTGGAAAAATTTTGATCACCAATTTTATAAAAAAAGTTCCATCCCCGAAGCTGAGGCTCCTTCACGAGTTTTCGTTGATCTAGCAATTCTGAGTGATGGAGAAATTCTCCTTGAATCCCCTCGTGAAGAGTTCTAATCGTTTAACGTCCTGGAAAAATTTTGATCACCAATTTTATAAAAAAAGTTCCATCCCCGAAGCTGAGGCTCCTTCACGAGTTTTCGTCGATCTAGCAATTCTGGGTGATGAAGAAAGTCTCCTTGAATCTCCTCGTGAAGAGTTCTAGTCGTTTAAGGTCCTGGAAAAATTTTGATCAACAATTTTATGAAAAAAGTTCCATCCCCGAAGCTGAGGCTCCATCACGAGTTTTCGTAGGTCTAGCAATTCTGGGTGATGAAGAAAGTCTCCTTGAATCTCCTCGTGAAGAGTTCTAGTCGTTTAAGGTCCTGGAAAAATTTTGATCACCAATTTTAAGAAAAAAGTTCCATCCCCGAAGCTGAGGCTCCTTCACGAGTTTTCGTAGATCTAGCAATTCTGGGTGATGAAGAAAGTCTCCTTGCGTGTACTCGTGAAGAGTTCTAGTCGTTTAAGGTCCTGGAAAAATTTTGATCACCAATTTTATGAAAAAAGTTCCATCCCCGAAGCTGAGGCTCCTTCACGAGTTTTCGTTGATCTAGCAATTCTGGGTGATGACGAAAGTCTCCTTGCGTGTACTCGTGAAGAGTTCTAGTCGTTTAAGGTCCTGGAAAAATTTTGATCACCAATTTTATAAAAAAAGTTCCATCCCCGAAGCTGAGGCTCCTTCACGAGTTTTCGTTGATCTAGCAATTCTGGGTGATGGAGAAATTCTCCTTGAATCCCCTCGTGAAGAGTTCTAATCGTTTAACGTCCTGGAAAAATTTTGATCACCAATTTTATAAAAAAAGTTCCATCCCCGAAGCTGAGGCTTCTTCACGAGTTTTCGTCGATCTAGCAATTCTGGGTGATGAAGAAAGTCTCCTTGAATCTCCTCGTGAAGAGTTCTAGTCGTTTAAGGTCCTGGAAAAATTTTGATCAACAATTTTATGAAAAAAGTTCCATCCCCGAAGCTGAGGCTCCATCACGAGTTTTCGTAGGTCTAGCAATTCTGGGTGATGAAGAAAGTCTCCTTGAATCTCCTCGTGAAGAGTTCTAGTCGTTTAAGGTCCTGGAAAAATTTTGATCACCAATTTTAAGAAAAAAGTTCCATCCCCGAAGCTGAGGCTCCTTCACGAGTTTTCGTAGATCTAGCAATTCTGGGTGATGAAGAAAGTCTCCTTGAATCTCCTCGTGAAGAGTTCTAGTCGTTCAAGGTCCTGGAAAAATTTTGATCACCAATTTTATGAAAAAAGTTCCATCCCCGAAGCTGAGGCTCCTTCACGAGTTTTCGTTGATCTAGCAATTCTGGGTGATGACGAAAGTCTCCTTGCGTGTACTCGTGAAGAGTTCTAGTCGTTTAAGGTCCTGGAAAAACTTTGATCACCAATTTTATAAAAAAAGTTCCATCCCCGAAGCTGAAGCTCCTTCACGAGTTTTCGTTGATCTAGCAATTCTGGGTGATGGAGAAATTCTCCTTGAATCTCCTCGTGAAGAGTTCTAGTCGTTTAAGGTCCTGGAAAAATTTTGATCACCAATTTTATGAAAAAAGTTCCATCCCCGAAGCTGAGGCTCCATCACGAGTTTTCGTAGGTCTAGCAATTCTGGGTGATGAAGAAAATCTCCTTGAATCTCCTCGTGAAGAGTTCTAGTCGTTTAAGGTCCTGGAAAAATTTTAATCACCAATTTTATGAAAAAAGTTCACAGAGTTCAGCACAGAGCCTCAGCTTCGGCATTTGAATTTATATATTTTTTTTTCAAAAATCTGGGGGCAATTCTGGAAAAATTTTGATCACCAATTTTAAGAAAAAAGTTCCATCCCCGAAGCTGAGGCTCCTTCACGAGTTTTCGTAGATCTAGCAATTCTGGGTGATGAAGAAAGTCTCCTTGCGTGTACTCGTGAAGAGTTCTAGTCGTTTAAGGTCCTGGAAAAATTTTGATCACCAATTTTATGAAAAAAGTTCCATCCCCGAAGCTGAGGCTCCATCACGAGTTTTCGTAGATCTAGCAATTCTGGGTGATGGAGAAATTCTCCTTGAATCTCCTCGTGAAGAGTTCTAGTCGTTTAAGGTCCTGGAAAAATTTTGATCACCAATTTTAAGAAAAAAGTTCCATCCCCGAAGCTGAGGCTCCTTCACGAGTTTTCGTAGATCTAGCAATTCTGGGTGATGAAGTAAGTCTCCTTGCGTGTACTCGTGAAGAGTTCTAGTCGTTTAAGGTCCTGGAAAAATTTTGATCACCAATTTTAAGAAAAAAGTTCCATCCCCGAAGCTGAGGCTCCTTCACGAGTTTTCGTAGATCTAGCAATTCTGGGTGATGAAGAAAGTCTCCTTGAATCTCCTCGTGAAGAGTTCTAATCGTTTAAGGTCCTGGAAAAATTTTAATCACCAATTTTATGAAAAAAGTTCACAGAGTTCAGCACAGAGCCTCAGCTTCGGCATTTGAATTTATATATTTTTTTTTCAAAAATCTGGGGGCAATTCTGGAAAAATTTTGATCACCAATTTTAAGAAAAAAGTTCCATCCCCGAAGCTGAGGCTCCTTTACGAGTTTTCGTAGATCTAGCAATTCTGGGTGATAAAGAAAGTCTCCTTGCGTGTACTCGTGAAGAGTTCTAGTCGTTTAAGGTCCTGGAAAAATTTTGATCACCAATTTTATAAAAAAAGTTCCATCCCCGAAGCTGAGGCTCCTTCACGAGTTTTCGTTGATCTAGAAATTCTGGATGACGAAGAAAGTCTCCTTGAATCTTCTCGTGAAGAGTTCTAGTCGTTTGAGGACCTGGAAAAATTTTGATCACCAATTTTATAAAAAAAGTTTCATCCCCGAAGCTGAGGCTCCTTCACGAGTTTTCGTAGATCTAGCAATTCTGGGTGATGAAGAAAGTCTCCTTGCGTGTACTCGTGAAGAGTTCTAGTCGTTTGAGGACCTGGAAAAATTTTGATCACCAATTTTATAAAAAAAGTTTCATCCCCGAAGCTGAGGCTCCTTCACGAGTTTTCGTAGATCTAGCAATTCTGGGTGATGAAGAAAGTCTCCTTGAATCTCCTCGTGAAGAGTTCTAGTCGTTTACGGTCCTGGAAAAATTTTAATCACCAATTTTATGAAAAAAGTTCACAGAGTTCAGCACAGAGCCTCAGCTTCGGCATTTGAATTTATATATTTTTTTTTCAAAAATCTGGGGGCAATTCTGGAAAAATTTTGATCACCAATTTTAAGAAAAAAGTTCCATCCCCGAAGCTGAGGCTCCTTTACGAGTTTTCGTAGATCTAGCAATTCTGGGTGATAAAGAAAGTCTCCTTGCGTGTACTCGTGAAGAGTTCTAGTCGTTTAAGGTCCTGGAAAAATTTTGATCACCAATTTTAAGAAAAAAGTTCCATCCCCGAAGCTGAGGCTCCTTCACGAGTTTTCGTAGATCTAGCAATTCCGGGTGATGAAGAAAGTCTCCTTGCGTGTACTCGTGAAGAGTTCTAATCGTTTAAGGTCCTGGAAAAATTTTGATCACCAATTTTATAAAAAAAGTTCCATCCCCGAAGCTGAGGCTCCTTCACGAGTTTTCGTTGATCTAGAAATTCTGGATGACGAAGAAAGTCTCCTTGAATCTTCTCGTGAAGAGTTCTAGTCGTTTGAGGACCTGGAAAAATTTTGATCACCAATTTTATAAAAAAAGTTTCATCCCCGAAGCTGAGGCTCCTTCACGAGTTTTCGTAGATCTAGCAATTCTGGGTGATGAAGAAAGTCTCCTTGCGTGTACTCGTGAAGAGTTCTAGTCGTTTAAGGTCCTGGAAAAATTTTGATCACCAATTTTATGAAAAAAGTTCCATCCCCGAAGCTGAGGCTCCTTCACGAGTTTTCGTAGATCTAGCAATTCTGGGTGATGAAAAAAGTCTCCTTGAATCTCCTCGTGAAGAGTTCTAATCGTTTAACGTCCTGGAAAAATTTTGATCACCAATTTTATAAAAAAAGTTCCATCCCCGAAGCTGAGGCTCCTTCACGAGTTTTCGTCGATCTAGCAATTCTGGGTGATGAAGAAAGTCTCCTTGAATCTCCTCGTGAAGAGTTCTAGTCGTTTAAGGTCCTGGAAAAATTTTGATCAACAATTTTATGAAAAAAGTTCCATCCCCGAAGCTGAGGCTCCATCACGAGTTTTCGTAGGTCTAGCAATTCTGGGTGATGAAGAAAGTCTCCTTGAATCTCCTCGTGAAGAGTTCTAGTCGTTTAAGGTCCTGGAAAAATTTTGATCACCAATTTTAAGAAAAAAGTTCCATCCCCGAAGCTGAGGCTCCTTCACGAGTTTTCGTAGATCTAGCAATTCTGGGTGATGAAGAAAGTCTCCTTGCGTGTACTCGTGAAGAGTTCTAGTCGTTTAAGGTCCTGGAAAAATTTTGATCACCAATTTTATGAAAAAAGTTCCATCCCCGAAGCTGAGGCTCCTTCACGAGTTTTCGTTGATCTAGCAATTCTGGGTGATGACGAAAGTCTCCTTGCGTGTACTCGTGAAGAGTTCTAGTCGTTTAAGGTCCTGGAAAAACTTTGATCACCAATTTTATAAAAAAAGTTCCATCCCCGAAGCTGAAGCTCCTTCACGAGTTTTCGTTGATCTAGCAATTCTGGGTGATGGAGAAATTCTCCTTGAATCTCCTCGTGAAGAGTTCTAGTCGTTTAAGGTCCTGGAAAAATTTTGATCACCAATTTTATGAAAAAAGTTCCATCCCCGAAGCTGAGGCTCCATCACGAGTTTTCGTAGGTCTAGCAATTCTGGGTGATGAAGAAAGTCTCCTTGAATCTCCTCGTGAAGAGTTCCAGTCGTTTAAGGTCCTGGAAAAATTTTAATCACCAATTTTATGAAAAAAGTTCACAGAGTTCAGCACAGAGCCTCAGCTTCGGCATTTGAATTTATATATTTTTTTTTCAAAAATCTGGGGGCAATTCTGGAAAAATTTTGATCACCAATTTTAAGAAAAAAGTTCCATCCCCGAAGCTGAGGCTCCTTCACGAGTTTTCGTAGATCTAGCAGTTCTGGGTGATAAAGAAAGTCTCCTTGCGTGTACTCGTGAAGAGTTCTAGTCGTTTAAGGTCCTGGAAAAATTTTGATCACCAATTTTATGAAAAAAGTTCCATCCCCGAAGCTGAGGCTCCTTCACGAGTTTTCGTCGATCTAGCAATTCTGGGTGATGAAGAAAATCTCCTTGAATCTCCTCGTGAAGAGTTCTAGTCGTTTAAGGTCCTGGAAAAATTTTGATCACCAATTTTATGAAAAAAGTTCCATCCCCGAAGCTGAGACTCCATCACGAGTTTTCGTAGGTCTAGCAATTCTGGGTGATGAAGAAAGTCTCCTTGAATCTCCTCGTGAAGAGTTCTAGTCGTTTAAGGTCCTCGAAAAATTTTGATCACCAATTTTAAGAAAAAAGTTCCATCCCCGAAGCTGAGGCTCCTTCACGAGTTTTCGTAGATCTAGCAATTCTGGGTGATGGAGAAATTCTCCTTGAATCCCCTCGTGAAGAGTTCTAATCGTTTAACGTCCTGGAAAAATTTTGATCAACAATTTTATGAAAAAAGTTCCATCCCCGAAGCTGAGGCTCCATCACGAGTTTTCGTAGGTCTAGCAATTCTGGGTGATGAAGAAAGTCTCCTTGCGTGTACTCGTGAAGAGTTCTAGTCGTTTAAGGTCCTGGAAAAATTTTGATCACCAATTTTATGAAAAAAGTTCCATCCCCGAAGCTGAGGCTCCTTCACGAGTTTTCGTTGATCTAGCAATTCTGGGTGATGACGAAAGTCTCCTTGCGTGTACTCGTGAAGAGTTCTAGTCGTTTAAGGTCCTGGAAAAATTTTGATCACCAATTTTATAAAAAAAGTTCCATCCCCGAAGCTGAGGCTCCTTCACGAGTTTTCGTTGATCTAGCAATTCTGGGTGATGGAGAAATTCTCCTTGAATCCCCTCGTGAAGAGTTCTAATCGTTTAACGTCCTGGAAAAATTTTGATCACCAATTTTATAAAAAAAGTTCCATCCCCGAAGCTGAGGCTTCTTCACGAGTTTTCGTCGATCTAGCAATTCTGGGTGATGAAAAAAGTCTCCTTGAATCTCCTCGTGAAGAGTTCTAGTCGTTTAAGGTCCTGGAAAAATTTTGATCAACAATTTTATGAAAAAAGTTCCATCCCCGAAGCTGAGGCTCCATCACGAGTTTTCGTAGGTCTAGCAATTCTGGGTGATGAAGAAAGTCTCCTTGAATCTCCTCGTGAAGAGTTCTAGTCGTTTAAGGTCCTGGAAAAATTTTGATCACCAATTTTATGAAAAAAGTTCCATCCCCGAAGCTGAGGCTCCTTCACGAGTTTTCGTAGATCTAGCAATTCTGGGTGATGAAGAAAGTCTCCTTGAATCTCCTCGTGAAGAGTTCTAGTCGTTTAAGGTCCTGGAAAAATTTTGATCACCAATTTTATGAAAAAAGTTCCATCCCCGAAGCTGAGGCTCCTTCACGAGTTTTCGTTGATCTAGCAATTCTGGGTGATGACGAAAGTCTCCTTGCGTGTACTCGTGAAGAGTTCTAGTCGTTTAAGGTCCTGGAAAAAGTTTGATCACCAATTTTATAAAAAAAGTTCCATCCCCGAAGCTGAAGCTCCTTCACGAGTTTTCGTTGATCTAGCAATTCTGGGTGATGGAGAAATTCTCCTTGAATCTCCTCGTGAAGAGTTCTAGTCGTTTAAGGTCCTGGAAAAATTTTGATCACCAATTTTATGAAAAAAGTTCCATCCCCGAAGCTGAGGCTCCATCACGAGTTTTCGTAGGTCTAGCAATTCTGGGTGATGAAGAAAGTCTCCTTGAATCTCCTCGTGAAGAGTTCTAGTCGTTTAAGGTCCTGGAAAAATTTTAATCACCAATTTTATGAAAAAAGTTCACAGAGTTCAGCACAGAGCCTCAGCTTCGGCATTTGAATTTATATATTTTTTTTCAAAAATCTGGGGGCAATTCTGGAAAAATTTTGATCACCAATTTTAAGAAAAAAGTTCCATCCCCGAAGCTGAGGCTCCTTCACGAGTTTTCGTAGATCTAGCAATTCTGGGTGATAAAGAAAGTCTCCTTGCGTGTACTCGTGAAGAGTTCTAGTCGTTTAAGGTCCTGGAAAAATTTTGATCACCAATTTTAAGAAAAAAGTTCCATCCCCGAAGCTGAGGCTCCTTCACGAGTTTTCGTTGATCTAGCAATTCTGGGTGATGACGAAAGTCTCCTTGCGTGTACTCGTGAAGAGTTCTAGTCGTTTAAGGTCCTGGAAAAATTTTGATCACCAATTTTATAAAAAAAGTTCCATCCCCGAAGCTGAGGCTCCTTCACGAGTTTTCGTTGATCTAGCAATTCTGGGTGATGGAGAAATTCTCCTTGAATCCCCTCGTGAAGAGTTCTAATCGTTTAACGTCCTGGAAAAATTTTGATCACCAATTTTATAAAAAAAGTTCCATCCCCGAAGCTGAGGCTCCTTCACGAGTTTTCGTAGATCTAGCAATTCTGGGTGATGAAGTAAGTCTCTTTGAATCTCCTCGTGAAGAGTTCTAAGCGTTTAACGTCCTGGAAAAATTTTGATCACCAATTTTATGAAAACAGTTCCATCCCCGAAGCTGAGGCTCCTTCACGAGTTTTCGTAGATCTAGCAATTCTGGGTGATGAAGAAAGTCTCCTTGAATCTCCTCGTGAAGAGTTCTAGTCGTTTGAGGACCTGGAAAAATTTTGATCACCAATTTTATAAAAAAAGTTTCATCCCCGAAGCTGAGGCTCCTTCACGAGTTTTCGTAGATCTAGCAATTCTGGGTGATGAAGAAAGTCTCCTTGAATCTCCTCGTGAAGAGTTCTAGTCGTTTAAGGTCCTGGAAAAATTTTGATCACCAATTTTAAGAAAAAAGTTCCATCCCCGAAGCTGAGGCTCCTTCACGAGTTTTCGTAGATCTAGCAATTCTGGGTGATGAAGAAAGTCTCCTTGAATCTCCTCGTGAAGAGTTCTAATCGTTTAACGTCCTGGAAAAATTTTGATCACCAATTTTATGAAAAAAGTTCCATCCCCGAAGCTGAGGCTCCATCACGAGTTTTCGTAGGTCTAGCAATTCTGGGTGATGGAGAAATTCTCCTTGAATCTCCTCGTGAAGAGTTCTAATCGTTTAACGTCCTGGAAAAATTTTGATCACCAATTTTATGAAAAAAGTTCCATCCCCGAAGCTGAGGCTCCTTCACGAGTTTTCGTAGGTCTAGCAATTCTGGGTGATGAAGAAAGTCTCCTTGAATCTCCTCGTGAAGAGTTCTAGTCGTTTAAGGTCCTGGAAAAATTTTGATCACCAATTTTAAGAAAAAAGTTCCATCCCCGAAGCTGAGGCTTCTTCATGAGTTTTCGTTGATCTAGCAATTCTGGGTGATGAAGAAAGTCTCCTTGAATCTCCTCGTGAAGAGTTCTAGTCGTTTAAGGTCCTGGAAAAATTTTGATCACCTATTTTAAGAAAAAAGTTCCATCCCCGAAGCTGAGGCTCCTTCACGAGTTTTCGTAGATCTAGCAATTCTGGGTGATGAAGAAAGTCTCCTTGAATCTCCTCGTGAAGAGTTCTAGTCGTTTAAGGTCCTGGAAAAATTTTGATCACCAATTTTATGAAAAATTTCCATCCCCGAAGCTGAGGCTCCTTCACGAGTTTTCGTAGATCTAG
This sequence comes from Hyposoter dolosus, assembly GCA_963921915.1. Lineage (NCBI taxonomy): Eukaryota > Metazoa > Arthropoda > Insecta > Hymenoptera > Ichneumonidae > Hyposoter > Hyposoter dolosus. The sequence goes on from OY998133.1 coordinate 4,161,573, forward strand.
CAATTCTGGGTGATGAAGAAAGTCTCCTTGAATCTCCTCGTGAAGAGTTCTAGTCGTTTAAGGTCCTGGAAAAATTTTGATCACCAATTTTATGAAAAAAGTTCCATCCCCGAAGCTGAGGCTCCTTCACGACTTTTCGTTGATCTAGCAATTCTGGGTGATGACGAAAGTCTCCTTGCGTGTACTCGTGAAGAGTTCTAGTCGTTTAAGGACCTCGAAAAATTTTGATCACCAATTTTATGAAAAAAGTTCCATCCCCGAAGCTGAGGCTCCATCACGAGTTTTCGTAGGTCTAGCAATTCTGGGTGATGGAGAAATTCTCCTTGAATCTCCTCGTGAAGAGTTCTAATCGTTTAACGTCCTGGAAAAATTTTGATCACCAATTTTATGAAAAAAGTTCCATCCCCGAAGCTGAGGCTCCTTCACGAGTTTTCGTTGATCTAGCAATTCTGGGTGATGAAGAAAGTCTCCTTGAATCTCCTCGTGAAGAGTTCTAGTCGTTTAAGGTCCTGGAAAAATTTTGATCACCTATTTTAAGAAAAAAGTTCCATCCCCGAAGCTGAGGCTCCTTCACGAGTTTTCGTAGATCTAGCAATTCTGGGTGATGAAGAAAGTCTCCTTGAATCTCCTCGTGAAGAGTTCTAGTCGTTTGAGGACCTGGAAAAATTTTGATCACCAATTTTATAAAAAAAGTTTCATCCCCGAAGCTGAGGCTCCTTCACGAGTTTTCGTAGATCTAGCAATTCTGGGTGATGGAGAAATTCTCCTTGAATCTCCTCGTGAAGAGTTCTAATCGTTTAACGTCCTGGAAAAATTTTGATCACCAATTTTAAGAAAAAAGTTCCATCCCCGAAGCTGAGGCTCCTTCACGAGTTTTCGTAGATCTAGCAATTCTGGGTGATGAAGAAAGTCTCCTTGCGTGTACTCGTGAAGAGTTCTAATCGTTTAAGGTCCTGGAAAAATTTTGATCACCAATTTTATAAAAAAAGTTCCATCCCCGAAGCTGAGGCTCCTTCACGAGTTTTCGTTGATCTAGAAATTCTGGATGACGAAGAAAGTCTCCTTGAATCTTCTCGTGAAGAGTTCTAGTCGTTTGAGGACCTGGAAAAATTTTGATCAGAAATTTTATAAAAAAAGTTTCATCCCCGAAGCTGAGGCTCCTTCACGAGTTTTCGTAGATCTAGCAATTCTGGGTGATGAAGAAAGTCTCCTTGCGTGTACTCGTGAAGAGTTCTAGTCGTTTAAGGTCCTGGAAAAATTTTGATCACCAATTTTAAGAAAAAAGTTCCATCCCCGAAGCTGAGGCTCCTTCACGAGTTTTCGTTGATCTAGAAATTCTGGGTGATGAAGAAAGTCTCTTTGAATCTTCTCGTGAAGAGTTCTAGTCGTTTAAGGTCCTGGAAAAATTTTGATCACCAATTTTATGAAAAAAGTTCCATCCCCGAAGCTGAGGCTCCTTCACGAGTTTTCGTAGATCTAGCAATTCTGGGTGATGAAGAAAGTCTCCTTGAATCTCCTCGTGAAGAGTTCTAGTCGTTTAAGGTCCTCGAAAAATTTTGATCACCAATTTTAAGAAAAAAGTTCCATCCCCGAAGCTGAGGCGCCTTCACGAGTTTTCGTAGATCTAGCAATTCTGGGTGATGGAGAAATTCTCCTTGAATCCCCTCGTGAAGAGTTCTAATCGTTTAACGTCCTGGAAAAATTTTGATCAACAATTTTATGAAAAAAGTTCCATCCCCGAAGCTGAGGCTCCATCACGAGTTTTCGTAGGTCTAGCAATTCTGGGTGATGAAGAAAGTCTCCTTGCGTGTACTCGTGAAGAGTTCTAGTCGTTTAAGGTCCTGGAAAAATTTTGATCACCAATTTTATGAAAAAAGTTCCATCCCCGAAGCTGAGGCTCCTTCACGAGTTTTCGTTGATCTAGCAATTCTGGGTGATGACGAAAGTCTCCTTGCGTGTACTCGTGAAGAGTTCTAGTCGTTTAAGGTCCTGGAAAAATTTTGATCACCAATTTTATAAAAAAAGTTCCATCCCCGAAGCTGAGGCTCCTTCACGAGTTTTCGTTGATCTAGCAATTCTGGGTGATGGAGAAATTCTCCTTGAATCCCCTCGTGAAGAGTTCTAATCGTTTAACGTCCTGGAAAAATTTTGATCACCAATTTTATAAAAAAAGTTCCATCCCCGAAGCTGAGGCTTCTTCACGAGTTTTCGTCGATCTAGCAATTCTGGGTGATGAAGAAAGTCTCCTTGAATCTCCTCGTGAAGAGTTCTAGTCGTTTAAGGTCCTGGAAAAATTTTGATCAACAATTTTATGAAAAAAGTTCCATCCCCGAAGCTGAGGCTCCATCACGAGTTTTCGTAGGTCTAGCAATTCTGGGTGATGAAGAAAGTCTCCTTGAATCTCCTCGTGAAGAGTTCTAGTCGTTTAAGGTCCTGGAAAAATTTTGATCACCAATTTTATGAAAAAAGTTCCATCCCCGAAGCTGAGGCTCCTTCACGAGTTTTCGTAGATCTAGCAATTCTGGGTGATGAAGAAAGTCTCCTTGAATCTCCTCGTGAAGAGTTCTAGTCGTTTAAGGTCCTGGAAAAATTTTGATCACCAATTTTATGAAAAAAGTTCCATCCCCGAAGCTGAGGCTCCTTCACGAGTTTTCGTTGATCTAGCAATTCTGGGTGATGACGAAAGTCTCCTTGCGTGTACTCGTGAAGAGTTCTAGTCGTTTAAGGTCCTGGAAAAAGTTTGATCACCAATTTTATAAAAAAAGTTCCATCCCCGAAGCTGAAGCTCCTTCACGAGTTTTCGTTGATCTAGCAATTCTGGGTGATGGAGAAATTCTCCTTGAATCTCCTCGTGAAGAGTTCTAGTCGTTTAAGGTCCTGGAAAAATTTTGATCACCAATTTTATGAAAAAAGTTCCATCCCCGAAGCTGAGGCTCCATCACGAGTTTTCGTAGGTCTAGCAATTCTGGGTGATGAAGAAAGTCTCCTTGAATCTCCTCGTGAAGAGTTCTAGTCGTTTAAGGTCCTGGAAAAATTTTAATCACCAATTTTATGAAAAAAGTTCACAGAGTTCAGCACAGAGCCTCAGCTTCGGCATTTGAATTTATATATTTTTTTTTCAAAAATCTGGGGGCAATTCTGGAAAAATTTTGATCACCAATTTTAAGAAAAAAGTTCCATCCCCGAAGCTGAGGCTCCTTCACGAGTTTTCGTAGATCTAGCAATTCTGGGTGATAAAGAAAGTCTCCTTGCGTGTACTCGTGAAGAGTTCTAGTCGTTTAAGGTCCTGGAAAAATTTTGATCACCAATTTTATGAAAAAAGTTCACAAAGTTCAGCACAGAGCCTCAGCTTCGGCATTTGAATTTATATATTTTTTTTTCAAAAATCTGGGGGCAATTCTGGAAAAATTTTGATCACCAATTTTAAGAAAAAAGTTCCATCCCCGAAGCTGAGGCTCCTTTACGAGTTTTCGTAGATCCAGCAATTCTGGGTGATAAAGAAAGTCTCCTTGCGTGTACTCGTGAAGAGTTCTAGTCGTTTAAGGTCCTGGAAAAATTTTGATCACCAATTTTATGAAAAAAGTTCCATCCCCGAAGCTGAGGCTCCTTCACGAGTTTTCGTTGATCTAGCAATTCTGGGTGATGGAGAAATTCTCCTTGAATCTCCTCGTGAAGAGTTCTAATCGTTTAACGTCCTGGAAAAATTTTGATCACCAATTTTATAAAAAAAGTTCCATCCCCGAAGCTGAGGCTCCTTCACGAGTTTTCGTCGATCTAGCAATTCTGGGTGATGAAGAAAATCTCCTTGAATCTCCTCGTGAAGAGTTCTAGTCGTTTAAGGTCCTGGAAAAATTTTGATCACCAATTTTAAGAAAAAAGTTCCATCCCCGAAGCTGAGGCTCCTTCACGAGTTTTCGTAGATCTAGCAATTCTGGGTGATGAAGAAAGTCTCCTTGAATCTCCTCGTGAAGAGTTCTAGTCGTTTAAGGTCCTGGAAAAATTTTGATCACCAATTTTATAAAAAAAGTTCCATCCCCGAAGCTGAGGCTCCTTCACGAGTTTTCGTCGATCTAGCAATTCTGGGTGATGAAGAAAGTCTCCTTGAATCTCCTCGTGAAGAGTTCTAGTCGTTTAAGGTCCTGGAAAAATTTTGATCACCAATTTTAAGAAAAAAGTTCCATCCCCGAAGCTGAGGCTCCTTCACGAGTTTTCGTAGATCTAGCAATTCTGGGTGATGAAGAAAGTCTCCTTGAATCTCCTCGTGAGGAGTTCTAGTCGTTTAAGGTCCTGGAAAAATTTTGATCACCAATTTTATGAAAAAAGTTCCATCCCCGAAGCTGAGGCTCCTTCACGAGTTTTCGTTAATCTAGCAATTCTGGGTGATGACGAAAGTCTCCTTGCGTGTACTCGTGAAGAGTTCTAGTCGTTTAAGGTCCTGGAAAAAGTTTGATCACCAATTTTATAAAAAAAGTTCCATCCCCGAAGCTGAAGCTCCTTCACGAGTTTTCGTTGATCTAGCAATTCTGGGTGATGGAGAAATTCTCCTTGAATCTCCTCGTGAAGAGTTCTAGTCGTTTAAGGTCCTGGAAAAATTTTGATCACCAATTTTATGAAAAAAGTTCCATCCCCGAAGCTGAGGCTCCATCACGAGTTTTCGTAGGTCTAGCAATTCTGGGTGATGAAGAAAGTCTCCTTGAATCTCCTCGTGAAGAGTTCTAGTCGTTTAAGGTCCTGGAAAAATTTTGATCACCAATTTTATGAAAAAAGTTCCATCCCCGAAGCTGAGACTCCATCACGAGTTTTCTTAGGTCTAGCAATTCTGGGTGATGAAGAAAGTCTCCTTGAATCTCCTCGTGAAGAGTTCTAGTCGTTTAAGGTCCTGGAAAAATTTTGATCACCAATTTTAAGAAAAAAGTTCCATCCCCGAAGCTGAGGCTCCTTCACGAGTTTTCGTAGATCTAGCAATTATGGGTGATGAAGAAAGTCTCTTTGAATCTCCTCGTGAAGAGTTCTAAGCGTTTAACGTCCTGGAAAAATTTTGATCACCAATTTTATGAAAACAGTTCCATCCCCGAAGCTGAGGCTCCTTCACGAGTTTTCGTAGATCTAGCAATTCTGGGTGATGAAGAAAGTCTCCTTGAATCTCCTCGTGAAGAGTTCTAGTCGTTTGAGGACCTGGAAAAATTTTGATCACCAATTTTATAAAAAAAGTTTCATCCCCGAAGCTGAGGCTCCTTCACGAGTTTTCGTAGATCTAGCAATTCTGGGTGATGAAGAAAGTCTCCTTGAATCTCCTCGTGAAGAGTTCTAGTCGTTTAAGGTCCTGGAAAAATTTTGATCACCAATTTTAAGAAAAAAGTTCCATCCCCGAAGCTGAGGCTCCTTCACGAGTTTTCGTAGATCTAGCAATTCTGGGTGATGAAGAAAGTCTCCTTGAATCTCCTCGTGAAGAGTTCTAATCGTTTAACGTCCTGGAAAAATTTTGATCACCAATTTTATGAAAAAAGTTCCATCCCCGAAGCTGAGGCTCCATCACGAGTTTTCGTAGGTCTAGCAATTCTGGGTGATGGAGAAATTCTCCTTGAATCTCCTCGTGAAGAGTTCTAATCGTTTAACGTCCTGGAAAAATTTTGATCACCAATTTTATGAAAAAAGTTCCATCCCCGAAGCTGAGGCTCCTTCACGAGTTTTCGTAGGTCTAGCAATTCTGGGTGATGAAGAAAGTCTCCTTGAATCTCCTCGTGAAGAGTTCTAGTCGTTTAAGGTCCTGGAAAAATTTTGATCACCTATTTTAAGAAAAAAGTTCCATCCCCGAAGCTGAGGCTCCTTCACGAGTTTTCGTAGATCTAGCAATTCTGGGTGATGAAGAAAGTCTCCTTGAATCTCCTCGTGAAGAGTTCTAGTCGTTTGAGGACCTGGAAAAATTTTGATCACCAATTTTATAAAAAAAGTTTCATCCCCGAAGCTGAGGCTCCTTTACGAGTTTTCGTAGATCTAGCAATTCTGGGTGATGAAGAAAGTCTCCTTGAATCTCCTCGTGAAGAGTTCTAATCGTTTAACGTCCTGGAAAAATTTTGATCACCAATTTTATGAAAAAAGTTCCATCCCCGAAGCTGAGGCTCCATCACGAGTTTTCGTAGGTCTAGCAATTCTGGGTGATGGAGAAATTCTCCTTGAATCTCCTCGTGAAGAGTTCTAATCGTTTAACGTCCTGGAAAAATTTTGATCACCAATTTTATGAAAAAAGTTCCATCCCCGAAGCTGAGGCTCCTTCACGAGTTTTCGTAGGTCTAGCAATTCTGGGTGATGAAGAAAGTCTCCTTGAATCTCCTCGTGAAGAGTTCTAGTCGTTTAAGGTCCTGGAAAAATTTTGATCACCTATTTTAAGAAAAAAGTTCCATCCCCGAAGCTGAGGCTCCTTCACGAGTTTTCGTAGATCTAGCAATTCTGGGTGATGAAGAAAGTCTCCTTGAATCTCCTCGTGAAGAGTTCTAGTCGTTTGAGGACCTGGAAAAATTTTGATCACCAATTTTATAAAAAAAGTTTCATCCCCGAAGCTGAGGCTCCTTCACGAGTTTTCGTAGATCTAGCAATTCTGGGTGATGAAGAAAGTCTCCTTGAATCTCCTCGTGAAGAGTTCTAATCGTTTAACGTCCTGGAAAAATTTTGATCACCAATTTTAAGAAAAAAGTTCCATCCCCGAAGCTGAGGCTCCTTCACGAGTTTTCGTAGATCTAGCAATTCTGGGTGATGAAGAAAGTCTCCTTGCGTGTACTCGTGAAGAGTTCTAATCGTTTAAGGTCCTGGAAAAATTTTGATCACCAATTTTATAAAAAAAGTTCCATCCCCGAAGCTGAGGCTCCTTCACGAGTTTTCGTTGATCTAGAAATTCTGGATGACGAAGAAAGTCTCCTTGAATCTTCTCGTGAAGAGTTCTAGTCGTTTGAGGACCTGGAAAAATTTTGATCAGAAATTTTATAAAAAAAGTTTCATCCCCGAAGCTGAGGCTCCTTCACGAGTTTTCGTAGATCTAGCAATTCTGGGTGATGAAGAAAGTCTCCTTGCGTGTACTCGTGAAGAGTTCTAGTCGTTTAAGGTCCTGGAAAAATTTTGATCACCAATTTTAAGAAAAAAGTTCCATCCCCGAAGCTGAGGCTCCTTCACGAGTTTTCGTTGATCTAGAAATTCTGGGTGATGAAGAAAGTCTCTTTGAATCTTCTCGTGAAGAGTTCTAGTCGTTTAAGGTCCTGGAAAAATTTTGATCACCAATTTTATGAAAAAAGTTCCATCCCCGAAGCTGAGGCTCCTTCACGAGTTTTCGTAGATCTAGCAATTCTGGGTGATGAAAAAAGTCTCCTTGAATCTCCTCGTGAAGAGTTCTAGTCGTTTAAGGTCCTGGAAAAATTTTGATCACCAATTTTATAAAAAAAGTTCCATCCCCGAAGCTGAGGCTCCTTCACGAGTTTTCGTTGATCTAGCAATTCTGGGTGATGGAGAAATTCTCCTTGAATCTCCTCGTGAAGAGTTCTAATCGTTTAACGTCCTGGAAAAATTTTGATCACCAATTTTATAAAAAAAGTTCCATCCCCGAAGCTGAGGCTCCTTCACGAGTTTTCGTCGATCTAGCAATTCTGGGTGATGAAGAAAGTCTCCTTGAATCTCCTCGTTAAGAGTTCTAGTCGTTTAAGGTCCTGGAAAAATTTTGATCACCAATTTTATGAAAAAAGTTCCATCCCCGAAGCTGAGGCTCCTTCACGACTTTTCGTTGATCTAGCAATTCTGGGTGATGACGAAAGTCTCCTTGCGTGTACTCGTGAAGAGTTCTAGTCGTTTAAGGACCTCGAAAAATTTTGATCACCAATTTTATGAAAAAAGTTCCATCCCCGAAGCTGAGGCTCCATCACGAGTTTTCGTAGGTCTAGCAATTCTGGGTGATGGAGAAATTCTCCTTGAATCTCCTCGTGAAGAGTTCTAATCGTTTAACGTCCTGGAAAAATTTTGATCACCAATTTTATGAAAAAAGTTCCATCCCCGAAGCTGAGGCTCCTTCACGAGTTTTCGTAGGTCTAGCAATTCTGGGTGATGAAGAAAGTCTCCTTGAATCTCCTCGTGAAGAGTTCTAGTCGTTTAAGGTCCTGGAAAAATTTTGATCACCTATTTTAAGAAAAAAGTTCCATCCCCGAAGCTGAGGCTCCTTCACAAGTTTTCGTAGATCTAGCAATTCTGGGTGATGAAGAAAGTCTCCTTGAATCTCCTCGTGAAGAGTTCTAGTCGTTTGAGGACCTGGAAAAATTTTGATCACCAATTTTATAAAAAAAGTTTCATCCCCGAAGCTGAGGCTCCTTCACGAGTTTTCGTAGATCTAGCAATTCTGGGTGATGAAGAAAGTCTCCTTGAATCTCCTCGTGAAGAGTTCTAATCGTTTAACGTCCTGGAAAAATTTTGATCACCAATTTTATGAAAAAAGTTCCATCCCCGAAGCTGAGGCTCCATCACGAGTTTTCGTAGGTCTAGCAATTCTGGGTGATGAAGAAAGTCTCCTTGAATCTCCTCGTGAAGAGTTCTAATCGTTTAACGTCCTGGAAAAATTTTGATCACCAATTTTAAGAAAAAAGTTCCATCCCCGAAGCTGAGGCTCCTTCACGAGTTTTCGTAGATCTAGCAATTCTGGGTGATGAAGAAAGTCTCCTTGAATCTCCTCGTGAAGAGTTCTAGTCGTTTAAGGTCCTGGAAAAATTTTGATCACCAATTTTATGAAAAAAGTTCCATCCCCGAAGCTGAGGCTCCATCACGAGTTTTCGTAGGTCTAGCAATTCTGGGTGATGAAGAAAGTCTCCTTGAATCTCCTCGTGAAGAGTTCTAGTCGTTTAAGGTCCTGGAAAAATTTTAATCACCAATTTTATGAAAAAAGTTCACAGAGTTCAGCACAGAGCCTCAGCTTCGGCATTCGAATTTATATATTTTTTTTTCAAAAATCTGGGGGCAATTCTGGAAAAATTTTGATCACCAATTTTAAGAAAAAAGTTCCATCCCCGAAGCTGAGGCTCCTTCACGAGTTTTCGTAGATCTAGCAATTCTGGGTGATAAAGAAAGTCTCCTTGCGTGTACTCGTGAAGAGTTCTAGTCGTTTAAGGTCCTGGAAAAATTTTGATCACCAATTTTAAGAAAAAAGTTCCATCCCCGAAGCTGAGGCTCCTTCACGAGTTTTCGTAGATCTAGCAATTCTGGGTGATGAAGAAAGTCTCCTTGCGTGTACTCGTGAAGAGTTCTAGTCGTTTAAGGTCCTGGAAAAATTTTGATCACCAATTTTATAAAAAAAGTTCCATCCCCGAAGCTGAGGCTCCTTCACGAGTTTTCGTTGATCTAGAGATTCTGGATGACGAAGAAAGTCTCCTTGAATCTTCTCGTGAAGAGTTCTAGTCGTTTGAGGACCTGGAAAAATTTTGATCACCAATTTTATAAAAAAAGTTTCATCCCCGAAGCTGAGGCTCCTTCACGAGTTTTCGTAGATCTAGCAATTCTGGGTGATGAAGAAAGTCTCCTTGAATCTCCTCGTGAAGAGTTCTAGTCGTTTGAGGTCCTGGAAAAATTTTAATCACCAATTTTATGAAAAAAGTTCACAGAGTTCAGCACAGAGCCTCAGCTTCGGCATTTGAATTTATATATTTTTTTTTCAAAAATCTGGGGGCAATTCTGGAAAAATTTTGATCACCAATTTTAAGAAAAAAGTTCCATCCCCGAAGCTGAGGCTCCTTTACGAGTTTTCGTAGATCTAGCAATTCTGGGTGATGAAGAAAGTCTCCTTGCGTGTACTCGTGAAGAGTTCTAATCGTTTAAGGTCCTGGAAAAATTTTGATCACCAATTTTATAAAAAAAGTTCCATCCCCGAAGCTGAGGCTCCTTCACGAGTTTTCGTTGATCTAGAAATTCTGGATGACGAAGAAAGTCTCCTTGAATCTTCTCGTGAAGAGTTCTAGTCGTTTGAGGACCTGGAAAAATTTTGATCACCAATTTTATAAAAAAAGTTTCATCCCCGAAGCTGAGGCTCCTTCACGAGTTTTCGTAGATCTAGCAATTCTGGGTGATGAAGAAAGTCTCCTTGCGTGTACTCGTGAAGAGTTCTAGTCGTTTAAGGTCCTGGAAAAATTTTGATCACCAATTTTATGAAAAAAGTTCCATCCCCGAAGCTGAGGCTCCTTCACGAGTTTTCGTAGATCTAGCAATTCTGGGTGATGAAAAAAGTCTCCTTGAATCTCCTCGTGAAGAGTTCTAATCGTTTAACGTCCTGGAAAAATTTTGATCACCAATTTTATAAAAAAAGTTCCATCCCCGAAGCTGAGGCTCCATCACGAGTTTTCGTAGGTCTAGCAATTCTGGGTGATGAAGAAAGTCTCCTTGAATCTCCTCGTGAAGAGTTCTAGTCGTTTAAGGTCCTGGAAAAATTTTGATCACCAATTTTAAGAAAAAAGTTCCATCCCCGAAGCTGAGGCTCCTTCACGAGTTTTCGTAGATCTAGCAATTCTGGGTGATGAAGAAAGTCTCCTTGAATCTCCTCGTGAAGAGTTCTAGTCGTTTAAGGTCCTGGAAAAATTTTGATCACCAATTTTATGAAAAAAGTTCCATCCCCGAAGCTGAGGCTCCTTCACGAGTTTTCGTTGATCTAGCAATTCTGGGTGATGACGAAAGTCTCCTTGCGTGTAATCGTGAAGAGTTCTAGTCGTTTAAGGTCCTGGAAAAACTTTGATCACCAATTTTATAAAAAAAGTTCCATCCCCGAAGCTGAGGCTCCTTCACGAGTTTTCGTTGATCTAGCAATTCTGGGTGATGGAGAAATTCTCCTTGAATCCCCTCGTGAAGAGTTCTAATCGTTTAACGTCCTGGAAAAATTTTGATCACCAATTTTATAAAAAAAGTTCCATCCCCGAAGCTGAGGCTTCTTCACGAGTTTTCGTCGATCTAGCAATTCTGGGTGATGAAGAAAGTCTCCTTGAATCTCCTCGTGAAGAGTTCTAGTCGTTTAAGGTCCTGGAAAAATTTTGATCAACAATTTTATGAAAAAATTTCCATCCCCGAAGCTGAGGCTCCATCACGAGTTTTCGTAGGTCTAGCAATTCTGGGTGATGAAGAAAGTCTCCTTGAATCTCCTCGTGAAGAGTTCTAGTCGTTTAAGGTCCTGGAAAAATTTTGATCACCAATTTTAAGAAAAAAGTTTCATCCCCGAAGCTGAGGCTCCTTCACGAGTTTTCATAGATCTAGCAATTCTGGGTGATGAAGAAAGTCTCCTTGAATCTCCTCGTGAAGAGTTCTAGTCGTTTAAGGTCCTGGAAAAATTTTGATCACCAATTTTATGAAAAAAGTTCCATCCCCGAAGCTGAGGCTCCTTCACGAGTTTTCGTTGATCTAGCAATTCTGGGTGATGACGAAAGTCTCCTTGCGTGTACTCGTGAAGAGTTCTAGTCGTTTAAGGTCCTGGAAAAACTTTGATCACCAATTTTATAAAAAAAGTTCCATCCCCGAAGCTGAAGCTCCTTCACGAGTTTTCGTTGATCTAGCAATTCTGGGTGATGGAGAAATTCTCCTTGAATCTCCTCGTGAAGAGTTCTAGTCGTTTAAGGTCCTGGAAAAATTTTGATCACCAATTTTATGAAAAAAGTTCCATCCCCGAAGCTGAGGCTCCATCACGAGTTTTCGTAGGTCTAGCAATTCTGGGTGATGAAGAAAGTCTCCTTGAATCTCCTCGTGAAGAGTTCTAGTCGTTTAAGGTCCTGGAAAAATTTTAATCACCAATTTTATGAAAAAAGTTCACAGAGTTCAGCACAGAGCCTCAGCTTCGGCATTTGAATTTATATATTTTTTTTTCAAAAATCTGGGGGCAATTCTGGAAAAATTTTGATCACCAATTTTAAGAAAAAAGTTCCATCCCCGAAGCTGAGGCTCCTTCACGAGTTTTCGTAGATCTAGCAATTCTGGGTGATAAAGAAAGTCTCCTTGCGTGTACTCGTGAAGAGTTCTAGTCGTTTAAGGTCCTGGAAAAACTTTGATCACCAATTTTATAAAAAAAGTTCCATCCCCGAAGCTGAAGCTCCTTCACGAGTTTTCGTAGATCTAGCAATTCTGGGTGATGAGAAAAGTCTCCTTGAATCTCCTCGTGAAGAGTTCTAATCGTTTAACGTCCTGGAAAAATTTTGATCACCAATTTTATAAAAAAAGTTCCATCCCCGAAGCTGAGGCTCCTTCACGAGTTTTCGTCGATCTAGCAATTCTGGGTGATGAAGAAAGTCTCCTTGAATCTCCTCGTGAAGAGTTCTAGTCGTTTAAGGTCCTGGAAAAATTTTGATCACCAATTTTAAGAAAAAAGTTCCATCCCCGAAGCTGAGGCTCCTTCACGAGTTTTCGTAGATCTAGCAATTCTGGGTGATGAAGAAAGTCTCCTTGCGTGTACTCGTGAAGAGTTCTAGTCGTTTAACGTCCTGGAAAAATTTTGATCACCAATTTTATAAAAAAAGTTCCATCCCCGAAGCTGAGGCTCCTTCACGAGTTTTCGTCGATCTAGCAATTCTGGGTGATGAAGAAAGTCTCCTTAAATCTCCTCGTGAAGAGTTCTAGTCGTTTAAGGTCCTGGAAAAATTTTGATCACCAATTTTAAGAAAAAAGTTCCATCCCCGAAGCTGAGGCTCCTTCACGAGTTTTCGTAGATCTAGCAATTCTGGGTGATGAAGAAAGTCTCCTTGCGTGTACTCGTGAAGAGTTCTAGTCGTTTAAGGTCCTGGAAAAATTTTGATCACCAATTTTATGAAAAAAGTTCCATCCCCGAAGCTGAGGCTCCTTCACGAGTTTTCGTTGATCTAGCAATTCTGGGTGATGACGAAAGTCTCCTTGCGTGTACTCGTGAAGAGTTCTAGTCGTTTAAGGTCCTGGAAAAATTTTGATCACCAATTTTATAAAAAAAGTTCCATCCCCGAAGCTGAGGCTCCTTCACGAGTTTTCGTTGATCTAGCAATTCTGGGTGATGGAGAAATTCTCCTTGAATCCCCTCGTGAAGAGTTCTAATCGTTTAACGTCCTGGAAAAATTTTGATCACCAATTTTTTAAAAAAAGTTCCTTCCCCGAAGCTGAGGCTTCTTCACGAGTTTTCGTCGATCTAGCAATTCTGGGTGATGAAGAAAGTCTCCTTGAATCTCCTCGTGAAGAGTTCTAGTCGTTTAAGGTCCTGGAAAAATTTTGATCAACAATTTTATGAAAAAAGTTCCATCCCCGAAGCTGAGGCTCCATCACGAGTTTTCGTAGGTCTAGCAATTCTGGGTGATGAAGAAAGTCTCCTTGAATCTCCTCGTGAAGAGTTCTAGTCGTTTAAGGTCCTGGAAAAATTTTGATCACCAATTTTAAGAAAAAAGTTCCATCCCCGAAGCTGAGGCTCCTTCACGAGTTTTCGTAGATCTAGCAATTCTGGGTGATGAAGAAAGTCTCCTTGAATCTCCTCGTGAAGAGTTCTAGTCGTTTAAGGTCCTGGAAAAATTTTGATCACCAATTTTATGAAAAAAGTTCCATCCCCGAAGCTGAGGCTCCTTCACGAGTTTTCGTTGATCTAGCAATTCTGGGTGATGACGAAAGTCTCCTTGCGTGTACTCGTGAAGAGTTCTAGTCGTTTAAGGTCCTGGAAAAACTTTGATCACCAATTTTATAAAAAAAGTTCCATCCCCGAAGCTGAGGCTCCTTCACGAGTTTTCGTTGATCTAGCAATTCTGGGTGATGGAGAAATTCTCCTTGAATCCCCTCGTGAAGAGTTCTAATCGTTTAACGTCCTGGAAAAATTTTGATCACCAATTTTATAAAAAAAGTTCCATCCCCGAAGCTGAGGCTTCTTCACGAGTTTTCGTCGATCTAGCAATTCTGGGTGATGAAGAAAGTCTACTTGAATCTCCTCGTGAAGAGTTCTAGTCGTTTAAGGTCCTGGAAAAATTTTGATCAACAATTTTATGAAAAAAGTTCCATCCCCGAAGCTGAGGCTCCATCACGAGTTTTCGTAGGTCTAGCAATTCTGGGTGATGAAGAAAGTCTCCTTGAATCTCCTCGTGAAGAGTTCTAGTCGTTTAAGGTCCTGGAAAAATTTTGATCACCAATTTTAAGAAAAAAGTTCCATCCCCGAAGCTGAGGCTCCTTCACGAGTTTTCGTAGATCTAGCAATTCTGGGTGATGAAGAAAGTCTCCTTGAATCTCCTCGTGAAGAGTTCTAGTCGTTTAAGGTCCTGGAAAAATTTTGATCACCAATTTTATGAAAAAAGTTCCATCCCCGAAGCTGAGGCTCCTTCACGAGTTTTCGTTGATCTAGCAATTCTGGGTGATGACGAAAGTCTCCTTGCGTGTACTCGTGAAGAGTTCTAGTCGTTTAAGGTCCTGGAAAAACTTTGATCACCAATTTTATAAAAAAAGTTCCATCCCCGAAGCTGAAGCTCCTTCACGAGTTTTCGTTGATCTAGCAATTCTGGGTGATGGAGAAATTCTCCTTGAATCTCCTCGTGAAGAGTTCTAGTCGTTTAAGGTCCTGGAAAAATTTTGATCACCAATTTTATGAAAAAAGTTCCATCCCCGAAGCTGAGGCTCCATCACGAGTTTTCGTAGGTCTAGCAATTCTGGGTGATGAAGAAAGTCTCCTTGAATCTCCTCGTGAAGAGTTCTAGTCGTTTAAGGTCCTGGAAAAATTTTAATCACCAATTTTATGAAAAAAGTTCACAGAGTTCAGCACAGAGCCTCAGCTTCGGCATTTGAATTTATATATTTTTTTTTTAAAAATCTGGGGGCAATTCTGGAAAAATTTTGATCACCAATTTTAAGAAAAAAGTTCCATCCCCGAAGCTGAGGCTCCTTCACGAGTTTTCGTAGATCTAGCAATTCTGGGTGATAAAGAAAGTCTCCTTGCGTGTACTCGTGAAGAGTTCTAGTCGTTTAAGGTCCTGGAAAAACTTTGATCACCAATTTTATAAAAAAAGTTCCATCCCCGAAGCTGAAGCTCCTTCACGAGTTTTCGTTGATCTAGCAATTCTGGGTGATGGAGAAATTCTCCTTGAATCTTCTCGTGAAGAGTTCTAGTCGTTTAAGGTCCTGGAAAAATTTTGATCACCAATTTTATGAAAAAAGTTCCATCCCCGAAGCTGAGGCTCCATCACGAGTTTTCATAGGTCTAGCAATTCTGGGTGATGAAGAAATTCTCCTTGAATCTCCTCGTGAAGAGTTCTAGTCGTTTAAGGTCCTGGAAAAATTTTAATCACCAATTTTATGAAAAAAGTTCACAGAGTTCAGCACAGAGCCTCAGCTTCGGCATTTGAATTTAAATATTTTTTTTTCAAAAATCTGGGGGCAATTCTGGAAAAATTTTGATCACCAATTTTAAGAAAAAAGTTCCATCCCCGAAGCTGAGGCTCCTTCACGAGTTTTCGTAGATCTAGCAATTCTGGGTGATAAAGAAAGTCTCCTTGCGTGTACTCGTGAAGAGTTCTAGTCGTTTAAGGTCCTGGAAAAATTTTGATCACCAATTTTAAGAAAAAAGTTCCATCCCCGAAGCTGAGGCTCCTTCACGAGTTTTCGTAGATCTAGCAATTCTGGGTGATGAAGAAAGTCTCCTTGCGTGTACTCGTGAAGAGTTCTAGTCGTTTAAGGTCCTGGAAAAATTTTGATCACCAATTTTATAAAAAAAGTTCCATCCCCGAAGCTGAGGCTCCTTCACGAGTTTTCGTTGATCTAGCAATTCTGAGTGATGGAGAAATTCTCCTTGAATCCCCTCGTGAAGAGTTCTAATCGTTTAACGTCCTGGAAAAATTTTGATCACCAATTTTATAAAAAAAGTTCCATCCCCGAAGCTGAGGCTCCTTCACGAGTTTTCGTCGATCTAGCAATTCTGGGTGATGAAGAAAGTCTCCTTGAATCTCCTCGTGAAGAGTTCTAGTCGTTTAAGGTCCTGGAAAAATTTTGATCAACAATTTTATGAAAAAAGTTCCATCCCCGAAGCTGAGGCTCCATCACGAGTTTTCGTAGGTCTAGCAATTCTGGGTGATGAAGAAAGTCTCCTTGAATCTCCTCGTGAAGAGTTCTAGTCGTTTAAGGTCCTGGAAAAATTTTGATCACCAATTTTATGAAAAAAGTTCCATCCCCGAAGCTGAGGCTCCTTCACGAGTTTTCGTTGATCTAGCAATTCTGGGTGATGACGAAAGTCTCCTTGCGTGTACTCGTGAAGAGTTCTAGTCGTTTAAGGTCCTGGAAAAATTTTGATCACCAATTTTATAAAAAAAGTTCCATCCCCGAAGCTGAGGCTCCTTCACGAGTTTTCGTTGATCTAGCAATTCTGGGTGATGGAGAAATTCTCCTTGAATCTCCTCGTGAAGAGTTCTAGTCGTTTAAGGTCCTGGAAAAATTTTGATCACCAATTTTATGAAAAAAGTTCCATCCCCGAAGCTGAGGCTCCATCACGAGTTTTCGTAGGTCTAGCAATTCTGGGTGATGAAGAAAGTCTCCTTGAATCTCCTCGTGAAGAGTTCTAGTCGTTTAAGGTCCTGGAAAAATTTTAATCACCAATTTTATGAAAAAAGTTCACAGAGTTCAGCACAGAGCCTCAGCTTCGGCATTTGAATTTATATATTTTTTTTTCAAAAATCTGGGGGCAATTCTGGAAAAATTTTGATCACCAATTTTAAGAAAAAAGTTCCATCCCCGAAGCTGAGGCTCCTTCACGAGTTTTCGTAGATCTAGCAATTCTGGGTGATAAAGAAAGTCTCCTTGCGTGTACTCGTGAAGAGTTCTAGTCGTTTAAGGTCCTGGAAAAACTTTGATCACCAATTTTATAAAAAAAGTTCCATCCCCGAAGCTGAAGCTCCTTCACGAGTTTTCGTAGATCTAGCAATTCTGGGTGATGAGAAAAGTCTCCTTGAATCTCCTCGTGAAGAGTTCTAATCGTTTAACGTCCTGGAAAAATTTTGATCACCAATTTTATAAAAAAAGTTCCATCCCCGAAGCTGAGGCTCCTTCACGAGTTTTCGTCGATCTAGCAATTCTGGGTGATGAAGAAAGTCTCCTTGAATCTCCTCGTGAAGAGTTCTAGTCGTTTAAGGTCCTGGAAAAATTTTGATCACCAATTTTAAGAAAAAAGTTCCATCCCCGAAGCTGAGGCTCCTTCACGAGTTTTCGTAGATCTAGCAATTCTGGGTGATGAAGAAAGTCTCCTTGCGTGTACTCGTGAAGAGTTCTAGTCGTTTAACGTCCTGGAAAAATTTTGATCACCAATTTTATAAAAAAAGTTCCATCCCCGAAGCTGAGGCTCCTTCACGAGTTTTCGTCGATCTAGCAATTCTGGGTGATGAAGAAAGTCTCCTTAAATCTCCTCGTGAAGAGTTCTAGTCGTTTAAGGTCCTGGAAAAATTTTGATCACCAATTTTAAGAAAAAAGTTCCATCCCCGAAGCTGAGGCTCCTTCACGAGTTTTCGTAGATCTAGCAATTCTGGGTGATGAAGAAAGTCTCCTTGCGTGTACTCGTGAAGAGTTCTAGTCGTTTAAGGTCCTGGAAAAATTTTGATCACCAATTTTATGAAAAAAGTTCCATCCCCGAAGCTGAGGCTCCTTCACGAGTTTTCGTTGATCTAGCAATTCTGGGTGATGACGAAAGTCTCCTTGCGTGTACTCGTGAAGAGTTCTAGTCGTTTAAGGTCCTGGAAAAATTTTGATCACCAATTTTATAAAAAAAGTTCCATCCCCGAAGCTGAGGCTCCTTCACGAGTTTTCGTTGATCTAGCAATTCTGGGTGATGGAGAAATTCTCCTTGAATCCCCTCGTGAAGAGTTCTAATCGTTTAACGTCCTGGAAAAATTTTGATCACCAATTTTTTAAAAAAAGTTCCTTCCCCGAAGCTGAGGCTTCTTCACGAGTTTTCGTCGATCTAGCAATTCTGGGTGATGAAGAAAGTCTCCTTGAATCTCCTCGTGAAGAGTTCTAGTCGTTTAAGGTCCTGGAAAAATTTTGATCAACAATTTTATGAAAAAAGTTCCATCCCCGAAGCTGAGGCTCCATCACGAGTTTTCGTAGGTCTAGCAATTCTGGGTGATGAAGAAAGTCTCCTTGAATCTCCTCGTGAAGAGTTCTAGTCGTTTAAGGTCCTGGAAAAATTTTGATCACCAATTTTAAGAAAAAAGTTCCATCCCCGAAGCTGAGGCTCCTTCACGAGTTTTCGTAGATCTAGCAATTCTGGGTGATGAAGAAAGTCTCCTTGAATCTCCTCGTGAAGAGTTCTAGTCGTTTAAGGTCCTGGAAAAATTTTGATCACCAATTTTATGAAAAAAGTTCCATCCCCGAAGCTGAGGCTCCTTCACGAGTTTTCGTTGATCTAGCAATTCTGGGTGATGACGAAAGTCTCCTTGCGTGTACTCGTGAAGAGTTCTAGTCGTTTAAGGTCCTGGAAAAACTTTGATCACCAATTTTATAAAAAAAGTTCCATCCCCGAAGCTGAAGCTCCTTCACGAGTTTTCGTTGATCTAGCAATTCTGGGTGATGGAGAAATTCTCCTTGAATCTCCTCGTGAAGAGTTCTAGTCGTTTAAGGTCCTGGAAAAATTTTGATCACCAATTTTATGAAAAAAGTTCCATCCCCGAAGCTGAGGCTCCATCACGAGTTTTCGTAGGTCTAGCAATTCTGGGTGATGAAGAAAGTCTCCTTGAATCTCCTCGTGAAGAGTTCTAGTCGTTTAAGGTCCTGGAAAAATTTTAATCACCAATTTTATGAAAAAAGTTCACAGAGTTCAGCACAGAGCCTCAGCTTCGGCATTTGAATTTATATATTTTTTTTTTAAAAATCTGGGGGCAATTCTGGAAAAATTTTGATCACCAATTTTAAGAAAAAAGTTCCATCCCCGAAGCTGAGGCTCCTTCACGAGTTTTCGTAGATCTAGCAATTCTGGGTGATAAAGAAAGTCTCCTTGCGTGTACTCGTGAAGAGTTCTAGTCGTTTAAGGTCCTGGAAAAACTTTGATCACCAATTTTATAAAAAAAGTTCCATCCCCGAAGCTGAAGCTCCTTCACGAGTTTTCGTTGATCTAGCAATTCTGGGTGATGGAGAAATTCTCCTTGAATCTTCTCGTGAAGAGTTCTAGTCGTTTAAGGTCCTGGAAAAATTTTGATCACCAATTTTATGAAAAAAGTTCCATCCCCGAAGCTGAGGCTCCATCACGAGTTTTCATAGGTCTAGCAATTCTGGGTGATGAAGAAATTCTCCTTGAATCTCCTCGTGAAGAGTTCTAGTCGTTTAAGGTCCTGGAAAAATTTTAATCACCAATTTTATGAAAAAAGTTCACAGAGTTCAGCACAGAGCCTCAGCTTCGGCATTTGAATTTAAATATTTTTTTTTCAAAAATCTGGGGGCAATTCTGGAAAAATTTTGATCACCAATTTTAAGAAAAAAGTTCCATCCCCGAAGCTGAGGCTCCTTCACGAGTTTTCGTAGATCTAGCAATTCTGGGTGATAAAGAAAGTCTCCTTGCGTGTACTCGTGAAGAGTTCTAGTCGTTTAAGGTCCTGGAAAAATTTTGATCACCAATTTTAAGAAAAAAGTTCCATCCCCGAAGTTGAGGCTCCTTCACGAGTTTTCGTAGATCTAGCAATTCTGGGTGATGAAGAAAGTCTCCTTGCGTGTACTCGTGAAGAGTTCTAGTCGTTTAAGGTCCTGGAAAAATTTTGATCACCAATTTTATAAAAAAAGTTCCATCCCCGAAGCTGAGGCTCCTTCACGAGTTTTCGTTGATCTAGCAATTCTGAGTGATGGAGAAATTCTCCTTGAATCCCCTCGTGAAGAGTTCTAATCGTTTAACGTCCTGGAAAAATTTTGATCACCAATTTTATAAAAAAAGTTCCATCCCCGAAGCTGAGGCTCCTTCACGAGTTTTCGTCGATCTAGCAATTCTGGGTGATGAAGAAAGTCTCCTTGAATCTCCTCGTGAAGAGTTCTAGTCGTTTAAGGTCCTGGAAAAATTTTGATCAACAATTTTATGAAAAAAGTTCCATCCCCGAAGCTGAGGCTCCATCACGAGTTTTCGTAGGTCTAGCAATTCTGGGTGATGAAGAAAGTCTCCTTGAATCTCCTCGTGAAGAGTTCTAGTCGTTTAAGGTCCTGGAAAAATTTTGATCACCAATTTTATGAAAAAAGTTCCATCCCCGAAGCTGAGGCTCCTTCACGAGTTTTCGTTGATCTAGCAATTCTGGGTGATGACGAAAGTCTCCTTGCGTGTACTCGTGAAGAGTTCTAGTCGTTTAAGGTCCTGGAAAAATTTTGATCACCAATTTTATAAAAAAAGTTCCATCCCCGAAGCTGAGGCTCCTTCACGAGTTTTCGTTGATCTAGCAATTCTGGGTGATGGAGAAATTCTCCTTGAATCCCCTCGTGAAGAGTTCTAATCGTTTAACGTCCTGGAAAAATTTTGATCACCAATTTTATAAAAAAAGTTCCATCCCCGAAGCTGAGGCTTCTTCACGAGTTTTCGTCGATCTAGCAATTCTGGGTGATGAAGAAAGTCTCCTTGAATCTCCTCGTGAAGAGTTCTAGTCGTTTAAGGTCCTGGAAAAATTTTGATCAACAATTTTATGAAAAAAGTTCCATCCCCGAAGCTGAGGCTCCTTCACGAGTTTTCGTTGATCTAGCAATTCTGGGTGATGACGAGAGGCTCCTTGCGTGTACTCGTGAAGAGTTCTAGTCGTTTAAGGTCCTGGAAAAATTTTGATCACCAATTTTATGAAAAAAGTTCCATCCCCGAAGCTGAGGCTCCATCACGAGTTTTCGTAGGTCTAGCAATTCTGGGTGATGAAGAAAGTCTCCTTGAATCTCCTCGTGAAGAGTTCTAGTCGTTTAAGGTCCTGGAAAAATTTTAATCACCAATTTTATGAAAAAAGTTCACAGAGTTCAGCACAGAGCCTCAGCTTCGGCATTTGAATTTATATATTTTTTTTTCAAAAATCTGGGGGCAATTCTGGAAAAATTTTGATCACCAATTTTAAGAAAAAAGTTCCATCCCCGAAGCTGAGGCTCCTTCACGAGTTTTCGTAGATCTAGCAATTCTGGGTGATGAAGTAAGTCTCCTTGCGTGTACTTGTGAAGAGTTCTAGTCGTTTAAGGTCCTGGAAAAATTTTGATCACCAATTTTAAGAAAAAAGTTCCATCCCCGAAGCTGAGGCTCCTTCACGAGTTTTCGTAGATCTAGCAATTCTGGGTGATGAAGAAAGTCTCCTTGAATCTCCTCGTGAAGAGTTCTAATCGTTTAACGTCCTGGAAAAATTTTGATCACCAATTTTATGAAAAAAGTTCCATCCCCGAAGCTGAGGCTCCATCACGAGTTTTCGTAGGTCTAGCAATTCTGGGTGATGGAGAAATTCTCCTTGAATCTCCTCGTGAAGAGTTCTAATCGTTTAACGTCCTGGAAAAATTTTGATCACCAATTTTAAGAAAAAAGTTCCATCCCCGAAGCTGAGGCTCCTTCACGAGTTTTCGTAGATCTAGCAATTCTGGGTGATGAAGAAAGTCTCCTTGAATCTCCTCGTGAAGAGTTCTAGTCGTTTAAGGTCCTGGAAAAATTTTGATCACCAATTTTATGAAAAAAGTTCCATCCCCGAAGCTGAGGCTCCATCACGAGTTTTCGTAGGTCTAGCAATTCTGGGTGATGAAGTAAGTCTCCTTGCGTGTACTTGTGAAGAGTTCTAGTCGTTTAAGGTCCTGGAAAAATTTTGATCACCAATTTTAAGAAAAAAGTTCCATCCCCGAAGCTGAGGCTCCTTCACGAGTTTTCGTAGATCTCGCAATTCTGGGTGATGAAAAAAGTCTCCTTGAATCTCCTCGTGAAGAGTTCTAATCGTTTAACGTCCTGGAAAAATTTTGATCACCAATTTTATAAAAAAAGTTCCATCCCCGAAGCTGAGGCTCCTTCACGAGTTTTCGTAGATCTCGCAATTCTGGGTGATGAAAAAAGTCTCCTTGAATCTCCTCGTGAAGAGTTCTAATCGTTTAACGTCCTGGAAAAATTTTGATCAACAATTTTATGAAAAAAGTTCCATCCCCGAAGCTGAGGCTCCATCACGAGTTTTCGTAGGTCTAGCAATTCTGGGTGATGAAGAAAGTCTCCTTGAATCTCCTCGTGAAGAGTTCTAGTCGTTTAAGGTCCTGGAAAAATTTTAATCACCAATTTTATGAAAAAAGTTCACAGAGTTCAGCACAGAGCCTCAGCTTCGGCATTCGAATTTATATATTTTTTTTTCAAAAATCTGGGGGCAATTCTGGAAAAATTTTGATCACCAATTTTAAGAAAAAAGTTCCATCCCCGAAGCTGAGGCTCCTTCACGAGTTTTCGTAGATCGAGCAATTCTGGGTGATAAAGAAAGTCTCCTTGCGTGTACTCGTGAAGAGTTCTAGTCGTTTAAGGTCCTGGAAAAATTTTGATCACCAATTTTATGAAAAAAGTTCCATCCCCGAAGCTGAGGCTCCATCACGAGTTTTCGTAGATCTAGCAATTCTGGGTGATGGAGAAATTCTCCTTGAATCTCCTCGTGAAGAGTTCTAGTCGTTTAAGGTCCTGGAAAAATTTTGATCACCAATTTTAAGAAAAAAGTTCCATCCCCGAAGCTGAGGCTCCTTCACGAGTTTTCGTAGATCTAGCAATTCTGGGTGATGAAGTAAGTCTCCTTGCGTGTACTCGTGAAGAGTTCTAGTCGTTTAAGGTCCTGGAAAAATTTTGATCACCAATTTTAAGAAAAAAGTTCCATCCCCGAAGCTGAGGCTCCTTCACGAGTTTTCGTAGATCTAGCAATTCTGGGTGATGAAGAAAGTCTCCTTGAATCTCCTCGTGAAGAGTTCTAATCGTTTAACGTCCTGGAAAAATTTTGATCACCAATTTTATGAAAAAAGTTCCATCCCCGAAGCTGAGGTTCCATCACGAGTTTTCGTAGGTCTAGCAATTCTGGGTGATGGAGAAATTCTCCTTGAATCTCCTCGTGAAGAGTTCTAATCGTTTAACGTCCTGGAAAAATTTTGATCACCAATTTTAAGAAAAAAGTTCCATCCCCGAAGCTGAGGCTCCTTCACGAGTTTTCGTAGATCTAGCAATTCTGGGTGATGAAGAAAGTCTCCTTGAATCTCCTCGTGAAGAGTTCTAGTCGTTTAAGGTCCTGGAAAAATTTTGATCACCAATTTTATGAAAAAAGTTCCATCCCCGAAGCTGAGGCTCCATCACGAGTTTTCGTAGGTCTAGCAATTCTGGGTGATGAAGAAAGTCTCCTTGAATCTCCTCGTGAAGAGTTCTAGTCGTTTAAGGTCCTGGAAAAATTTTAATCACCAATTTTATGAAAAAAGTTCACAGAGTTCAGCACAGAGCCTCAGCTTCGGCATTCGAATTTATATATTTTTTTTTCAAAAATCTGGGGGCAATTCTGGAAAAATTTTGATCACCAATTTTAAGAAAAAAGTTCCATCCCCGAAGCTGAGGCTCCTTCACGAGTTTTCGTAGATCTAGCAATTCTGGGTGATAAAGAAAGTCTCCTTGCGTGTACTCGTGAAGAGTTCTAGTCGTTTAAGGTCCTGGAAAAATTTTGATCACCAATTTTAAGAAAAAAGTTCCATCCCCGAAGCTGAGGCTCCTTCACGAGTTTTCGTAGATCTAGCAATTCTGGGTGATGAAGAAAGTCTCCTTGCGTGTACTCGTGAAGAGTTCTAGTCGTTTAAGGTCCTGGAAAAATTTTGATCACCAATTTTATAAAAAAAGTTCCATCCCCGAAGCTGAGGCTCCTTCACGAGTTTTCGTTGATCTAGAAATTCTGGATGACGAAGAAAGTCTCCTTGAATCTTCTCGTGAAGAGTTCTAGTCGTTTGAGGACCTGGAAAAATTTTGATCACCAATTTTATAAGAAAAGTTTCATCCCCGAAGCTGAGGCTCCTTCACGAGTTTTCGTAGATCTAGCAATTCTGGGTGATGAAGAAAGTCTCCTTGAATCTCCTCGTGAAGAGTTCTAGTCGTTTAAGGTCCTGGAAAAATTTTAATCACCAATTTTATGAAAAAAGTTCACAGAGTTCAGCACAGAGCCTCAGCTTCGGCATTTGAATTTATATATTTTTTTTTCAAAAATCTGGGGGCAATTCTGGAAAAATTTTCATCACCAATTTTAAGAAAAAAGTTCCATCCCCGAAGCTGAGGCTCCTTTACGAGTTTTCGTAGATCTAGCAATTCTGGGTGATAAAGAAAGTCTCCTTGCGTGTACTCGTGAAGAGTTCTAGTCGTTTAAGGTCCTGGAAAAATTTTGATCACCAATTTTAAGAAAAAAGTTCCATCCCCGAAGCTGAGGCTCGTTCACGAGTTTTCGTAGATCTAGCAATTCTGGGTGATGAAGAAAGTCTCCTTGCGTGTACTCGTGAAGAGTTCTAATCGTTTAAGGTCCTGGAAAAATTTTGATCACCAATTTTATAAAAAAAGTTCCATCCCCGAAGCTGAGGCTCCTTCACGAGTTTTCGTCGATCTAGCAATTCTGGGTGATGAAGAAAGTCTCCTTGAATCTCCTCGTGAAGAGTTCTAGTCGTTTAAGGTCCTGGAAAAATTTTGATCACCAATTTTAAGAAAAAAGTTCCATCCCCGAAGCTGAGGCTCCTTCACGAGTTTTCGTAGATCTAGCAATTCTGGGTGATGAAGAAAGTCTCCTTGCGTGTACTCGTGAAGAGTTCTAGTCGTTTAAGGTCCTGGAAAAATTTTGATCACCAATTTTATGAAAAAAGTTCCATCCCCGAAGCTGAGGCTCCTTCACGAGTTTTCGTAGATCTAGCAATTCTGGGTGATGAAAAAAGTATCCTTGAATCTCCTCGTGAAGAGTTCTAATCGTTTAACGTCCTGGAAAAATTTTGATCACCAATTTTATAAAAAAAGTTCCATCCCCGAAGCTGAGGCTCCTTCACGAGTTTTCGTCGATCTAGCAATTCTGGGTGATGAAGAAAGTCTCCTTGAATCTCCTCGTGAAGAGTTCTAGTCGTTTAAGGTCCTGGAAAAATTTTGATCACCAATTTTAAGAAAAAAGTTCCATCCCCGAAGCTGAGGCTCCTTCACGAGTTTTCGTAGATCTAGCAATTCTGGGTGATGAAGAAAGTCTCCTTGAATCTCCTCGTGAAGAGTTCTAGTCGTTTAAGGTCCTGGAAAAATTTTGATCACCAATTTTATGAAAAAAGTTCCATCCCCGAAGCTGAGGCTCCATCACGAGTTTTCGTAGGTCTAGCAATTCTGGGTGATGAAGAAAGTCTCCTTGAATCTCCTCGTGAAGAGTTCTAGTCGTTTAAGGTCCTGGAAAAATTTTAATCACCAATTTTATGAAAAAAGTTCACAGAGTTCAGCACAGAGCCTCAACTTCGGCATTCGAATTTATATATTTTTTTTTCAAAAATCTGGGGGCAATTCTGGAAAAATTTTGATCACCAATTTTAAGAAAAAAGTTCCATCCCCGAAGCTGAGGCTCCTTCACGAGTTTTCGTAGATCGAGCAATTCTGGGTGATAAAGAAAGTCTCCTTGCGTGTACTCGTGAAGAGTTCTAGTCGTTTAAGGTCCTGGAAAAATTTTGATCACCAATTTTATGAAAAAAGTTCCATCCCCGAAGCTGAGGCTCCATCACGAGTTTTCGTAGATCTAGCAATTCTGGGTGATGGAGAAATTCTCCTTGAATCTCCTCGTGAAGAGTTCTAGTCGTTTAAGGTCCTGGAAAAATTTTGATCACCAATTTTAAGAAAAAAGTTCCATCCCCGAAGCTGAGGCTCCTTCACGAGTTTTCGTAGATCTAGCAATTCTGGGTGATGAAGTAAGTCTCCTTGCGTGTACTCGTGAAGAGTTCTAGTCGTTTAAGGTCCTGGAAAAATTTTGATCACCAATTTTAAGAAAAAAGTTCCATCCCCGAAGCTGAGGCTCCTTCACGAGTTTTCGTAGATCTAGCAATTCTGGGTGATGAAGAAAGTCTCCTTGAATCTCCTCGTGAAGAGTTCTAATCGTTTAACGTCCTGGAAAAATTTTGATCACCAATTTTATGAAAAAAGTTCCATCCCCGAAGCTGAGGTTCCATCACGAGTTTTCGTAGGTCTAGCAATTCTGGGTGATGGAGAAATTCTCCTTGAATCTCCTCGTGAAGAGTTCTAATCGTTTAACGTCCTGGAAAAATTTTGATCACCAATTTTAAGAAAAAAGTTCCATCCCCGAAGCTGAGGCTCCTTCACGAGTTTTCGTAGATCTAGCAATTCTGGGTGATGAAGAAAGTCTCCTTGAATCTCCTCGTGAAGAGTTCTAGTCGTTTAAGGTCCTGGAAAAATTTTGATCACCAATTTTATGAAAAAAGTTCCATCCCCGAAGCTGAGGCTCCATCACGAGTTTTCGTAGGTCTAGCAATTCTGGGTGATGAAGAAAGTCTCCTTGAATCTCCTCGTGAAGAGTTCTAGTCGTTTAAGGTCCTGGAAAAATTTTAATCACCAATTTTATGAAAAAAGTTCACAGAGTTCAGCACAGAGCCTCAGCTTCGGCATTCGAATTTATATATTTTTTTTTCAAAAATCTGGGGGCAATTCTGGAAAAATTTTGATCACCAATTTTAAGAAAAAAGTTCCATCCCCGAAGCTGAGGCTCCTTCACGAGTTTTCGTAGATCTAGCAATTCTGGGTGATAAAGAAAGTCTCCTTGCGTGTACTCGTGAAGAGTTCTAGTCGTTTAAGGTCCTGGAAAAATTTTGATCACCAATTTTAAGAAAAAAGTTCCATCCCCGAAGCTGAGGCTCCTTCACGAGTTTTCGTAGATCTAGCAATTCTGGGTGATGAAGAAAGTCTCCTTGCGTGTACTCGTGAAGAGTTCTAGTCGTTTAAGGTCCTGGAAAAATTTTGATCACCAATTTTATAAAAAAAGTTCCATCCCCGAAGCTGAGGCTCCTTCACGAGTTTTCGTTGATCTAGAAATTCTGGATGACGAAGAAAGTCTCCTTGAATCTTCTCGTGAAGAGTTCTAGTCGTTTGAGGACCTGGAAAAATTTTGATCACCAATTTTATAAAAAAAGTTTCATCCCCGAAGCTGAGGCTCCTTCACGAGTTTTCGTAGATCTAGCAATTCTGGGTGATGAAGAAAGTCTCCTTGAATCTCCTCGTGAAGAGTTCTAGTCGTTTAAGGTCCTGGAAAAATTTTAATCACCAATTTTATGAAAAAAGTTCACAGAGTTCAGCACAGAGCCTCAGCTTCGGCATTTGAATTTATATATTTTTTTTTCAAAAATCTGGGGGCAATTCTGGAAAAATTTTCATCACCAATTTTAAGAAAAAAGTTCCATCCCCGAAGCTGAGGCTCCTTTACGAGTTTTCGTAGATCTAGCAATTCTGGGTGATAAAGAAAGTCTCCTTGCGTGTACTCGTGAAGAGTTCTAGTCGTTTAAGGTCCTGGAAAAATTTTGATCACCAATTTTAAGAAAAAAGTTCCATCCCCGAAGCTGAGGCTCGTTCACGAGTTTTCGTAGATCTAGCAATTCTGGGTGATGAAGAAAGTCTCCTTGCGTGTACTCGTGAAGAGTTCTAATCGTTTAAGGTCCTGGAAAAATTTTGATCACCAATTTTATAAAAAAAGTTCCATCCCCGAAGCTGAGGCTCCTTCACGAGTTTTCGTCGATCTAGCAATTCTGGGTGATGAAGAAAGTCTCCTTGAATCTCCTCGTGAAGAGTTCTAGTCGTTTAAGGTCCTGGAAAAATTTTGATCACCAATTTTAAGAAAAAAGTTCCATCCCCGAAGCTGAGGCTCCTTCACGAGTTTTCGTAGATCTAGCAATTCTGGGTGATGAAGAAAGTCTCCTTGCGTGTACTCGTGAAGAGTTCTAGTCGTTTAAGGTCCTGGAAAAATTTTGATCACCAATTTTATGAAAAAAGTTCCATCCCCGAAGCTGAGGCTCCTTCACGAGTTTTCGTAGATCTAGCAATTCTGGGTGATGAAAAAAGTCTCCTTGAATCTCCTCGTGAAGAGTTCTAATCGTTTAACGTCCTGGAAAAATTTTGATCACCAATTTTATAAAAAAAGTTCCATCCCCGAAGCTGAGGCTCCTTCACGAGTTTTCGTCGATCTAGCAATTCTGGGTGATGAAGAAAGTCTCCTTGAATCTCCTCGTGAAGAGTTCTAGTCGTTTAAGGTCCTGGAAAAATTTTGATCACCAATTTTAAGAAAAAAGTTCCATCCCCGAAGCTGAGGCTCCTTCACGAGTTTTCGTAGATCTAGCAATTCTGGGTGATGAAGAAAGTCTCCTTGAATCTCCTCGTGAAGAGTTCTAGTCGTTTAAGGTCGTGGAAAAATTTTGATCACCAATTTTATGAAAAAAGTTCCATCCCCGAAGCTGAGGCTCCTTCACGAGTTTTCGTTGATCTAGCAATTCTGGGTGATGACGAAAGTCTCCTTGCGTGTACTCGTGAAGAGTTCTAGTCGTTTAAGGTCCTGGAAAAACTTTGATCACCAATTTTATAAAAAAAGTTCCATCCCCGAAGCTGAAGCTCCTTCACGAGTTTTCGTTGATCTAGCAATTCTGGGTGATGGAGAAATTCTCCTTGAATCTCCTCGTGAAGAGTTCTAGTCGTTTAAGGTCCTGGAAAAATTTTGATCACCAATTTTATGAAAAAAGTTCCATCCCCGAAGCTGAGGCTCCATCACGAGTTTTCATAGGTCTAGCAATTCTGGGTGATGAAGAAAGTCTCCTTGAATCTCCTCGTGAAGAGTTCTAGTCGTTTAAGGTCCTGGAAAAATTTTAATCACCAATTTTATGAAAAAAGTTCACAGAGTTCAGCACAGAGCCTCAGCTTCGGCATTTGAATTTATATATTTTTTTTTCAAAAATCTGGGGGCAATTCTGGAAAAATTTTGATCACCAATTTTAAGAAAAAAGTTCCATCCCCGAAGCTGAGGCTCCTTCACGAGTTTTCGTAGATCTAGCAATTCTGGGTGATAAAGAAAGTCTCCTTGCGTGTACTCGTGAAGAGTTCTAGTCGTTTAAGGTCCTGGAAAAATTTTGATCACCAATTTTAAGAAAAAAGTTCCATCCCCGAAGCTGAGGCTCCTTCACGAGTTTTCGTAGATCTAGCAATTCTGGGTGATGAAGAAAGTCTCCTTGCGTGTACTCGTGAAGAGTTCTAGTCGTTTAAGGTCCTGGAAAAATTTTGATCACCAATTTTATAAAAAAAGTTCCATCCCCGAAGCTGAGGCTCCTTCACGAGTTTTCGTTGATCTAGCAATTCTGAGTGATGGAGAAATTCTCCTTGAATCACCTCGTGAAGAGTTCTAATCGTTTAACGTCCTGGAAAAATTTTGATCACCAATTTTATAAAAAAAGTTCCATCCCCGAAGCTGAGGCTCCTTCACGAGTTTTCGTCGATCTAGCAATTCTGGGTGATGAAGAAAGTCTCCTTGAATCTCCTCGTGAAGAGTTCTAGTCGTTTAAGGTCCTGGAAAAATTTTGATCAACAATTTTATGAAAAAAGTTCCATCCCCGAAGCTGAGGCTCCATCACGAGTTTTCGTAGGTCTAGCAATTCTGGGTGATGAAGAAAGTCTCCTTGAATCTCCTCGTGAAGAGTTCTAGTCGTTTAAGGTCCTGGAAAAATTTTGATCACCAATTTTAAGAAAAAAGTTCCATCCCCGAAGCTGAGGCTCCTTCACGAGTTTTCGTAGATCTAGCAATTCTGGGTGATGAAGAAAGTCTCCTTGCGTGTACTCGTGAAGAGTTCTAGTCGTTTAAGGTCCTGGAAAAATTTTGATCACCAATTTTATGAAAAAAGTTCCATCCCCGAAGCTGAGGCTCCTTCACGAGTTTTCGTAGATCTAGCAATTCTGGGTGATGAAAAAAGTCTCCTTGAATCTCCTCGTGAAGAGTTCTAATCGTTTAACGTCCTGGAAAAATTTTGATCACCAATTTTATAAAAAAAGTTCCATCCCCGAAGCTGAGGCTCCTTCACGAGTTTTCGTCGATCTAGCAATTCTGGGTGATGAAGAAAGTCTCCTTGAATCTCCTCGTGAAGAGTTCTAGTCGTTTAAGGTCCTGGAAAAATTTTGATCACCAATTTTAAGAAAAAAGTTCCATCCCCGAAGCTGAGGCTCCTTCACGAGTTTTCGTAGATCTAGCAATTCTGGGTGATGAAGAAAGTCTCCTTGAATCTCCTCGTGAAGAGTTCTAGTCGTTTAAGGTCGTGGAAAAATTTTGATCACCAATTTTATGAAAAAAGTTCCATCCCCGAAGCTGAGGCTCCTTCACGAGTTTTCGTTGATCTAGCAATTCTGGATGATGACGAAAGTCTCCTTGCGTGTACTCGTGAAGAGTTCTAGTCGTTTAAGGTCCTGGAAAAACTTTGATCACCAATTTTATAAAAAAAGTTCCATCCCCGAAGCTGAAGCTCCTTCACGAGTTTTCGTTGATCTAGCAATTCTGGGTGATGGAGAAATTCTCCTTGAATCTCCTCGTGAAGAGTTCTAGTCGTTTAAGGTCCTGGAAAAATTTTGATCACCAATTTTATGAAAAAAGTTCCATCCCCGAAGCTGAGGCTCCATCACGAGTTTTCATAGGTCTAGCAATTCTGGGTGATGAAGAAAGTCTCCTTGAATCTCCTCGTGAAGAGTTCTAGTCGTTTAAGGTCCTGGAAAAATTTTAATCACCAATTTTATGAAAAAAGTTCACAGAGTTCAGCACAGAGCCTCAGCTTCGGCATTTGAATTTATATATTTTTTTTTCAAAAATCTGGGGGCAATTCTGGAAAAATTTTGATCACCAATTTTAAGAAAAAAGTTCCATCCCCGAAGCTGAGGCTCCTTCACGAGTTTTCGTAGATCTAGCAATTCTGGGTGATAAAGAAAGTCTCCTTGCGTGTACTCGTGAAGAGTTCTAGTCGTTTAAGGTCCTGGAAAAATTTTGATCACCAATTTTAAGAAAAAAGTTCCATCCCCGAAGCTGAGGCTCCTTCACGAGTTTTCGTAGATCTAGCAATTCTGGGTGATGAAGAAAGTCTCCTTGCGTGTACTCGTGAAGAGTTCTAGTCGTTTAAGGTCCTGGAAAAATTTTGATCACCAATTTTATAAAAAAAGTTCCATCCCCGAAGCTGAGGCTCCTTCACGAGTTTTCGTTGATCTAGCAATTCTGAGTGATGGAGAAATTCTCCTTGAATCACCTCGTGAAGAGTTCTAATCGTTTAACGTCCTGGAAAAATTTTGATCACCAATTTTATAAAAAAAGTTCCATCCCCGAAGCTGAGGCTCCTTCACGAGTTTTCGTCGATCTAGCAATTCTGGGTGATGAAGAAAGTCTCCTTGAATCTCCTCGTGAAGAGTTCTAGTCGTTTAAGGTCCTGGAAAAATTTTGATCAACAATTTTATGAAAAAAGTTCCATCCCCGAAGCTGAGGCTCCATCACGAGTTTTCGTAGGTCTAGCAATTCTGGGTGATGAAGAAAGTCTCCTTGAATCTCCTCGTGAAGAGTTCTAGTCGTTTAAGGTCCTGGAAAAATTTTGATCACCAATTTTAAGAAAAAAGTTCCATCCCCGAAGCTGAGGCTCCTTCACGAGTTTTCGTAGATCTAGCAATTCTGGGTGATGAAGAAAGTCTCCTTGCGTGTACTCGTGAAGAGTTCTAGTCGTTTAAGGTCCTGGAAAAATTTTGATCACCAATTTTATGAAAAAAGTTCCATCCCCGAAGCTGAGGCTCCTTCACGAGTTTTCGTTGATCTAGCAATTCTGGGTGATGACGAAAGTCTCCTTGCGTGTACTCGTGAAGAGTTCTAGTCGTTTAAGGTCCTGGAAAAATTTTGATCACCAATTTTATAAAAAAAGTTCCATCCCCGAAGCTGAGGCTCCTTCACGAGTTTTCGTTGATCTAGCAATTCTGGGTGATGGAGAAATTCTCCTTGAATCCCCTCGTGAAGAGTTCTAATCGTTTAACGTCCTGGAAAAATTTTGATCACCAATTTTATAAAAAAAGTTCCATCCCCGAAGCTGAGGCTTCTTCACGAGTTTTCGTCGATCTAGCAATTCTGGGTGATGAAGAAAGTCTCCTTGAATCTCCTCGTGAAGAGTTCTAGTCGTTTAAGGTCCTGGAAAAATTTTGATCAACAATTTTATGAAAAAAGTTCCATCCCCGAAGCTGAGGCTCCATCACGAGTTTTCGTAGGTCTAGCAATTCTGGGTGATGAAGAAAGTCTCCTTGAATCTCCTCGTGAAGAGTTCTAGTCGTTTAAGGTCCTGGAAAAATTTTGATCACCAATTTTAAGAAAAAAGTTCCATCCCCGAAGCTGAGGCTCCTTCACGAGTTTTCGTAGATCTAGCAATTCTGGGTGATGAAGAAAGTCTCCTTGAATCTCCTCGTGAAGAGTTCTAGTCGTTCAAGGTCCTGGAAAAATTTTGATCACCAATTTTATGAAAAAAGTTCCATCCCCGAAGCTGAGGCTCCTTCACGAGTTTTCGTTGATCTAGCAATTCTGGGTGATGACGAAAGTCTCCTTGCGTGTACTCGTGAAGAGTTCTAGTCGTTTAAGGTCCTGGAAAAACTTTGATCACCAATTTTATAAAAAAAGTTCCATCCCCGAAGCTGAAGCTCCTTCACGAGTTTTCGTTGATCTAGCAATTCTGGGTGATGGAGAAATTCTCCTTGAATCTCCTCGTGAAGAGTTCTAGTCGTTTAAGGTCCTGGAAAAATTTTGATCACCAATTTTATGAAAAAAGTTCCATCCCCGAAGCTGAGGCTCCATCACGAGTTTTCGTAGGTCTAGCAATTCTGGGTGATGAAGAAAATCTCCTTGAATCTCCTCGTGAAGAGTTCTAGTCGTTTAAGGTCCTGGAAAAATTTTAATCACCAATTTTATGAAAAAAGTTCACAGAGTTCAGCACAGAGCCTCAGCTTCGGCATTTGAATTTATATATTTTTTTTTCAAAAATCTGGGGGCAATTCTGGAAAAATTTTGATCACCAATTTTAAGAAAAAAGTTCCATCCCCGAAGCTGAGGCTCCTTCACGAGTTTTCGTAGATCTAGCAATTCTGGGTGATGAAGAAAGTCTCCTTGCGTGTACTCGTGAAGAGTTCTAGTCGTTTAAGGTCCTGGAAAAATTTTGATCACCAATTTTATGAAAAAAGTTCCATCCCCGAAGCTGAGGCTCCATCACGAGTTTTCGTAGATCTAGCAATTCTGGGTGATGGAGAAATTCTCCTTGAATCTCCTCGTGAAGAGTTCTAGTCGTTTAAGGTCCTGGAAAAATTTTGATCACCAATTTTAAGAAAAAAGTTCCATCCCCGAAGCTGAGGCTCCTTCACGAGTTTTCGTAGATCTAGCAATTCTGGGTGATGAAGTAAGTCTCCTTGCGTGTACTCGTGAAGAGTTCTAGTCGTTTAAGGTCCTGGAAAAATTTTGATCACCAATTTTAAGAAAAAAGTTCCATCCCCGAAGCTGAGGCTCCTTCACGAGTTTTCGTAGATCTAGCAATTCTGGGTGATGAAGAAAGTCTCCTTGAATCTCCTCGTGAAGAGTTCTAATCGTTTAACGTTCTGGAAAAATTTTGATCACCAATTTTATGAAAAAAGTTCCATCCCCGAAGCTGAGGCTCCATCACGAGTTTTCGTAGGTCTAGCAATTCTGGGTGATGGAGAAATTCTCCTTGAATCTCCTCGTGAAGAGTTCTAATCGTTTAACGTCCTGGAAAAATTTTGATCACCAATTTTAAGAAAAAAGTTCCATCCCCGAAGCTGAGGCTCCATCACGAGTTTTCGTAGGTCTAGCAATTCTGGGTGATGAAGAAAATCTCCTTGAATCTCCTCGTGAAGAGTTCTAGTCGTTTAAGGTCCTGGAAAAATTTTAATCACCAATTTTATGAAAAAAGTTCACAGAGTTCAGCACAGAGCCTCAGCTTCGGCATTTGAATTTATATATTTTTTTTTCAAAAATCTGGGGGCAATTCTGGAAAAATTTTGATCACCAATTTTAAGAAAAAAGTTCCATCCCCGAAGCTGAGGCTCCTTTACGAGTTTTCGTAGATCTAGCAATTCTGGGTGATAAAGAAAGTCTCCTTGCGTGTACTCGTGAAGAGTTCTAGTCGTTTAAGGTCCTGGAAAAATTTTGATCACCAATTTTATAAAAAAAGTTCCATCCCCGAAGCTGAGGCTCCTTCACGAGTTTTCGTTGATCTAGAAATTCTGGATGACGAAGAAAGTCTCCTTGAATCTTCTCGTGAAGAGTTCTAGTCGTTTGAGGACCTGGAAAAATTTTGATCACCAATTTTATAAAAAAAGTTTCATCCCCGAAGCTGAGGCTCCTTCACGAGTTTTCGTAGATCTAGCAATTCTGGGTGATGAAGAAAGTCTCCTTGCGTGTACTCGTGAAGAGTTCTAGTCGTTTGAGGACCTGGAAAAATTTTGATCACCAATTTTATAAAAAAAGTTTCATCCCCGAAGCTGAGGCTCCTTCACGAGTTTTCGTAGATCTAGCAATTCTGGGTGATGAAGAAAGTCTCCTTGAATCTCCTCGTGAAGAGTTCTAGTCGTTTACGGTCCTGGAAAAATTTTAATCACCAATTTTATGAAAAAAGTTCACAGAGTTCAGCACAGAGCCTCAGCTTCGGCATTTGAATTTATATATTTTTTTTTCAAAAATCTGGGGGCAATTCTGGAAAAATTTTGATCACCAATTTTAAGAAAAAAGTTCCATCCCCGAAGCTGAGGCTCCTTTACGAGTTTTCGTAGATCTAGCAATTCTGGGTGATAAAGAAAGTCTCCTTGCGTGTACTCGTGAAGAGTTCTAGTCGTTTA
Source organism: Hyposoter dolosus (assembly GCA_963921915.1). Taxonomy (NCBI): domain Eukaryota; kingdom Metazoa; phylum Arthropoda; class Insecta; order Hymenoptera; family Ichneumonidae; genus Hyposoter; species Hyposoter dolosus. The sequence goes on from OY998133.1 coordinate 4,196,383, forward strand.
AGGTCCTGGAAAAATTTTGATCACCAATTTTAAGAAAAAAGTTCCATCCCCGAAGCTGAGGCTCCTTCACGAGTTTTCGTAGATCTAGCAATTCCGGGTGATGAAGAAAGTCTCCTTGCGTGTACTCGTGAAGAGTTCTAATCGTTTAAGGTCCTGGAAAAATTTTGATCACCAATTTTATAAAAAAAGTTCCATCCCCGAAGCTGAGGCTCCTTCACGAGTTTTCGTTGATCTAGAAATTCTGGATGACGAAGAAAGTCTCCTTGAATCTTCTCGTGAAGAGTTCTAGTCGTTTGAGGACCTGGAAAAATTTTGATCACCAATTTTATAAAAAAAGTTTCATCCCCGAAGCTGAGGCTCCTTCACGAGTTTTCGTAGATCTAGCAATTCTGGGTGATGAAGAAAGTCTCCTTGCGTGTACTCGTGAAGAGTTCTAGTCGTTTAAGGTCCTGGAAAAATTTTGATCACCAATTTTATGAAAAAAGTTCCATCCCCGAAGCTGAGGCTCCTTCACGAGTTTTCGTAGATCTAGCAATTCTGGGTGATGAAAAAAGTCTCCTTGAATCTCCTCGTGAAGAGTTCTAATCGTTTAACGTCCTGGAAAAATTTTGATCACCAATTTTATAAAAAAAGTTCCATCCCCGAAGCTGAGGCTCCTTCACGAGTTTTCGTCGATCTAGCAATTCTGGGTGATGAAGAAAGTCTCCTTGAATCTCCTCGTGAAGAGTTCTAGTCGTTTAAGGTCCTGGAAAAATTTTGATCAACAATTTTATGAAAAAAGTTCCATCCCCGAAGCTGAGGCTCCATCACGAGTTTTCGTAGGTCTAGCAATTCTGGGTGATGAAGAAAGTCTCCTTGAATCTCCTCGTGAAGAGTTCTAGTCGTTTAAGGTCCTGGAAAAATTTTGATCACCAATTTTAAGAAAAAAGTTCCATCCCCGAAGCTGAGGCTCCTTCACGAGTTTTCGTAGATCTAGCAATTCTGGGTGATGAAGAAAGTCTCCTTGCGTGTACTCGTGAAGAGTTCTAGTCGTTTAAGGTCCTGGAAAAATTTTGATCACCAATTTTATGAAAAAAGTTCCATCCCCGAAGCTGAGGCTCCTTCACGAGTTTTCGTTGATCTAGCAATTCTGGGTGATGACGAAAGTCTCCTTGCGTGTACTCGTGAAGAGTTCTAGTCGTTTAAGGTCCTGGAAAAACTTTGATCACCAATTTTATAAAAAAAGTTCCATCCCCGAAGCTGAAGCTCCTTCACGAGTTTTCGTTGATCTAGCAATTCTGGGTGATGGAGAAATTCTCCTTGAATCTCCTCGTGAAGAGTTCTAGTCGTTTAAGGTCCTGGAAAAATTTTGATCACCAATTTTATGAAAAAAGTTCCATCCCCGAAGCTGAGGCTCCATCACGAGTTTTCGTAGGTCTAGCAATTCTGGGTGATGAAGAAAGTCTCCTTGAATCTCCTCGTGAAGAGTTCCAGTCGTTTAAGGTCCTGGAAAAATTTTAATCACCAATTTTATGAAAAAAGTTCACAGAGTTCAGCACAGAGCCTCAGCTTCGGCATTTGAATTTATATATTTTTTTTTCAAAAATCTGGGGGCAATTCTGGAAAAATTTTGATCACCAATTTTAAGAAAAAAGTTCCATCCCCGAAGCTGAGGCTCCTTCACGAGTTTTCGTTGATCTAGCAATTCTGGGTGATGACGAAAGTCTCCTTGCGTGTTCTCGTGAAGAGTTCTAGTCGTTTAAGGTCCTGGAAAAATTTTGATCACCAATTTTATAAAAAAAGTTCCATCCCCGAAGCTGAGGCTCCTTCACGAGTTTTCGTTGATCTAGCAATTCTGGGTGATGGAGAAATTCTCCTTGAATCCCCTCGTGAAGAGTTCTAATCGTTTAACGTCCTGGAAAAATTTTGATCACCAATTTTATAAAAAAAGTTCCATCCCCGAAGCTGAGGCTTCTTCACGAGTTTTCGTCGATCTAGCAATTCTGGGTGATGAAAAAAGTCTCCTTGAATCTCCTCGTGAAGAGTTCTAGTCGTTTAAGGTCCTGGAAAAATTTTGATCAACAATTTTATGAAAAAAGTTCCATCCCCGAAGCTGAGGCTCCATCACGAGTTTTCGTAGGTCTAGCAATTCTGGGTGATGAAGAAAGTCTCCTTGAATCTCCTCGTGAAGAGTTCTAGTCGTTTAAGGTCCTGGAAAAATTTTGATCACCAATTTTATGAAAAAAGTTCCATCCCCGAAGCTGAGGCTCCTTCACGAGTTTTCGTAGATCTAGCAATTCTGGGTGATGAAGAAAGTCTCCTTGAATCTCCTCGTGAAGAGTTCTAGTCGTTTAAGGTCCTGGAAAAATTTTGATCACCAATTTTATGAAAAAAGTTCCATCCCCGAAGCTGAGGCTCCTTCACGAGTTTTCGTTGATCTAGCAATTCTGGGTGATGACGAAAGTCTCCTTGCGTGTACTCGTGAAGAGTTCTAGTCGTTTAAGGTCCTGGAAAAAGTTTGATCACCAATTTTATAAAAAAAGTTCCATCCCCGAAGCTGAAGCTCCTTCACGAGTTTTCGTTGATCTAGCAATTCTGGGTGATGGAGAAATTCTCCTTGAATCTCCTCGTGAAGAGTTCTAGTCGTTTAAGGTCCTGGAAAAATTTTGATCACCAATTTTATGAAAAAAGTTCCATCCCCGAAGCTGAGGCTCCATCACGAGTTTTCGTAGGTCTAGCAATTCTGGGTGATGAAGAAAGTCTCCTTGAATCTCCTCGTGAAGAGTTCTAGTCGTTTAAGGTCCTGGAAAAATTTTAATCACCAATTTTATGAAAAAAGTTCACAGAGTTCAGCACAGAGCCTCAGCTTCGGCATTTGAATTTATATATTTTTTTTCAAAAATCTGGGGGCAATTCTGGAAAAATTTTGATCACCAATTTTAAGAAAAAAGTTCCATCCCCGAAGCTGAGGCTCCTTCACGAGTTTTCGTAGATCTAGCAATTCTGGGTGATAAAGAAAGTCTCCTTGCGTGTACTCGTGAAGAGTTCTAGTCGTTTAAGGTCCTGGAAAAATTTTGATCACCAATTTTAAGAAAAAAGTTCCATCCCCGAAGCTGAGGCTCCTTCACGAGTTTTCGTTGATCTAGCAATTCTGGGTGATGACGAAAGTCTCCTTGCGTGTACTCGTGAAGAGTTCTAGTCGTTTAAGGTCCTGGAAAAATTTTGATCACCAATTTTATAAAAAAAGTTCCATCCCCGAAGCTGAGGCTCCTTCACGAGTTTTCGTTGATCTAGCAATTCTGGGTGATGGAGAAATTCTCCTTGAATCCCCTCGTGAAGAGTTCTAATCGTTTAACGTCCTGGAAAAATTTTGATCACCAATTTTATAAAAAAAGTTCCATCCCCGAAGCTGAGGCTCCTTCACGAGTTTTCGTAGATCTAGCAATTCTGGGTGATGAAGTAAGTCTCTTTGAATCTCCTCGTGAAGAGTTCTAAGCGTTTAACGTCCTGGAAAAATTTTGATCACCAATTTTATGAAAACAGTTCCATCCCCGAAGCTGAGGCTCCTTCACGAGTTTTCGTAGATCTAGCAATTCTGGGTGATGAAGAAAGTCTCCTTGAATCTCCTCGTGAAGAGTTCTAGTCGTTTGAGGACCTGGAAAAATTTTGATCACCAATTTTATAAAAAAAGTTTCATCCCCGAAGCTGAGGCTCCTTCACGAGTTTTCGTAGATCTAGCAATTCTGGGTGATGAAGAAAGTCTCCTTGAATCTCCTCGTGAAGAGTTCTAGTCGTTTAAGGTCCTGGAAAAATTTTGATCACCAATTTTAAGAAAAAAGTTCCATCCCCGAAGCTGAGGCTCCTTCACGAGTTTTCGTAGATCTAGCAATTCTGGGTGATGAAGAAAGTCTCCTTGAATCTCCTCGTGAAGAGTTCTAATCGTTTAACGTCCTGGAAAAATTTTGATCACCAATTTTATGAAAAAAGTTCCATCCCCGAAGCTGAGGCTCCATCACGAGTTTTCGTAGGTCTAGCAATTCTGGGTGATGGAGAAATTCTCCTTGAATCTCCTCGTGAAGAGTTCTAATCGTTTAACGTCCTGGAAAAATTTTGATCACCAATTTTATGAAAAAAGTTCCATCCCCGAAGCTGAGGCTCCTTCACGAGTTTTCGTAGGTCTAGCAATTCTGGGTGATGAAGAAAGTCTCCTTGAATCTCCTCGTGAAGAGTTCTAGTCGTTTAAGGTCCTGGAAAAATTTTGATCACCAATTTTAAGAAAAAAGTTCCATCCCCGAAGCTGAGGCTTCTTCATGAGTTTTCGTTGATCTAGCAATTCTGGGTGATGAAGAAAGTCTCCTTGAATCTCCTCGTGAAGAGTTCTAGTCGTTTAAGGTCCTGGAAAAATTTTGATCACCTATTTTAAGAAAAAAGTTCCATCCCCGAAGCTGAGGCTCCTTCACGAGTTTTCGTAGATCTAGCAATTCTGGGTGATGAAGAAAGTCTCCTTGAATCTCCTCGTGAAGAGTTCTAGTCGTTTAAGGTCCTGGAAAAATTTTGATCACCAATTTTATGAAAAAAGTTCCATCCCCGAAGCTGAGGCTCCTTCACGAGTTTTCGTAGATCTAGCAATTCTGGGTGATGAAGAAAGTCTCCTTGAATCTCCTCGTGAAGAGTTCTAGTCGTTTAAGGTCCTGGAAAAATTTTGATCACCAATTTTATGAAAAAAGTTCCATCCCCGAAGCTGAGGCTCCTTCACGACTTTTCGTTGATCTAGCAATTCTGGGTGATGACGAAAGTCTCCTTGCGTGTACTCGTGAAGAGTTCTAGTCGTTTAAGGACCTCGAAAAATTTTGATCACCAATTTTATGAAAAAAGTTCCATCCCCGAAGCTGAGGCTCCATCACGAGTTTTCGTAGGTCTAGCAATTCTGGGTGATGGAGAAATTCTCCTTGAATCTCCTCGTGAAGAGTTCTAATCGTTTAACGTCCTGGAAAAATTTTGATCACCAATTTTATGAAAAAAGTTCCATCCCCGAAGCTGAGGCTCCTTCACGAGTTTTCGTAGATCTAGCAATTCTGGGTGATGAAGAAAGTCTCCTTGAATCTCCTCGTGAAGAGTTCTAATCGTTTAACGTCCTGGAAAAATTTTGATCACCAATTTTATGAAAAAAGTTCCATCCCCGAAGCTGAGGCTCCATCACGAGTTTTCGTAGGTCTAGCAATTCTGGGTGATGGAGAAATTCTCCTTGAATCTCCTCGTGAAGAGTTCTAATCGTTTAACGTCCTGGAAAAATTTTGATCACCAATTTTATGAAAAAAGTTCCATCCCCGAAGCTGAGGCTCCTTCACGAGTTTTCGTAGGTCTAGCAATTCTGGGTGATGAAGAAAGTCTCCTTGAATCTCCTCGTGAAGAGTTCTAGTCGTTTAAGGTCCTGGAAAAATTTTGATCACCTATTTTAAGAAAAAAGTTCCATCCCCGAAGCTGAGGCTCCTTCACGAGTTTTCGTAGATCTAGCAATTCTGGGTGATGAAGAAAGTCTCCTTGAATCTCCTCGTGAAGAGTTCTAGTCGTTTGAGGACCTGGAAAAATTTTGATCACCAATTTTATAAAAAAAGTTTCATCCCCGAAGCTGAGGCTCCTTCACGAGTTTTCGTAGATCTAGCAATTCTGGGTGATGAAGAAAGTCTCCTTGAATCTCCTCGTGAAGAGTTCTAATCGTTTAACGTCCTGGAAAAATTTTGATCACCAATTTTATGAAAAAAGTTCCATCCCCGAAGCTGAGGCTCCATCACGAGTTTTCGTAGGTCTAGCAATTCTGGGTGATGGAGAAATTCTCCTTGAATCTCCTCGTGAAGAGTTCTAATCGTTTAACGTCCTGGAAAAATTTTGATCACCAATTTTATGAAAAAAGTTCCATCCCCGAAGCTGAGGCTCCTTCACGAGTTTTCGTAGGTCTAGCAATTCTGGGTGATGAAGAAAGTCTCCTTGAATCTCCTCGTGAAGAGTTCTAGTCGTTTAAGGTCCTGGAAAAATTTTGATCACCTATTTTAAGAAAAAAGTTCCATCCCCGAAGCTGAGGCTCCTTCACGAGTTTTCGTAGATCTAGCAATTCTGGGTGATGAAGAAAGTCTCCTTGAATCTCCTCGTGAAGAGTTCTAGTCGTTTGAGGACCTGGAAAAATTTTGATCACCAATTTTATAAAAAAAGTTTCATCCCCGAAGCTGAGGCTCCTTCACGAGTTTTCGTAGATCTAGCAATTCTGGGTGATGAAGAAAGTCTCCTTGAATCTCCTCGTGAAGAGTTCTAATCGTTTAACGTCCTGGAAAAATTTTGATCACCAATTTTAAGAAAAAAGTTCCATCCCCGAAGCTGAGGCTCCTTCACGAGTTTTCGTAGATCTAGCAATTCTGGGTGATGAAGAAAGTCTCCTTGCGTGTACTCGTGAAGAGTTCTAATCGTTTAAGGTCCTGGAAAAATTTTGATCACCAATTTTATAAAAAAAGTTCCATCCCCGAAGCTGAGGCTCCTTCACGAGTTTTCGTTGATCTAGAAATTCTGGATGACGAAGAAAGTCTCCTTGAATCTTCTCGTGAAGAGTTCTAGTCGTTTGAGGACCTGGAAAAATTTTGATCAGAAATTTTATAAAAAAAGTTTCATCCCCGAAGCTGAGGCTCCTTCACGAGTTTTCGTAGATCTAGCAATTCTGGGTGATGAAGAAAGTCTCCTTGCGTGTACTCGTGAAGAGTTCTAGTCGTTTAAGGTCCTGGAAAAATTTTGATCACCAATTTTAAGAAAAAAGTTCCATCCCCGAAGCTGAGGCTCCTTCACGAGTTTTCGTTGATCTAGAAATTCTGGGTGATGAAGAAAGTCTCTTTGAATCTTCTCGTGAAGAGTTCTAGTCGTTTAAGGTCCTGGAAAAATTTTGATCACCAATTTTATGAAAAAAGTTCCATCCCCGAAGCTGAGGCTCCTTCACGAGTTTTCGTAGATCTAGCAATTCTGGGTGATGAAAAAAGTCTCCTTGAATCTCCTCGTGAAGAGTTCTAGTCGTTTAAGGTCCTGGAAAAATTTTGATCACCAATTTTATAAAAAAAGTTCCATCCCCGAAGCTGAGGCTCCTTCACGAGTTTTCGTTGATCTAGCAATTCTGGGTGATGGAGAAATTCTCCTTGAATCTCCTCGTGAAGAGTTCTAATCGTTTAACGTCCTGGAAAAATTTTGATCACCAATTTTATAAAAAAAGTTCCATCCCCGAAGCTGAGGCTCCTTCACGAGTTTTCGTCGATCTAGCAATTCTGGGTGATGAAGAAAGTCTCCTTGAATCTCCTCGTTAAGAGTTCTAGTCGTTTAAGGTCCTGGAAAAATTTTGATCACCAATTTTATGAAAAAAGTTCCATCCCCGAAGCTGAGGCTCCTTCACGACTTTTCGTTGATCTAGCAATTCTGGGTGATGACGAAAGTCTCCTTGCGTGTACTCGTGAAGAGTTCTAGTCGTTTAAGGACCTCGAAAAATTTTGATCACCAATTTTATGAAAAAAGTTCCATCCCCGAAGCTGAGGCTCCATCACGAGTTTTCGTAGGTCTAGCAATTCTGGGTGATGGAGAAATTCTCCTTGAATCTCCTCGTGAAGAGTTCTAATCGTTTAACGTCCTGGAAAAATTTTGATCACCAATTTTATGAAAAAAGTTCCATCCCCGAAGCTGAGGCTCCTTCACGAGTTTTCGTAGGTCTAGCAATTCTGGGTGATGAAGAAAGTCTCCTTGAATCTCCTCGTGAAGAGTTCTAGTCGTTTAAGGTCCTGGAAAAATTTTGATCACCTATTTTAAGAAAAAAGTTCCATCCCCGAAGCTGAGGCTCCTTCACAAGTTTTCGTAGATCTAGCAATTCTGGGTGATGAAGAAAGTCTCCTTGAATCTCCTCGTGAAGAGTTCTAGTCGTTTGAGGACCTGGAAAAATTTTGATCACCAATTTTATAAAAAAAGTTTCATCCCCGAAGCTGAGGCTCCTTCACGAGTTTTCGTAGATCTAGCAATTCTGGGTGATGAAGAAAGTCTCCTTGAATCTCCTCGTGAAGAGTTCTAATCGTTTAACGTCCTGGAAAAATTTTGATCACCAATTTTATGAAAAAAGTTCCATCCCCGAAGCTGAGGCTCCATCACGAGTTTTCGTAGGTCTAGCAATTCTGGGTGATGGAGAAATTCTCCTTGAATCTCCTCGTGAAGAGTTCTAATCGTTTAACGTCCTGGAAAAATTTTGATCACCAATTTTAAGAAAAAAGTTCCATCCCCGAAGCTGAGGCTCCTTCACGAGTTTTCGTAGATCTAGCAATTCTGGGTGATGAAGAAAGTCTCCTTGCGTGTACTCGTGAAGAGTTCTAATCGTTTAAGGTCCTGGAAAAATTTTGATCACCAATTTTATAAAAAAAGTTCCATCCCCGAAGCTGAGGCTCCTTCACGAGTTTTCGTTGATCTAGAAATTCTGGATGACGAAGAAAGTCTCCTTGAATCTTCTCGTGAAGAGTTCTAGTCGTTTGAGGACCTGGAAAAATTTTGATCAGAAATTTTATAAAAAAAGTTTCATCCCCGAAGCTGAGGCTCCTTCACGAGTTTTCGTAGATCTAGCAATTCTGGGTGATGAAGAAAGTCTCCTTGCGTGTACTCGTGAAGAGTTCTAGTCGTTTAAGGTCCTGGAAAAATTTTGATCACCAATTTTAAGAAAAAAGTTCCATCCCCGAAGCTGAGGCTCCTTCACGAGTTTTCGTTGATCTAGAAATTCTGGGTGATGAAGAAAATCTCCTTGAATCTCCTCGTGAAGAGTTCTAGTCGTTTAAGGTCCTGGAAAAATTTTGATCACCAATTTTATAAAAAAAGTTTCATCCCCGAAGCTGAGGCTCCTTCACGAGTTTTCGTTGATCTAGCAATTCTGGGTGATGACGAAAGTCTCCTTGCATCTCCTCGTGAAGAGTTCTAGTCGTTTAATGTCCTGGAAAAATTGTGATCATTAATTTTGTAAAAAAAGTTCCATCCCCGAAGCTGAGGCTCCATCACGAGTTTTTGTAGATCTAGCAATTCTGGGTGATGAAGAAAGTCTCCTTGCATCTCCTCGTGAAGAGTTCTAGTCGTTTAATGTCCTGGAAAAATTGTGATCATTAATTTTGTAAAAAAAGTTCCATCCCCGAAGCTGAGGCTCCATCACGAGTTTTCGTAGATCTAGCAATTCTGGGTGATGAAGAAAGTCTCCTTGCGTGTACTCGTGAAGAGTTCTAGTCGTTTAAGGTCCTGGAAAATGTTTGATCACCAATTTTATAAAAAAAGTTTCATCCCCGAAGCTGATGGCTCCTTCACGAGTTTTCGTTGATCTAGCAATTCTGGGTGATGAAGAAAGTCTCCTTGCATTTCCTCGTGAAGAGTTCCAGTCGTTCAAGGTCCTGGAAAAATTTTAATCACCAATTTTATGAAAAAAGTTCCATCCCCGAAGCTGAGGCTCCATCACGAGTTTTCGTAGATCTAGCAATTCTGGGTGATGAAGAAAGTCTCCTTGCGTCTACTAGTGAAGAGTTCTAATCGTTTAAGGTACTGACAAAACTTTGATCAGTAATTTTGTAAAAAACAAAAAATAAAAATTTCAATCCCGAAGTTGAGGCTCCTTCACGATTTTTCGTAGATTCAGCAATTCTAGGTGATAAAGAAAGTTTCCTTGCGTGTACTCGTGAAGAGTTCTAGTCGTTTAAGGTCCTTGAAAAATTTTGATCACCAATTTTGTAAAAAAAGTTTCAATCCCGAAGCTGAGGCTCCTTCACGAGTTTTCGTACATCTAGCTATTCTCGGCGATGAAGAAAGTCTCCTTGCGTGTACTCATGAAGGGTTGTAGTCTGTTGCCTTCCCGAAAAAATTTCGGTTCTGAAAATGAGGAAAATTTTGGACCTTTTTTTAAAAAAAACATAAAAAGACTAAATAAATCAAAATGGCTGAAATAGCAAGTTGTAAGTAATTTTTTTTCTACACAGATTCAATATTCGGAGTTTTTATTACTTTTCCAGATCTCAAAAAATGTACAACAAAAAAATCTTGGAAGAAATCCTTTTGGAATCGGACTGCCGCACCATCAATGACTCAGGTCATTTGTATCCACCATCGAATGATGTCTACCAGCGAATTTCTCAGCGCATGACGGAACGTGGCTCAGAAATATCGCCGAAGCATGTATATACGATCCTGAACACGAATCGTAATGGATTCCGGTCGATGGTGATTCAAAAATGGACTGTGCCTGAGAATTTTCCACCCGTTCAAAAACCGAACGAAGCCACTCCCACTTTGGACTCCACTGTGGACACTTTTATGGCTCGTTCTCAGGCACCTCGTTCGCTGACCATTAAACTGGTCGTTTCATATGAGAAGTATGAAACAATAAAACCAGAAAAGAAATGTTACTCCAATGGTAATTATTGGAAGTTCCGTACAGGATGGACGGATGTCATTGCCGATTCAATAGTCGAGCAACACAATACAAATTGTGTTTTTTCGTTTCAACGCAACGTCGTTCGACCTTCTGCCACCGCCAAGGCTTTCGCGTTATTCAGCGGGAAATGCTTGGAATGTTCTGCGACGATCCAGGGTCATTTGGAAAACGAACCGAAGAACGGTCTAGATGTCGTCTTCGAATGCCACATTGCAGACATTAGGTCCGAACTGCATACAGGCAGTGTAAAACGGAAATTGAGGGGACAGCGACCTCAAGAAGTTGCTACTCGACAGCTCCCAAATCGTAAAGCAGCAGCTAGATGTCACAACGATGAAGCCAAACGACTTAATAAATTAGCGCGTGAAAAAGATACCGATTGTGACATTGATCCTTCCGTCAGTCGGATTGAGCAGGAAATCATTCCGCCAGAGGACCAGGAATGCGTGTCGTCCCGAAAATGCTATAATCGTTCTGAATCGGACCACGTCGAGCTCACTCCAACCGCTCAACTTCCCATGTTCCAGAATGGTGGCAAAATAAACTGGGATGGGAAAAAATTCGATTTGACACGGACGTGTGCATTCGATTCAATCACTCAATTGTTTCTGAGCGCAATCAGCTTCTTCAGAACGTATCGGGAAAACGTTATATCCAGGTCCATCCCTGTATTAGATCTTGCGGCATCAATACATGACCACGGAGAACTAACCGTGGAACATTATGCAGAACGGGCGAAAATACTTTCTTCCCTGAACTTGTTCCGGGACAGTATAACAGTATCTGCGAGAAACATCAGCAGGCTCAACGCGGAATGCAACGCAGCTCATTTAGCGGAACATCTTTTTTCAGCATTGCCCAGTATGCATCGCAAAACTTCGTGCAACTGCGGACATAAAGCTCAGCGTTCCAGCGTTATACTGCCCGTCAATGTCGACGTACTCCTGCATAATGGTCTCGCCTCGATGCAAGAGGCCATCGACAGCACCTGTATGGCAGGACTACACTGTCGGAAATGCAAGGAAATTCCGGAGAGCGATGTTGAGTATGGCCCTCATGTATTGATCGATCTATCAATAGTTTCCGACCCAAACTATAATGCTGGCAGGAAGATAAGGAAATTCAAGTTGAATGAAATCCCAACAAAAATAACTTTGGGCAGCATAGAATATGCTTTAATTGGATTTGCGAATTACCTGCCCGGACATTACGTCGCTTTTGAGAAATCCGACCTGCATTGGAGTAAGTACGACGACTTACAGACTGAACGGGTCATTTTAAAGGGAAATGAAATCGTTTTGCCGCATTTGGTCGTGTACACGGTTTCAGACATTGAACGAAGATGATCCGGATCGTTGATGGATACTTCATGGCCACACGTTTGATTTTTTGATAATAAGATTTTTTATCATAGAAAAACTTGTTTTATTAACAGCTCCTGTCGACAAGTTTCATACTTTGATAGTTGCTGAGTTCCAATAACATTTCCCGCGTTTTTTTAACAAAATTTAACTTTAACGTCGTTTCTTCTGTCATTTTGAAAATTTAAATTTTGCTTAATTTCATTAATTTGCTCATTTTTCATCGACGCTTCACGTGCTTATTCTATTTAAAGTCATAAATCCTTTCTTCTCCTACCTACCCTTATCCTTATTCCTGCCCATCCTGACGGAAAAAACTCGCCACCTTCACGTGGTTTCCGTTGAGTAATATCAATCATGACACTATCATCTATGTTTATTTTTCACTTTACAATTTTCACCATGATTAAAAAGGTACATCCTTTGCTTTGCCTATTTCTCGACTGCATGATTGATATTAGCTAAGAGCGAGATACTTCCAAATAAAAATATATTTTATCAAAACCTATCAATCTCCCGTTTATAGAGTTAGTTTTATAAGCAATTTGCACGAAAAAAATGTCATTTATTATGGACCAAAATTTTTCATTACTTCACTGAGGGCATTTATTTTCTATAAAGTCATATCTAAGGAGACTCAATTTTGATACCAAATGAAAAGTGTCTACTTGGAATAATCTTAAATGATAATAACAGTATTAACATTGAGTGATAATAACAATTCTCTTTTATCTAGAATACAAAAATTTTGGCTTGATCTACGAAGAAATTCGTGGTGTTCTTCAAGTTTTCCTCGCAAACGTAACTCGTGACGCAGTCACATACACCGAACATGCTGAGCACAAGACCATGAGAGCTATGGATGTCGTCTACGCACTGAAACGTCAGCGCCGCACTCTTTTACGGCTTTGGCGGTTAAATATTCGACAGAAATGATCCGCTTAATCAACCGGCCCTTTTCAGGGCCAACAAAAGTTCAAAAGGTAGGGAAATTCTGTTTATACCTCGAGAGTGATGATGATGAGAAGAATCGGACAGGCAGACAAGTATATTCTTGCAAACGTAATGAATTAAATTTAAACCAGTGACTCGCTTTAATCAAAACAAAATTGCCTAGTATCTTGAACAGCGAGTACGCAATAATTACAGATCATTTAGACTAAATTTGATATTCAACATTGGAATTCGTGAATTTCGTTAAAATTCATTCAAATTATATATCGTGTGTTATCCCTACTCTTTTCCGAATTCCACACACAGCTTTTAATGGAACTTGGTCTACATGCCTTCGAGCATGTTCTATTCCAGTCGAATAAAGTCCTAGCAACACTATATATTTCGATTGTGATTGTTACCCTTTTATTCGTTCTGTGATTGGTAGCTTGGAAATCTCGAATTTGGAGTCCCGCTGTTCAGTTTGAAAGTTCCGTTCCGGTTTTTCTCATTTTCGACAATCCAAACGGGAAATTTCGAGCTCTCCGCCAGACATCTTTTTTTGTAGATCTCGTGGAGATCCTCAACGAGGACCAGTGTCAATAAATTTTTTTGAAAAAGAAAATGCCAATGTAAAGTCAAAAACTACGACTACATTTTACTTTCCACTACATATGATGGCCTTTTCAGAAAAAAATCGTGAAGAAAACCACTTTTGACGGCCTTGCAACTGGGTATAACCCCTTTAAATAATGTCGTCTTCATAAAAATCAAAAAATACTACTTGTGTGCACATAATACGAAAAACCGATCAATTCGTAGAACGATCCGATAACGGACAAAGCATTGGCAATCTCTCTCTCTGAATCATATATTACTTCATTATAAACGTTCCTATTTGCCTAAACTCGTGTTTATTCTGATCGAACTGCTCCGAAACAGGTTGGCTTCAAGACGCTGTCGCATATATCTCGATAAGTTATTATACATAAAAGAGGCGCTGCAGCGCTATCAGAAGACCGTTCGCGCGCTTCAGCGCGTGTGATGGACCCTAGTTAGTTATGATTAAAAAGGTACGTCCTTTGCTTTGCCTGTTGTTTCTCTACATGATTGATATTAGCCAAGAGCGAGTATACTTGGAAAAAAAAAGATATTTTGTCAAAATTTATCAATCTTCCTTTTTACAGAGTTAGTTTTATACGCAATTTTCACGACAAAAAAGTGCCATTTATTTTGACAATTTATTGATTAAGACAAATCAAAAATGGGGGTCCGAGTTTGGGTAAGTGCGCATATGCACAGCGCAGACAGGAAGTGCTCGGAAACTAGGGAATGTCGCGCATTATAATCGATTTTAAAATCTTATTTTTTCGAAAAAATCGTTAATCGCCGAACGATTTTGTTGCGCCATCATAAACCACTGAGCGGGCCCCAAGAAATTTGTAAAAAAAAAAATTAATATTGTCAACTTGAGGGGGCTATCTCTGTGGAGGTGAACTGGACCGTTACGCTACGCTAGCGTAGGGGATCTTTCTTACCTACTACCGATCCTTCATTACCATCCTACCAAACCATCGTCCTTACCGACGAATCACGACACGAGGCGATCTCTGAACCACCTTGGCGATTACGATGTTCGAGAAGTGTGCGCGCGGTCGGTCAGCCCCGACCCCGCACTTTTCGTAGATTTCCACAAGCGGAAGTGTGACTGAGTTACAATTTAGTATTTGAATCCGTGTTGTTCTTATTGCGCAGGAGTCAGCCCGAAATTCCGAGATGAACACATCTCAGGCTATTCGCCTTGTTTTGTTTCTGCAATTTCGTACTGCGTATCGCTAATTATTGCGTAGCGATACATTCGTTAAATTATTTCATAAATCTTCATTGCTAATGTGAATTTTCGGTTATATGTGGTGTCTCTCATCTACACGGAGAAGAAAACAGAACGATAAATTGTCAAAACTCCATAGAACAAGTTCAACGAACGAATAAACGACGAAATGTCACTAATTATTCGAGCAATAAGAACGGAAATGATGCACGCTCGCGGATTCTGTGGAAGCGCAAGGTGAGAAGAGAATTCGTTATTCCCATTAAAGATTTTCACAACGGTCCATAACCTCTGCCTGACACCTCAAACATTAATTCATCTCGTATTGGACTTGGATTTAATTCATGCTCGTAATTATTTCTTTTTGTCCAACTTTGAAAAGGAACATGCGCACCCATTACGAAACTTTACGAATATCCCCGGGCGCCTCTCAGCAAGACATACGTCTGGCTTTTCTAAAGTTGTCCAAAGAAGTGAGTTTAAACAGGGATACCGGGTGCGGATGGTTGCATCTCACATTGCCCATGGGCCAGGAGTCTTTTCGATCATATATCGATACTCCCCACGTTCCAGATGCATCCTGACATCAGTAAAAAGACCAACCACGCAGATTTTATTAAAATTTCCGAAGCGTACAATGTTTTGAGTAAACAGTACACCAGACACCAGTACGACATGGATTTGCAGTACCAGAAAGCGTCCCAAGGCCGTCGCGTTAGAGTGTACGTACCTTTAAAAAAAACACGAAAAAAAAAAACAAAAAACAAAATACGCAGAATCGATGCGGCTCAAATTAGCCGTTGAAAAAGTTTCTGTTTTCTTCTGAAAAATTGCACAACTTTCTGCAACACAAAATTCCTATAAAATAAACAGCATTTCGTTGTATCTTCAGTCGATAAAAAAGCACTGTTCACAAAGCAACGAATTATCGATTATTTTATGAATTTTTGAATAATTTCGCATTCCTATAATCTGGTGACAATTCGATTGCGGGGTTCGAAAAATTCTAAGCATTTTTGACTGCGTGCCAAATGAATTGCAGGCTCTGTCAGAGAGAGAGCAGAAAATTCCTTTAAACTTGAAGAATGTTCTTTAAAGAATGAGATTGCAAAATGTAAAATGTAATTTCGTTTTTTCAGTAAAAAAATTAATGTCGTGTTTAATAAATTACAATTGTTTGACAATCGTGAGATTTAATTAAGAAATATGTTGACAGGGTGTATTACGATAACGAGAAGAATTCGGATCGAAGTAATGGGATGCACGTTCCGTACGATCGGAATGATCCATCGTACGTGCCGTTCGGTGTGCGAGCAGGGAAAAGTGTCTCGAAATTGACAGTCGCGTTGTTGTGTCTGCTGCTGTCGGCATTTGGATTCACTGGGCAAATGCTTCTCGTCAACAAATCCATGGCGTTCAAGAGAGAAGAGTTTCTGGCACAAAGCGAAAAGCATCAGGAAGCGTACAACGCGACAAAAGCGGATGCGGAACGCTTGAGCCTGGACGAGCAAATCGCTGCGTTCGAGAGACGCTCGGCAGCGAGTAGAGCCGAACAAGCGGCTAGATATGGAAGTTGACAACGACACAGAATCCGGACTACGTAAATTCGCAGTTAACAGTACAAATTATTGAGGTCGTTTTAATATTTATTATCGCGACTTTAAAATCAAAACGCATCAGGTCGATATCTATTTTTACAAATCCGAGATTTACAATACTTACAAATATTTCTCTCTTCGTCACCAAATTCGTATGTTCGTTAAAGCATCAAACTATATACACGCGATACATGATTTTCATAATCATCAGTGTCAATACAATGTGTATCGTTCGCCCTTGCCCCGCGATGCTTAATAAATAGAATCGAGTGCACCATGAAAATTCGTCATAAAAACAATTTCTTTTTATTCACAACTTTTGGCACTCGATCGAGTTTATTTATTCATGCGCATTACGATAATAATAGCAAATGACACAGCGTTCGAAAACAATGTTGAATCAGACAAAAGGCGTCATAGAGTAACTTTGCAAATGGCTAGAATGGTTTTTTACATGGGAAGAAAGTAAAATTCTTTCGAGTCAAAAGTTTGGTTATCGTTGTTCTTCTCGTTTTGACACATGTTCGAAGAACGGATTTAAAAATAATGATTATTTATCCTTTACGCACTATTTGTCGTTCGAGAAACACGTCGATTCGTCGCTCAATACCTTGACGTAAGTTGTTACTGCGTTGTGAGGCTTGGCCGGTGTGAATATCGGCGCACCGTTCTCGTCGAGGTAGTCCGCGTAGTTGAGCTCGTAAACCGGTTCGAAACCGTATCTCATGCAAAGTTTGCCAGAAAATAGAGACGTGCAATCCGATCGGATCAAATGGAAACCCAACTCGTGGGCAATCTCTCTGTAAATCAATATCATTGTCTACACTCCTCGAGTCTGTGCATTTCGAAAAAGGGTCAATGCACTCGCGAAAGTGAAGGCTTCACGAGCGATCGTTCTAAATTCATTCAAACCGAAAAAATGTTTACGCTATTATCCGAATGACAAAATTTCATCATTTCGATCAGATTTACCCTGAATATTCTTTCATTTGTTCGGGAATATTAGAAAAGTTAACCCTCCACGGATCATACGATTTTTTATGGCACGGGGATCCCATGGGTTTTTTTTTCGCCCTGCCACTTATTTCTCACGTATTTGGAGACAGAAAAATGTGAAAATGTTTTGGAATACTCCATTGATTCTACTTTGAGGTTTTATGGTTCACATAGTCGTTGCATTTGTTTTATTTTGCAATAAAACGTTTTGTAAAACAAGATTTTCGTAAAAAATTGTCGCTTGGGTCGAAAAAGACCCACATGATTCGCGGAGGGTTAAAAACTGATGGTCCTTGACGTCGTGGGCATCGAAGATCTGTGAAAATATTTGTCAACCGGTAGAAATGTCCTTAACTCTCCGCGGATCATGATTTTTTATGCCACCTCGGATCCTATGGGTTTTTTTTCGTCCTGCCACTTCTCGCGTATTTGGATAGAGAAAAATCTGGAAAAATTCTGGAATACTCTCCAGTGATTTTACTTTGAGGTTCAATAGTTTTTATAGTCGTTGCATTTGTTTTTTTCTTAATAAAACGTTTTGAAAAACAAGATTTACGATAAAAATTGTCGCTTGGGTCGAAAAAGACGCACATGACCCGCAGAGGGTTAAAAGGAAAAAACAAAGAGAGATTGTCAACGTACATGGTTTTTTCGATGAGAGCTCCGGCGACTCCTCGTCCACGCCAATTACTGTCGACGGATATAATCCTGATCTCGAGGACCTTTTTGTTCGGGTATTTCGAGGGAATGTCAACGTTCCTGTCAACGTGATGGAGCAGCCTGAGGATTTTGCGAAATTTAGGATTCTTGCAGTTGGTGATGTACTCGGGTTCGCCTTCTTCCGGTGGTTCCATTTTACCTGCGCACCAATCACCAACAGTAATCATTGGCAAGTACGTTTTTTATATTTTTCTTGAGTCACGCATGTCGGTATCGTCGGAAAAGCAAATCGGTCACGTGCTAGCTCAATGTATTCGTAGCGTGGAGCTCGTTGTACATTGTACCGTTGTCTTGAGCTTTGACAGTCAGTTGCAAAAGTTTTATCGTAAAAATAAAAAATATTTATTCGATTTCAAAGTTTTTTTTTTGCATGAAAATGATATTGAAATTTTCCGCAATAATTATACGATCGGCTATTGTCTGTTTATTGAAAATCTTCACACTACCGTATTATTCAATTGTTTTTGTTATGCATATTAATCGATGGAAAAAAAAGGATGGTGACTATTGGTTTGCGGATAAAATAAAAAAAAGTGTCGTTTCGAAGGCAATTGTACGGGCGTCCTCAAAGGAGACTCGAAGGGGAAACGGAAGGACCGGCAACAAGTGTACAAACGTGTATTCTCGAAGGACGCGAAGTCCTCGACGTGTCTCCATGAAAACCCACGACAAACTTACAAAGACAATTTATTCCATTCTGTCTTTTTCCTTCTAGTTGTTTTATAGTTGTTCCGCGTCTAAAGCCGAGGGTTTTACTCGTGCAGAGTGAAATACATGTTGAGCCATTAATCACGTGAGCTTCGGGGTTCTCGATCATTATCCGCATAATGGAGGTTACGCCCAGATAAATGAATCAACACCGGCATCGTTAATCGCGGTGAACGGATCACGAATCGAGCCCGTTTAACGTTAAAGCGAATCGTGTGGTTACGATGCAAAAGAAAAAATAAATAGACAGAAAAAAAATGATAGTAAGATAAAAAATATTGAGAATGACAGAGCAGCGGGGCGGAGGGAAATTTGCCGTTGGCTATTTTTGCATCCGTTTGTTTCTCCGGTTTCTCGATCGTTGGCTCGTGCTAAATACTGTACGACGGATCAGTCCGAGTTTGTAAACGTCAGCGATGCCAACGAGTTAATCAAGCCCAACTGAGCTCTGGGAAGATCCTCAGAATCGTAAGTTGCTCGGATCTGTCGAAATCGATCAGTCGATCGCGCAACTAACGAAAGTTCAACGACCATAATTATCCGATCTTTACGAAGCAGTGCATACTTATTGGCCGGATCATTATTAACGACGCTCGGAACAAATTTATGCGAGAACAGCAACGAGCAAACGAATGCAACGAGAAACTTGTCGCCTCTCGTTTATTCGCGGGCTTGGAATAAACTGTGTCCAAACTCTTGACGTTTGATAACAAGATTAATGATGCCTCCCGTTTACCCGACTCACCGTTAATTTTATTAGTTTACATTACTCTCATCCAACACCGAGCCTTCCGCCCGTTTGGCAACTGTCCAAACAATTCCATTCGTCATGTTCCTGATACCGATGCTCGTGGCTCAAGTATTTTTGATAAATATTTAGAAGTGAGGCTTTTCCGAAAAATGATGGGAAATTTTTTTGTTTTTTTGTTTTAAACTATGAGTTATGAGATTTTGAAGTTTTTGTGAATAAACGATGAAATTGGGCATTTTGCTATTGGCGTTGATGGCATTTTTGAGCACGCACACACACACACACACACACACGTGTAATGGAACCTCGAAACCTCGAATATTCGTAATTACCGCGTACCTACCGTTGAAAAACGCAGAATATTTGTTAACGTTTGTTCGACTTGTTAACGTTTGTTTTCTGTATGGGTGTTGGTTTGCATAGGGGTTGTGTCTTTGTTTGGAGAGGGGGGGGGGGCACCCCTCCCTTTCCCGAAGGTAATTGTCGAAATACGTACGAAAAACGTGTTGTAAAGTGTCGAAAACGTGAAAAGACCATAATTTATGGGAATTTATGGGAAATGTTAGCCTGCCCCCATGAAATATCACTTGTTGCAATGCGAGCAACAAGTTTCCGAAGAAAAAAAATGTTCCCATCATTTTTCGAAAAAGCCGCCCCTGTAAATATATAATATTGTATTTTTTAATATCCACCAACGTTCAAGAGGCCAATTAGGTGAATATGAAAAAAATGAATGCATAAGAATGATCGATCGATTATGTGCTTTTATATTTTTCGTAATCGATCTCGTTCGAATATTTGTGACGCAATATCTCGTCGTCCTGCGAGAACGCAATCATATTGTGCGTGCATGGTGCACCTCACTAGTACGAATAGAGCAATTACTTTGACATTAGCACTCGATGAACCGCGTCCACCCTTTCAATACGGACTACCACCCAGCCTGCGATTAGACTCTTCGAGAGAGATACCAGCAGCGCAAGCCGCGGTCTGGCTTTGCTATTAATATAATCAAATTGTTAATCACAATAAATCATTCTTCGTCGACGTGTGATATTTTATGTTTCCATCCAAACAATTACGTGCATGATATTTAAATTGCAAACTGAATAACTCAACTAAGCGAACTCTTTTTATTTTTCCAACGTTGTGCAAGTTTTCGAGGCTCCTGGGCGTAGCGAATTTATTTCATACCGCGTGCAACGAATTGAAATTTAAATGAATCGAGTTTGAGGTGAGGTCAGCACTTTTGTGATCAACCAAAAAAAAACCACTCGCTCAGTCTCGTTAGGAGAAAATAAACGCTCTAACGGTTTTTGTTATTTTGCTCCGAACGAGAACGACCAGGCTAAATAGCCGATCATCAAACTCTACGTCGTCACAGTCGGATTTTCTCTTCAGTCATACAACTCGTTCAAAACCCTATTTATTGGCACGTATAAGCACGTCTATCGGTGGGTGTGTGTGTGAGTACATTAATCAACTCAATGAATCGCAATTGCGAACGAGATGTATGTGTGTTTTGTACATATACGTGCAACACTTGGGTCCTATCGGCAAAACTATTGTCAGGGTGCATTGTGCATTCAGTTTACGATTGCATGCAAAGTGCAACTATTCTTGTACCAGCGATGAGTTGCCAACAGATTGCTCGTTTGAAATTCTCACATTTCTTCTATTTATCATATGCGCGAACTAATTAACTCATCCTTGGTCTTTTGAAAAATGAGATCGTGAACAATTACGTAACGAGGTGTGATTGTGTTATTTATTTAAGGACGAATATGCAGTGGTGATGAAAGAGAAACACTGGAAAAACGGTATTTGTACATCGAGAAAGAAGAAGAGACAGTTTTTTCTTGGTGGATTTAGATTTTGAATGAATTTTCTTACCGTTCAGTTGAACACCAATGATCGCACCGCTTGAAGAGACTGCCATGAGACTGAGATTATCCATGAGTGCTGAAAGACTGTATTCCTCGAGCTCGACACACGTACTGTCTTCGCCCTCCGGTATGAGCTCGATACTGTGATTAAGGGGTTCATCACGAAAGAAAAAACGTCTTAAAAACTTGAGCACCTTTGGTTTGTCCTCTTTGCAAGTGAGTTGAATGTGATAATCCATTCCGCTTGTCTCGTTCTCGCCAATACCGTCCGCCAACTGAAACCCGAGTTCATCAACGCAAATGTTTACCATTTTGAGCTATTGTCGAGGGTACAGTGCGGTTGGCAATACGTTACAATGTTTTTTTCTTATCTCATGTTTTCCCTTTTCATGTCTATATCGATCCAACTATTTGCGCGGTTGTTTAATGTCCAATTGTGACGCGGTGTCTTTTTCTACTTGCCCTCCGGGCAATAAATAAAAAAATTCAACGACTCAAATTACATGGGACGTCTGTATGACGTTTTAATGCAATTTGCCTGTTTCGAACGACATAATGTGACACGTGTGTACGTTGCACTTCACTCGATGTGAAGAGGATTCCTTTGTTTTTTGCTTTTGCCTCGATCGTGTGCCAACATCTCGAGTCACTGAGGTCGTTCAACAAATGTCAGCAATTATCCTCATCCAACAAAATTGTCCGTCAAACCTTCTTGGACAATGTGCACGATGCAGTCTCACAATGTACGCACGCATTCTATTTTTTCTTCGATATAATCATTCGGCACGCGAATACCATTTTTTTCATTCTATTTATCGACTCGCAGCTCGACTTGTTATCGAACTAAACCTCGTCCCATTCGACCCTAGAATTAACCCATGACCCATTTTTTGACATCCCAAGTCGAAAGAACTGTCAAAAATTCGCGTATAAATCAAAATGGACTCTGGTCGCGGGAGTTCTACGCGATTACGTCCCGAAGCCTGACTGTCGCGAATAAAGGAATCAATAAATTTCTCCTCAAGGATATCGTATGGAAATGAAGAAACTCGCTTCGTCAAGTTTTATTCGTGAAAAAAATGGCATTTTCTTTAAAACGCACGAAACTTGTCGTGCCTGTACTTTTAGAAAACACGCAATCTACCGAACGTGCGCTATTCGCATTTCGTCACAGATGTACACACAAGAGCACGATTATGATATTTTTTTACGACACGAAAAAATGCGATGTTTTCATTCCGCTGACGAGCCACATGTCCAAATGGATCATTATTTCGTCAATTACAACGCGGACGTCGATAAACACACGACGAAGGTTCGGGATTGAAAATTTGAAAGAATCTATTCAACCTGAAGGAAAGACGCTTGGGAAATATAATGTTGCATCACGCATAACGATTCTTTGTTTACGGCAATGTAAAGTTATGAGAGTAACGGCGATTGTGAAGTTTCATGGGTGCGGGAAGGTTGACGCGGAACACGATCGAAATTGTCTGCAGACTATTGGCGGGAAGGGATCGATAGTGGGATTTCCTATGATTCGTTGGGTAGAAAGATGAGAAAATGATTTGTGTTTTTTGTTGTTGAGTTTCTTACCGAGTATCTAGTGTTTTTTGGTGGATCGGTAGCAAATCCCATGATCGGTTCGTCGCGACGACGCTCATGGATCTTGGCCTTTGCCATCTTCTCGCAGATCAGCATTCCCTGATTATCCATGACGATCGATAGTTTTCGGACGAACGGTTTATCTTGAAAGCAGCGTTGTAAAATAAAAAAGTGGATGTTGTCGATTGTGAGTGCGAACAAGTGTCTGTGCAATCGTTGTAATGGCGTTCGGCTGGCCTACACCGCCGGTATTTATACCGGCCAACACCAGGACAGGGGACGAAACACACTACCAGCTTGTTCGACAATGAACGATATAGGCTGAACGATACAAGCCCGCGAGTACAAACGCGTAGTTGGTGGAACGTGGGACCGGGACAAGAAACGAATCGATCGTGTGATGGTGGCTAATTAAAAGTCGATTAAACGCAAGAACCGGAGGAACGCGATTTCAAAATTGTCAACCGACGCGAATCTAATCGTAACGTTGAGATAGACTTTTGATAGCGAGAGGTTTATCAAGTTTTCATGGACGGTACGTGCGATCCGCGAGCAGGAATACTGAGCCCGGGAGTTCAAGTCCCGAGGCTCTTATAGCGAACCCCCCGAGGTGGAATCGGTTGCTAGCCACATGGTGAGTCTGCAAAGAGAAACACCGTCGCATCCCAGCAGCAGCCATTGGAAACCTCGCTCTCAAGATCTTACACCAACTCGATATACAAAATCCCTTCTTGCGCGACTTGCGGCGACGATTTCAAGGACGGGTGATCGAACCTGGCGATCGGGTACGGATATACCTATACTCGTCGTTTCCGAGCACAATCTCGTTTCGATAAATTTATGCTCCTAAAATACATTCTGTGCGGATTGTGTCCAGCCTCCCGACAACGACGCCCATTATCCCATAATTGTAAATAATTTAATCAGTTGGACTAAAACGGACTTTTTAATCTCGCTTCTCGTCAATCTTCAACACGCGAGCAGGATTTAACGACGTCCTGCTGACTATTTGGAGCAAGCTCGAAGGATTACTTCCTCGTTGAAAAGCCGTCAGGGTTTGGACGATTATTATTATTATTATTATTCGGTGCTTGTTATCGCTGCTGCCGTTATTATGGACCTGAGACCTTAAGGATCTGTTGGGTCAGGATCAACGTTCCCGAAAGTTAATGCCCCTGGGGACAGAAGCGTCCATATGGTTTCCTGATCTCTGTCTTTTGTCGCGTATACGTTTATGTAATTCACTCACGATCGTTCCAACGCAAACGTCTTCGTGGCAAATGGCTCATTGCTAAATCAATAATTTGCCCCAAATATCGACATTTTGATGCAACATGAAAAAATGTAGAAATTATGAAAAAAAAATCAATCGATTGTAATCGATATCTGAAGAAAAATCGTCCTTACATTTTTTACAATTATATGTTCGACTGAGAGATCCTCCTTTCTTAAAAAAGACAAAGAGGTCGAACTCGAAACTATCGATTTTCGAGATAAATATATCGAAATTGAAGCCACTATTTGTTGCCATGGATACGTTTATTTATTCATGGCCATGGATTTATTTATTCGTTGCCATGGGTTTGTTTATTCGTCTCCAGATATATGGCAAAACCGATTTTGTGAATTCAAGTGTCAGATGACGTGTAACACGCGTTCAAGTTTATTAGGGCGATCGAAGAAATTATAACTGCGTGAAAAATTTCGAATATACAGAATTGTATGATAATGTAGATGATTTAATAAAGGGAGTAATCAAAAAACAAAGCGGGTGCGTAGCGGCCGCGTTGTTGCTAGTTACAAATAAATTCGTCATCACATACTGTCTCGATGAGGGGATCGATCGGTTTCGGGGTCATGGAAAAAGTAGATAAACGTTTTTATCGGACGAGCTTGGTATTTCGAAAAGAAAAAAAAAAAAAAGTTACACGTCGTTTTCTGATCGAAGGGGGAACAACGTGTAAATCGTTTTTCTTTCGGACTATAGAGCGTGTCGGAGAGAAACGTGTATCCACTTTTTGCAGTTGTCTCTCTTGCCCTCGGGAATCTGCGATAGATCGCGGCAACAGAGAGTGTTGAAAATAGGCGCTTTTTTCCTTCGGTTCGTTTGAGGTTGTCGGAGCTATAGAGTCGCGAAGCATTGACAATGTCGTAGAGAGGGGAAAGATTAATTGAGGAATTCGTCAGGGCAACGGAACGTGATTCAATGAATTATTCGTCGGAGATGATTGTTTTGATCTTGGGAGCGTTGTCTATGTGTGAGAATAAAAGCCGCGAAGGAAAAATAGTCGAAAGCTGTGATAAGGGAACGCGTAAGAAAAAAAAGATGAAAAAAAAAAAAACAATCTCTAGGTCGCTTCCGCCACCGCGTGAATTGCACGAGAATCTGGTTTAGTCGGTACGTGGCTCACGAACAAAATCACGAATTGAGTTTACCCCACCGCGTCCGAGGTCCTTCACACGTGTGTTACGAATCCGAGAGAGAAATATCGCGTCCTGCCCATTTGCGACTCGTGCATGGTTAATAATGTAAATAACTATATATAGCAAGCACGTTCTTCTTGCCCTTGGTCAGGATCACAAAGGACACGTTCACTATATGTTCCAGATAATCGTATTGATAAGTATCTCTCTCTCTCTCTCTCTTCTCTTTTGTCTTCCTTTCCTTTTCTTAGTACACGTTGATTAATAGACTCGCTGATTACCATGTCGTGACATCCATATTTAATTTTCCAAGGATACCAGCAGTTGCTGCGATCGTGGACATTTATCAGTTGATGTAAAACCGCGCAGGATAATCCATCGATGTCGCACACTATGCAAGCGATTGATCGGGTGAGTGTGTGTATTTGTGCGGTAAACAAACGACTGATAACTATGGAGTGTGCGGGACCGTTATTGCCACACATTAACGGTCAGCGGGACGAGAAATGAATTTATTGAATAATCGATCTTTAATAATAAAGTAATGAAGACGCGAAGAAGAAAAAAAGCATGTCTCGCCGTTTTTTACAGCTATAGCTCCGGAGTGAGAAAATCAGCATATTAAATCGTCGATATAACTGTCACGTTGGTAGGATAGACGAGATAAATCGATACGTACTGAAGCATTTTTCTCGTGCCTGTTTATCCGCATCTTTCCTTTTTTCTTATCGAGTGAAAACAACGATCTGTATAACGAGAAATTTTCAAACTAAAATTAAATCTCTGGAGAAAATTTATTCGAGAGATGCTGGCGATTGGCGTGCTCGGGAGTCACGCTCCCTTTCACTCTTTCCTTACAGACATTAGAGCGAGAGGACGAACCACACTTTGGCATTACTTTCAAAAGGTTCGAGTTAATGCTGCAAGAAAGGGGAGGGTCGTTATTCAGTCTCATTATTGAAAAGATGAAACCAGTTGCGCGCGTCCCATTCGAAAAATGAAACAGCAATGAAAATGTAATTTACGTGGCGTTCGGAATTGATGAATAAATGAATAGTGTGGGGCTCGACCAGACGCGGGCTCGCCCAAGCAAAGCCAGTAACGTCGTAGCAGGTGACCGTGAAACACACAATGACGTTAGATATTCTACCGAAGCAATCTACGCTATGTTACTCGTGTACGGACATGAGTTACTAAGTACATGAGAGAGCTGCGGAATTATGTGTATATACAGCGATTAACAAGGCGTGTTATCACTCGCTGTGATCTGACGTCTGTCGATGTCCGCCTTCGTGTACGAAAGCTGGCTTTGTTTAGGGCCCCCGTGAGTATCGACACTGTTTTATCTCGAGTCTCATGTATGAATCGTACAAACACATATAAACATACATGAGAAGAAGGGAAATCAAGATTTTAGCGTTCTCTTCCTCGATCGGTGTAAAGAAACACGTTCACGCTCATTGACGTTAGTTCGAGCGAGCAGGTTCAAGGATCCGCACGCTCCTCCGATAGCCTTGGTTGGGAACAAGGCTACGGACCATTTTCTTTTGTATTCGTAAAGACGCGAAGATAATTTTTTTATTATTCATACGGATTAATCGGTTACGCGTAACTTTTGGCTGGAATGAACGAGAAAATCGATTTCCGTATACAAAATCCTATGCCAGCAATTGATATCAACAACTGCCGCCGAAATCATCGTCGCAGCGTGACCTTGAATACCAGAAAAAAAAAAACAAACAAAAAAAAAACAACCTTCGGAGACTGTACGGCGTTCGTTATTTTTTTATTTTCAAGTACATCGCACGCGGTGAGAACGCAGAGTGTATATAGGGAAACTCTGTGTAATGCAAACTAATTCACAATTGTCGAGCTCGCGGTAATACCCACTAATTTTCTTCTCAAATAAGCATTCGCTCGCTGATAATTATTCCGATGCTGCTAAAAACAGAAAATCTAACTGTCCGGAACGAGTCGAGTTTTTTGATCGAATGCTAATTAAATTGCTCGAGACAATACTCTTCGCAAATGCTTTTTTTTGTAAATCTGATTTTTAATTGTATCTCCGCTCATTGGAAACGCATAACTCGTTCTTCATCAGAATAAGCGTAAAAAAAAACTCCCGAGATTCAAAGTCCTCGTGAGGCTGCGTGTGCGAGAAATTAGCAAGTCGTGAACGTCTCCACGAGGATGAACGAAATGCGTGTTTGAGAAGATATTTGAAAAACTGAATTTTCGACACCGATTAATCGATCGAAATGAAAAAGTCGCGCGAAAAATAAGAAAAGTAAACTCAAACTTTTTAATCTCGATCGGGAGCTCCATCGCTTTATCGCTATAATCTAATCGACCGGAAAAAAAAAAATTGATAACGTAGAAAAATGTAAAGCTAAAAACAAACGTTTGTCAAAATCATGAACGAACTTTTGCTGATTCGTTTGTATAGTTTCTACTTGAATTATGAATTCATCGTCATGTGTCTCTCTCGTTCGAATCTCTCAAGCCTTGTCAAACGGGAAGAGACGAGCGCAGCTCCATTACAATCTGCTGTCGTAAATTGTTATAAGTGCAGAAAGAGGCGGGGGCGCTTGTAAAGTGTAGAACCGTCCGGAGGAAAAGCATCGAATAGGCGGTACTCGAGTCCCTGACGAGGTAGCCAATCCGTTACAATCGACACGGCTCCTGCAATGCATCTCGAGACTTTACAAACGAAAGCAGGGATCGAATGATTCGCCATGCACTTGACGTGAGCCGTTGTCGAGAACGACGAAGCAGGTTGTTAATGGTAGCGATCAACGATGGTGCGAGGCTCTGTGCTCACTGCACAGAAACAATTAATTCTCTGATGCGAAAGGAAGGCTCGTTCGAACACGGAGCAGGTTGATGCCCGCCCTTTGTAACGAGCGACTGTTACGACTTTGTTTTTCTTTGTTAAACTATTCCTCGTTCAATTGTTTATTTAGAGGAATCTTGAACGTAAAATCAACTGGAAAATAGGAAATTCCTTTGACGCGGAACTTGGGCAAACGAAAAATTCTGTCTTCCGCTTTAAATTGACAAAACTTTTATTGCATCGCGTAAAAAGTTTGAATACTGGCCACCAGCGACGCTACTCGACGGCGGACTACGTAGCAAAGTTCAGTCAACATTCTCAAGCCGAAAAGATTGACTTTGCGAGCCAGGAACATTAAGAAAAATGATCCTGCATCGATATAAACGGTCGTTCGATCGTCGACGATTGATCCGTCGATTATAAAAGCTCGTAAACATGCGAGAATAGAATTTGCGTTGTTTTTGATAGTGAAAGCTTCTCACCGCATGCCTGACGGTAAGACTGTTTTATGGCAGAGCGATTTGGCGTACCTAAAATAGATCGTTGTCCGAGTTGGAACGTTCTCGCAGTTTTCTCGTATAAATGCGAAGCGAGAGCTCTTGATATTTGTAACGAGTTCAGGGGAGGCTCGTCGGAAGAGAAAAGTTGAGAGAGCGAGTCAGCACTTCACGAAAATTTCGATTGCTCGGAGCGAGGGAAAACGTTTGGACAAAAATTGTTGCGTTGTTCGTCCGAATGATACGTCACACACGACAAACTGAGGTCGGGGAGGAGGAGGAAGCCGATAATATAGACGCCCCAGAAGCGGTCCCGGTCTCATGCGCGACACTACGATATCTTATCGTCTTTTTTAAACGCGACAGCGTGTATGTGTGTCTCTTCTGCGTATGAATAGAATATATATCAAACGGTTTCTGTTATTGATAAATTTATGAATGGGCCAACCGGTTCTAGCATTCGGAAAAGCGACGTCTCGACTGTGTCGGGGCTTCGCGGTGCTCTCGAGAAATCTCATAGAAATTCCGGTCACAAACTTCCTGGGCGACGCGTCGTTTTAATACACACGCGTCGTTCTCGGATTGGAACACCGCGGATCAGCGTTTTTCATTCCGCATTTACACTCTCTCTCTCTCTCACGTGCACACTGTTTCCTTTTTTTTCGCTTTACGTTCCGAGACTCAAAATACATCAAGACCGAGAGAGAGAGAGAGCTAAGAGATTCATTGTGACGACCAGTCTCCGGGTACGACTATCTCTGAACATGCGAGTGAAAAGTCAGACTAACCACCGATAACCTATCTCGGCCAGCTAGCTCAGCGAATTCAACACGCAACAGGAGAAAGAGAGGGACAGAAGTTTTCAGCGTTGGGTTTCTCGCGGACGTTTCTCCCTTTACAGAAATTTACGAGGGGCACTGTTTTCCAGCAGCGTTATTGTTTATGTTTGTCGGTGAATTCTAGTGTCTATACTTGTGGTACGAATTGAACGGAGTGGCAGTGAATGGCGACGATAACGAGATATCGCGTAGAAATGAAATAAATAAGAAAAAATCAAGCCGAAAGTCGACGATCGCGTATTTATATCTCGTTTCGAAATCTCGATAAATGCCGCGATCGCATCGACGTGTTCGTTCGTGTTCAGAAACCCCGAGTCCGAGGCAGAGTTTGTTTTGTTTTTCGCGAAAGGAAGGAATCGTAAGGAAACTCACATTTGCGTTTAGTTCGAACAGATTTGGTTCCTGCTGCTTTTTTGTTTCGATGCGATTAGCAAGCCCCTTCGTCCACTGCTGCGGCGACGAGACTGTTTGAATAAAGTTGGACGAACGCCGCGTTGAAACGGTGCACGGATCATCGTATCATCGTCCGGCCTGGTTTCTCTCGTGCTGGTAATCATGATATGGCCCTTTTCTAGATCACCCATCGTACGAGGGGACACAATGATGTGGGGAAAAGGGCGCATTGGAAAGAAAGAATTTACGGATCGAGCGAGGGCTCTTGCGCCCTTTTGACCCGTAGCAACTGTGCATTCAATACGTTCGTAACTATAGACTCGAGCATCCTCGACAATATATACAACACCGATGAATAATGAGTCCCATTAAGCGAGGGTATCGTCGAGTCTTCACACCTAAATAGCCACCGTGCCATTTTGCTATGGTCACAGTCAGTATCAGGAGCAACTAGCCATTCGATTAAATCATATGAAAGCTGCGAGGAACGGCTGTTGGAAAACAAACGAACCGTTCGATGAAAATTCGACAAGGTTTTGTCAATTGTCTCAACAAGCAGATTCTCTTTTTTGCAACTTGTGACCTCGTCCTCTATTCCGTTACGACACGAGGATGAAAATCGATCGAATTATATTCAGGATTGTAGAACATGTATATGGAAACCATTGCTTCGTGATTGCCCGACCATTTTGCTATTACAGGATTCCTCGTGACTTGTTTCGCTTGCAACGAGTGTTATAAAACGATTGTATCAATAGAGACTCTTCGTATTTGTTAATTAATATGCACTTGGTACATAATCGTGAATGGTGCATGCAGTTTCTCGTTATGCAAATGCCCGAAGGATCCTGCCGCAAACGGCATCAATGCGAGCGATGAATCTCGTCGTAGCGACAAGCAACAAAACAGTTATGTTGGCGGTGAAGCAGCAGCAGGGAGAGAAGGGGAAACGAAGTGGCATGGAGCAACTGTAAGTCCGATTGTCACGAACACGAAGCTGTTGGCGGCCCGTATTTTTTTTTTTCCAACTCGTACGTCAACGATTTTTCCATCGCAACTCGGGAGTACGTGAAAGTGAAGCGGGATTGATGATGGATTAAAAATAAATATAAACCAGAATGTTCCCGAGAAGGTAAAAGTTGATCCAAACGAGGACAATCGCGATTTCAGAGACGAAGAAAAAAACCACTTTTCGAAACTGATTATCATCGTGGAATTATGATAATGATTGGCCTACTCTAATCATATACGGGTCCGTGTAAAAAATTAATAAATGAAAAAATAACGAGAAATTAAATACAGTTATCCGTTGTGCTCGACACTCACGATTTATTGCCGTTCTCACTGTAATTACCTATTTTATTATCCAGCCTATTCGTATTTGATAAAAATCCATATGTTACATTATGCATTTCATTATATGCAACGAGTCAGATCGTGGAACAATGTCGCTGAATCAAGTGGAAGGAGGAGCGGGTGGGAAGGGCGCGGAATATTGCGTAAGAGTCGTTCATTCCGATTATAATCGGGCACACCGCGCGTATACAATTGGATTTGAATAATCTCGACGTAAATATATTAGACTGTTAATTATTCCGGCGATGTTACCGCTTCGCGATGAATTTAATTGAGAAAACTTCCTACGTCTTTGCATGCATCACAATGGGCACGTCGGAATCGAGATGAGGGCAGGTTGCTTTTTCTGCCGCGATAGGAAAAAGCCCCGGATAGAGATCGGAATACATAGCGAGCGGCGCGGCCGCGCTGGTAAACTTTTGCGGGAGTGACAGGCTCCTGGTGGAGACACTTTATACGCGATGAGTCCAAGGAAGAATGCTGCTGCAGCTGTGCGCGCGATAAAAAACCTTTCTGCCAAACGCAACTCGCTCGGACTGCTAATCCATTCCAGACACGCGAGTGCGCGCGCCACTGTGTTTTGTCAACGCGATAAAGACTTTGTCATGCAGTTGGGAACGCAAAGAAACGAGATTAGCGATCTTGAGTCGTAAACGGTAATTTTTTCGCGCTAATTGCATTCTGACGCCTAGAACCTATGATTAAAATTAATCTTAAAAAAAAAAAGGAGAAATACTTTTTCATTTTCCGGAATATTTAACATTCTCTTCATCGGCCACTTATTTTCATTGAATTTATAGAATCGATTGGGCGCTGATAATTCAATTTTTATTTCCTATTAATTGACCATTCGTTTATCAGTTTCGATCGAATTTCATGGAACGGTTTTGCAACGAGATTAGAATCGATTGCCTTTGGACAATCGAATGGCTACGATTACTACAGTAGCGGTGTTTTCCGTGCATACCTTTCTCGGGTTTTTACATGCTTCATTTTTGCCTCAATTTTTTTTTTTTATCCCACACAATTTTTTTTCCTTTTATTCCACAATTACTCTGTGGACCTACATTTTAACGTGGATTCGGAACCACAGAGAGTACAGTTTTAAAACACTGAGAAAAAATCCATTGGTGTCGGCGGGAATCGAACCCGGGCTCACTGGGTGCGAGCCGAGCACGTTACCACTGCGCCACTGTCTCCCCCTTGGTTACGATTACTATAAACTTTGGTTACGCACGCGCAAATGAGAGATTACGGTGCAAAAATATATCGCCGGCGTTCGGAGAGAAATGCAGGTGAAGATTGTATGGAGATTACTCATTATTATGTAAGTACATAATTAGGTCGGGATTAATGAGGAAGCAGATCGCGTAACACGCGTTACAAATGTGTCGAGATATTCTCATTGATAAATCTGTCGGATGATTTGTGTTGAGAAAGTGTAGCGTCGATACGAATGAAGCGTTGATTCGAATCGGATGTTTGAAGCTTTGTTAAAGATATGGATCGCTTACACGGACACGAAACGAGATTGAAATCTCGTTGGAAAAGTATAGATGCATGCACGATTAAGAGAGGCGGGAGGGGATGCTGCATATTGACAATGCGTCACTATCACTAGGATTTTATTCGCGAGAGGATCGATGCCAAGGTTGACTACAATTACTTATTATTGAAGTTTTTTTTCAACCCTCCTACTTCTTCCTCCTCCGTTTATTCCATTTTTAATTGTTATTTTAAAATCGTTCTCTATCACGATCGCGATATTATCTCTCGATAAATAATCAGTCGCATAAATCGTCGTAATGCGAGTTTTCGATCAAGTTTTTCGCGGATTCGACGCGATCGTTCATTTTGGTCTTCGGGTTTCAATGGACAATCGGAAATTTTCTTAATTCGTTTGTACCGAGACTCGGAATTGGAGAAAAATTTATATAAGGGCGTAATAAAAATGAAGGCCGCGAGGCCGATTTGAAAGCGAACAAGGGCGCGACGTCGAGGCTAACTATCGCACTGCGACGAATCGAGCGCGAATGGATGGATCGATTGATCGAGCAAGACACCCAACGACCGAGTCTCGCTCGGTCGTTGTACCGGATGTTTCGCTCAACCGGACGTTCTGCCTTTTCCCCATAACTCGACTCCGCACTCTTTCTCTGCCTTTTAACCTACTACCTTAAGACCTATAGGCAAAGGATATCTACCGTGACACACACGTATATCTACGAGATCGATGACGATATACTGTACGACGCCATGCACCTTTCGTACTGCTCCCATAAAGGACAAGGATCGACTTTCATTTTAAATGTCAAAAAGTGACCTTCGCCATACGCGGTATCTATATCTTTGAGTCGTCGATAATATCGATGGGGTCATGATGGCGTCACCTCCTTTTTTTTTATTATTTTTGTCCATTGTCGATACAGTTTATTGGCAGAGACAATAATCGACCACCCTTTCCGCGTACTCGTGACTATTCGAGTCGCCGACGACGTGTGACTCAAAAAAATTCGGTGCGAGATGATTTTCCCTTTTTTTAAAATTACACTCCGGCTTTTACGAGCTTGAAAAAGTTACAAAAGGACGTTGACAGGAACTCGACGCGATGCAGTCCGCGCTTTGCAACGAAAAATGAAAAAAAACAATCGGAATTTGTGTGGTTAATGGTGCGACGTTCGTTATTATTTCAACGGATCACGTTCAGTAGGAAAAGTTGCGTAGAAAAAACGCTCTGTCGCGAGCCTACGACCAAAAGGCAGAATATCGCGATTCGTGATAAATTCTTCAATTATTTTTTCGATCAGAGTAATGAGCGCAATCAAGAGCGCTCTGTTTACGAGACGAACGATAGTAGAAGCCGCCTAGCGGCCCACCGGCGAAACCCCGCATTCGACGAGGCCCGAAGCCGTCGCGATGTAATGAATTTAAATCTCGATATCACGACTGTACGCTATACAATGATACAAAAGGGGCTCGAGCTATTGTGAGAAAATCGTCTATTACGATTTCATGAACGAAATGTTACGTTGAAAATGTTTATCAATGGAATTCGCGATATGTCGTATTATGTATATATGTGATATAATAAACAGAGAGCTTATCTCCAAGTAAACGTCACCATGACGGCTGGAATGTCGAGCAGCTCCTAGTTGCTCCATATGGTCTGCTCTATCTCCTTTTGTTGTTCTTCTTTTTCTTCTCCGTCGTACGCCTTCACAGATATTCACGCTAGTCGCGATGTATTTTTTGTAGTGTCCCTCGTATATTGTGATAGAACAACTCCCGCCGAGAGAGTGCGCGGCTTCCTCCCTCGCACTCGCAAATTTCACCTCAGCGAGAGACTAAAATTTATATACACGAAACGCGTCCACTTGCAACGATAACGGGGCTTAATACGGAAAAGAGAGAGAAAGAGAGAGAAAAAAGTGAAAGATAGAGAGAGAGAAATAGAAAATATTGCGAGCTACAGCGATGTATCTCTCGGCCTGTCAATGTTTCCTTCTTCGCCCTCGTGGGACCCCCACAACCTCAACGTACCCGATCATCGCTACTGTCGTCACATCGCCCCATTATCGAGTGCCGACACTACCTCTTCGTGCCTGCTGTGCACGTGTGGGTTTGTGTGTCATACCCTCTCGGATTATTGCGCAATGACCCGGCACACACGAGCTTAATAGGATGTATAAAAGAAAAAAATAGTGCGCCACGCGAACTCTCTGGATCCGAGAGACACGCGGACTTGTCTCATGTAAATCCTCCGTTTTATTATTTCGCATTCGTACAGCAGTCTCGGGAATAGACGTCAAGGAAACAATACACGACACGATGAGAATCAATTGGTGCGCACAGCTTTATTTGATTTATTTTACACTCTATAGATTCCGATGGCGACGCGTTGTTTTTTTTTTTTTTTCACGCCAACGCTGAGATGGATTTGTTTACAAAGAACTCGAACAAAATTCTTCATTCTTTTTTCCCGATTACATTCCGCATTTCGTCGAAACGCCAAATGTCGAATCGAACGCCGCGCGATTTCCAAGTCAAACACCCATTTTCCATGTAACTCTTTTTTTTATTTAGCATTCTCGAGACGTCGCGTCTTTTATTTCGTCTAACGAAGCGCGATCGGATAATCATATTGAAAAATCCAAATTTTATCTTTTGTCTACATTCTTCGTGACTGACATTTACGCTGTCCAGTTGGTACAACGAAATTTCTACTGCTCCGCATCTCTCCGGATAACTCTCGAGAGTTTCTTCATTACCGACAGCCGCAAAGATAAATACGCCGCTGTGCAAGTTTTGCTAAACAGCGACAGATCTGCCTCTAGCGAGCTTTGAGCGCATCTACTCTCAATCACTCGGTCAATGAAACAGATTAAAAATTTCAAAAAGTTTACGTATAAAGAGAGAGTAGACTTTATAGTGAAAGTTGTACAATGGCCTGTCGAATGAATTAAGAAAATGTTCGTTAGCAATTTTCTCACTAAACGTGATTTTTCGTACGGAAAAATTTAGGAATGACGGGCAAAACGTTTCGACTCCGACAACTTTTCATAAAATTCAAATTTATTAAAACGAATACTGGTTTGCTCCACCACGCACGCCTGGAAGAAATGGAGAGCGCACTTACTGTTCAAAGACCCCCTCGAGTGTTCGCCCCTGGGCTTCGGTGAGGTGTCGCTATGGCAACGGGCAATCATCTTCCCCCCGCCGAGTACTCGCAGGAGTTTCCCTCTCCCCATGGTCCCACGGACTGAGTCAGTCGTTCTCCGGAACTCGCCGCGAAGACTTCCGTACCGTATACGTGCGTTCGAATAACGCATCTTCGTTTTCTCGTTCGATTTTTGTGTTTCTCGAAAATCTTTACAAAATAAGCAAAAAAAAAAAAACAGTAAACGCGGGAGAGTGAATATCGGTGCATCACAAGTGCGATCGCGGCACTCCGAACGAATTTCATGTCCGAAAAGTCCGATTAAGTGGAGAAAAGAAAAAAATATTCGGCATACATATATCTATACACATATATATATCACCTTCGGGTGGTTCTCTGCGCCCTCCGGTTTCGGTGAGAGCTTTCCGGGTCGCGTTCAATAATGAGGGACATGGCGGGTAAAATAGCAGAGTTGAAATTTGAAGCTCCTCTCGCGCGTTTCGAGGAGGAGGACACGGCCAGTCTCAAGAACATGAATTTGCTGACAGGTGCGCTACAAAAGGAACAAAAACAAAGGCCAATAACCTTGTCATATAATATATTTTATGGAGACTATCGATCGAGAGATTCTGTAAACATACAAAAAAGACAGAATCGTCCATTATTTACTAAATTTACGAGGCTGTTTCGATCGATTTCTCATTTTTCTGCATAACAGCAAACTTTTTGCTATAAAAACAACAACACGCATTCGATGAGCAGTATTTTGCCAAACTACGAAGGGCACAGCTGTCTTCGAGGCTTCGGGTTTCTTTGGCTTCTAATCCAGTTCTCGTTATTGCTCGTGACGCGCGCTGGCCCACTAACATTTGTAAATAACTCGCGTCACTTTTCATTGGAAACGATGATATCGCTATGTATACTCTGTGGGTTATTCGTGCGTTGCTCTTTTTCTATATCTGTCAGAGAGAAAAAATGATTCGTCTGTTTATCAGGATGTTTCGTCATGTTCAACTCGATCTTTTGTCCTTTGACTCAAAGTTTACTTTCCGAAAACTCGACAAACCACTTTCTCCCTGTTTTTTCGACATTACGTCTGAGAATAAAGAAGAAAAAACCAGTAAAATTTTGCATGAGAACTGAAAAATGGGCAAGGTCCTGAAAGAAAAAAAATAAAAATCATTGGTCTCGTTCACGAGCGACGAATTTTCTTTGCAATTAGAATTGATGCATTCAGGCTTCGTTAGAATGATTCGTGTAACAAAACTCGAGGAAAGCCGCAAGGCCACAGATATTCCGCGTATAAATATATGAAAATGCCCGAATCGTGTCTTTTCGTAAAATGACTAAATTGGAACGGTGACGCATTCCTAGACCGCAGTGCAGTATTTCGGGAATGCTTCCGCGAGAACGTTTGGATTCTCAACTATTTCGAGAATTCTTACACAAAATCGTTGGAAAAATCGATGAAATTCTTGTTTATTTGTTCAGACGAGTATGAGCTTCTTCAATGATCATTCTCTCGATTCAGTAGCGATAATATTTTTTTTTTCGCCTGTCAAACAATCCGTACGATATAACGATGACAGCTTCTCCGCACGTGCTCGTATAATAATGTCCATTCATCACACTCAAAGCCTCAGAGGCATCAGCAGAAAATGTTGAATATTGAGTTGAGCCATCTGCTCTTTGTGACCTTTCCATAATACGACGTTTCACACGTTCTTCCCAAGGCTTTTCAATATGAACGAAAAGAACGAAGCACACAAAGGATCCTTTTTTGTTGAGAACTGGCGTCGATGCGTAGCAATTGTTTTTGTCGCTGTTTACTCGATCGATAACTTTTGCATTCGCGAATCGTACAATTTCTGAATATAAAGAAGGAAAAAAGGAAGATTAATAATTGGTAATAAATGTGAAAATGTCTGGTTAACAGAACAAATATTGGACGTCAGTATCGAGTCGAGTTTCGGTGAAAATTACAACGCAAACGAGTTGCCATCGAGTTGCACGAATTTGCAATCACAGCAGCTCCAACAACAACAACAAAATCAGCAAATTCAACAGCAGCAACAACAACAACATCAGAACCATCAAAATCAACAGCAACGTGAGAACGCTGCGGACATTATGCAGGAGGGAACTTTTAGCCCTTTCAGTGGTAGCCTCGAGGATCTCGTTAACACTTTCGACGAGAAGATAACTTCGTGCTTCAGAGATTATGGCACTGACGTAGAGTCATTGGCGCCGGTGCAAGTCAGGACACAGGAGGAAATAATGAACGAGTGCCAGTGAGTTGAAAAATGATATTTGGTTGGAAAAAAATTCAATGAAATTTCGAAATAGAGAATTATCGAAAATTCGTGTTTTCGTGATTTTTTTTTCTTTCGCTTCTCGAGCTCATGGGAAAGACTCTTATCGATTTTCACGGATAAAAGTGTGTCGCGACTCTCGCGCAGTAAAACACGTGTTTAGCGAGACTGCGTGCTGCAACGATTTCCTCTCGAAATTCATGCGTAAAACCTGATGCAAATTCATTTTGTAATTGAGAGCAAATCTCCGCGAGAGAAAAGTCGTGATTTCGCGATTTTTAAGGGCCGATTCTCCCGAGGCACGTACGTCGTTGCTCAACGTGTTTTTCGCTAACTTTCTCCCACACGAAACTCCGAGTAAATAATTTCCGATTGGCCGGTAGCGGCCGTTCTTCGACGTTACGCGAGTTGACTACGCGTACCTGGCAAAACGTGAAAACTGAGAGCATGGAGAAGCTTTTTGTAACGTATAATACGCAGGTGTGCTCAGCCGAGAGATGCAAGTGCAGCACGCGCCTCTCTCGCTCTCTCTCTCTCGCTCGCTTTCCATCATCCTCGTTTCCTCTTACCATCACTTCATAATGGGCGGCGTGTCTCGATAGAGCGTATAATCATCATTATAGGATCGCACGTGCTTATCGAGAATCACGAACGTTATTCCTCGTAAAATATTATTTACAAAATATCTCTACAATCCGATAATTTAATTCCGCGCTCAATAAATCAAAGCTTTGCATCAGCATAATAAATAGTAAATATCGCGTTTACATTATTTACAAAAAATTTTACAGCTTCAAATACGAAAAACAAAGAAATGTTACGTTTACGAATTTTTTCATCAGTCCACTGCCAGAGAATTTTGTTGAAAAAAAAGGTCGAGGTTGGCCAACAAAATATACTGTCGGAACGAAATTTCGTTTCCTGTCGAATTCGATGATTCATTATTTCATTCTTTATTAATTTACTAATTTTCTAGCAATTGAAAAACGTTTTTTTTTTGTCGAAACGACGCGAGCAAAGTATATTTATCGTTTCGTTGATAATTGGCTGAAAGTTTGAGTGGAGAAATTGAGGGTGGTGGCTTTCGTTCTAACTGTTTATTTCCACGGTTCGTTAATCAAAGGTGAAAAATCGTTGAACCGAAAAATGAGCGGTTGCACTAACCCGGCTCTGTTTTCGGCTTCTTCCTCGCGTTCTTTCTCCTTTTATTCTTCTCGTTGAGTTTGTAAATTCGCTTTTGGCTCGGATCGTTGGTCCAAAGCACGGATCACAATGGAGCTCTGAAATTCCTTGAAGCTAGAGCGAGATGCCAGGAGGTAGACGCAGGTATAGGCCAGCAGCAGGTGCCGTTCGAGTCGTGCAACCTGCACAGTCCCCCTTCTCTCGCATTGTGTCAGTGTACACCTATATAAGGACAACCCACCGACCATTATACCGTTTTTTACGCTACAGTTGATCGGGCATGTTATTTTCAACGAGACCCTTTTTTCATGACTCTGAAGTTTGCAACGTTGAGATTCAAAGAGAAACGCTTTTTCTGGTCGTTATTTATTGAATTTTGAAAATAATGGCGATTTTGTTTTTGGGTCGCAAAAGAGAGGATCGTTTTATTGTACGGACGAAATATCGTAAAATAATTACTCTGCTCAAGAAAAAAAGGAAAATTTCGTTGCATTCCGACGATGCAAACTTCAACGTCATTTTTTTTTCTGCCTCCGTTCGATCATTGAATGGAACTCCCAATTATCTCGCTGGCGGTCGCTTGCACACGTAAAAATAATAGTTAATTGTAAAAAAAACGTACTAGTCTCAACGAGACGTTTTGGTGGAGAGTTTTTTGAGATTGCAACGAGTTAGCGACCTTGAGACTGTATTTTTCGTTAAAACTCTGTCTCCGTATAAAATTTTGGTCAAAAAATGAAAACACGAAAGGTTTTTTTCTCAGATTTAGTATTCTAAGGAATCGGCTCGATTGCAATGGACGGTTGAGCGACCAAGTCGAAAATTGGGTCCCATTAGACAGTTTTTCACTCACTGAATATTTATATCCCCGAGATTTATCGGGATATTAGAAAAAAATGTAAATTTATCCATTCGCTATAGTTGCTAAGAGGAAAATATGGTCGATGTTTACTTT
Source organism: Hyposoter dolosus (assembly GCA_963921915.1). NCBI lineage: Eukaryota > Metazoa > Arthropoda > Insecta > Hymenoptera > Ichneumonidae > Hyposoter > Hyposoter dolosus. The sequence continues at coordinate 4,236,661 of OY998133.1, forward strand.
GAGATAAATTCACGTCCCGGAGAAACGATGGAAAATAAAGAGGAGAGAAGAAATTGGATTTCTAGTATGAAGACGGGTATCGAACAGTCGAGAGGTTTATACATCGCGAACGAAGGATCCCGCATAGCCCGCCCTTGTCCATAAAAGTTTGATCATGCGCCTCGTATTGCCATCTATAGTTTCTTCATTTTCTCCCCATATACACCTGCAACCTTACTCTCTGGCTTTCGTGTCCTCTGTTGATATGTGTACGCATCGAACTATATGCCTTTGTTGATGACCGCAAGAGTAATGTGCGTTATATCGATATACTTCGTGCACGTACACACGTACGGATTGACACAGGGACGAAAAGCAACCGGCTCCAGGGAGGCTCGTCGAAAGGGGGGGAAAAAGAGAAAGAGGGAGAGAGAGAGAGAGTGGTGGAGCTTCGCAACGCCGGCGAGTTACTCGCGCGTCAATATTGGCGCGCTTGCGCTCAACCGGCTTTATCTCACGTCCCATTTTTTCTCCATCGTTACCTACAATCTTGAACTTTGACCAAAAAGAAGAAAAAATCATCCAAGAAGAAACTAAATATTCATATTTTTGGCAGCTGTTCCAGTTTCGTAATTTCGTCGTTAAAAAAATACGAAATAAACAAACGATCCTTTTGTTTATTTATCGCAATTATGATCGCAATTTTTAGAGAACGAAAAAATGAGAAAAAACGCGGTTGGCAGCTTGAGAAACATATGAACGTTTTTTTTTACATCTCTGCCGTTTTTCTCGTTTCTGCTTCTCAGCTTACATCTCGTCACGATCGTTCGTAAATACGAGCAAGTAACATCATCCGCTTATACTCACTAGTTCGCCCACACATTTATCCGCTTGCATGATTTTTCGTCACGTCTCGTCGTCGTCGTCGTCGTCGTCGTCGTCGTCCTCTGTTGTATGAAATATGCCGTTCCATTCTATCCGTCCAATCACTCTTACGCGGTCACTATACGAATGCTCTTAATTTCACGTCTTGATTATAAGTGGCGAATATATGAATGATTCATGGCTTGTTGTTAGCCGAACCGGAAGTTGGTATTGTACGAAATGGACGAGGTGCAATAATCATCATAACATTAAAAAATACTTGACGTTTTTTAATTCGCCGTTGTGATTTTCAATTTTTTTTTTAATTTTTCAATTTTCCTGAATTATATTCACGAAATGTTTGAAAAAATTTTATTTGCTGTTTGCTGTTAGCCGAACCGGAAGTTGGTATTGTACGGAATGGACGAGGTGCAATAATCATCATAACATTAAAAAATACTTGACGTTTTTTAATTCGCCGTTGTGGTTTTCAATTTTTTTGTATTTTTTAATTTTCCTGAATTCTGTTCACGAAATGTTTGAAAAAATTTTTATGGAGATTCGTATAATGAAAAGAAAAAAAATACATGGCAAGCCGTTGGAGCTACATCTGGTCAATTAATCCGGATGAAGTCACGTCGAGTTTAAAATCTCACGAGTTTATTCCTATGCATGTATGTAATGCTCTTTCGGAATCGCCGTGGTCGTCCTCGAATGTGAAACTCGACATGACGATGGCAGCGAGCTGACCTCGATTTATTGTCAAGTACTGGGATCCACACGGGCGTATGTGAGAGTACGGGGGAGCGAACGGACTATGACGATAAAGCTGCTTTTGCTGCATTAATGCGACGCAACGTCCTCTTTCTCTTTCGCTCTTGCAGACTCCATATTTTAGCGTACGACACTGAAAACCCAACGGGGACATAATATTTGAATTTTTCATGATCGTCGATCGATCTTAGCGACCGAGTTTCTTGCAAAAAATTAACAAATGTTTATATTTTCTTGGCAGTTCTGCAATAATCGACATTTATTTCGAACGAAAATAAATTTCTCATTGATTAATGAATTTCAAAAATATCGAGACACGAAATAAATTTGAGAGTACGAAGAATGAGATTTTCGTGACGTACGATCGAGAGTGCGGTTTTTCGTTGACTCGCGTTCGTCGAATACGAGAGCTAGAGACTCTTTAGAGAAGAATTGATAGGGAAGGACAGGGGGGCGAATGAGACGCGTGTTGGTGAATATATAGAATAATTACGAGGTTGAAAGAGGGGAAATAGGGGCTCGAAGAACATGGTAGAGTGTACGTTGAAGAGACAAAGGGGCAAAGCAAAGGATGTCGTTGATGAGTCACGTTTTCACCAACGAATACTCGAGCGAAAAAGCTCTCCATGACTTATCAATAAGGATTTATAAAAATTAAAACAACGATTGAGTTTTTGCAGCAATTGAGATTATGAAATTGAGTGAAAAATCTGTTTTTGTTTGGCAGGATGTGGTGGACGATAACTGGAACCTTTGGCAATATTTTGCCAATAGATTGGAGTAAATCTTATGCAAGAAAAATGCACATGCCAGCATTGAATCTGAACGAAGCTGCACCGATCTCCGTGGAACGGTAAAACGCCACTTGTCAACGAAATTGAAGCTTCCAGTATCGCGATGCAACCGAATTCCTTTTTTTTTTCGTTACAAAAACTCATAATTTCAATAAAGTACGTGGCTACGATAATCAGACGATCGTATCTCAGGACATTCGCTCAAAATTCACAAAACGAATAAAACAATTTGAAAATTTTGCAAATTAATAAACAAAAAATCTTTTCGTTGCGTTTAAATTGTTCAAAATTTATGCAAATTTTATTATATTTTCTAAGGAATTATTAAAGAGAAAAAAAAAACAATGATTTGGTTCGAAATTTTCAGAAGTGATCTGGAGGATTTGAGCAGCGAGGACGAGGCTGTCGCGACTGATCTCGATATGCACGCTTTAATACTCTCGAGCAGCACGGACAGCCACAGCCCCGAGGAACCATTGAAAACTGCGGAGGAAGTTCTTCGCGAAATCGATGATATCATGCAGGTGAATGAACCAAAGATTTTCGAATGAGAGTATCAAATATTTCGAGTGGAATAATTCAACGAAAAAAAATGTATCGAATCGATTTGGCATTGAGATTTAAATGTTTAAAAAATTAGGAAAGTCCGTCGATGGAAAGATCACCGGATTCCGATGGCTCGTTACTCGACACGGACGAAGCCCTGGAGAGAAGTCGCGAAGTTCTGGGTTCCCCACTCTACGAGAAGAGTCAGTAATTCTTTGTTTCCCAATAATTTTCAAGCGAAAGACCGTAAAAGTTTTCGATCACGATAAAGAGTTGAAAAAAAAAAATATTTGTCAGAATTGAAGCAATTGTCGTCGGGCGAATTGACCGGAGTTCTTGGCGAAATGGAGTCACTCGTCGCAGCACTGAGCGAAACTCTAATAGCAGAGTTGGCACTGAGGGATGAGCTAGAGTTTGAAAAAGAGTTGAAAAACCAATTCATCTCGTTGCTACTGGCCGTACAACATCGTCGACGCCAACATCACGTCACGAAGAAAAGAGGACCGATGCAAAATGGCACAAGTCCCTTGCCACAGCACAGATCATTTCAGGATTCAAAAGTAACGTCCCAAAAAACATTTACGTCATGTCTTGTACTTTTTCCCATTGATTCGACGACCGATTGACATTCAACATGAATTTTTTCGTTGTTACAGTATCTGACGACAGTAATACCATATCACACCGACAATGGACCTCCGAATAATCAAGCTTTGCAAGTTCTCATCAAGAGTACGTATTCCTTGCTCTCCTGATAATTCTCGAATCGTTTATTGCCATTTTAACCCTCCGAATGCATCCTGGGTCGTTTAGACGCCAACCGATTGTTTGGCAGTTAATGGCAACCAAGGTTTTGACATTGAATTTTCCTTTTCGTCAAAAAATCAATTTAGGACCATAAAATTTGGATAATTACCAACAAAAAACGTCTTTACAAAAATAATGAAAAATTAATATTTACCGGGATACTACAATGTAAAAAACGCCTCGGGTCACATTGACACATATGCACTCATAGAAGGTGTGCACTCGAAGAATTAAAAGAAAAAAATTTCGAGACTTGTATAAAAATGAAAAAATGGAGAATTTTTGTTTTCAAGCGTTCGTTTGATTAGTTGAATTTTGTCCTCAGTATTGAAAGCGATAAACGAGGACAGTCCAACGGTACCGACTCTCCTGACGGACTACATACTGAAAGGTAAACTCGGCAGGCCATTATTTCCACCAACGGAATCTCGACGAGACTATTAACTCGAAATAACTCGAAATAACTCATTTTCAGTATTGTGTCCAACCTAGTGTGGCTCCAACGAACGGAAGAAAGCCGGGAAGGAAAAAAAAAAAACAAGTATTTTTAACGTAAGATGCCGAATAATCTGTAAACTTCTTGCCAGTGCGCTTTGGGCCATGTCGTCAAGGTCATCAAGCTAAAAGGACGAGGACGACTTACGTTTGCTTCTGATGTAATTACCTTGATCGGACGCACCTATCGAGCGTAGCCACTCGATGCATTTTTTTCCTCATGACTCCCCACTCTGATACTCTCGTCTAGTCTTTACATTATAATTATAAAACACGATAAACACACACATACGCGCGTGCACGTGCGCCCTCAAATGACGCTACACACGCCTCTGTGTATATTTTCCTTTACGCAACATGTTCGATGTTTTTATTATATTGTATTTATTATTGTTACATTTATACGTGAAAAAAAACAAATGTGCAAAGAAAAATGAGTACCGAAAGCTCTTGATTCTACACGAAACGTGCAATCCTTCGTTCATTATTTTATTCGATTTATTTGAACGAAATATACACACACAGACACACTCACGCAGCCAGAATCTCAAACGTAATATACTTTCGATTTTGTAATTTTTTAATTCCGTGTATGTATATAATGTCACACACATTTCATCGGCTGATTTATATATATACCTGTTCACGCATGTATTTGTCGAATATGACCTTTTGGTTGAATTTCCCATCGAACAGATATCGGGATGTGATATATATGTATATGAGAGCTAAACAATTGCCCTGATTATGTCCCTATCCATCATCGATTATTTGTAGTGCAGTTCAGTACCAACCAACGTCGTAGAATGTAAGGAATGTTGATTATTATAAATTCGACGAAATATACAATATCTTGTGCGGTAGAAGAATCGATCATTATTCTCCCTGCACGTGTTACAAATATTAAATTGTGCCATGAATTTCGAGCATTTTCTCGAGATTATAACACTCGTTCATGTGTATCGTGTGAATTTTTGTTGTAATGCCAATTGTACTCGAAGGAAGGGACGAAAATTGCGTCAAAACGCTGCATCATCTTTATTTAAAAGAATAAAGAAACAAAGGATCGAATACAGAAATGGTGGAATTTTCAAAATATCTTCTCTCATCGCGTCGTCATATCGCAATAGATGAGAAAACACGAGCGCTGTTTAGCAGCATTTATCATTTCTAACGCATTTCTAGGCCGTTTGCTTCCTCATAGAGGGAGCTATGTGACGGTGAACATTTTTTTTTTTTCCAGTTTTCAATGTCAATGTGCTTAAAATGTCCCAAAACATCGAAAAATCATATCTAGAAAAAATGGCCGGGTGTGTGTGTGTGTGTGTGTGTGTGTGTGTGTGTGTGTTAGGGCACTGTAAAATTGAAACCTTCGTAACAAGGTTTCCATTCTCTGGGAAATTTGATCGAATTGGTAGAAAAATACGAATTCTACGACATTTTGAAATTTTCAAAAAAAGGGTGTTGACGCTCCAACTTGCGTAAATTTTAAGATTTATTTATCATTTTTTTTTTATCAAATAGAGTATCATAATAGGAAGGTTGGTATTGAATTTGGGGAATGTCGGTTGAACGGTTTAAATTTGATGATTTATCGAATTTTACGAAAATCGGAGTTTTTAAATATTTTTTAGCATTTTCTTTATCGAACTGTTATTTCTTTGAGTTAAAATTTTAATCGGGAAGTTTGAATGGGTTTCGAATCCCCGGCATGCGGTGATGCCAGCTGATTGATCGGTGCTGCCACTCCTGCCGGGAAAAGTCGATGGTACGCACATAACCTCGAATCCTCGAGACCACGGGGATTTGTTGCGTTCCTTAAAAGAACAAGCAAGGTCCGGGATTCGCGAGTAACTTGGCGAAGAACGAAACGGTTTTTTAATCAAAAGACATTTACTCCAAAATCGAGCATAATGAATAGACCCATGTCAGAACTAGTCAAAGTCGCTCTCGGTATAGCGGTGGGTGGATCCTGTTCGTTGTACGCGATACGTTTGATGACCCAACAGCGAATTCGCGAGTCCGCTACCTATAAAGAAGCCATGGAATGTCTTCGCAATAATAAAGATGTCGTCGATCTACTGGGTGAACCAATTCAGGAGAAACGCGTCGATATCGGGGACAATAAGTGTTACGGTCACGACCTCCACACAATGTGGGTGAGCGTTCCCCTCAAAGGTAATAAAAATAGTGGCAATTTGCGATATTGGGTCACCGTCGACGACCAAACTGTCAGCAAGTTGCGAGTTACCAAAATTCAGTTCGATCCTAATGGAATTGAGGACCGAACGTTGACCTTACGGGAGGATCCATCGCCGGAGAGCTGAAGGGAGAATTTTTCGATATAACGCAAAAAACGTTTGCCTTGTTGTGTACAGAATTAATGTAAAAACAAAACAAACAAATAAATAATTAAGACCCTCTGACAACCACTTGATGATCGATTTTTTCAATATCACAATTTTTATTGTCCATTTTCTCCAAAAGATAAAAAGAATCGTTTCTCGTTATTCATGGAAGTTTATGGAAGTTTGTCCAGGTCTATCGAAACGTTTGTAACGGCATGTCCGTGATTCCGTCAGGGACCTTGAGCCCACGTCTCGTGTAGCCGAGCGCAGCTTGTATTACGTGAACCGCAGCACCCACAGTAAGATCAACATCCGTATCATTTCCAATGCGCGGGTTTACTTCGACGAGATCAATGGCGTTGAGACGATTAGTCCTGTGAATTTCTTCCATGAGGTGTATCCCTTCCCGGAGACTAAGTCCTCCTCGAACTGGAACACATGAAAAGGCTCGTGTTTCAGTAAAAAGCAAAATGGGAGAGGGAAAAAGATGTTGGTATTGAAAAACGTTGGCTCTACCTGGCGTTCCTGTACTCGGCGCTTCCAGAGGATCTAATGAATCAATGTCGAAACTGACGTGGAGGGATTTTTCATTTCGTGGATCTATTCGGTTCAGGGCCATGTGAACAACGTCGTGAATTCCTGGTGCATGCAAAAAGACAATATTTTGAAGAATCACTTACTGATCTCTGGGGAAAATATAAAGCTCAACGATCCTTCGGGAAAATGAAGGTTTTTAATTGTTTCAATTTGAAATGAGCCAAATTCGAGGATTGGGCCTGGCCAAGAACTTGTTTCTTTTTTTTTTAATCGAGCGTAAAGATTTTTATTTGTTGTCGTTGAAAAAATGTACCGTATCGTTCGACATCCTCGATTCCAAAAGCCGTGATGCCAAACTTTTCGATGACGAGCCGTTCGTAACGATCGACCGATCGCAGACCGATGTACGCCACGTTTCTAATCGACAGCCTGAAATTTCGAGCAACAGGCTAATTTTTGAAACTTTTTATTATTATTCAACGAAATGCCTCACATCGGTTGCTGCCAATCCATGCCTGGCAAATGAGGCCAGTAGTCGGACAATTCTGAGGTAAGAAGAGCCACCGGCATACCGTGAACGTTCCCACTGCCGCTCGTCTTGTTCGTGTTCAAATCGGCGTGAGCGTCTATCCATAAAACAGCAACGTCCTTGAAAGCCTAAAAAAAAACTTAAAATATTCAAATTTTCGGTTGAATATTTTTTAGAAGAACGGAAATATCGATACTGACTTTTACGTGACCGTCGATGGTTCCGATCCCCAGACTGTGATCACCACCCAGAGTAAGCACTTGACGACCCTCGCTTAAAATTTGTTGGACCATTTTTGAAAGAATGTGATTACAGGCGGCCACTTCCTTCAGATGTGGCATATTGTCAACTCCTTGTGTTTCCTCAACCTCGTAAGACAAGTTTCCATAGTCCTTCACGTCCAGATCTAAATAATTTTAAAAATTCATTAATTTTTGACAATAAATCAAGAAAATGTTTGCTTGTGGAAAAATTTTGCGAATGTACGAATATTTGGATGGAACGTACCCAAATTTTGCAATTCCTGAACGAGTCCCGCGGCGCGTATGGCATCCGGGCCATCGCCAACTCCTTGTTTTCGCTAAACGAAGAAAATCGTAACGATTTTGCGAATAATCATCTCTCCCACTTTACAATTGTTCAATTTCCTTCTGCACTTACCTGTCCTTTGTCAAAAGGTACACCAATTATTCCCACTTTTCCGTAATACCGATTACCAATATTTCGAGCTAAATAACGAATTTTAGAAAACATCGTGACGGGAAAGCGAGCTCCGTGCTGGACGGTCGAACGCTCACTAGTGATATCTTTGCTAGCGGGAAAAGATGACCCTCTGACCCAACAGACTCGTGAGTCACGAAGACGAGAGATAGTCCGGAAAGTATATTATGACGAATATCCAATATTTTCCTTTCATTTTGAAACCAGTGCCCAAAACCATCCAAAGAATAGAGAATCATTCGATAAAAGTTGTTGCGTTTTTATTACTCAAACAATTTATTCGATATTGTTTCTGACTTTGAACTCTCGTCACGTACGTCGATTACACGTTGTTGTCTCTTTCCATAATAAAGACGAAAACAACTGCAAGTTGTTTTTTCCATTTAATATCATGTGGATAATCACTTGGGTCCCAACATTTGTTCGGGCCTGACCCATTGGTCGAACTGTTCCGAGGTGAGTCCGTTCTTAAGGGCGGATTCCTTGAGCGTGAGTTTTTCTTTGTGTGCTTGTTTCGCGATTTTTGCAGCCTTTGAAAGAGAAAAAGATAAAATAATTATTTTTCTCGATACTCTTTGGATTTGGTGTATAAATTTTAGCGCGACGGATTGGCAGGTGAGGGTATTATTGTTTACCTTGTCGTAACCGATGTGAGGATTCAGAGCCGTCACCAGCATGAGACTCTCGTTCATAATCTTGGCAATGTTATCGACATTCGGGGCGATACCGACGACACAATTTTTGGTGAAAGCTGCCGAAGCATCGCCCAGCAGTCTCGTCGATCGCAGGGTATTGGCAACCATAACTGGCTTGAAAACGTTCAGTTCGAAATGTCCGTTGCTTCCGGCTATCGTAGTCGCGACGTGATTGCCCATCACTTGAGCGCAGACCATCGTTATAGCTTCGCACTGTGTAGGGTTCACTTTGCCAGGCATAATCGAACTTCCGGGCTCGTTTTCCGGCAAAGAAAGCTCGCCCAATCCACAGCGAGGTCCGCTGCCCAAAAATCTTATGTCGTTCGCGATCTGAATTTTAACATTGTCCGTTATACAACAGCAGCACGAATTTCGCTCAAAAGAACTACGAGTTTTCCTCTGATAGTTACAAACACGAAAAACTTGTGAAAGAAGTAAATTTTATGCTTAAAAAACATGCGGACCTTCATGATAGATACTGCGACGGTGTTCAAGGCGCCGTGAACCTCGACGATCGCGTCATGAGCGGCGAGAGCCTCGAATTTGTTGGGTGCCGTCACGAAAGGATAACCGGTCAGACTCGCGATCTTCGCAGCAGTTTTCTCCGCGAATCCTTTCCTCGTGTTCAAACCGGTACCCACCGCTGTTCCTCCGAGTGCCAACTGGTACAATCGCGGTAGTGTGTCCTTGACTCGCGCGATTCCATATTCCACTTGAGTCGCGTAAGCTGGAAGGATTTAAAATCGCAACTAAAGCGTATTTGCGATGAAGGATTATATTTTTCTATTTTTTACCTGAGAATTCTTGTCCAAGAGTGAGAGGCACAGCGTCTTGAGTATGTGTCCTGCCGATCTTAATTATGTCCTTCCATTCGTTCGACTTTTGTTTCAATGCCTCGTGCAATTTCGTCAATCCAGGCAACAAGACTTTGTTGATTTCAAGAGCTACCGCGATGTGCATAGCTGTTGGGAAAGTGTCGTTCGAGCTCTGCGACATGTTGACATGGTCGTTTGGATGAACCGGTGTCTTTGAGCCAAGTTGACCTCCCAGAATTTCGATCGCACGATTCGATATCACCTGCGAAATGTAATTTTTCACGAATTCCGAAAAATCATTCCTTCTCTCCTTTCAACACGTTTTTCAATATTTTCTCGATTTCGTTTTTCGAACCTCGTTTGTGTTCATGTTTGATTGAGTACCCGAACCCGTCTGCCAAATTACTAAAGGAAAATGATCGTTGTACAGTTTGCCGCTTATTACATCATCCGCCGCCTTGCTTATGGCGTCAGCCACTTTCGGGTCCAGCCCAAATTCCTTGTTCACCTCTGCCGCAGCTTTTTTCAGGATTCCCATCGCCACGATCACTCCGTACTGCAAAATATCATTTTTCTCAATCGATAAACTTTTTTTTTCACCAAACGCACATTTGGCACTGAGGAATGCGCGACAATTCATTTTTCTGTCAAATTATTTACCGGCATTCGCTCAAAGGTGTCTCCGATCGGGAAATTCATCACAGACCTCAGAGTCTGAGCTCCATAATACTTGTCCGCCGGAACTTTCAGCTCGCCAAAAGTGTCCTTTTCCAAGCGGAAGCCCTTGTTGCTTTCCTTAAATCAAAAAGCAACAGATTTTGCGCGCGACGGTTACTCGTTTGATAAAATGCAAACTGCGCTGATAGAAAGAAAAAACACGTTGAAATGTTGCGTTGATTTTCATGCACGGATCAAAAATTGTGTATTTTTTTTTAAAATCGAATTATTTTTCATTGATTTGTTAAAAACTTTTTTGTTAATCAGTACAAACCATAATTTTGTTTTATAAAGAATAAAAACCACGGAATATAAATCTTCTTGCTGATGGAAAATTGAGGTTGAGAGAGGAACCAAGAGAACCACCGGTTAAAGTGGTGATGTGGCAAAAGAGTGTTTGCTGGACTAGATGAGACCTACATAAATCTCGATTATTCACGAACACTGATACATTGCTAATTGGCGAAGGTTAGAGTAGAGAGAGGGAAGATCCATGAGCAGGGGAAACGCGATACTTGGTCCGATGACAAACAGCTCTTTGGCTGGTACAGCAGTATCCAATATGAAGTGTCTGTTGTGCTCTAAGAGATTTTATTGTTGGAACGTATTTATGAAAGATCGAGCGAACGGACATTGGTCAAATGTTTTTTTCAGGCTCTGTAGCTCAGATCGAGATAAATAATAATTCCATTGCCCGTAAATCTAATTTAAGAACAAGCTACATTCGCGATTACATAAACCGAGTGGCAGCAGACGAGGAAAAAAGCGAGGTGCTAGGATTTGAAAAGCAAATGACTTCACATTAAACACATCGACTCTGAATTTGTACGAGTTTCTTGTTTGGGTACTCATTACAATTTTTTCATTGTGTACGGATCGAATAACATTTACATCGGCTAATCATCGAATTACCAGTGACAATTTGAATTTTTTTTCTTTTACCTGATTGCTATAGTTTCGGAATTCATTGCCGGATGCGGAGAGCCGAACGGTCGAAAGGCTTGAATGTTTTTTTCTCAAACTACGGACACCGGCAGTTGCACAACGCGTTCTTAATATATTCAAAGCCATTGCATTCATTTGTTCCAATTATTCGAATTTGAAGAAAAAAATGTATGTTGTCATCCGGTAGGCAGTAGAGCAGACGAACAGGCAAGATCATCAGCTGTACTGGAATAATATGGTGGGGGAAATCGCCATCTTAGACGTGAGCGCTCTCGGCCGCTCGACGGGGAAACCCTCAACTAAATATTTTAACGAGAACATTGTAGCCGCGTGCCGAACAGATCCGCATTTCCTAAATATATATATACCTATCTAATGAACATACATAAAATAACTACCTACGTTGTTTGTAAATCATTTATCCCGGAAGATCAAAGAAAAAATCGCCTGGTGTGCCAAATAAACAACTCAATGAATGCACGATTTAATATCAAACTTTTCCAGCAAATCATATCATTGAATAATATCGGCTCTGAAAACTTGGTCACGGAACAAATTATATACTTATTGTGTATTGCGGCGTTTCTGACCAATATTTCACAATGCGAATAAAATGTACATGCACACGTAATGTATGCCATTGAAATAAATGTACAAGGTTTTCTGCGGTAAGAACGGCTCGAAGAGGTTTCTGAATGTCCAGCTTTTGTTCATTTTGCGAATAAGGCTCAAAAAAATTCATATGCATCGCATATGATAAAACGTCTAGTTTTATACTACTTGATGGCGGCTGCATACATGAATGTAAATCAGAAAAAGTATAAAAGTTTATCGCGTTGAAAAAGTGACCCTTTTGCAAAGCTACATTTGCCAACAATGTAGACTCGAGAATGCCATATGCGTTATATTTTGGTGCAAAGACAAAGGCGCAAAAAAAATACGACGCAGAATGGGACATTTAAATTCCGTGAATATATTTTTTTTTCGGCGTTGGGCAAAGGCCAAAGCTATAGTAAGCAGTAACGAGGATCAGTGTGTCACGCTATGGCTCTCGTTCCGTTGTAGACGCTCGTGGCCGTCGCGGTGCGTGATAGAGGGTAGAGGGCCAGTTGCAGAAAGACCGGCGAGCGAGAGCGACGTCGAGGAACCCGTGCGCGCTCTGGCGCACATCGCATTAATAAGCCATTCGTGTGTGCGTTCTAGCGAAATAACACACGTTATCCAAGGATTCCAAAACAATCGGGATCTCTTAGCTGCTCTTTACGTTGGCTAGTTTTTGAAAAATTACGCGTTTTACTCGTGTTACTTATATAGTGTTTAGTTTACGAGTGTGCTCTCCCGCTGAGACCTTTCCCCCTTTCTCCCTGCTCCCGCTCCCTTGTTCCGCTCTCCTCGCTCCTCGATCTCGTGTAAACAGACCACGCGAGTTAACGTGTGCTATTCCGCCGTGAGACCGATTATGATTCCTCCTCATTATGTAATTTGAGGAAATGTGGGAATGCTATGGTGGATATTAAGTGTTCACATGAGAGCTACCACTCGATGTCCTATGACGGGTGGCATTTTTCGAAAATGACTGACACACCCCCTTCCCCCGCTACGGCTTTGGTCAAGTGAGTCTCGTCATAAGCTATATTTATTACGTGTTGCAAACTCACCTTTTTTAAGAACGTTTAAACGTGCTTTAAAAAGTTGATATGCTCACTGAGAAAATTCAACGGTAAATGTTCGTGTATTCGCGATCATACATACCCCGCTTTATCTCCCAACGAAAACATTTAACCTCAAATTGCGACATCTTTTTCCTCGTCCCCTCTTTCCACCCCGTTTTTCATTTGCATCGATACACCACGAAATTTTTCGTCCTCAAAGCGATTACAGCCGTCACTTACACCTCGTGCTATCGTTCACAACTTTGACCACTGATACTGTATTATGCCGTCAGTATTTCATAGATCCTTTTTAGCTGTCACTCGCTCCAAAACTTTTAAAAACTTTTTAAACGGTTGCCGTGCTAATTATTTCTCTAATTCACTCATACCGACTCTTCCCTTTTTTTTTTTTACGAAATAACATTTCGATTACGAAAATGGCGGTGCTTTGAACTTTTGTCCTCCCAATTCAATTGCTTTCCTGTAGTTGTTTCGATCGTGCATTTGCCAGCGTCTATTTGCATCTTTTAATTAGTCGTTGCCTCGGCGTACGCCGATATATAGCGAGTCATAAATTTTTTTTAGTAATCTTTTTTCATTGAAACTTCAAGCCCGTCCGTCAGCGTCAGACAATTTCTTAGACGATATAGATTTTTTGTAGATACGCTCGACTAATTAGAAATCTCTTGAGACACATTTCGATGCGTGCGGGTCAGAGCTCAATGCATATGCACGACAAGCTAGATATGGGTCATATTCGACTCTTGAATCATCTTGTAGAACTTGCTTGCACCTACCTCAATCCTTAACAATGTAATTGCATAAGTGGTCAGTTCATAGGCTTCTCCATAGCCAGTAGTAGCCTCAGACGCGTATATATGTCACAAAGTTTTGGTCGGCTGGCAAGAAGAAACCAACGCATGATAAAAAAAACAGAGACAAGCTTAAAATAATTGATGATAATGAAAGCGACTAAAAGCACGAGAGTTTTCTTCAATAAAACTGAGTAAAACACGCTCTTTGTTGTTTTTCAATTTTACAGCGTAATTGGCAAAGTTGCCTCTCTCGTGAAATGTATCATGAGAACGGGGTTTGTTCTCTTGAACAATGTTTACTGCATACCAACCTACGTCATATGGATGATGTTACTATTTCCTGTAAAACTCTATCAGCCTCAAATCTACTGGCGGATAGAGGGTCTATTTTTTCATTGGCTCCTGGCAATGGTTTCCATGTGGACGTGGTCCGCCGGCTACGACAGTAAGTATTTTCAATTCTTCAAGAAAATCATTGTTATCAGTTCGTTTAGAAAAATAGAAAAATTCTATCGAGCTTTTTGCTAAGAATACCAAATGGCTCGATATTCCAAGTCACGTTAATTCTTTATGACTCTGAAGTTTGCAACGTTGAGATTCAACGAAATATATTTTTTTAATTCATTATTTATTGAATTTTGAAAATCATGGCAATTTTTCGTGTCGATTGAGTTTTTGGCTCGTCGAAGAAGATTGTTTTATTGTCCGGACCAAATATTAAATAATAATTATGATCTCTGCTGAAGAAAAAACATAATTTCCTTCCATTCCAACGATCCAAACTTCAACATCATAATTCTTTGATTATTTGGCTCATGACTTCATCGCGCGTGTATTTTGTAACATTTCAGTTGTAGAGCAAGGTGACGATATACAAAAGATCGTGAATGAAAAAACACTCGTAATAGCGAATCATCAGAGTACTGCAGATGTTCCTATGTTGATGACGACATTCAACGCAAAAACTGATGTTTTGCCCAATTTAATGTGGATTATGGATAGGCTATTTAAATTTACCAACTTTGGTATAGTCTCGATATTGCATGAGGATTTTTTTATCGTTTCGGTAAGTTTTCTTGACTAAAATTGAAAGAATTGAATGATAAGAGAGAGGGAGAGAGAGAGAAAGACGTACCGTGTTACTTAATGATTCGTCGTGCTCGTAACAGGGCCGTACCAGGCGGGAAGAAAGTTTGAAACAATTGAAGAAGCATCTAAAGGATTCTTACATACCACTTAACCGAAGGTGGATGGTACTATTTCCTGAAGGTGGTTTTTTGTGCAAGAGACGAGAAACGTCGAAGAAATTTGGAATGAAGAATAATTTGCCGATATTGGAAAATGTTTCGTTGCCGAGAACCGGAGCGATACAAACGATATTCGACGAAATTGGTCCCACACAAAATAATAATTCGTCGGATCAACGGTCAAACAATCAATCGAGTAAATACGAGATTAATGATAAAATAATGCTTTAAAGTTGAATGATTTATCGGGTCGCAGTAAGAGAAATGTTGAATTATTTGGCAGGTACGAATGTGGTTGCTAAACCTGAGATCAGTTGGATTCTGGACATAACGATAGCGTATCCACAGGGAAAGCCAATCGACTTATCAGAGATTGTAACGGGCTCGAGAGCCCCGTGCGAAACCGTCCTCTTTTATCGATTATTTCCAAGCTCGGTGGTGAGACCCTTAGAAATCGATAGCAGCGACTACTCGGTTGCTCGAATACAAACGGGGATGACCTCCGTTGTCTATTTAAACGATCAGCTTGTGTTTAGCTATGAATTATTTTGTCGCAGGTCCCAAGAGAGCCCGAACTACTGTCCAAGTGGTTGTACGAGAGATGGGCGGAGAAGGAAGTACTTTTGGAGAATTTTTACAAGAATGGAACTTTCGTGGGAACGCGGGAGTATCCGGTTGGCGAAGGTTCGAAAGTTCAACAGGATCCATTGCGGTTTCTCGTTTTACACCTCTTTTTTATAACCTCGACCTACATCCACTACAACATTTTCGCTTACGTTTTATCATGTTTATGGTAAAATAATCAAAGTCGAAACTCGGCAATGAAATCGGCAATTCGGTTCACTCGTTACGTCTCACTATTCACACACACACACACACACACACATACACTTTTTCTCTTCACTTTCTTTCTTCCTTTCTTTTCTCTTCTAATGAACGCACACACTTTTCAAACGAGAGGTTCGACGCGATTGCTGCACTCTTCTACCTGCAGATCCGGAAATTCTCGATACTGAAACAAAGGCAGATTCAAATAAACGATTCGCCGAGCGAACCAAGTCCAACAACTTGTCGACGCGTTCGACCGAATCTTTCTTCAAATTTCTAATTAGGATTTCAATCGCCAATTTCTTACACACCGGAGATCGACTTGGCATAATCCTACCGTTAACTCTAGTGCGAATTCATTTTTTCTTCCGAAAACGAGTAGAGAATAAAAAAAATAAAGAAACTGGCAGGAGGATTCGTACCGGTTGTGGGCGTTGTTCGAATTTTCAGTCTGCTTTCATTCTCTCATAGCCCAACGATGAAGAATTATTCTTGCAGTATAAACTATTTTTTTTTCAATTATTCGAAATTTTCTTGTTCTCATATTCATCGGAGTATCGATTCGATCGAATTTTAGTCACAGTCTCTAGAATCCAATTGTCTAATGCGCGCGAGAAATTCTTATATCACGAGCAGTGGCGAGTTGAATTTTCGCTGCTGGATGCCAACCGTGGCCTCTGTAATTGGACCAAATGTTATTTGATAATGCACATTCTAACGGAATGCTCAAAGTTCCTGGTGTAGTTTTCAAATAATGTAAAATTTTGTGTTGTTTTTGCTTTTCTGTAATCATTATTTGTAAATAATAATTTAGAGTGATTTTCCATTCGAATGGCGTCCATGCCCGGTGAGCCTTGTTCCGGAACTATTAACGATGGGGACGGAACGAGCGAAGTAATCGACGTTATTCTAATATTCGCATAGTAATAACTGAAAATACATTGTATTAATTAAATACCAATAACAGTAATCACGAAATCGTCAAAGTAACAAAAAAGAAGCAAAAAAAAAAAGGGGAAAAAACGATTCGACTAACGAAGTAAATATCGATAAGGATTGCGGAGTTTCGTCGACGACAAGATTTATCGTCGTCGTTTGTGATAAACATATTAGGAGAGAAAATATTTTTGAAAAACCACAAAGTCAACGTCGCGGAGACGTAATTTTTTCTATCGTCCACACTCGATCGAGATTACGTGGGTTTTACATAAAAAGAAACAAAAAAAAAAGTGGCTAGGTCGTCGAAATACACGCAACTATTGATAGTGGATGAAAAAGAGCGATTAAGCGCAACGTCAGAATCAATGACCGGAGCTTTGTAAGTGGATTAGCGAGTCAACTCCGCGTCTCTCTTCCGAAAGGAACGAGAGCTCTTTGTTCAACGCGTCCGATCCTCGTTTTAGCTGATATTCATTATTAACGGACGCTACGAATCAGCCGTGCCTTGCTCCAGCAGCCCGATCATGGCTTTTCTAATATCCGGTTGTAAATAAAAAAATCCCTTTCGGTATTAAAAAGTGCGTATTTACGGGGGAAAAGGAACGAACTAACAAACAAACGAAACAAAACAATCCAGTGCGCTCGACCATAGACTCTCAAAATTCAATTCCTTCAATAATTCTTCAAGAAATTCATTTACACCGCTGTTTCCCGATTATTTCAAAACTACCAATAATTACTTTGAAAAATATCAACAACTGTCGTTGTGTAAGTGTCAATATCTGTCTCTACACGTCACTTGCGAATCCGTACGTAGAAGAATGGAAAGAGAGAGAGAGAGAGAGAGAGAGAGAGAGAGAGAGGGAGGTAGGGAGGAGCAAAAGCGAGAGAGCCGCAATTGCGAAATAATGACGAAAAAACAGCGGTGTAATGTGCAATCTTTTGGTAAAGGCGATTATGTAATATGCATCTTGACTCAGGCACAAGAAAAATATTCTTTCGAAATGGAACGAGAAGACGAAGAGAAAAACGAGAATCTAGGTTATCCTATCGTAATAATATCGCCGTACGAATTTTGTAGATACACTCCTTTTGCGAATATATTAATCGTATTTCGTAATAATTTATTAAAGTAATCTATATAACGAGACTATCGTGCCCGGGCTATTTAAAACACAGTATGACGTGAAACCCATATCGTTCTTTACACGATAACTCAGGATGTTGATCGCCGATTGGTAGGATCGACTCTACAACACTGAGAAATTGATATCCTCTTACATAACGAATCGAGTATCGTTATCCCTCGATTCCCCTCTCTATTGGCACAGCGAGTTCACTTTTATTGATCCCACTTTGCCACCTTCTCAACTTTTATACGGGTCCATAGAGATTACATTTTTGTCATTAGTTTTGGAAAACTTTGAGATGAAAGAATCTGAACGATATATTCGAGAGATAAACAAAAGGGAATAGATTAATCAATTCAGAGGGTAGAACGAGCGAAATGAACGTCAGATAATCTGCAAGTGTGACCTTTTCCTGACGATTCTTCGATTTGGCATTGCGATTGGCCTTCAAAACTTCTCGACTGCATTTCTTTGCATTTAACTCCTTTGTCCTGTCTCTTCAGAATGTTCGTTCATTCATTTTTTCTTCCTCAACGTTCATCACACACTTTTTACCTATAGAAAAAAATTCACGTCACACTCCGTAACAATGTGTATTTCTCTATCTTCCACACTTTTGTACACACGTCACAAAATCTCCAAGGGGAACAATCCCTGTAAATAGAGGTGAGCCTTAATCAAAGAATGTCTACATTATATGCGATCAACGAGTGTAAAACTGATTTTTTTCAAATACGATTGCACATTATTCACATCTTTCATGAATACATCTCGAAGATTAACACTCGTGAAAGAAAAAAGGCGAAAAATACGTTCGTCAATAATTGCCCATACCTGAGCCACTGTTACTTTGTTGTTGTTGTTTTTTTTTTTTATTATTTCCGTATTAAGTGGACGTTCTTCGGTGTACATGGCTCTACCGATATTTAATCATACAGTAGTGGTATATACTTGACTTTTGAAATGTTGTAGATACAATTTTTCAGATTCATCGTACTCTAGCCACTGTACAAACGTAAACGAGTCTTATTTTGTCTTTTTTCTTTTTTTCTTTTCCATTAGTGTCTTTTTTTCTATTCGCAAATGCGTGTACTGCGGACACAGTGTCTAAAGACAAAAAAATGCGTAAAATGATGAATGTGGAATTGAGTATTATAAAAATGTCTCGTACGATATACGATTTGGGGTTGAAAGTCACGCCTCCGATCAATCGCTGAATTGTATTTTTTTTTTTTTTTTTTTCTTTCGGTGTTTTATTTTCCGTAGTTGATTCGTTATCGTAGAAACGATGATTATTCGTTGGTGAACGCTTTCGTGATCGTTACGAGACGCCGACGTTTGTGTATAATTTTTTGTATGTTGGATATAATTCGTGGGATTATTGGATATAAGCACAAGGACATGTTTTGTACGCTTCGATCGAGACAATTGTTGGTGAGATTGTCAAGGTATAGGAAAGTTTTCCGGGCAGAATTATGACGAACGCGGTGCAAGCATTTTTTTCTAATTCACGTGCGTCAACTGCAAATACTTTATTCTATTGCAGCAGCAAAATATTTACTCTCTCCGCAGCTCCCTAATTTAATATTCAGCTCCTATGAGATATCCAGATGGAGAAAAGCATGCTTGCTCCGCTTTTTGTTATTTTAATCATTATGCGTGCTGCCTATATTTCTGGTCATGTTTCGTATATACATATATATATATCGACATGCATATATATGTATGTATATGTAATAATTATTGTAACTAGAACTCGCAACAAAAATGAAAAATAAATTGTCGATACAAGTTTCAAGTTATTGCTGTCCGTGTGTGTTATTCCCTTTTTTTATTTCAACTGTGAGATTCGAATCAACACAACACACGTGCACGTTTGTTTGCTATCCAAATGAAATCTCGGAAAAGTCTCATCCGCTCGGCAGCAACATCGCGACCGGGTCAGCAGAATGCGTCCGAGCAGTGTCGCCGTTGTATTACATACTTCGGGGTATACGTTGGCCGAAACGTTTTTACCGGTGGACGGATTGGAGCACCCAACACGCTTTGGTCCAATCAAAAAGAAGAAGAATTGTAATCTGACGTTCGGCAACTTTGTGTTGTTGTTATTTTATAGTTAATTTTCATACAAGGCCCGCGAGCTCTTTAATTTTCTCAAAAATGTCGATTATGAGACCGTTCACCTGCAACGATTTATTCAAATTCAACAATGTGTAAGTATCAGCAATATATAAAACTGTTTTCTAACCTCTTTGAACAGTGTCGCGATTAAGTCACATAGAAAAATACAATGAATTCGATATTTTCAGAAATTTGGATCCGCTTACAGAGACTGTATCCTTTTGTGAAAATTCATTGAAATATATCGCATGGCTCATTTACTGCATTATTTAACATGCTTTCCTTCATTTAGAGGATTAGTACGCACTCTCCTTTTATCTTCACTACTTAGCTCACTGGCCAGAGTATTTTCAAGTTGCAGAGTCTCCCAGCGGAGAAATCATGGGTTATAGTAAGTCAGTGAGGTTTTGTTTAGTTACTATTAAATACGATTATCGACTATTAACCATAATTTTAGTTATGGGCAAGGCAGAGGGTGTCGGAGAGAATTGGCACGGTCACGTAACGGCGTTGACCGTTTCCCCGGATTACAGGAGATTGGGCCTCGCTGCAAAGTTCATGAAATACCTGGAAGAAGTTTCTGAAAAGTGAGCATTTAATTTTTCGTACTTTCCTGAAAATGCACCTTTTTCGAGAGCATTGAGAAAAATGAAACAATTGCCGCTTGATCAATTTTGCTTTCCCAGGAAACAGGCCTACTTTGTGGATTTATTTGTTCGCGTGAGCAACAAAGTTGCCATCAATATGTACCAACAATTGGGGTATATCGTTTATAGAACAGTTTTGGAATATTACAACGGGGATCCTGACGAAGATGCTTATGGTAAGAGAGCATGAGAATCTCGTAATTAGTATCAGCCTCGATTTTACCATCGTCATGTATTTTTATTGTTAGATATGCGGAAAGCTCTCTCAAGGGATACAAAAAAGAAATCCATGATACCTTCGACGCATCCTGTGAAGCCGGAAGACGTTGACTAACACGAGCTTTGATCGAGTGCAGTGCAGGAGACAAAAATTCAAGCACAGAAAATCGGTTTACATATCGGAGCATGTTTTATTTCATTTTTGTACAATAGTACAATACTTCGAATATATACTTGTTATACCGTACATTTTCCACATCTTCCAAATCTTTCATGCGCCATTTAATGCGAATAATAAATAATAAATAAAGATTAACCGAAATAAATTTTCGAGTAGCGTACAACGAATGTTCGCCAATGGCGTTATTCGTTTTTCCCAATGTAACATTTATAAAATGGAGTAGTACATTCGTGATTGATCAGCGGCCAGTTATTTTCGTGAGTTGCTTCGTTTTTTTTTTTTTTTTTTTTTTTTTTCGTTTTATCTACAAATGATGATCTAATAAAAACTAAAATTTCGAACCTATCGCAATATTTACAGACTTTTTCCTTACGTGTATACTCTCCCTCAACGTTTTCTGTATCGAAAGATTTTTTCTCCATTTTTCACACATATTGTTCCGGCGCAAATTCACCATATTGCAATAGCATCCACGTTCATATTATAAAAATTATAGAGAGTGTCGTTCGTGTCGTTAATTTGTTTTTTGTACTTTTCCCGATAATCTGAGGCCCGCCCACGAGGTCCTCGATATTTCTGGGCCATTTTTTCGTCTCGTTCCTTCCGCGAGTCACATTTTTCTTCAATTAGTGTTTCTCAGTTTATCAGGAATGATAATAACGCGTAGGAGATCTGTGTCCACCGAAATGTCGATCTTACAACTTTTGTTACCATATTTATGTTTGTTTTCAGAGTTAAAAAATGTTATTTTTTATTGAATAAAGGAAGACGTCCGTCAGTATACGTAAGATTACTCCGTTGGCACACAAACCTCTTACGACAAGAGTTCAAGACGACTTTCGTGAATACTTATTGAAAAAATGGTTTGCAAATATGTGTGCAAAGTAAACGCGCTACAGATTTGTTCGGCGAACAAAAGCAAAAATAAAACCTCACCTACAACTACTTGGTCGTGTTTTAAATGTTTTTCCTTTTTTATTTACCCATGAAACAGAATTGCGCATCATTTTTTTTTCCCTTTCGTATAAATGTGATGTGACCATTGTTTTTTGTATAATATCGTGCTTATTTAAAGACGAACGTAATCATGATGCGGGACTAGCTTTTACATTAAAATAAGAACATTTTTTTTTACAATTACATTAGTAAAAATATTTATAGTAACAACAATGATGATAATAATAATAATCATAATGTTTTGTCAGCGCTGCGACATTATTTCATTCGAGCATTCTATTTAATATCAATTTGTCAGGTTACCGCATATCGATCATCTCCCTACTATGGGCACTACTTCGAGTATTCGACGAAAAACAAAAGACCTTCGAACGAACTTGATCTTTGAGGCACCCTTTTGTTTTGTTTTTGTTTTTGTTTTTTTTAACTTGTATATATGGCAAAGAACGTTTGACGATCCAGGTGGGACAGGGACGATCGACATTGTGTGTAAAAAGAACTTATAGAAGAAAAGGAATCTACGTGTACGCGGATGGCTAGGCGTTGCTGGTTATTACACCGGAATGAACAATTTCAAAGCACTATTGTGACAGAGTCATGTGTTATTACGTTGTACAACACTATGAATTAGTTAAATGATTGGTAATTTATTCCGAATGTTAATTACAGTATATAGGATTCAGATGTCTAGTACACAGTGTTGTAGTTACCACAGAAACAGGTTGAGATTTTCACGCCTCTCCCTCAATCGCCCCCAAAGACAAATACAAAATTTATTAATCTCGCTTTCGTGGCCTACGACAATGAGATTCATTCCTCGCACGATTTATTAATGTTTTCTTTTTGGCAAAAAGTTTGTTGCTTTTTTTCCTCCATCCATTTATCAATAATCGATCCCTCGTTATTGCTAGCGAGGTCCAATTATTTAATCGCTTTGCTTTTAAAAATTCCATAATATATCGAGTACAGCTAGAACTTTATATTTACAACTTGGGCGTATCGTCGAATAACTATTAATTCTTGTACGAACGCGTTTCAGCTTCCAATTTGGTATACAAATATTGTAATAAAAGTTTCCATCCACACACTCGCATTCACGTACACACATACGTACACACACCCATCATCTTTCTACGAATAATTTTCAGCTTTTCTTCAGAAATGATCGGTTCGATGTAGTACGAACAAACTTTTACTACGATACTTAGGCAGTGTTTTTGGAACTTTGCTCGATCCCTGCATCGCATGGCACATTGCAAACGCCTTTAATCAATCGCTACCTCGCGAGACTCCAGTTTCCTTTTTCTTTCCCCTCCCCCCCCTCTCCTCTCCCCTCCTTCCCTCATTTTGTTATTCACACAGGCACAAACAACGAGACGATCGGGTTTGATCTCCCGTTTTGAATCTCCCATAGCACAAGAATGCTCTCGAGATAAAAAGTGGCTTTAGTACCTTTGCGTATAGAATTAGTGCGTCGTTAACTATCGGACTCGCGAGCACGAGACTCGTTTTTCTCGAGTTGTCTCTCTGTCAGAATGGCTCGGACGTTTGCGCTGTTTTTCAGGGTCTTTGGTGGTCCGGTGTAGACTTTAGAATATCTGGTTGCGTTGGAAGACAGCTCGAACCTGTAATCGTCGTCGTAATTGAATTCTTAATCGAGACATTTCCGACATGGAATCGCGATTCGTCGCATCGAGTCGTCTCGATCGTTATTTCACTCACCGGTTGCGGGTCTCAGAGTCGATTTTATCGAGCGATGCGATCCGTTCCTCGTTAACGTGTTCATCTGCGGCGTGCCTGGTAATGCGTGCCCAAGGGCGTTCATGTAATCGGCGATCAATAGAGTTATTTCGAGGATCTGAAAATAAGCCACAGGCTCCGAATTATTTTTCTGTATCATCGGGAAAACGATATTTTCATTGATTCCGCTTTTGTATGCGTTGTAAAAATCGTACCTTGGGCTTGCTCAGGGCGAAAAGTAACTTTTGTTCCGCTGCACCTTCGTCGGGACAAGCTACCAGCATAAAATCGTTCAAGCAGCCCCCAAACGTTACTATGTTCCCGTAGTTGTAACGACACATGACAGCCATTGATTGTAGCTCCAGCAACGTCACACTGTCTTCGGAAACTGCGATCCAAACAGTAACCGGTTCGTTCTGCTTGAGCTATCGAACAGAAAATTGTGTTAAATAGTGTTTTTCATTATTTTTCAAGTGAATCAAGCTGTAGAATGAACGAATGACTCGCAAATGGATTAGATTTACTTTTGCTTGATACAACGTTGCTCCGAAGAACGGCCACTTTCTTGTGCACGTCAAGTATATCCTGACGCAATCGAGAACACTTCGGCCTCTGAGAGCGATCCACTTTTCTTGTAATTTCTCTTGAAGCTCCCTGTGGAGTGAAATTTTCGTGAGTGTCAGAGCTTTTAATGGAGCTGGGAGCGAATAATCGGTGGAAAAATGACAAACCTCAGTTGATCGGCAGTGATGTTGGTTCGGTAACGGACGGGATAAAATTTATCCAGAGCCTGGAGAACGAGGTGATGAGGATTTCCTGGGCCACTGCTACGAGCTTTGTCGTGATTGTACTCGCCGAAATCAATCTGTGCCATGAGCGAGGCGAGCTCGAAAGCGAGTTCTCTATTCAAAGGAAACTTTCCTTGGACAACCTGCTGATTTACCTGATAGCAAAGCAAGAGTCGCTCCCGATCGGTCTCCATTTTTGCGGCTTGCCTCCAATAACATCGAGATTTATAAGTCAATTGTATAACCCGAGTATTTTCAAATTTTCCGGAACCTTTCTCTCGCAGAGCTGTTTCCCATTTCGATATTATGTCGCAAAGCTTCGCTTGCAAATCGATAAAGTGCTCGAGATCTTTTTCGATGGGATCGTCACTGAAGAGCGTGAAACCCGATTGATGCACGTCCCGGCAGCCAATCTCTTGATTCAACGTGTTGAGAAACTCCTCGATGGTGGTGCTCCCATCGAAACTTACGACTTGATACGTTCCGTTGGAAAAGTGAACCGGTATGGCGTGAGGTAGAGAATGATGGTAAGGATTTTTCAACAGAATCGAGAGAACTTCCATCCGCGATGGTTTGACTTCTCGGCCACCGTTCTGAAGCGTTCTTTCCAATGCTCTCTCGCAGTAAGCCGCGTATTTCCCACACTCGGATCTAAGAAAAAAAACAAAAAAACTGTTATGACTTCCAATCCAAAAGTCTTGGCAGTTTGAGCCTCGGGAAAAAAAATGGAGCTCGACTCACTTGGAATCAGCGTTTCTCTGCAGATGAAGTTTAAGGTACCACAGCAAACGGTTGTTCCTCGGTAAAAATAGCGAAACGGCAAGAGCCAAAAGTTGCCATCCCTGTACGAGGACGTGATGGGCCGGACTGGTTTTGCACTCGAGTATCGTCGATGTTGAGTGTCCCTGCGTTAGCGGAGGACTGTGAGAAGTTGATGCCGTCGATTGCGCGTCCGCATTATCACCACCGCCGTTTGACGCGGGACTTTGCGTATCGCAGGTGAAGAGCGATTGTGTTGCACAGAGGAGGAGCTGCTGCAATGGTATGCTGGCATACTACTACCATCCGTAGAATGGGAATACACACCTAATCTAACGATTCGTCAATGTTTTTTCTTATTTTTCGCGATGTTATTGTTCCGTCACAAAATTAGCCGGGAGATTCGAAAAGAATCCTCAAAGGACGTATTTTTCTTTCCTTTTTGCGATTAGATGTTCTCTCCAAGAAAATAACCGAACGGGGGAATCGTACAGTAGTCTTTAGTCCGTCTCTGTTTTCCACAGTAAATTTAATGTTCCATCGAGCCCCCAAACGTTTAATTCTGACGTATCGAATTTGTTAGTGCGAGGAAGCAATAGCAATCGAGGGATGTGAACGCCAAACTCGATTAGTTAATCACATAAAACGGATGGAATTTAATATTCTTTCTGTAATTATCGAGTATCGATGAATCAACGAATATGGATGAGAAGCGCCTCGTCTAATGAAATTTCCTTCGTAATAACCGCTCCCAAAAGCACTAGTGAAAACTATTTTTACTCCGTTCA
The DNA here is from genome assembly GCA_963921915.1 of Hyposoter dolosus. Classification (NCBI taxonomy): domain Eukaryota; kingdom Metazoa; phylum Arthropoda; class Insecta; order Hymenoptera; family Ichneumonidae; genus Hyposoter; species Hyposoter dolosus. The sequence goes on from OY998133.1 coordinate 4,263,037, forward strand.
ACGAATTCATCTTTTTTTCTCCAAAGTCAAAATTTATTCTCCCATTATCTATTCTCAATAAAAAATAATTTATTGGCTGAAAAGAAAATCTAGCTTTACCACGCGATTTCAAAACTTTGTACCGTTCCTTGAGTGTTTTATTTTTTTTCTATTGCCTAATATTTTCTAAGCAGCATTCAAAACAAAGTATAATAATATATAAAATCTCAATGAAGAATATTGCAAAATAACTAATTGACAGAACAAAACGATTCTAGAAAAATATGTTTTTCTGTGTGTGATAAATATTTTTTATGTACACCAACATACCATTCTGCAAGTGTGGGCACGCAGCTCGGCAGATTTCGAGAGTACAATGCACCATTGTAAAATGTTCGACAAGCAGTGAGGCCTTTTAAATTTTAATCTATAAACGTTATTTCGTGCGAGACTGTCGAATTGTGCCGAGTGCGCGCAATTGGGCACCAATATCGGGTGGTTTTAGCGTATGATGTAGAATAATATTAAAAAATACGTGATAATAAAAATTAAACGAGCTTGACCAGACGTAATGAGGTCAATAACGAGAAGCATGCCTTCAGAATATTCGATTATGATTTCAAAAGAAAAACTCTTACTAACTAAATGAACGTAGCACTTGTAGTTTTTAGCACATTCAAAGCAGCAAATGAAAGTGAAATGTGGATGAATGTTATAACTAAAATTTTCGTTATGGGCTTGGTCAAGTATTGTCGAGTGGGCTTTTTCTTTTTCTCCGACGTTTTCAACGTTCATAGAGTTGTTGTTACTTTGTTAGTCGTGTCCAAGGGGACGTATCGCATGACGGAAATTGGGGAAAAAATAAAAGGAAAAAAAAAAAAAAACACATACAGACACAAAAGCTCGAGTGACGAAACGCAAAACCCGGTGGACGATAGTTAATGGTTATCGAGTAATACTTGACCAAGTATGTCCAGTGCAACATTTCGTTCGTTTGATACTTTTTGCCTCGGTTTCTCTGTCTCTGTCTCGTCTTGAATCTCAAATTCAAGCTATTTCCCGATGGACGAACAAAAATGGTACACAGGAGGTGAACGTTTGTTGTTAAACAATAAGCAGGACTTACAACGCGCGCAGTACCCAGTGAGACAAGTCTGGCGGCCTTTTTTACCTGTACGCCCAGTCGTTGTTGGGTATGACGGCTCGTTTGTTTCACCAGAGCACATATGAATTCAGTTTGAAGCTCGGGTTGATCCAAGCACTGCTGGAGAGCGTTTTGAGCAAGTACCACGTGATAATCGATTCCGGCTTGTTCCACAGCGACCGACATGAATAATTGACAAGCCTGAGAAAGCAACAAAACGAAATTGAGTTTCGGTCGTTGAAAATGATGAAAATTCTAAAAATACCAATTCATTTGTTTGTGCTCGATCGTTAAAGATCAACCTTGAACAATTTGATGGCCTCGGATTGCAGAGTTTCCGATGTGAGACTCGTCAATGGGCTGGTGATATTTTCTTTCGTGTGCAGCAGTAGCGGATGCCTCCAAAGAACGCAGCCCGGATCGCCATCAGTTTCCATCAGTCTCTGGACCAACTGTTCGTACTGAGTACCCGCGCTCGGTCCACCACCGGAAACCACTGTCAAATGGTACAGCCAATTGTCCTTGTCCTGTTTGTGTGGCATAAGCAGATACGTCGGACCTTGATGAGTAGGAAAAATACCGATCGTCCTCTCGTGAGGACACTCGGTGTCTCTCTCTTCGCTATCACTGTCCGACATGTGTTCTACTTCCTCGACTCGCGCATCTCGCATGTTTATCTGTCCGACCGGATTCTGCAAAATAAAATCCTCATTGGAAAAAAATTCACGTTAACCCTCTGCGGATCATATGTCATTTTTCATGACAAACCGGATCATATGAATCCTTTTCGTCCTGCCACTTATATCTTACGAATTTTAAGAGAGAAAAATCTGAAAAAATTCTGGAATACTCTCCATTGATTTTACTTTAAGGTTTCCTACAAGATTTTCGAAAAAGAAGTTGTCACTTGGGTCGAAAAATACCCAATGATCGGCGCACGGTAAAAAGTTACGACGTTTTGTTTTGAAAAGAAAAATACTCACCGTATCACTTGGGCACTTGAAGTAAAGGAACATTTTGCCAATGAGGACGCACCAGCATTTTTTAGCATGACCATTTTTAACTTTGGTCAGCCATCCCTGTATCGTAGGTTTATTGTCCTCTCGGCTGAGCAACAACTTGGTCGCATTTCGCCTCTGTACGTTCTGCAACACTCTTATCCAATCTTCCATCGTGGCTATACAGTCGGCGGTAAGATAATAAGTCTTTTTTCCCGTTGATATTTCAAAGGTCGCGGCACCCTCGGCTCGATTTATCCTGCACACCTCGTCCAGTAATATTTGTCCTTGTGGTTTACGATTAACGTCGTTCTGACTCTTCCAGTACGTGAGTATACCGTTCTTAAGAACGAACCACCGTTTTCGCCAGGTTTTCAGTTTCCCACCGAGTTTAGCGAGGTGGCCAGTTTTTTCCAAAGATTCGAGCCTTTTTGGGCTCTCGCCCGAAACTCTCATGAGGAGGCTCGGCATGCTGGACTCTAACGACGTCGAACTAAGAGCATCCGGGGGTATGGCGTAATCTTCCGAGAGTCCCGACTCGAGTGACGTGTCTGTAGATTTAAAATGCGAGATTCCAAGTTGAAAATACAGTCGCGTTATCTCAATTCTCGAAATTTTATTATTTTTCAAAACTCACCACGTTTAACACTTTTGCTCGGTGAACCACTGGAACTTCTCTTTGCGGGGCTAAGACTACTCGTCGTTTTAACGCTCTTCGAAGGGCTGCTACCACTCCCCAGCGAAGAGTCTGTGTTGTCGGAGGAACTGTTAGTTATTCGAGTATTCGTTTCCGTCTGATTCGGATGTTCCTCGCCGTCCGAACTGTCGTCGGAACTGTCACCAAATGGCATTGATCTTATCTGACTGGCTCGACCTGTTAGCCAAAAAAAAAATCAACATTCCTTCAAACACTCGACGAACAATTTGTCTATCGTTAAGGTTAAAAAACTTGGTTTTTTTTTTCTTTCAAAAAATTCATACAGTCACGGAATGTAATTGAATGAAGAAAATTGCTGTGAAAACTTGACACTCCGCGGAAAAAAATCTGAAATACTCTCGCTGTAGTCACAGCGTTTGTTTTATTTTGAAATAAAATCTTTTATAAAACGAGATTTTCGGAAAACTCATTGAGCTGGTCCGAGGAAGTTATTTTGGCTCCGAGCATCGAATGTCATCGAATGCCCGGCACAATGAGAATCGTGGGGGAAAAAAAATGGTAACGATAGTTAATAAAATTCGTGACTTCGATTTCTCTGACCTTTGACCGTGGCATAAACCGGTACCGATATATCACAGTAACCCTGTGAATTGTGCGCAGTGAGATTGTGTCCAGTTGCGTGGGAATGTTTGGACGAACTCGTGGTGTTGGTAGTGCACGTCGATGGGCCTGATTCCTCGTTCGCCGGAGGTCCAATGCCCAGGCCGCCGTCTGCGACCTTAACAAACACGCCGAATCGTCAATGCAGAATGTTGTCTTGGGAATAAGATGAAAGTGTGCGAGGGAGAGAGTCTCAATTACCTGGTAAATTTTCGCCTCCCAGCTTGGGAATCTGTGCAAAGGTGGCGTTGGTGGCCTCGGTGCAGTTTGTCCACTGGCCTGAGCCCAATTGATGCCTTCCCTGCTGGGTGTGTAGATTTCCGCATAATCGTGAATCGCCTCGGAGCTGCTGCTGTCGCGACTGCCCTCCGAGACTCCGGGTATGCTTGGCAGCATAACGAGATTTTCCACCGCAGCTGCCAACTCCTCCGAGAGTAAGCTACAATGGAAAATTAATAATTATTCAATTTCCGTCCATCATTTTTTCTCTGAAGGAATAATTTTTCAAAAATTGACAAATTCATCATTGTGACTAATAATTTTTTACTATTGGGAGGAATATTTGAATATTGATGGAGGGCCGATAGATCCCCGCAGGAAGTCCCAGGACGGTACAGGGTACCGCGTGTTTGGCTAATCGGGCGCCGCTATCACGTCGTGAGGCCTCCCAAAGAGAATTTCATCGCGTCATTTCTTTTTTTTACTCTAATTCGTCATCATCCCCTGAAATGTCTTCTCTCGAAATATACAAACAGATAATCCACGTTTACAAATATATTTTGGGATTAAGTTTCTTTTATTTTCGCGACACAAAGTTTACCGCTCGATCCTGGAAGAACAGCACGGTAAAGGAGAAAATAGACATTTTTACTGGACGAAGTAATAAAGGTGGAAATCGCGAAGAAGGAAATTAACAAGAGAAAGAAAAATTTTGCCGCATTGTTCGTCCGTTCGTTATAAAAATGGAGCCGTTACTTTGCGTCTAAATATTTACGAAAAGGACACTGAAAATAAAATTTTGTTAAAAATCGTCGATATTTTCTTGAACACGGTGAACTAAATATTTTTTGATAATTTCAAAATTTTCGTTATTTTGGCAGAATATTTGGTTTCTAATGAAATTGTCAGCAAAATTTACCATTTGAACGACAAAAATTTGCTTCCGAAGAGACTTTCTAGAATATTTCTTGCTGCGATGACACAATTTTTGGGATCAATCAAAAAAAAACGTTTAGTTGAACGTATCGAACAAAATATCGATCTTTTCCAACAAAATTTTGTTTTCAGTGGATAAATCAACGAGAAGAATATTAAGCTGTTGATAAGAAAAGCTCATTTTGTCTACTTCACCTCGAATCCATATTCGTAGCGGTGATTCCTTGCTGTATCGTACCACAAGCTGACAGATGCCTTCTGTGTCTCGTTGTCACTTGCTGCTCGACGGCTGTGCTCTGAACGCTTTCCGCAACGGTTTGTGGTGTGCTTTCCAGGCTCTCGCTACGACGTCTGAGGGTGGGATCAACTTCGAGCGACAACGAGGCTCTCGTTGGTGCCTGTAATTAATTGTTCTCATTATTCTCAATATTTTTCTCACTAAAAAAAACAACTCTCTCATAATTTAAGGACGTTGTATGGCGACGCTAAAATCTAAATTTTTCTTTTTAGTTTTTCTTACATACAAAAAGGTTCGCGAGCCTGAGTTCATTGAAAATGGCTAAAAATTGACTACGGAACAACATATAAAAAACAAAATTTCTAAGAAATGTTTCGATCGATTTTTTTGAAAAATTGAGTCAAGCTTCTTCGTTGTTACATAAAAGTGTATGCAAATTTTTAAGAGGCTACACCATTTAGAAATGGAAATATTTAATGTCGAAAATTGGAACTTTTGAAACACGCTCTTATGAGAAAGTATTGAAAATTGTGATTTTTATAAATAAATATCTCGACTTCTACATGGTGAATTCTCTTGAAACAGCGCGAGCTATTAGATGTCACTATTCTCTTTGTGTGGTGGAAATTTAAAGGAATTCTATCGATAGAAAATTTAGAATACAGCGTTTTTAACAATGCAAAACGTTATTTCGTGAGAAATGAAGGTAAAAAAAAAGTGACAGTTGGAAATAATTGACTGACCGGTGGCCTGAGTCCGATATTAGTGATGTGATTTCTCAGGAGCTCGAGTTGCTGGTTGCACTTGTTGTTTTGTTCACGAAGATGTTGATTTTGTTGTTCGAGCTCGCGTAATTTGTTGGTAACCCACTCTTTGATGCGAGCAGCTTTGGCCTCAACTTGTCGCGCGTCTTGCAGTCGCAGTTGTCTCTGGAGAATCGATATCGAAACGGTCAAGAATAGCGACGAGATATAATCAGCGATATAAATAAAAACTGACGAGAAATTGGCGATAAACTGGAGGACGAATTACTTCATAAAATTGTCGTAACTGATTTTACCGAGAAAATGGGACTCGAACGATAAAAAAGTAAAATTCTTTCCTAAAAAATGAATTATACATCGTGAGGGAATTGCTACGTAACGAATTATGATTTTATGTCAATGAATAATAAAAAAAAAAAAAGTCGTCACCTGTTCTTCGACCTGTGTCTCTAGTTTCGAAATGCAGGCGCAATGTGCATCGTCGCTCTTTTCGTTTTTCGTGTTCGAAGTCGATGGCAAAGATGATTGTGGCGGTGTACCAACTCCGGTTGTACTGAGGCTGTATTCACCCTTCACTAGCCGCTCCTCCATCATCCGTACCTATCGCGAAGAAAAAAATACGAAATATCCATAAGCAGAAAAATTCGACAAAATCGTATGCAAAAAATCGATTCTACAATTTCCGAGCCATTTTTTAAGGTGCTCTATCACTTTTGCTCGGTCGATAAAAATCCTCTTACACGTTTTACTTGGAGGGACTGAATATTTCGATAAAAATATTAGTTACACGTTGTTCTCATTTCACCAGAGAACACTGAAAACAAAATTTTGTTGGAAAAGATCGATATTTTGTTCGATACGTTCAACTAAACGTTTTTTTTGAATGATCCCAAAAATTGTGTCATCGCAGCAAGAAATATTCTAGAAAGTCTCTTCGGAAGTAAATTTTTGTCGTTCCAATGGTAAATTTTGCCGACAATTTCATTAGAAACCAAATATTCTGCCAAAATAACGAAAATTTTGAAATTATCAAAAAATATTTAGTTCACCGTGTTCAACAAAATATCGACGATTTTTAACAAAATTTCATTTTCAGTGAAGAAGTTGTAACGTTTCTGTTTCTCAAAATATGAAGCCTCGCTGAAAAAAACGTTTTTTGGTTATCTCTCTCGCACTCACGCGACTGCTAGATCACTCAAAGTTCCACGATACTTCGAGGTACGAAAAGAATGTCAAAAAAAAAAATTGCTCGATTTTTAATTTATTTTTATTCCAATAATAATAATTTTCATTCATAAATAAATGAATATTATGAATAACGAATGATGGAAAATAAAATAAAACACATAATTTCGTCGTCTAGTAATATCTGTAAATTGCATACTCTCGTACGAATCGAATGGTCGGTTTACGGGTGAAAAATATGGTTTTGTGAATAAGGTGCATGGCTCGTAGTACAACTGGCTGTTAATGAGTACTCCAGAAGCCGGTAGAACGTAAAATTAACATGGGGGAACGGAGGGGGCCGGGCGGCTTCCCCTTGTTCGGTGTGGTGAGTCGCGTGCATTAAAACCACCCCCTTTGCTCGTACACACGAATATATACACACTGAGACGTACACATTATAAAATATATAGATGTGCAGGAGGTAGTCGAAGCAGCTGTCAAAAATCGATATCGCTTTACTATCCGACGTACGATGCGCTCACCGCGTACAAGAGAATCTACAGAGAGTTTTGTTCTGCTGGGCATACTTCTCATTGGTACATGACGGGGGTGCAGAGAGTTTTAGTAGTAAAAGCGAGTAGATATGTTGGCTCTGGCACAACGCGAGGCTTTTTGTTATCTCCGTCTCACTCTCCTCGAGAAAATCAATACGATACAGGCAAATCCGTGAGGGTCCCCATCGTACTTTGCCATGTTCTCGTCTCCGTTTATAGAATACTTGGGAGCTGCAAGCGGCCAGCGTGAGACCGAGAGAGAGAGAGAGCGAGAGAGAGAGAGAGAGAGAGGGATGGGGGAAGGGGAGGGAGAAGATAAAAAGGAAGAGAGTGTCAAAGCATTGGGACTGTACAGTGGCACGATCCTTGTAGACGACGTGCATGTATATGGACCATATGGGGTATTTCTGTGAGGCCGAATGCTCCACGATGGTGGGTGGTCTCTCGATCTTTTTCTAAAGATTCAAATTGCTCCTCACGATGTTTTTCGACTCTAATTCTCTTTTGAATATTGATGCAAAGAAAACTGATTGCTGTTAAAAATAAAAACATGCACTACGGTTTCTGGATATTCTCGATGTGCGAAGACGCTTGGAAAAAATGTTTTTCACACACAGACGATTTGTTATTGAAACGTGGAGAGTACTGAACGAATGAAAATTCTCACCGAAGCACGTGTTGGCCATGATAATTATTCAATGCCAAATTCTTTTCACTTTCGAGCTTTTCTTATCCACTCAATTTTCGTACACCACGAAGAATAAAAAAATGAAAAGCCCCGATCGATGGATTTCTCGATCGAGTGAGCTGCTTGCACTTGACGCTTTTGCATCGATGACAATCGAAGTTATTTGCTCTTTTTCGCGGGTGTCAGAAGCTTGAGAATTGGAAATAACGATAAGGGAACGAAATACAGTTATAGTTTCTTCGAGCTCGTGAGAGAGTGGGATATTTTGAGAGAGCAGCAAGATCGCGCGCGTACGCGCGACGTTTGAGATCGAACTAAAGCGTCGGGGGTTTCCTGGAGCCTCAGTGAGTCACGTTGGCTCGTAGCCAAACAGTTTTACCACTGCACAGGGGGTTTCGTGGGCTTTCGTCTCGTCGTGGTGGTTGCACACTATAGAGCAAGTCACTCCGTCCTAGTCAACTATACATACGTATATATATAATAAAAAGACATCCATCCCCGTCAATGCCACGATCGCGTTCAGTAAGGAGCTACACCATGTGTAACCATCCAATCGTTTCGCTGCTTTTCCCTCACGATATATAAACGCCATCGATAAAATGTAATAAAACTTTTTATCAGGCATTTCACTTTTCGGACAGAAAAATATCGAGACCGATAAGAAAAAAATTCAGAGTTTATCGCAACAAAAGTATTTTAAAAAATCTGTCACGATAAATGATGAGGGCTCGTAAAATTTTGAAATATAAAATTTAATCGTGTTACTCTATCGATTAAAAATATTTACGGTTTAGCAATAAATTTTCATTAATTAGAATGGTGAAAAGAGTTTTCACGCAAAATATTCGATAAATACATCGAGTGTCTACCCCTGCGGCGCCAAGTGACATGTTTTTTTTTTTTTTTTTTCCCCAAAGATAAAAAAGAGACGTTAAAAGGTTATTGCTCTCAGTGTGTCGGCGTCTGCAGGATGAGAGAGAGAGAGAGAGGAGGCTCTAAAGGATATTCCATTCGTGAATCATTCTGGCACGCTGCCACGAGGTCTGATGTGGCTTTCTCTTTCTTTCTCTCTCTCTCTCACGTTCACAAACGAGAGCCGTCTCTCTCGCGCAATTTTTCTGGAAGCTGTAACATTTCTTGGACACTTTCTCGCGTCTCTGTTCTTGCCATAACGCTAAATGTCTATTCATTTGTTCGAGGCGCGTGTTGGCCGTGGCCTTTGGCGAGGAGGGAGACGCAGAGAGGAAGGAAGAGCTTGTCTGTCGTCTAGCTCGGAAACACGAGTGAGTGGAAATGTACATTGTACGTGTGACCTCATAAAATAATCATAAGAATCATAATCTTATTGAAATAATGATGATAACGTCGTGTTCATGGCGATGGCGAGTGGCATCCATCAACAGGAGACTCGAGGATTAGTCATGGCTTTGGCTACGAGCCAGTAATCTACGCGTTCGCTTTATCCTCAAGACTATACGGAGGTGTATTAGAGAATATACATTTTTCTAATTACGTAGCGCGAAACATCAGCGAGAACGAAATAATGACTCGAAGGTTTTTTTTTTTTTTTTCTGTGGTCCGAATTTTTTTGTCAGCTTTTTCAACGTTTTTTTTTCAATTTTTTGTATAGAATTGGGCCATTGGGCAAAGGCAAACTTGAAATTTGTACGAGGCACGCAAAATCTATTGGATGAGAGTTTGAATTTGGAAAATTGGGGTTTTTGTAAATTGTGGAAATTTTGTTATGATTCAAAAATATTTGAGTCGATCCCATTCAACAGAATTGTGAATTTTTCTAATGGAATTCGGGATTCAGTCAACTCGCGAGTAAGTGGTTTGTGGGCTGTCAAAAATAAAACACAAATCGATAAAATTAAATTTTATACCCGAATGGAGCACAATTGATATATTCGTGAGTCTGCAAATTTTGGAGTATGAAAACGAGCTGGATGCGAGTTGAAAGGAACGCGTGTTAGATTGAGCATCAGTGACAAATGCGGGAATTATTAGATGAGAAGAATCACTGAAAATGAAATTAAGTCAAAAAACGTCGTTATTTTGTTGAATACGGTAAACTAAATATTTTTGGATAATTACAAAATGTTCGTAATTTTTGACAATATTTTTCATTTCTAACGAAACTGTCAGCAAAATTTACGATTGGAACGACAAAAATTTGCTTCCGAAGAGACTTTCTAGAATATTTCTTGCCCCACTGACAACATTTTTTTGATTTTACAAAAAAAAATTTAGTCGAACGTGTCCAAAAAATTTTGTCTTTTCCAACAAAATTTTGTTTTCAGTGAAGCTTTCGCGAGAGGAGAAAAAATACGAGCGATGATGAAATTCTGTAAATATCGATGTAAATCGACGTTTCGTTTCCCTTTCGGGGGAAATTGTTCAGTTTCCACTTTTCGAACAGAATCTTTACGAGAAAGAGATAAAAAAATGAACGAAAAATTACCTTTCACTCGTGTCAACGGGGCTCCATAATTTGTTCATCTCAGACTCATAACACGAGAGCGATGTACGAACTGAATATCAAGAACACTCGCATGTGCATACATTCACACAGACACAGCACATACAACAACGAAATCGCGAGACTGGCAATGCAGTGCGAGGTACGGAAGATAATAATTATATAGAGCCGTCACGTAGTTTTTCTAAATAAAGTTTCTCGAGTTTTCCTCTGGATGGAATAGCAATTGTAGCTCGTACGTTATTTTTGTCGTTTTGTAGGGTTTGAAATTAAAGGTTTCGGTCAAAACGATAGTAAAACGGTATCGCGAGGGTGTCGCTTTTCTGCCATCTTGCGGGCTATTATATATCGCCTGAGCAAAAATCAATGGTCACCCCTCTACGCCCCCGAACAGCCCGTACTCGCGTCTTGCGAACCAGAGAGGAATCCTGCGATGTAACATGCGCGCTACACGCGCGAACAACGTGTGCTCCGTTGGCCAGCACGTTTTCCCATGAGGAACCGCGATCTTCCGTATATACGAAACATTTTTGCAACGTTTGCAACCCCCTCGCGCGAGCCGCTCTGATAAGCCTCTCAACGCAACGATAACAATCGACTTTTCTATCCAAAAGTATCTCCGTCATTGACCGACCGTGGAGGCCTGATGGGCTCGAGAAATTGAAACCCCTACGGTTGATCACCCGCGAACCTACCCTTATTTCTGCAAGGGATGATTTATCCGCGGTCGGTAAATTCGAGCAATTCCTTGGGGTCGGTAAAGTAAAATGCAGAAAATTTAGGTCACGATAAAATTTGAATCTCGCCACAAACCAAAAAGAACGAGAAATCAAAAAAAAGGACTTGGACTCCCTCGCATGAAGAAAAAATGCAATTCATATTCTTACATAGAAGGAAAAAAAGTTTTGGCGATACTCACTTTGTCCTCGGCTTCATCCGCTCTGCCCTCAGCGTCGAGTACCCGCTGCTCGAGTTCCGAGAGCTGAAAACACACGAGAGAGAAAAGAGAATAAAAATCGGAGGAATTAATTAGAAAGTAAAGAAAATTAGTCGTTGCCACATGCGCGAACATAATGGCCGATGCATCGGTCCTCTGGTGCATTCGGCTCCGTGGCAGATTAGCATGTGGAATGTATCGCACGTCCTCTAGAGTTAAGGACCAGAAGGTCACAAATGGATGGACCGTCCAGGTAGAATTATTTGGAATCGTGCCCTAATTATTTGACTGGATTTTAAATATAGACATAAACGGTGTCGTTATAAACGGGCACGGTTAGCGAAACTCGTAAATAGCGAGCGCGGCAACACGCTCAGGAAGGTCTTGGTGTGTGTGTGTGTGTGTGTTTGTGTTTATGTATTTGTATCAGCGTGTATGCACAGGGTGATTAATTAAAACAGAGGTTAATCTATGGGTCGTGGTGGAGAGCGAGAGGGACGTTCTTGGGCTCAAAGTGCAATTCGTCCGCTTACTTCTGAGCCTCTTGGTTAACCATGACGTATAATTAGTCGACCAGGGTCGGAGGGAAATGGGAAAGAGAGTCGCAAGAGTGTAGAGGGCAGAGAGTGATCGCAGAGCTACCGCGAGGATCGGGCCCTTTCGCCTTCTCCCATATACCTGACAAGATATGTAAATGGTCAAGGGACGTACTCGTGATTATGATGACAAATAGCACTCGTCCAATTTATGCTGAAAGTGAGCCCTTAAGACTTGGGGAGGTGGATAATGTTTTTTTTTCTTTTCTGAATCAAGAATCGTTGGTTTGATATTTATTTCGTTTATGCGTGAAAAAAAAATGTCGTGCTGTAGGAAAAATGAGTCCGCGGACGAAAACGTGATGGGCGAAGACGTCGTCAGTCTGGGCCAATGGTTTTCTTCTTTAACGTCAAAGAAAAAAACGGAGGTGAAGCAGAAGGTGAAAAAGAAAAGCACGAGGAGGTATAGAGAGAGAGGGGGATGATGGAGGAAAAGAGAAGATCTCGACAGACTGGCTCTCGAGGGTGCTCGCTACATTAGCCGCAAAAGAGAAGGGAAGGAAAAGAGTAGAGGATGGACGCAGGGATCTCTCAAACTGTCATCAGGGCGAGGTAGCGTTTTTTTTTTTTTCATTTTCTCGTTTTTCTTCATCGTTTTCTTTCGAGACACACGTTGCGGCGTGAGACGTTTTGCAAGAGGAGGATGGGAGGTGCGATGGGAGAGGAATCAGGGCACAAGGCTGGGGGATGAAAAAAGTCTGTATATGTCTGTGTATATAAATATATCGAAGTCGTAGGAAGAAGCAAAGGGGATTTTGTCGTCACGTCCAAAATTCTGCGAGTCTTACACTTTTTCCTTTTCATCCCTCGTACTCATTTTTTTTTTCACTTCGTACCAATTCTGTATAAGGGAAAAAGGAACACACAGGGAGAATCCTTATGAGATGGCGAGCAAATTAGATGGGAAAACGGTGTGGCCGAATTTTCGTCGAGATGACAAAAAATATCGATCTCCGTTGATGTCAAGATTACAAACAGATGGAAATGTCTCGATTTTTTTTCTCCTAGTTCTCTTTCCTCCAGAACTCTCTTAGAGCTATCTCGTTAGCGATTGCGACTGTCGCGCGATACTTGAAGATCAATTATGCAAGCTCTTATGTTTATATTGTACGAACAAGGAAATCCGCTCGTTATCGAAGTCGTCGCTGACTTTGTCAGTGATCCTTGAAAGTCTAGCAACCGAGACTGACTGAGCGAACGCGGAAGAGAGAAAAAAACGAAGAGATAGCGTCGGTCGAGAGGCTGTAAAAAAAAAGAAAATGTACGAGAAAGGGAAAAAAGTTTGAAGGGTCGTGTGAGTTTGCCTGCGAGAAAGAAACCACGAGTACGCGGTCTTGTGATACGATAACGAGACCGCTACTGTCCCTGCGGCGACGAAAAAAAAGCCCAAGATTGGCAGCTCCGCAAATGGGAATATAGTAAGAAAAAAAAAAAAACACAGATTTTCCGGAAATTTCGAATAAGGAAATGATTGCGTTAATTTTTTTCTTAACCCCTTGCTCACTGACCAATGGCTCCAACTCTGGACAGGCGCACAGCCTTCCGTCCTTTCTCAATTTTTGTACATAAAAGAAAACACGAATATATACCGACGTACACATTATGTGCAGGTGTACGTAATGAAGATGATGCTCTGCCAGCTAAGAGAGGACGAAGCTCCATATGTATACCTCGGAACTTCTCCAACATCCTATATTAACATCTCCCGCGCCCTTCTGGGGCACGCCCGGTTGCTCGTACATTAATTACGAGAGACGGGAAATAGCCCGCGTGGGAGAGAAAGGGGAGAGGCGAAGTGTCCTGAAGCTTGTACAGATCGTCTGAGAAATACATATGCGGCTTGATAGTGTCTATACATGGAGAACTTGAAGCAGCAGGACCGGAAAAGGGTGAAATGGAGCGCATCAAAACTCGTGGAAGAATGCACCCTCTTATCTCTTCTTCTTCTCTCTTTCTCTCTTTCTCTCTGTTTCGTAGGGAGAAATACGAGCAAGTTTGATGAAAGTTGGTTAAGTCTTGGTACGAGCTTACTCTACGCCACAAATTTTTAATGAAACTTTTCTTCCTGTCAAGATCAACATCGATTCTTGGATTTTTGTAAGAATTGGAATGATCATTTTTATAAACGATCGTTCCGCGAGTTATTTCGTCTCTATGGTGCTTGAAACGATCGGGTCGTTGTCTCGGTTCGTAATTTCTGTTGCGAATTATTAAAGGAAGGGAAGAAAGGTCCAGGCGTACGAGAAAGCTTTGCATCGTCCAAGAAAACTCTCCGGTATTAAGGCGATCAGAAGGGACTGTAGGATTTAAGGGGCGCGGCCGAAACAACCCTCGCGACTCATCCGCGAAATCCTTCAATCTCCGGAGACTTGTACGTTAATTATACAGTGTGTCTGTATGGAGGAGAGAGGCGGAGGAGAAGATACTACGGACTGGGAAGAGTCCTCGCAGTGTGCAGGCGAATAATACACGCGGTAAGAGAACAAGCTCCGAGGAGCTTTTGGACCCGAGGGAGGAAGAAAACGCTTCGAGCAAAGTACTACGAAGGACACGTGGAATAATGGAGAGACTAGCCAATAGTTTACGTACACTCGGGACGACCGAACCGACTTGCATGAAATCTTCGGTCTTCCCAACAAAACCTTCACCTGGATGGTTTCCAAATTGATTTTGACCGATTTTAAAAATCCGTTCGAGTGCACGACACACAGAGAAAAAAAATGCCCAACACTTTTGTAAACGAGTTTTCTCGGCTTACCGAATAAACTTTTTTCTCACCCTCCAACGTTTCATTTCACATTTTATCGCAGAGTGAATAAAACAACAAGAATCATATAGATCGTCAAAATAACCGTGCGACGCGTGATTTTCCTTCCGAGGAATCGGTTTCACTCGCCGCTATTCGTCAGTCCGTTCTTTCGATGCAATTGCGAAAACATTTTTATTTGCGGATAAAACGAGAATGGTGCAACGACCAGGGAGTTAAATTGTTCACGAGAAAATTTTCTCAAGCTCGTGGCAAATATAGCGGCCAACGGTAAACACCCGAGTGCTGGGAACATTTGTGCTGACTCCATTTCTCTCGCCATTGTTTTACCTCCTCTTTTTCATCTTCCATTTTCCGAGGCTTTGCACGTCCTCCTCGTATATATGCGTAGCAGTCATGCTTGCAATCGTACTCCTCGTTCGTTTTCTCTTTGATACAGCTTTTCTCGTTGTCATCTCCGGTTATCGCCTACATCGTAATGATTATTATCATTTTTATTATTACGATCAAGATTACAGCGATAAATGCGAACGTGTTGGTTCGTTTAGAAAAATCATTTTTCGAGTTGCTCATTTTTTCGTCCTGCTGCTTCTTCGAATAGCCTCCTCATTGATCAATTATTTTCAGCTGAATTTCAGTTGCGAAAATGAAATAAAAAAAAAAAGAAAAAAAAATTGGCAAGTATTTTTTTCGGAAATTGAGACAATATTTGTCTTTTTGTTTTTCAGCGAATGAAACGCGAATCCAAAAGGCAGCAGAGGAGAGGGTGACGAGTTCACGTGCTCGCTGAAGGTGAAGCGTGAGTCAATATTTGAAAAGGAGAAAAAGAGAGAGGCAACAAAGTATAACGGAACGAAGCAAAGACGCGAGTATATCGAGGGGAGTAGCAGAGAGAACGAGAAAACCAGGCGGCTCAACGATTTCAGCAAAGTTCGAACGTCTCGCGACTCTAGCAGGTTGGTTAGCTGTACTCGAGTGTGTTTGCCGAGTGTCTGGCGAGTAATGCACGTGTATACACGCGTATGTACATAGAAATATTGCGGAATAGGCAAGAGAGGCTTTCAGGAGAGTCTCTTCATCGCCTCCTTACTTTAGGGCCTAATTGATAATGCAGCGACGTCAACTTGCTGGGCGAACGTTACCTGGGACCATCAATGTCTTGAGGGTCTGATGATTTTCATAATTCAATCTTGTCCTGATCTCAAATTTCGTTCGATAAGACGTTGACACGTTATCCAATTAATTATGGACCGAAAAACCAAATTTGCAGACTCGACGAAGTTTGGCAGAGAAAATGAAATTTATAAGTTCAAAAATAATGTTTTTGTTATAAGAAAAAATGGAACAGGCGAATCTTTGATGATGGAACTGACGAAATGATTTGGTGATCGCTGATCCAAAAATGTTACTTTTTCAGTGGAATTTTCTTTGGTGAATTTGATTAATTTGATCGATAAATTAATTATAATCAAACCTTTTGAAAAATAATTGAAAAAAATACGATTCTATTAATTCGTCCGACCTCATTTGCTCATAGACAGAGAAAAAACGAAACAAGTTCGATGGAAATGGGAGCATTTTGATTTTAAACAGGAAAAAGTGCACAATTTGAATTTTCAGTAGATTATTTTTTTTCTTCGTACGATATCTCGTCGTTGCATCGAGCGAAAAAGCTTGGGATATGAGTCTCGGGTCCACAACCGAAAAAAAATGAAACCCCTTTTTATTCGCGCTCTACATTTGCCAATGAGCCCTTTCATTACGACTCCCCCAGGGTTATTTTACCGCGCGAGTTCGTAGCCCTTTTTTTTCTCCCTCGACACCCTGGGCTCCGCGATGTAATGGCTAAAAGCAACGGGGGCCAAGAAAAAAGCTCCGCGAGGACAGAGAATAAAGTAAGAGAGTAAAAAAAAAGAAACGAGGCCGTAAGGAAGGTACGCTGCGATCTCGTTCTCTCTCTCTCTCTCTTTCTCTCTTATTCTCGCATAATACACGAAACGGGTTACATAACTCCGGTGTAATAACACCAGGTGTATTTTAATTTCGGTGGGATCTTTCGCCCAGCCGACATGAAGAGGATATCCGAGCTATGCGTTTAATTAATAGACGCTGCGTATATACAGAACGCTCGCGAGAGTATAATACGAGAAATGTCTATATATTAAGCTCCATCGTATTTTCCCGCTTGCATGTATAAAAAGTCTGACGTATACACACTGAGAAAAAAAATTTCTTGATTCAACAAAGCCAGGGCGAACGAAATCCATTTTGTTGATTTGACAAAACAAATTATTGTCTCAACTCACCGCCTCGTTACCTATTTAGTCAATGTGGCGGTTTTGTCAAATGAACAAAATGGATTTTCGTTCGGCCTGGCTTTGTAGAATCAACAAATTTTTTTTCTCAGTGTAGAAAAAAGAGCGCCAAGTTTTCCGAATCCCGCTGCTTACGGGACCGAAATAAGATTTTCACGTTTTTTTTGCTCTCGATTCTTTCGCAGAGGGGCGAATGGATTTCGTATTGAAGAGGAAGAGGGAAATAAGGAAAAGCGTCCGCGTGCGTCTGCAGCGAGGGCTGCTCCCGGAATTTCTACAAAACTTGCAAATTCCAATATAGTTTTTCGAATATTCTACATCTCGTTGTTGAAGGAAAATCTTGTTTGTAACTCCAGACTCGGCTAATAGCGGTTTTGCCGTCAGGTCCTTTGCGCCGCCGGTTGTTTCGAGAGTCGGCGGGCTCAGGGAAGCTGGTGTAAGTGCGAGTGGTCAATGGGCGAGTGTTGCGGCGAGACATATTCGACCGCCTTGTATACAGAGGTGGGAGAAAGGTGGTCGCAAGCCAAAGTTATGAAATGGAGGGTTGAAAGGGGGTGATGACGGTTCTCGAGGGGATTTAGGGAAAATCGTAGAAAGTCCGGAAGCTGGTGGTTGTATCAGCCCATTTTCTATGGGCCATGCTTGTTTTAGCGCGAGGGCGAAGGGAGAGAGAACTGCCTTGGCAACGTAAACTCTCGAACCGTAAACGCAAATCTACGTAAGCGAGTAGATGGTGGAGTGTACGAGATAAAATGGAGAAATAACGTGGAAAGATATGCGCTCGCGTTATGGAGCATGCAGTTCTGTATACGAGAGCCCAGAAAATTTGTGCATCTCTTTTGGAAGGGAAGAAAAAGGGCGTAACCGAAAAAATGGTCGATTCTTTGATTCAATTGTTCGAGTCCTTTTGTTTGCTAGCGCGGTTGCAGAAACATATGTATGTCGTGTTGTGGATATTAGTACATGGTTAGTACTGCGCTTACGATACAAGGACGATAAGTGCACATATTCAGCGAGCAATAGTCGACAGGCCGTAGCTTTACACTTGTAAAAGGTATTTCGCTGTTTCACTGCTTTAGGGCTTTTGGCTCGAACCTTTAACCCCAGCGACTCCCTCTTCTCCGGCTGCCTGGCTCCCCCTGGCCGTGAGTATTGCACATGCCAAGTTGCACGTTATTGCGGCTGGAATATTACTTTCGCAAGTGCCCAGCAGCACGGCAATACGTGCTCGGCTGGTTACCAGCGACGAAATTAGTTTCCATTTTTAATTATCTTTATCCCGAGTCGGGCAGTAACAAGCGCGGAGGACGGAAAATCCTTTCGTTTCTTCGTCATCCGCACCCGCGACGAGAACATTTTCTTCTTGCAATGTTTCAAAAGGCGCCGGCTGAGACGCACGATCGTTTGACATATTTTTTCTACTTTGGACAGCTGTCATGGAAAATTGCTTAAATTAGGACACACGGGGAACATTGAGGCAGGCTGCTCCGCCATCAAATTCTTCGGGATGACAATATGCCGATTTCCACTTTTCCTGCTTAAATCATCCACGAGAAGGATGCACAATCAGCAAGATTCGAAACTGCTGAAAGACTAGCGAAAGAGTCGCACAAGTAGAGGCAGAGTTAAGTCTGAGGAAAAATCGGTTAAGAGACGCGAGCTAAGCGAGGTGGAAGTAGGCGGAAAGTACAGGCGGGGATGGGCGGCCCTGCTGGAGAAACGATGGGTTATACGGCGACAAGATAAAGAAAAAAGCTAGTGCCTTGTAAAGCTCGTAACCCAGATGCGTCCCGTGTGTTTTATTGTCCTTTTACGGTCGACGGCTTGTGCGGCAGTGGTGGGAAGGAGAGAAGGAGAAAAGAGGATGAGAATAAGGAGAAGAGATGGGAGCTGGAGGATCGAGGAGCAGGGCCCGTCGACTCGAGACGATCCTCCTGGTTCTTCTTTTCTTTTTGCACCTTTTCTGCGAGATACTCTTCGCTCCGAGCGTGCAAAGACAAATGTAAGGACCGGAAGCTGGCAATAGAAAGGGCGCAGCCTCCGGAAGATTTAACAGGTAGAGCGAGAGGCGTTGTGCCATTTGAAAAGTTTCGTAGGAGCGAGAGTCCATCGAGGACGATTTCGAGAGCCTGAGCATAAAGTGGATATGGCGACCGGAAGTTGGCTGGACGGGAAGAAAGCCCCGAGGAAAGAGCGACGCCGGGAGGGAATAACGAGAGAATGCTACCAAGATATCACATCGACAATCCCTCCTAACCGTCTTCCATCTCCTCGGGGTTTTTTTTTTCTCCTACGTATGCAAGTAAGAAAATAGCCACAGAAACGACGCGAGACATGATAAACGATATTGTCGAAATCGTAAAAGAAAAGTGCGATAAAGCTCGTAGACGGGTTATTGTTAATTACATGAAAGCAGTACGAACAGATGTCGAGCTCTCCATCGCCCTTTTCTCAACGAGAAAACCGAATGCACGTGAAAATAATGAAAAAATGAGAGTGGCAAAATGGAAAAATGGAATGGAACACCATTACAGAACAAAAACCCAAGGCAGACTAAATTCTGAACACTGAAAATTGGTCCAAATTCAAGGTCATCTCTCTATTTTCTTCCGTAACAGTAAATCTTCGAGTTTTATTCTCTCCCTGCAAGTTTTTCCAGGATATTTTCAAGAAAAACCCAAAAATTATCGAACCAAGCGACCTCGGGCTTATAATTCGTTCGCGGAGAGCTCTCTCGAGATGGAATCCTATTAAGGAATCTAGAGAAAAGGTCTATAGAGGACCCGAAGCGTCTCGTGGTCAGCGAAAGCTCCAAATGCGGGGATCAGATTAGTTATCATTGTTATTTTTTTTACACACCCAGGTTCTTTATGTGCTTGCTCGATGTGTGTAGAGAGGGTGCATGCGGACTTTGGGCATAACGAATCTTACGAGTATACGATGAAAAAGCCGTATTTCTATATCCTCGAGTATATATAATGACGAGGGGACATAAGAGAGCGCGATGAGAGCTTAGAAGGGGTCGATAATGCGCATTTAGACCGCAAAAAGCTGCTTACGTTGGGACCTTCGCCAAAAGTGCTTCGAGCTTTTGCTGCTCCCTCCGCGTTTCTGCTTCTCCTGTTCTCGAGATACAAGAAAAATAAGATGTGAAGTTATGTCCGTAGACACCTTGAGAAAGCACACAGATGAGAAAAGCTCCAACGCGTTTCCGAGTTTTCGAGCGAATGCTGCGCGGGGGAAGGATAAGAGGAAAGAAGCAACCATGCACAGATTTTCCCACGACGTATAGAGGAGTCACGCAGCAGGCGGAGACGAAAGTCTCGTTTTCCTCTTCGCCATACATTTCCGTGTTTCGAGCGTTATAAGCAGTGGCCACCGGAAGCCAAGGAAAGG